>OZ020315.1:19944847-20579533 GCA_963971305.1 Arcuatula senhousia
AGTTGCATCAAAATCTGTCTAGCAATTTCTGAGGAGTTATGTTATAACAAATGTGGACAGACCGAATGACAGAGTGATTTCTTTATACCATTCATTCAAACCTCTTCAATCCATTTCAATTTATAATCATGGTACAGATGAACGCCAATGGCAACAGAAGGTATGACATAATACAACACGACCTCGTGTGGCTGGGGATGTCAAAAACAAATCAGTAAATATTTGTTGTTTTATTGTACAAAGTAAGGCATGTATTTCATGATGATATGATGACAGATCTATATTATAGATTTCTGTCTTTAATGGGTGGTATATGGACAGATCTAATATGAGATGAAGAAACCAAAGCTATAATTATTAACGAAAAATTAATGATGAAAGTGTAGAATTGAGGGGGACTGTCTAAGAACTAATTGTTGAGTGGCTGAGACAGGGCTTAGGCAAATTTTATTCAGACGTTCTTGTATTTTTCATAGACCAGAAGCCAAATTTGATCATTTGCATGTATTTTGACAAAAATCTTTATATAAATTTTTCTAATTGATATTTTCATGATTTACAGCTATAAGCAGTTTGATTGCATACAATGTAACCTAAAATAAAAAAAAAATAAATTTCCACCTTGGTTATGAAATGCCTCCTGAATCGCCCCTCTCACACGAGTTTAGATACAGCCCTCAAGAGTGAAAACTAACAGTATACTGTATAGCGGGTTATTTAAAATTGCGGGTTTTATTTTCATGGTTTATGAATATGTTTGTATATGATTTGCATCAAATAGATAATTTTGCGGGATTTATTTTCGTGATTTTCGTCGACCAGCGAAAAATTAAACCACCGCGAAAATAACCCGCTATATGGTATTGTACAACATTTGATCGAACTTAAAGCAGTCAAGTAAATTACTGCTTCAATAAACATTCACCTTCAACAGATTGTTTAACATACAATAGAATTACAAGCAGCTTACAGTTAAAATTTGGCACAAACATGGCATACAGGTAGCACATCAGATAAATGAAAAATAATAGAAGTAAAAGGCGGGAAACATTTCTTGCAGTTACAGATAGACGGACAGACTAGCATGGTGTTATAATTTTTCCTACATCTTCAAAAGTATTTTTTTCCATCCCTATCTTTCACATAAAATTACTGGTAAAAATATTATAATATTTTTTCAATTTAAAGAAATATTTAAAAAAAATGTTTTGTTGTTTTCCAAAATCCAAATAAAATCATCCAAAAAATTCACAATTGTTTTTGGTATATGCTTCTTAGTATAAATAAGATTAAATACTTGCATTAACTACATGAAACCCATGAATAATAAACAGTTATGCAGTTGATATAAGAGCAAATAAATAAATCAAAATGTCCACAGTTATTGCGTACAACTATTAAAATATTGCTGTCTAGAATAAAATATAGAATTTATCTCGGATATTTTCAATTTGAATATAATTTGAGCATTTTGCACCAACCTTTAAAATGCTGCATCATTTAAAGCACCACCATACGATTTTGATTAGAACAACTTTCAGAATTTTAAAGAAAATTGTAAGTTTTCATTGAAAAAAAAAAAATCTTTTAATATTAAAACTGCTACAGAAAAACAAGAATATAGAAAGACTTCAAAGGTTTTGCTGATAACTGTTTCAGAATTATAAATAAAATACATTTAAAGCTGTAGTCATCAAAATTTTTAAATGAAATATTGAATAGAAGAATTATAACACAGAGTGCCTTATATTGACAGAAATAAATGTTATCAATGTACACAAATTTCCAGTCTATTCAATCAACATCATATCTTCTAATGCATCTTGAGCTGAACATTTAAAATTTTTTTTTATAGTCTTGTGTAGTTTTCTAAATTAAATACATACATAAACAGTAAATCTCTGAACACTTTATATGTATATATCTTTTAAAGCTTTAGAATAAATAATATGTAAAAATGTAAGTTTTCAAGGAATCATATTAAATATAGATTACTTCAAGGACAGACAATTGTTTTTTTCCATTTTTGTACTGAGTCGAAGTCAAATTACAAAATTAATACTTGAAATAGGGTCCTTAAAGTACAGCTTTTAAAACTAAAAACTGCTAGCCAACAGCTACTAATGAATATAAACCACAAGTTCAGATAGCTATGACCGGTATATCATTACAATTTAACAAGTCAAGAAAGAAAAAAATGTACATATACTTTGTTAGCACCATATGATAAGCATTTTTACAGAATTGAAATTTTACAGTAGGGTAAATTAAGATTCAAAAACTATTAATGAAGAAAAAGTAAAAAAAATATTTTTAGAATACTGAAGTTTCTGCAATTAAATTCAGATTAAATAGTTGAAACAAATCTAGCATAACACTGAATAGATATTTTGAATAAAACAAATCTGTTTACAATTATTTATTAAAAAACAAATATAATTAACTATAAAAGCACAAAAGGTAAAAGGGTTAAAATAAAACTTTGGAATGAGAAATGAAAAATGACTTTGAAGACATGTAGAACAGAAGAATGGGGAATAAAATGAAAATTGCACATATAGAAAACGAAAAGATTACAAATTTGTATAAATACACTTACACATATTTATGCATTTTCACACCTATTGTAAACAAACACACACTCAGATACACAGCTCTTGTATAATAAACAACCATATTTACATTTTAAAAATTTGTTCATGATGTACAATACGAATAAAAATTTCTTTACAATAAAATAATACTTTATGCATATACATTGCGTATGATTTACAATTTAAACATAAATTTACAATTAACATAAATAAAACCCATCTTTCTACAGAAGTGTTGAAAGGAAATTAATAAGTTTTTAATCTACATGTAATTTTTGCTTAAAGCAAAATACAATGTTTGATGTTCATAATCACGGTTTTTAAAAAATCACCATTCATTATGTTTATACATTATCTTGAGATTCATGAGCTCAGGATCTTAACCATGCAACACGAAACACAAAAGCGGATTTAATACCTGCATGCTGGGCATGCGCCCTCCTGTTTGACAAGAAATTTTGGTTAGGAATTGTATGAAACAAGAGGTCCCAGAAGACTTAAAATGGCGCCTCTGTCGGTTACAAGATTTCTGGATCTGCCACAGGAACAATATCCTGTTGCAGATATATAAATTTGTTATTCTTTCCTTGTAATTTATGTTGATTTCTTCAACACTGTTATATTGAGAAATTTGAGGAAATTGCCTTAAAACTTGATAAAATTATTAATAAAAAAAAATCAAAATTAACTCCTACTAATTTACTTTTTTTAGAATTGGTTCAAAATACAATTAAACCATACACTCTAGTGCTAAACAAAATGAAATTACAAAAATGAAAATATTTTGAAACAAAATGTGTAATGAAATTGCCATTTCTATATAAAGTATGAACAAAAAGAATTATAACCATTCTAAATAAGATGTTATTAAGAACAATTGTTACTACATTCATACAAGTTTGGGTGAAATCTGTTCCTGAATATTATTTTTTTAGATCTAATAACTTTGAAGATGACATACCCTAATTCTATAACGATAGATATGATTTATTTATATAAAACATTTTTAACAGAGGTATAAATGCACCAATTATATATGAGATTCATAACCATTTTTACACATAAATGTTCTGACATTCCACTCAAATCTTTCAATTTTTGACAAATGAAAAAGCGAAAAGTGACAAAAATTGTAAAGACATGGGGGGTTAATGTAACACAACCAACTTTCACTTATATACTTTCATTTATGAGTAAGTTTATCCCAACAGCAACTTTGGTCTCTTTCACGATCAAACATCAACTTAATTTTCGAATACTTGCTAAATGTAAATTTACATTTACAATATTACAAAAAGTGTATTAACAGTAAAAACAGATGTTAACAATCAATTCACATTCATGTAACAACTTGGCCAGCTATCTTGTGTATGAACACCAGACCTCATTTTATACATATTTACAATGTACAGGTGTTCTTTCATTACAACAGTTTACTAGCCATTTGCTCTGAAATGTAATAACATTTTGTCACTGTATTAAAACTAATAAATATTTGCTTTCTGTTATCTTTGTCCTCATTTAAGTAATGGTTCATTCTTATGATATTTGAATTGAACCAATTGATGCATATTACCACATTTTGATCCTATCATTTGTATTTTGATTTTAGACAAACTATGGAATTTGTCTATGGACTGTAATAAATCTCGAACTTGTCTTTTACATATGACAAATCTTCAACTTTATCTTCGATTTGCATTAATCTTGAATTTGGTCATTTTTATCACAATAATCTTGAACTTTGTGTTTATCCACAACAAATCTCTAACTTTCGTCTTTGATCTCAGAAGATGTCATTGCCCATTGATGCTGTCATGAGTCCTTCGTTACGTCTTCGCTGACTTCTTCTCACTCCATCTGCTCTCCTGTATGGCTCATTCTTCAAATCTATGGAAATAATAAAGAGTCATGTTGAAAATGTGTGCAAAGGTCCAGGCTTTTACACACCAATAAAACTAGAAAATATTGCATTCATTGTATATAATTACATTCCGATAAAATATATGAAATGTTTGCACAGAAAATTGCACGAAATGCATGGTTTATCTTTTTTAAATTACTCCGCGCAAGTCGTTGTTAAGGTGGCAAGTGCTAGTGAGTTTCATAGAGAAATAAAACTGCATTATTAACCAATCAAATTGTCGTCATAAATTAGAATGTTATTATTTTTCTTTATTTTTTTTCCATTATCTTTATTTGAAATCAATTTCTATAAATGGACCTTTAGAATCCTATCTCACTTGTCAGGTTTGCCTGGTACATCTGTCTGTTTATAAAGATATTTGTGTTCAAGGTTTTGCATTTAAATCATCTTTTAAGGGGTATTTAAGGGATATTTTTAGTACATATGTACAAATCAATAATTATCAATGCATCGAGTAGCTTGCTTTAGTAATGTTTTGTTTTGTAGTAGGCATCTTGGAAGCCTGGGCAAATCCATGGTTCTAGGGCTATTTGGAATTCCATATTGTCCTAGGACAAAGTGGAATTCTAACATTCACTGGATTTTTTTTTCAAGGATGATTTGGAAAATTGGTGTAAACATATGATTTACTTCATCTTCATTTACATACCTAACAAAATATCTTCTAAAGCACCATGATATACTTAATCTTTGTTTACATACCTAACAAAATATCTTCTAAAGCACCATGATAGACTTCATCTTCATTTACTTACCTAACAAAATATCTTCTAAAGCACCATGATAGACTTCGTCTTTATTTAACAGTTTCTTCTCTTTGATGTGTTTAGTCCTGTTCTTCAGCTCACTAACAACAGCATCCTACAAACATAAAATAATAAATCAATGTATTCAGGGGATTTAAAATGGGACATTTAAATTTTGAAACTTCTGTGTTGAAATGTATTTGCAGGATTATTTTTTATTCAGTATCTTATCTTTCATTATTTCCTGTTACATCAAAAACATTCTTCATAATGATATACAATGTCTAGAAATATAATTGAACACACTATTGTGTTGTACATTAAAGTGATATGTGAATGAATATGTGGCAATATTTCGAGATCCAAGATCTCTTCATCAAGCCATAGATTTGAATTTCTAATTTGCAAATTCTTTAGTCAGAATTGGTCATTTTAAATGTGACCAATAATTTATCAAATATGAAATACATTTTAAAGTGTTTCAGTTTCTTTGATAATCATCAGTGGAATGTTCACTATTATTGATAAATGGAAAGCAATGTGTAAAATTTCAATAAAATGTAAATTTTCAATTTTGGTATTTTCCATGAATACACAATAATTATTGAATTTTTCAAATTTGACCAGTAAGTATGCATTGCTTCTCAAAATTCAAGTCTATGATTAAAATGCTCAACAGATTTTGAAGGGTCTGATGCATTTCTTAAAGAAGTTTCAAATTGAACCATTAGCATAAGGTTGACTTAATGAGTCTGTTTCTTGTTAATTTTTGTTTGACTTAGGAAAAAAAAACATGATGTGACTTGGTTGGATTGAGAATACAAGTTATCAATAGAAATGACCTGAAAAAAAATATAAAAGCATTTTGGGTAATGCAAGCAAAAAAGAACTTTACAGCAATAAAAATTTCTTTTGGTAATAGGGCAAAACTTAACTGAATGGCATTTTTTTTACTATGCAAGAAAATAAATAAATAAAAATTTTAAGGGTTTTGATCTGGTACAAATGTTATCAAAAAGGACAAAAAGTGGAAAAAAACAAGCATAATAAAATTGAAGCAAAAAAACTGAAAACCAATAAAAGCAGAAAATTAAAAAATGTCTGTAACTTTGTAAAAGCAGACGACATGTTTCTGTGACAACATGGTACCTTAATTGGATAATTTATTAGTCCATTTTCATCTTCATGCTTAAAATAGGATAAATAAAGCTTAATCATAAATCCCTATATGATGTGTGTTAAAAACACATAGTCCCACTTTCCACCACAGTAATTTAGCAACAGTGTATCATAAAAAAAATCTCATGAAGGGAAATTCAATCCCATGGCTTTAAGTTTGTGTTGTTGTTCTTTTTTTTTTGTGTTTTGTGTTTATTTACGGTATTTATTTTTTTTGTATGGATATTTTTTAGTGTAGTTATCCCTTTACAAAATATTTTTGTAATCATTCCTATATTTACCCTAAATGTCATGTTAGCATTAACTATCAAAATCATGCACATGTCAGCTACATAACTGCTGGCTAAATATAGCTTCTAAGATTTGTCAGACAAACAAAAATTCTGCAGTTTAATATAAATACATAGGAGTAACAACTTAAAATTCAGCCTTGCAATAAAAGCAACATTTTACATGTTAATAGCATCTGAAAATTGCAGGAAAGTCAATGGAAAAAAAATCATTCATGAATTGTTGGTTTCTGGCCAGTTATTCAGGATTTCACCATTGTAAATGTGTGAACAAATTCATAATCATTTGGTATCATTAAAAGTTTAAATTTGCATTTAGAAGTCCAAGTTTTGATTCAGGTCAAAAAGTGTTGATAGTAAAATACGTCCTTAAAGGTACAGTGTAAAGATACACTTTTTAATGTGTGAAAAATGTTCTACTTTATGGGGAGTTGGTCTTCAATCTCAGCTTCCCCTCTCCCCCTCTGAACCCCCACTTTTGCTCACTGTTCCCAGTCCCCATACCGTCTGCTCCCTTCCCTGTCAACCCAAACTTCCTGTCCTTTTGATCACTGATTCCTGTCCCTGAACTTTCATATTCAAATCCCCACTATTCTACGAAATTGTACTCATTAAAGGACCATTACTAAATGGAATACTTGGCCTTCAAGTCAATTTTATATTACAAATTTTCAAGCAAATTCGTTTAAGATAAAAACATGCAGGCAAGTGTAAATAGTTAAAAATGGAAGGGAAAATCTCCTAATATAAAATGGAATAAAAATCTAAAAATTAAGAACAGAAAAATAAGTTCCCTACAAAACAAGAGTTAACACTAAAGTATGTCTCGCCTGCCGGCACCATCAGAAACAATTATTTTTTCTTACTTCCACTATATTTTGAATTTACATGGATTTTCAGTTTCTGAGATCAAAAGATGTTTATAGAACTTAAACATTGCAAATATATGCAATAAAAATAATCAAAGTCACTCAACCGGAAAATCAAGGTCAAGGTCAAAAGATGGGGATGCAACTGTGCTAAGCTACTACTGGGGCATATGCATACCAAGCTTCATCAACCTAGGACCTATAGTTCTTGAGATATGGAGGTGCTCGCAAAACTTTTCCATTGCTATTATATGTATTGAAAATTGTCAAAGTCACTCAACCGGAAAATCAAGGTCAAGGTCAAAAGATGGGGATGCAACTGAGCTAAGCTACTACTGGGGCATATGCATACCAAGTTTCATCAACCTAGGACCTATAGTTCTTGAGATATGGAGGTGCTCGCAAAACTTTTTCATTGCTTTTATATGTATTGAAAATTGTCAAAGTCATTCAACCAGAAAATCAAGGTCAAGGTCAAAAGATGGGGATGCAACTGTGCTAAGCTACTACTGGGGCATATGCATACCAAGTTTCATCAACCCAGGACCTATAGTTCTTGAGATATGGAGGTGCTCATAAAACTTTTCCAAAAAGTTAACGCCGCCGTCGCCGCCGCCGCCGTCGCCGTCGCCGCCGCCGCCGGTAAAGTAACACCTATGTCCCGCTCTGCTTCGCAGGCGAGACAAAAATCACCCTTCAAAATAATGAAAACAAATATATTATATTTTTCATTGAACTTACAGGTCTCTTAAGCCACTGTTGTAAATACAAATAGCTAGCTATTAATAACTTCATAATCTATTAATAACTTCATCATCTATTAATAGCTTCATAAACAATACCATGTGTACATTTACTAAGTTTTGCATTGTGAGACATAACCATGATTTGAAGTATTCATGTGCCATTTTCAAGACGCAGCATATTAGCTTTATAAATATTAATTTCCTTGCTTGCCTGCCTGTAGCATGACATTCACCATTTTATAAACCAGATTTGTATTATTATTTTTTTTTTAAATCCCACCAAAAATGAGGAGAGCCTTCCAAGTGAGATATACACGTACATCACCTCAGTTTTTTAGGACCATGAAAACACTATACATCTTCCAGTATAGGAATAGGATAAAGCGAAATCCTACAAAGCAAATTATGTCTTTGCAGATAGAATTGAGACAGAAACAAACTTTTTGTGGAAACAAAAGCCACTCTATGACCACAACAACACAAGGCCATGGAGAGTGACCCCTTAAACTGTTGCTTCTGTAAAGCAGGGTTCATAAAAAAAAATCTTAAATTTCTAATGATATTTCAAGTTGATAGTTTTAACATACTAATGAAGAAGAATATGTCCAAAAGACATTATGCCCAATCTTGCATCATTTCAGAGAGACAGACGAACAAACCCGAAAACTATATTCCCCCTTCCATCCTTAGATGTGGCAGGAAAAGTGAGTGATGGTAGGCAGCAGCCATATTCACAAAAGTTCGTAGACGTAAAGTCAGGTGTAACTAACACAGACAACAAGGGGAGATACAACTAAAGTTACGTTTACAAACTTCTGTGAATAAGTGTCCAGGTCTTTTTAATCACCTCTGTTATCCATACTTCTATAATTTATAGATTTGAGAAGTTATTATGGCAACAACTAATGGTAGCCATATCTTTAAAGGATCACAACATAAACCAGTATAGATAAAGAAAAAGGGAGCATTTCAACATCATTGGATTGAATGATGGATAGAACAGGAAAACATTTTGGGAGGGAGGGGATATGTATCTTGAAAATGGCCAACTCTTATCATTTGAGCGTTTGTTAGTATATTGACAATCACACTTATATACCGGTGGAGCCAACTGCTTTATTTTCTGTAAATATAACATAATTGGACAATCACATACATCTATGTACATATATGTAATAAACAAGGTTAAAACAGAATACCCCCTCTTCTTTTCTGTGGAAGTATGAATAAGACTTTTGAAAATTATTTGATGTTCTGCTGAACTTAGAAAATTAGAAAATCTCTAACATAATCCTAGCGAAGAGCAACTGCATTTTGCAACATCCAACTTGTTCACCTTTTATATTTACTAAATATCCATCTTTTGAATGCTATGTAGTCATATAATAGGCATGCCTTTTTTAACTAAAGAATAATTTAAGTTTTTGCAAGTAAGTTTGTATTCTCTCTCAGGACAGATCCAGCAATATTTGAAAAAGATGGTTATGTTTATAGTATAGTCTATCGAGGAAGAAAAGGAGGGATTAATGGCCAATTTTGCTGGAAAAAAAATTAACATAAGAGAGAGGGGGTGGTGTAATCTATCCCCCAGAAATGCCATCCTCTGGATTTGCCACTGCTCTCTGAAACCCATGTTTGTATAGCTCTAAGGTAACAATTCCTTTTCTTTACCTGTTGTTGTTTTTTGTCTTTACGTTTATCTTTATTCTGCTGGGGTTCTTCCAAGGCAGCATACTCCATCTTCCGTCGCTTGTCAAGCTCTACCTGAGCAGCCTGCAAAAAACATGTTCACAAATCTTAAATAATAATGAAGGAATGTGTCCATGGGACACAAATGCCCCTGCTGGCCTTAACAAGAACTAGAAGTCTGACAGGTCTGAAAGTTGCTAAGGTCATACAGTTTGTCATACTGAACAATCCTACTAAGTTTGAAATCATTCTTGTGTACAGTTCCTGAGAAAAGCTTGACGGAAATTTTCATAGTCATGTTCACATATTCTCACTCGGCCTAAGTCCCAAACAGGAAGTAGATTTCTGACAGGTCTGAAAATGGCTTAGGACATACAGTTTGTCATACTGAACCACCCTACCAAGTTTCAAATCATTCTCTTGTATGGTTTCTGAGAAAAGCTTGACGGAAATTCGTATGAACATACGTACAGACGGACAGACGGACATGAGTAAAACTTAATGCCCCTCCGACATGTCGTCGTGGGGACAAAAAAATTGATAATTGGTAAAAAAACTTCAGCTTCAGAAAAATATATCTGAACTTAAAAAGTTGAGTTTCAATTCCTTATCAGTTGATGGTGGCTTTATTCTTCAAAATCTTCTCTGAAAATAATCTTGAAATATTTGTGGTTTTATAATGGTAGGGATTTCCAGCTGTGTGACTAAGCCAGTGCATCCATAAGATCTAATGGTAACCATTATAAAGGGAATGTTTGTGATGCTGAATGATGAAGAAACAAGACGATTAATAATCTCAAAGTGACTTCTCTCTTTGTAACTTATTGCAGGCCACATAAAAAATAAACGTGAGAATTACAAGAAAGAGTTTTGGAACTACTGTCCTTGAATTTTCACCATACTACTCTGCATTCCAATGGAAAATGGAGGTTTGGCACCATAAAACCTGGTTTTACTAACCACTTCTTTTGAAATGCCTGTACCAAGTCAGGACCATTGCAATTGTCAATTTAGCTGATGTGTGTTTGCCTTGTTTTGTCTTTTCTTCTTAGACATTTGGATTGATCATTCCAGTTCAGTAGTTTTGTCAATATCTTTTGTTTTACATACACTATCACAAACATCCTCCTCTCTTTTCCCATGGTACAAACCTTAAATGATGTCACAAATCTAACAAACTGTGCAAAGAATGTGTTAGGTGCCACTGTTCTGGAATTCTCACCAAAATACTCCACAACTCTAGCATATGCATCCTGTAAAAAAAAGCATTGAGGTCAAACATTATTTTTTTCAAGAACAAGAGGCTCACAGGAGCCTGAATCGCTCACCTGGTCTTGATATCAACCCTATGAAGAACTTTGTAGAGCTGAATAAGCTGAACATTTAAGCAAGCAACAGCTTTTCTCTTTCAGCAATAGTTTTGATTCTGTAGGCCAAGAACGTGCAAAATGTTATTTTAAGGGTCGTCTGAACACTTTGACTCTATAGAGACTTTTGTTAAGATCTTAATGAACTGAACATTTAAGCAAGCAACCACTTTTCTTTTCATTATTTAAGCCAAAAAAATGAAAACATGTTTATTTAGGGGCTGTAATCCCTGTAAGGGGTCATCTGACAACTGAAACCCTATGGAGACTTTTGTCGAACTCAGTGAGCTGAATATTTAGGCAGGCAACGGCTTTTTTCTATCTGCAAAAGTTTTCATTCTATATGCCAAAAACACTATTTTTGCCTTTAAGGGGCTGTAGCCTCTATAAGGGGTCATCTGACAACTTTGACCCTATGGAGACTTTTGTAGAGGTAAATGAGCTGAACATTTAAGAAGCAACAGCTTTTCTCTATCTGCAATAGTTTTCATTCTATAGGCCAAAAACACATTTTTTTGCCTTTAAGGGGCTGTTACTCCTAAAAGGTGTCATCTGACAACTCTGACGACTTTTGTAGAGCTAAATGACCTGAACATTTAAGCAAGCAACAGCTTTTCTCTATTTGCAAAAGGCAACAGCTTTTCTCTATCTGCAAAAGTTTCCTTTAAAACGCTGAAAACACTATTTTTTGCCTTTAAGGGGCTGTAACCCCTACAAGGGGTCATCTGACAACTTCGACCCTATGAAGACTTTTGTAGAGGTAAATGAGCTGAACATTTAAGCAAGCAACAGCTTTTCTCTATCTGCAATAGTTTTCATTCTGTAGGCCAAAAACATGAAAAAATGCTATTTTCCACCTTCAAGGGGCCGTAACCCCTATAAGGGGTCATCTGACAACTTTGACCAAATGGAGACTTTTGTAGAGCTTTTGATGCTGAATCAGCAGCATGGCCTCAGATTTCCTCTATCTCTTATACTTTGTGATTTATAAGCCAAAAACAGTAGTCTGACCCCCCTAGTCTATTTTTAGTAACGGCGGCCATGTTTTTAACAGATCAAAAATCAAAACACAAGTTTGGTGCAGGACACCCTAAGGATCATTCATACCAAGTTTCATTAAATTCTGTTTGGTAGTTTCAGAGGAGAAGATTTTTGAAAAATTGTTAACAGACGACGACGACAGACGACGACGACAGACGACGACGACGGACGCCAAGTGATGGTAATAGCTCACATGGACCTTCGGTCCAGGTGAGCTAAAAAGCTAAAAATGATAAACAATTGTAAGTAAAATCTTCTAAAGTACTGACCAATTTAAAAGTCAAATTCATGCAAAAATATTTCTTATTAGTACTCCACCTTAATATAAATCAAATCTTCACACTTGAGTAGTTTATCCATGCATGTCAGTAAATCTTTATCATTTTTGTTTGTTTGTAAATCTCATCAACTATTGAGAAATAGATCTGCAAATAATCTCCAATAACTTCAGGTTATTAATAACTTTGATTGCCCAACAAAATTAGTCATTTTAATATAATGTAATTTATTCCTAATGTCCAGAATCATCTCAGAAACACAGAGAAAACATTTTTGAAGATATATCATGTTTCCAATCTTGGCATATTTTACCATTGAATGACCTACCTGGGCAGTTTTAAGATCACTCTGTAATTTCCTGAGTTTATCCTCAGAGTTCGTCAGGAAATCTTTGAGAATGACAGGTAAATCTCTGGAATTTTTCCTGGCTTCGTATTCCTTCTTTGTCATGTCCATTCCTTTCTCCAACTCATGGATATCTGTTATCATGTTCTCCATTGATACTGAAAAAATATTTTTTTGTAAAAACAACAAGATCAAGTAATGAGAAATTTTCATTTTTTATATTTACCAATATCTTGGAATGCTAGAATCGGACTTTTGGCTGTGAAATAAAATGTGTTTGAGATACAACTTGTATTCCATCAAACTACAAAGTAAAACGTCAAGACAACATGACATTACAATACATGGCCCCAAGGTCTAATGATTACTTTCCTGAACAACCTATATATTTGATAGCATGGTACAGCAACCCTCTCAGAAGATTTTTCATGTCATACCTCATGTAAATACTTGGCAAAATACTCTAGAGAGCTAATGTTTGCAATTTGATATCCAACTTGAAATAAATGCTATAAGACTCACATGTTATTCCCCAATGACAATTTAAGATTACAATACCCACCTATGGCAGCTTTCTCTATAAATCTAAGTTCTGATTCAAAATTCAGTAGATCTGGGAATCTTTCCTGCACTGTTTTTACCAAGTAATGCATCAGTGAAACGTTCTTGTCTTTTGATTTAGTGTCCATTAACTACAAAAAGAGAACACCAATGCATGATTTCTTGTTCATTTGGAAGTTCAATACTGGTACCCACAAAAATTAATACTAAGAGTCTTTTCGTGTATTATTTATACAAGGATCACTTAACTTTATATCCAGAGGATATGTAACAAACATAAGAATAGCCATAAATCTAACTATAGTATATAAACTTGAACCTTATATAAAACTCACCATATCTAAACTCTGTAATTTAAACCCATACACTGGTCCTCTTTTAGCACTATTCATGTAATTTCCAAAGGCAAGAATTATCTGAAAAATATATAAATAAATGATTCAACACAGACAAGATTTGTAAAAAAAGTATTGCAATACAAATCAGTGTAAAAAATTGTAATCTCTAATCCCAATTCATAGAAATTGTTGTCATTTTTTTTTAAATACATTAAGGCAAGCCTACTCCAGTATCAACACTAATGTGTTGAATAATGCACCAAAGCTATAAAATTGTTTGTGTAAATTAAACAAGTTTCAAACCCCCAAGGTTCTTCTAATATCATGCATAGGTTGATCTTTGCACTAATTCTGGCTTCTTTTCAGAATTATTATATGGTTTCATTTTCATATGCCCTTCATATTCATATATAAAGATTGGCATTTTCAAGCTTTTGGGTAGAGGGCCACTGACGAGTGGAATACAGGAAATAAACATCAGACAGCAAAATTTATTGCCTGGAACTAAAAGTTTTCATCATATATTTCCAAAAGTGCCTAAGAAACTAGAATGGTAGTCTTCCATGGAAGACGTATGTCACCTACGTCATATATAAAATATTAAGTAAACAGGAAGCAGATGAGTTACAGGCATAGGTACTATAGGAGGAAACTACATGCACAATATCGAGAGGCTGTGACAAGTAGTTACCCAGAAAACTCCAACGAATATTTTTGTGATGCCACAGGACAACGTGGGATGCAGTAATATGCAAGACTACGGATAGTGTCTCCAATATGTTGCTTATAATAAGTGAAAAGAATACAGATTCAATGACATTATACTTCAAAGTCTGTATGACATTAAGGGACATAACTCTACCTCTAGCATCTTTTTAACTTTCTGTGAACTTCTTATTGACATTGAGGCTGCAATGATGGCATTTACTTGCTGTAAAAGAAAACATGACTTATTACAATATATATTTCACTATACAATTTTCAAACAACCTTCAACGTACTGTTTTCAACATTTTTTCTATCAATTAACTTTCACTCCTTTGGTAAAAAACAAAATGAATATACCGGTAAGACAAAAATTACCAAATTTTGATTAGAACATGATGCAGGGAAGGGGAAAAGACTTAAAATCCAATGAAATAGAACCCCTACGCCTAAGCTAAATATCAAATATCCTCACGTTGAAATATCTTCAATGTTGCACCTGTTTTCACACTCTTTTCTACATGTGTTCATGTTGCGGATTGCAGTTAAGTTGTAAAATATGGGGGTTTTATAATTTGTTTTAATATCAACCAAATTTGTCTTGGCCTTCTTTGGGCTTATGACATTGGATTTCCCATTGGTACACTTTTGCTTCTATTATTCTTAAACTTTGATAAATGGTTGCAAATAAAACTATTACAAAGGTCTTAGTTACTCTAAGTGAATGAACGCATGGGTTTAATGCTCTTTACAGCACAAATGGACAATGTGAAAAGTGATATGATGATAATTTACTTACTGGCTGTAAGTTGTGTAAGCTGTCATAGAAGTTTCCAATGAAACTCATTATGTGTAGCTTGGGTGACAATCTTTCTACTTTACATAGCTAAAAATAAACAACATGAAAGAAAATTTATGCATTAAAGGTTTTCAACGAGAAATGAAATCTCATAACAATGATTGCTTAGAATTTGTAGTGATTGTAATGTTTTGTGTAAAGCATATCAACCTCATATCCATTCATTTTCAATTTTATTGCTTATAGCTGCTTTTATTGTAGATTTAAAAACATCGTCTAAAATATTAAGTCATGAACACTTTTAGAACATGTCATTTTTGTAAGTTTTTACAAATACTGTGAAAAAAATTTGAGTAATGTGTTCATGAGATACAGATGCCATATAACCACAAGCAGGAAGTAAGAGTAAAAGGCCCCAGTTTCATGAAACATCTTAAATTGAGTATATTCTCAAACCCTTCCTCAACTTACAATCTAACCAATCAAAATGTTGAAATTTGAGTTGAGGAAAGATTTGAGGTCTTAAAATCGCTTAGGACATAAATTTTAAAACTCTAAATCAATCTATTAGAAATAAAAATTCCATGGTTTGAATTAACAAAGAAAACCACAAAATTTGCAACCACAAGAATAATTGTACTTTCCAAATAAAATATTAGATACCTTTTTTTTTTACTATATAATGATCTTACCATAAACAGAAATCTGTCCTCATCTGTTAGCATATCTAATGGTTTTTTGTCCTTCTCATATTGTTTGAAAGCTTTCACCTACAAAAGAAGGTTCATCATAGAATAAATTTTTCCTTCGTCATTTTGAAAGATGTGCATGAAACTTTCTGATGTGTATGGAATTTTTCTGATGCATATGGAATTCTTCTCCTAGTGTGAACACCTTATGGTCTGATTGGTTATTTTGATCTTGGCCCTTGTTATAAGAAATTTGTAATAACTTTACCGTGCATCTAAATTCAGTTCCAGTCTGTTTCTAGATGATTTAACTTAAATTTTTCTGGTCATCTTTAAACTTTAGATAATGGAATAATTCATTAAACGTTAGAATGTTTTTTTCTGTACAAAATACATAAGAAACTTTTAGAACTCTGATTTGGTTAAGGAAATAGTAAAATTCACTTAGGTAAATAGAACACAACAAAATATTACACCCTCGACTGTGCTGTAGATGGGCATTTAGACATTTAGTAAAATAAAACATTTGTTTATTGTTCACTGCACTTGAAAAACAGTACTTTTCCCATTTTCCCTGTGGCAAGGGCCCCTGAAAGAAATGTGTACCTCTTGGTCATTTGGCAAGACTGTTATCAGGATTTCTACCATATCCAGAGACAGTGTCTTCAAATCAATTCTAAAATCAACAAATATTATATAATGTAATTGTTTATTCAACCTATTGCAGTAGTTAAATCTACCTGATGGTACTGTTTCGAATTGAAGAATGTGTTGACAAAACAGTGTAAGATTTGATTCTTAAAATGTTTTCTCCTATTCATTTCAACAGTTTCCAAGTGGTAAAAATCTATCAACGTCAAACAATGGCCGGATTTTGTTAAACAGGAAATTGGTGAGCAACAAGACCTGAAATGTGATCCTATGTTATGGATCCCATACCCTGATGTTGTAGACAAAATATCAAGTGGCTGCAATTAGTAGTTGCTGAGAAAATTGTTGCCAAAACTTCTTCCTGCCTGCCTGCCAGCTGCCCAACATTCATCATTTTATAACCACAGATTTTTCACTCAATGAAATTTGGCCAAAAATTGCAAAAAGTCAGGAAGAGTATAGGTGACTTTGACAAAAAATCTATTATTCCAAATATTTGACAGATTTTCATGAATCTTTAATATTATGCAATTCCAATATTGATACTCAATCACTGTGTAAAATTTTAAATCTAAACCCTTGACACTTATTCAACATTTCATTATTATCTTCAAACTGTGGAAATCCAAAATGTTTACCAGTTTTTTGTAGTTTGTATTTTATCTGTAAATCAAATTTGTTTCCATTTATTATGTATGATATTATGTGTATTGTTTTCAATACAAAATTTTCATGAAGATCTTGTATTGAATGTTTAAAGACATAAAATGTCATTTCACTTACGCATTTATTGCTCGAACTATTTCTTCATTGGTCAGTTCTATTTTTCTTCTTGTAATGGCTGAAAACAATATATCATAGAACAATTAGAATGTCATAACTGTATCAGTATATTTAGATTTCCTGTCTAACATTTAAGTAACATTCAGCAATTATGTCTCAAAATCTTAGCCACTATGTATGTATGAACACTTCTTTTCTAAATATTCTTTAAATTTGTATGATGGTATACAGAGTTTCATGAAAATCCATATCGCTTTCAAAGAAATGTACTTAATAGACGGATAACACTTCATACAGTAGATTAGCATTTTTAAATTTTAATAAAACAGAAATGCTGTTAACACTTGTAGAGCTCCTGAGTTAAATCTCACTTTCAGGTTAGTTGTTTAATAAGTCTTCTATAATGTGTTTTTAAGCTCAATCTAGTAAGTAAAGGGGGTATAGTGTTTGGATCTCTTTGTATGTCTATCTGTCTATCTGTTCATCCTTTCGTCCCAAAAGCTGCAAGATGAGGCATATATTCTTTCGGACATATTCTTGTTTGTATTGTTGTCTTTTGTGTAACATGGTTTTTGTTGGCCTTTTTAGACTTCTTACAATTGGTACTTCTTTGTCTCTTTTGTTTACTTACCACAATTTCTCAGTCTATTAGGTTCTATAAGACTGATGCTCTCAGGTTTACGAGATTTCTTCAACATTTTAGGCGTACCATCGTCAACAAATCCTGGTCCACCACCCAATCGGAATATCTCTTCAAATTCATTGAAATTTATCACCTACAATTAAAGAAAAATAGAATATTGTGATCAATGTAAAACACAATTATTATACTCTATTTTAGTCATAAAGTTTCTTTTTAAGGAATTACTGTAAATATACTTATTTTTGTGAGATATTTATTTTCACAGATTTCGCAATCAGACATCTATTATGAAATTCAATACCAACGAAAAGGAATAATTTGTTTGAAATTAGTAGAATACTGCATAGAAACATGAAACTAAATACCTGTTAACTTGGGTGACATTGTAAAATTGTGGAATTAAGTACCCTCAAAAATAAGTAAGTAAGTACAGTAATTGGTGTTTAGACCTAGTGACTTATGGCAAGTTTGTTATTCTACAGATTTTAACATTCAAAATCTGTTCCTTCTACAATTTCTGGATAACCTTGTGACCTATTAAACATTCTCAAAGATGAAATAAGCCACTGACACCAAATAAAGCCATGAATCTTTGACGAAGCTTTCGTTTGGACTAGTCTTTTTGATATTTTCTGTTCCTTGTTTAAGAAGGGGGTCTATCTGTGACTATTTCAGGACTGGATTTGAATTATATGCATTTTATTGAGACCATGGGCCAATTGCAGAACCGTGATCAGCGCCTACTGGCTTGTTGAAGGCTGCTGGTGGTTGTCCATTGTGGTTTTTTCTAAATTGCAACTCTATTGTGGGCTGTGTCATGTACACTTATTCCACATCTCATTATTTCTATTCTATGAAAAAGATTTCACTCCTTTCAACTTACATGGTATAGTTTTTCATCATCCAGATCTGAAAAGATGGTTCCTTTCACCTGCTGAGGTTTTAATGGTGTCCAGTTTAATACTGGTAGTCTGAATTTGGTCTGCACTTTCTTCTTAATGGTCATTGCTAAGTAAAAAAAAGACCCTTTATAATACTAACTCAAGTGAATTTAAACATGTACATATCTCTACAAAAATTAATGTAAATTTTTCCTTATTTTAAACTAAATGGTCAATTTATGTGCTTTTGGCATTTTCTCATTCCTCATTTGCTATTGACATATGTAAGGATTTCTGAATGAAATGTTTATTTCAAATTTAGCAGGACACAGTGATCTTTATATAAAACTGTGAAGTCCTCTTTGTTGTTCTTTCTTTATTATTTTATAATTCAATTTTTCGTAAAAATTCTTTGTTTGTTGGGTAGTCAAAAACATTTTCCTCCAGTAAACAAAATACAGTAATGATGGCAAAATGATTACTTTCAATTCAATTCTCTAAATCAGTTTGTAGTTTTCACAGCTACAAGGTCTGGAGAAGTAACAATAAATGCCACTTTAGAGGAGCAAACTTGCAAATTTAAGATAAAGCTTTGCTATAATGATTGCTTTCTTATAATTTACTAGACACTATAAACTTTCATAATAACAACATATTCTACAAAGTTGTGAAATTATTTGATTTACAGTTTTATATACCTTCGCAAATTTTTTAAAGATGTATAATGCTAAAATAAACTTTTTTTTAATCATAAGTTTCCACAACTTTCTGTACCTACCATCTTTAGATCCCCCTGGTGGTGGGGGTGGTGGAGGGGGTGCTACCAATCCTGGGGGAGCTGGAGGGGGAGGAGGTGGTGGTGGGGGAGCTACCACTGGGGCTGGAGGGGGAGGCAGGTCTGGAGCAATGCCCGACGTCACTCCTCCACTGCCACTACCACCTACAATGAAAGAAATATCATGTTCATTACCAAAACACTGCCTCTCCTAAGACTATGTGTAAACCTTTTCATATATTCAACTAAATTACTCTAAAAAACACTTTTGTAAAAAATTTGGTTGCATTGTTGAGACTGAAAGCATTGGTCATCAGTGAAATTTTTGCTTGTTTTTTTTTTGTATTTACATTATCTTTTACAGGTCAAATTTCTAAAACCTTATATGCAATTTTACTGATTGGTTTTACTACCTTTTTTTTTCTTTGTGAAAACTTTTTTAAGAAAAAACAGTGTCCTTTTCTGCAGAATGTTCACAGTAAGATACTGAATTTCTTCAGTATACAAGCAAGCCTGGTAGTTTTTACTTTATAGATAAGTTGATATTCATTGAAATATTTAAAGTATATTTGAAATATGTTATTCTCATCAGAAATACTTGTGCTGAATATGTTGTTGTGGCAAGGTTATTGGTATTGCTAATTTTATTGATTTGTTATAACATTTTACATCTCTTTGACAATTTTTTTTCTACCTGAGCCAGCAGTAACTTTAAGTTGTTCCATTTCCAAAAGTTTTTGTTCCAACATGCTCTGTCTTTTCTTAGATTCCTCGTCTTTTTCACAGACAATTTGGCGTAATTCTTTGACCTCGTTTTCATGCCGTGATAACAAGTTCTACAATATAAGAAGTGAAGCTAAAAATCTACATTTATGGAAGAAAAAAGTATTTGGGTTAATAAAGTTTGGGCCACTTCAAATTGATTCCTTGTTTGTTAGACATTTTTGGAAAAACCAGGTACCGAGCATGCAAAATTTTTAATATCTTTTTTTTTCCAGAATTGTCAATTTTATAGGCGAAAGGATAAGTACATTTTTCTTGAAAACAATTTGAAGATGTGGGAAATCCAGCTAACAAGGTATCGATTTGGACTGGCTTTATGTTGGAATTGCATGAGTTTCGCAAAGTGACTCTTTTCATTTTTACATAGGTTAAATGTATTAATGATGATTTATTAGCAATTTAACAAGTAACAAAATACAAGCTTTTAAGAAATAAATCTCTTTCTTCAATTCTTATTGAAATCAAATTGATATTTTTTTGTCTTCAAATTTTCAGTTCTGTGGAAATCTAAACAAAACTTAATTGTATTTGCCTGCAGAAATGATATCTCACCCTATTGCCCTATAATTTGTGAAATTTAAAGGACCTAAGCTCCTTTCAAAAATTTCAAGAATAAAAATTTCCTAACAATATGCCCAACTACATATGGTGTATTTGCTATGTACCAAGTTCCATCAGATTCTGTTGATTAATTCTTGGGAAACTGCACAGAATAATTGTGAAGGACAGATGAATTAAAAGACAGACTAACATGTTTCCCCATCATTGTAGGGGAGACGCAATTATCCCAATGCATACCTTTAGATCTTCTATTTCATTGGTAGCTTCTGATAACTGCTTCTCAAGTTCAACTAAAAAAGAAAATAAAGCAATTTTTTTAATTCAGGACTCAAAAATGATGAAAACTGTTCGATGAGAATGTGATATACATTGATAAGGGCTATTCCAGAAATAAATGAATTGGGGGGGGGGGGGGGTCGGAAGGCACCTTTTTTGTATACCCACCATGCATAAAATTTTAATTTTTTTTCCCTTTATGTTGCATTTGAGAAATATCTAAAAATACCACCACCCATACAATTTTAATTAAAGTGCCTTCTGACCCCCCATGCAATTAATTCTGGAATAGCCCTAACTGTTTGTTTTGTGGCCCGTCAGCGATATAAAAGCATAACCCGAAAATAAATTTTCAATGACTGTCTGAACATCTCTACATCCATTGAACTTTGCATCACACAATCTGAGATAGAGAGTGGTAGGAAAGAACATTTAATTCAATATAATGTATAAAAACTTGTGTTATATTAGATATAAACGTAAATTGTAAGTTATTTCTTTATGGCTGTTCCAGAATTAAAAGTGAGGGGGGTCGGGAGGCACTTATTTCTTTACCCCACCACCCATCAAAAAAATAATTAATTGTTATCATTGTTTCTTCACAAAATATTTCTATAACACCCACCCCCCACCATATATGTAATAGAAGTTCCTTCTGACCCCCCACACATGAAATTTGAGAACAGCCCTTTGTTGGAAAATAATGACAAAGTTTTCAGCATTATCTTGAAGTAACTGGGCAAATTTTGCAAACATGAGTTTCGTATGAAAATGGTGTGAAAATTTCAAATGAAATTGGTATCATACGATTTCACTTGAAATTCTAATGATTTTAATGTGAAACTCACCTGAGATTCATGTTAAATTTCATGAGAAAGCTCATTTCACATGAAACTCACTCTCACTTTTTCACACATGTTTCACATATCAGCTTGATTTGGGTGAATTTCATGCAAGACTCATGTGAGTCAATTTTGCCTATGTAACTCACCTGTTTTGGCCATTGCTTCATCTTCTAACTCTTGGAATCTTTCTCTTTCCTATAAATAAATAGATTGGAGCTATAAATGTTTTGACAAAATTATATCTTCTTTAAAAGAGGGTTTCACCAGGGGTTTATGTTTGCAATTAAATCAAAATTGATTTCCGTATCATCTGCCAAAGGAGGGTAGGAAATACCTTTTTTTTTTTATACAACATATAATAAAAAAATTTTTTTTTTTGTAACATTTCATAGTGTGGACAAATTTTGATGTTTTGATGATTGATTTTGGGTACAACTTTTTGTGACATTGACAATAGCTACAATTACTGTTATGTGAAATTTGAAACTTGTCTGTGGTTTGAACATAAGTTTTTCCAAGGTTTCTATTGATCTTATACAGTACCTGTATAAGTATGTGCTATAAAACAATGTAATGTATGACTTTGACAAAGCTTTTGTTTGTACTTGATGTTTTGCTGTTTCTTGTTTACGAATGGGGTCTATTTTTGACTATTTCAGGACTGGATTTGAATTCTATGCATTTTATTTAAACCTTGAGCTGATTGCAGAACAGCGAGCAATGCCTACTGGCCTCATTGAAGACTACTGGCGGTTTTCCATTGTCTATTTTTCTAAATTACTGCTTGTTAGATGAGCTGTTTGCACTTATTCCTGATTTCATTACACGTGTATTTATATTTAACAATCACCCTCGATAATTCATCCTCCAGATCCTCAGCCCTCTCCAACGCTTCTGTCTTCATCTCAGAATCCTCCAGCAGCTGAGCGACATCTATCGTGTTGTCTAAGTACGCATGTACCTGAACCGATAGCCTGTCACTTTCAGTATGTCGTAATTTCTAGTAAAAGAAAAATATTGAAATGAAATAGCAATTCTTTATAACATTTTCCAAATTATTGTTTTCTGTAGTTGCATTTTTTTACCCATTTGTATTTTTTTCCTACACAATATTTTAAAATCCTCAGAGATATATTCACAAACTGTATTTCACAACAACCTGACAAATATGTTATAAAATGTTTCAATATATTTCTTGAGTGTTCATAATTTTTTGTTACTGCTTTAATATGTGAGTTTTCGGAGATTTTCTTTCTATAACTAATTGATACATAATCATATCAATGGCTTTTAAAGAACATGTATGGCAGGTTATTTAGGCAGTGAAATCTAGCAGATAACAAAAAAACATCAAAACCACATTCATAGTGCACTTTGATATTACGATTTGAATTTTTCTAAAATAAAAATGGGCTTATTTGAAACCGATTCATGAAATTTTACACACACCAAAATTACCTGCCAGTTGAATTTTATTTCTACAACTTACCCCTAAGTAATCATCTAAGCCAATGGTTGTGAATTCATATTGTAAATGGACCCGAAAATTCATATTCTCCACAGAATGTACAACAATATTTATAAACTGCATACAGGCAACCTAAAAATATACAAAAATGTAAAGAAATCATTGTTTCAAATAAACAGAGGTATGTACCAAATAGGGTTATACATATAAAATAATTTGAAACTTTTATTTATACCTTCCTACCAAATTGACATAACATAAGCAATTCGGAGCAACAAAAACTAAAATACACTTTACAACTGTGAAATCCATTGTTGCAGGAAAGATTTTTCTGATATTGCATACTAAACAACAAGAAAGCTGTGATAAGAAGTTGCTGAGAAAACTGAAACGAAATATTTTCCTTGCCTGCTTGCTGCCTGACATTAACCATTTTTAACTCAGATTTTTATTTGAAATCTGTCTAAAATTATCATAGATACTTAGTCATGTTAGTGAACACAGCAGAACTGAATGATTGTGCATATATTTTTTCTAAATCAAACTGCAGTAACATGTTGCCCAAAGAACCCTAGAATACAGCTGGGCAATTTGTTGATGTTTGTTTTAAAAATGTGTATAGACATATAGCATATAACATGTATTCAAGGCCATTTCCATGTCAAAGTACTGTAACTAACTTACCATGAAATCTATGTGGAATTCATCATAATTTTTAAAATAATCCATGAGAGTTTCAAACCGATGTGCTTCACCACACACCTACAAAACAATAAGTATAAATGATTAAATGATATCCTTTTAAAGATCATTGTGCTTGGGTGACATCACAATTGTTTTTATTCAGCACACCAAAATAAGCCTTATTCAAAATTTCATGAAAATCAGAGAATACTGCCGTTACTCTGGATTTCCAATCAAACTTTTTAAACCAAAATGCTAATGATAAGTAACTATATTAGGGAAACAAATTTTGTGACAATAACTTTAATCATATCCAATACATTGTATCAGCGATATGTAAATTTATTCTCAACTGCCAAAATTTAATATTGTTATGTAATTATCAGGTCAAACACATTTTTTAGGTATTAAAAACTAATATAGTCCAATGCATAACAAAACCAGACTTCTAATTTAACTCATCACCTTAAAAAAGTTCTGTTGTACTATATTTGTAAGTTACATATATTCCAACCTTGTGTTTTGAATCAAAACACTTGCAACAAAATGCTGCAATTCCTTTTCCCCCCAACATATTTAAAGCTACTCATTTATAAAAGGAAAAAGTTATGATGACATCCCTTATATTATCAAAAAACTTTTTATTCTTTCTCTTAAACATAATGTAATGTAAAACTGGATTGCATAAAAATAGGATTAAAGCAACTATGTCAAATAAAACAGAAATCTAATTATGATAAAAAATAAAAGAAACATTAATATTGTTGTAATTATGCACAAAATAACTAGATCCCTGTAACTGGTCAGAGTATCTTATTGCTTTTTTAAATGAATTTCTTTCTTTTGTGCATTTTATACTATTACGATCTAACAAATTAATCATTTTTAATGCTAAAATATCAATAAATTATGTAACAATTTCTTTCGTCTTTCAAATGTTTTTGTTTTTCACTGGAGGTCAAGGTCTAATTCATTTCAAATCTGGTTATTGCTTTCTTTTGATAATTTTTAGTATTCTATTAACTATATGATGCCTTCATATTAGGACCATCACAACCAATTATTTTTGTAATCAATGTTTAACATACAGGAAACAAGGGAAACCAGAGTATATTACAAAATATTAATAATAAGATTTGAATTCAATTTCCTTTCACAGTACCGAGTTCAAAGTCATACCAAATTCAAGTTAATATGCAAGAGGGAAAGTCTCAAAACCTATTTTTACCAACCTGTTTAAAATTATCAAATGCTGAGAGTATTATTTCATGTCCTCCACTGACTAGACATACAGCTGCTAATAGTTCTAACACTAACGCTTTTGTTCTGCAAAAATTAAAATGATATAAAAAATTTGTCAAACTCAAAAATGGACGGATTTCATTAAACTGGAAATAGTTGAGTGACAGACCTGAAATCAAATCCCAAGTTATGAGACCCAATCCCGTTGCTGCATGCCAAATTTCAATATGCTGTGATTAGTAGTTGCTGAGAAGATTGTTACATTCACGATTTTATAACCTGGATTTTTCACTCCGTGAAATTTGGCCAAAAATGGTATTTCATTGTATTATTTTTGTTTGTGTCAACTGCTTTTATCCCTGCATTTTCAGACCTTTGGCATTGAAAATGCCTCATTAGTAATTTTTTGACATTTATTATACAATATATATAACTTTAATTTCAAGTAGGAAGTTATTTCTTTAACTGTCTGAATTTTTGTAAATATGCAGGACTTTATAGTTAATGCTTTACGATATGGTTTTAACTATGGCTGTCTTTGTTTTGATTGTCTTTCGTTTATGTGCACAACCATAATTAGCTGGAAGTGCTTAGTGTTAACTCCACTTTGTTTTTAGTTAAAATAAATGTATCTACTTGTGAATTGTAAACTTACCGTAAACTTCGATGATTGAGACTAAGAGCTATACAGTTAATGGCATGTTTATGGGCAATGACAAGGTTAAAACCATACTGAAATAAAAAATTGAAAATAATTTTTGAAATAACTATTATTTTTTAAAATAATCTGTCTTTTTAAAAAAAACAGATCTGTTTAAGTTAAATATGCGGTAAAAGAATTGTACTTTATATTGCAAGCATGGAAGATTATTCACTATGAGAACATAGGTAAAATATTTTGTAGGCCTCCTTTTCTGCGGGGTTTTCTATTGTTTTTTATTTTATTTTTTTAAAGTCTTAAAGACATTTTTTATTTTGTTGTCTGGAAAAGATTGTCATTGTCATTTGAAAATTTCTGCTTTGTTGATAAATATACATTTGTTTATAAACTTTTAATGACTTCAAATAAATATTCCAATGTTTATGTCAAATTTTTAGTGAAAATCATTTCTGAGATGTTCCCCAAACATTTTTTTAAACTAACCTGATGGTTCATAATGGCACGTAAACACATTATACAGACATGAACATCGTCACGGGCCTCGCCCATGTTTAATTTGGAATTTTTTATACTTCGAGGTGAGCCAATTGTATTGGACCTCTTGAGGCGCCGCGTGGGGCTCCGGGACAGACCGTCCATACTGGCACTTTTCTCTTTGTTTAATAATTGTTCCCGTCTGAAAAAGAGTCAAGATATACATTAAATAAGTCTATTAACCATCCACAGAGTTCAAAATCATGTTAGAAATGATGCAACCTTTTTGATAAGTTGTAGAAATCATATTTTACAAAATAATATGAGGACATTGCACTAAAAGCATGAGAATTTTGTCAAAAAAATATTTTACTTTGCAATTGGGCATAAAGAGCAAGTGATAAGGAGACATTTCCCTTTTTTTAACATGAGGTTTAGTCTTGATCTATGATTGACTTCACTTATTCAAATTGAAGACTGGATACTGAGAAATTGGAGTGAGCATCAAGGAGTTATTTGCCCATCATATTGTGTAACTCCTGACATTTGACTTCAGAACTTGGCCCCTCCCACTTGCCCATCATATTGTGTAACTCCTGACATTTGACTTCAGAACTTGGCCCCTCCCACTTGCCCATCATATTGTGTAACTCCTGACATTTGACTTCAGAACTTGGCCCCTCCCACTTGCCCATCATATTGTGTAACTCCTGACATTTGACTTCAGAACTTGGCCCCTCCCACTTGCCCATCATATTGTGTAACTCCTGACATTTGACTTCAGAACTTGGCCCCTCCCACTTGCCCATCATATTGTGTAACTCCTGACATTTGACTTCAGAACTTGGCCCCTACCACTTACAACTGTATAAAATTCTTGCAGGCTTTTTTGTTACAATAGTGTGTCAATGACCATTTTCTACAGTGCTTTGCATAAAGAATGCAGATTTTGCTTAATCCACAAAATTAGATACCTACGAACAACTGAAGTGGTTAACAACATGAAAATGCAATTTTTGACAACACAGTTTCGTTAATATCCTTCTTTAACCTTGATGACTGGATTCTTGTTAAATTGACATTAATTTCAAGAATCAGTTATCTTTGTCAAATTACCTCATCACGACTTGTGTAAAAGACAAATAATCGACTAAAACATCTAAACCATGATTTTCTTCGCTCAAAAACTCTCGTACCCACCTGCAAAGAAAATCAATTCAAAATATTATAACATGATTTCTTATCTTAATCACTAAGATAGCAAAACAAATCAATCAACATTTAAAATTTTCATAATTTCATTTTATAGGTAACAAAGTGTCTTTTATTGTTATAAATGTTTTTAGCAGTTCATTCTGCAATTGACTCTTCTTTATAAGAGATGAAATAAAACAAGAGGCTCCCAGGAGCCTGAATCGCTCACCTGGTCTTGATGTTGACCCTATACTTTTGTAGAGCTAAATGAGCTGAACATTGAAGCAAGCAACAGCTTTTCTCTACCTGCAATAGTTTTCATTCTATAGGCCAAAAACACCATTTTTCACCTATTGGGGGCCATAACCCCTATAAGGAGTCATCTGACAACTTCGACCCTATGGAGACTTTTATAGAGCTAAATGAGCTGAACATTTAAGCAAGCAACAGCTAATCTCTATCTGCAATAGTTTTATTCTGTAGGTCAAAAACATAAAAAATCACTTTTTTCAGGGGCCGTAACCCCTATAAGGGGTCATCTGACAACTTCGACCCTATGGAGACTTTCGTAGAGCTAAATGAGCTGAACATTTAAGCAAGCAACAGCTAATCTCTATCTGCAATAGTTTTCATTCTGTAGGCCAAAAACATGAAAAAAATTTATTTTTCAGGGGGCCGTAACCCCTATAAGGGTCATCTGACAATTTCGACCCTATGGAGAATTTTGTAGAGCTAAATGAGCTGAACATTTAAGCAAGCAAAAGCTAATCTCTATCTGCAATAGTTTTCATTCTGTTGGACAAAAACATGAAAAATCGCTATTTTTCAGGGGTCGTAACCCCTATAAGGGGTCATCTGACAACTTCGACCCTATGGAGAATTTTGTAAAGCTAAATGAGCTGAACATTTAAGCAAGCAACAGCTTATCTCTATCTGCAATAGTTTTCATTCTGTAGGCCAAAAACATGAAAAATCGCTATTTTTCAGGGGCCGTAACCCCTATAAGGGGTCATCTGACAACTTTGACCCTTGGAGAATTCTGTAGAGCTAAATGAGCTGAACATTTAAGCAAGCAACAGCTAATCTCTATCTGCAATAGTTTTCATTCTGTAGGCCAAAAATATAAAAAATGGCTATTTTTCACCTTTAAGGGGTCGTAACCCCTATAAGGGGTCATCTGACAACTTCGACCCTATGGAGACTTTTGTAGAGTTAAATGAGCTGAACATTTAAGCAAGCAACAGCTAATCTCTATCTGCAATAGTTTTCATTCTGTAGGCCAAAAACATGAAAAAATGCTATTTTTCACCTTTAAGGGGCCATAACCCCTATAAGGGGTCATCTGACAACTTTGACCAAATGGAGACTATTGTAGAGCTTTTGATGCTGAATCAGTAGCGTGGCCTCAGATTTCCTCTATCTCTTATACTTTTTGATTTATAAGCCAAAAACAGTAGTCTGACCCCCCTGGTCTATTTTTAGTAACGGTGGCCATCTTTTTTGACGGATCAAAAATTGAAACACAAGTTTGGTGCAGGACACCCTAAGGATCATTCACACCAAGTTTCATTAAATTCTGTTCAGTAGTTTCAGAGGAGAAGATTTTTGAAAAATTGTTAACAGACGACGACAGACGACGACGACGACAGACGACGACGACGACAGACGACGACGACGGACGCCAAGTGATGGTAATAGCTCACATGGACCTTCGGTCCAGGTGAGCTAAAAAATCGATAATAGTTTTTTTTTATTTTATTACTACAAACCCATAAAACTGTTTATATACAAAAATAAATGTTCTTTGAGCTTTAATCCTAAAATAAAACATAGATATGGCCACAAATAAACAGTAATTGAAGGTAACACCCAACTTTCATAACTTGCTGACTTGGATTTATCTCTAGTGTTTTGTACTTTACTGCAAAACATGAATTTTGTAAACATTTATGAAAATTTGTAGACTTTTACAAGTATGGGGTTAAGATGTTTACCATTTCCACCCATTGGAATCTATATCTTTTACCTGCATCACATGAACTTGTGATGTAGGCAAAAAAATTGAAGAAAAGTCATAGAGACAGTCTAAATGACTATAAAGTTGTTCACAACCATAGCTTTAGGTTGTTTTTTAAGCTCATTCTCATTTCTGAATAAGAGTTCGCCAATTTTTTGTATAAATAGACTGAACACAAAAGTGATTACTCTGTGTGACTACATGCAAAATGAGTTTATACTTGGACACTAACATTTATTTTCACAAAAGTGATATCTTCTATTCTAACATAAAGTCCAAATGACTTTACACTAGAAAGATATTAATATTAATTGTGTGTCTTTGGAATCTTCATGAAATAATCAAATTTTATAATATGACAACCTACTCTATGTGATTGGTCCGAAGTGATATTTCCAAATCTCGTAGCACCTGTGTTGAAGAGGAATCGGCCAACAGTTTCCGCTTCTGGAAAAAAAAAAAGAACTAGAATTTTAAAAGACTTAAAAAAAATTAAATGGTAGAAGTGAAATTTATCAGAACAAAGCAACATTTTAAAAAGAAATAGTCAGATAACTGATGAGGTCAAGAAATGTCAAATGTTACACATGTATCTGTAAATTCAAATGACAACTCCATAAAACATTTCATAATTTGACAGCAAGTTTCTTCACTAAGGAATAGTGGTACATGTATATGTGGGCTTAGATCTTCTTTATATGTATAGAAACACTTTGTAAAAATATCATTTTTTTTTATTTAAACATGCTTACTCTTGTCCCTTTTGAGGTATTTTAAATAATTATAAGTTAACAGTCAAATAACTTTTCAAAATATTTTATTTTCTTTTTCAGACAAAATAAATGGTAGTGAACAATAAAATAAGGATGATAATGAATAGTATAAACATTTATTTTTTGTCCTTATCTGCTTTTTTTGGGATAAAAAAATTGAAAATTATATGAAGAAGAGACCTCAGTTTCATACAATTCATATAAATCATACAAATAATACTGCATACTCCTTGCAATTCACATTAATTACGTTTCTAAAACATGTAAATGTAATGTAAGTGGAAGCTAAGCGTACATGTAAGGTGGCGAGATCTTAATGTCAAAATTATGTTACGTAATAAATAAGTTGTCAGCATGATGCATTTAAATTGGCTGTTTACAAAAAAAACAGAAAACTGAATTTTACCAGAAATTGTTGATGGACAAACAGCAAAAGTGAAAAATAATGGGCTATAGGGACAATTACAAAAATCAAGATTCAAATTCACACCATAGATTTAGCAAGTGTCTCATCAACGACATCAAGAAGTTTTATTTGAAGAATTCAAGCAACTGCCTCATCAATGATTTTGTAGGTTTTTTAGGAGAAATTGCCTTCACCATTCAGCTTCTAAGGCCCCTAACATGTTGACTATAAAAGTATAAGTATTTTTTTTATTCCAATCAAAGGGACCTCAATAGGATAAATATATCCTACTTTGACAATGTTCCATAATTCTAAACAAAGTTGACTTTGAAGTATAGGTTTCTATTTTCAAAAAATAGTTTTTCTTATGCATGCATTTACAAAATCATTCTTGTTTTTGCTTCATTCGATTGTTAATGTTAGATGACATCTTTTTCTATATAAATTAGTGATAACTACTTGGTATGTAATAGGTCATTGCTGTAATAAAATAAAATTAAAACTTAGAACCTAATACACATTTACACCATTAAATTCATGCCTCTATATTAACATCTTTACATCCAAAAGACTAAAAATAAATTGATGCTGCAACATAAAATAGTCATGTCAAAGCTAAAACAAGGAAGTAAAATAAAAGTCGTACAATATCAATACCACACTGAAGGGGGAAGGCAACCATTCCCACACAGGCTCCCTGTAACAAAATTATCAGCGTTTTAAAACAAGCAAAGTATGTCTCCTAAAACACTTATGGCACATATTTTTAGAAATTGCACAATTTTGCTCTTATTTAAAGCTCTTGTTATTTTTTCATAAGGTGATAAATTTCATGATGATCTGATGCATGGTTTAAGAGTAATCAGTCTTAACTCAAATGTAAACCTGAGGTCACCGATTATGTGTTAGATGGACAGATTATGGAAACATTATTCTGAAACTTTCATTGGCTAGCGATTCAAACTGAACAAGCAATTTTTTATGTGGATAACGCAAAACTGTAACGGATTTGTTGGCTTTGAACTTTGGTTACTATTTGTGGCTCTTAGTATATAGGAATCATTCAAACCAAAACATATACACTCTCACATTCATGATCGACAATACTTAAATACATTGTATGACAGAAGTGTAATCACAAAATAATCATGATTACAGCACTTTTTCACTCAGTAATTGATTACATCTGATTACATGTAATCATAAAATTCAATGATTACTGATTACATGTGATTACTGTAGAAAATGTAATCAATTACAATCGATTATGATTACCCCATCCCTGGAAGGAAATACCACACTTTTTGTCAAACATGTTTTTAAAATACCCATAAAAATCAAGGTTTTTTACCCAAGAAGTCAACATAGATCAACATTATAGTTCTTTTCATAGTCTACACATTTACATTTGCCAAGTTGGGCATAAAATTCAAGTCTGGCTAACACATAATGTACGAGACTACATATAATTTTTTTTTACAAACAGTCAGAGCACATGTACTTAAAACACAAAAGTATCAGGGGTAAGGAAAAACTCACTTAGCAAATTCTATAACTAATGATATGTAATTCGACTTGGTATTCCCAATATTATATAATAATTACAAAAGCATGAAATTTCTTCTTCAAAGTGAAAATTCTTTATCATTTAAAATATCATAAATACCAGTAGGTAAAATTGACATGCACAATTAAACCTGAAAAACATATTTCAATAAAATCATTTTCCAATCTTTGAATTTCTTCCATCAAAATTGCATAAACCATTTATCAGTAGTTTTATTCAGACAAAAAAACATATTTTGAGACCTTCTCATTAAACACAGCATAAGGGCAGAACCCAAACATATCAAGTGAGAAGAAAATGAAGGAAATTGCCAATTGAAAGATAAGGGTCATTTGGTTCCGTCTGGTTTGCACAAAGGATGTTTATATGTATGTGAAATTGTGAATAAAATATAATTTCTTATATACGCAATGCGTAATGTACATAAGAAAGCTCCTGAATATTTTATCATTTTCTAGCTCTTTTTCAGTTTTGTTGGTTTCCAAAGTTCAGATCAATTCTAATACATTTGTACTACCAAATATATTCATTTACCCAATAAATATTGCAAGATAGAATTAGCTTCTGGCAAAAAAGCTTTTGAGAACAAAATATGGATAAGAAAATAGAAATTGAGAACCTAGAAACTGGTGTATTTGAACAGGAAGGCCCCCATTGACAAAAATCACCTTTTTCCCAAAAATATTTGAATAAAGTTTTAGTTTAAGTACCATGTATGTCATGAATGTCCATCCTCATATATTATTTTTAAAACCACTGAATTATTGAAAAAGTTTAAAATCTCGTCAAAGTCTAAAATGACAGGATTTCTATAAACAGGTAAGCAATCCTTATAGGACCAACCACTGACACTGTTCAAAAAATATTTCCCAACTCCCCCCACAGCAGCCTGCCACCTGATATTTCTTATTTCCCCAATTTTTCTGTCCATGAAATTTTGCCAAATTGGGACTATAAATATACATGTAATTTTGTAAATGGTATATGAAAGTGTAATAAAATTGATATGATGGTTGAGTTTTTTTGCATTTGTTTTTGCGTTTTCTTTTACAATAACAATTCATTACAACCCAGCCTGTCAATCACTTGCAGTTAATTTGTAAGAGTGCACTTTGAGTGATTCTTCAAATGAATTGCAGGACATCAAATCAATTCAGGGTTTTCCATGAAGAATTCCATTACTAGATATTAAAGAGGCATTAATAGGGCATCAAACAACAGATGGATTCTTTCACTGAAGTAAAAACTGGAAATTGTTAATGAAAAATATTAGCTCATTGTAAAAAGTTTGTATACATAAATCAGTGTTAAGATACTGGTAGCTAGAAAACAAACTTGAGTTTAGCCTAAACAGAAATAAAAAGAGTTAGCGTCAATTGATTTGCTTGTTTTTTTCAAAAATTATCAAAATTTTGTATAACAAATACAAGAGTCAGTGCAATTCAGTGGACATTAAATGAACACCTTAACAAAAATATGTTGAAAGAGTGTTGTTTCAATTGTGCACTTTTAGTTGAATTTGTTTTAGTTTGTTCAATGTTCAAAGTCTTGATACATGTACATGCACTGCATATTTCGAATTACAAAATACAAAATTTGTGGATTGCTGTGAATGGTAAATAATAAGTAGCCTTACATAGGGATAATAGGGTGTGTCTGATTTTGATGCTATTTATATCACTCAATAATCAGGGTGCGCCTGATATGGAAGCCAATCAGCCTGTGACAATGTGGTAATATAAGGTGTGACAGTGTTAATCTATCTAGTTACTATGGAAACGTGAGAAAAAAATCATGCTGAGGAACAAAATTGTCTTACCCGTGTTGATCTGTTGGACCGAGGGTCCAAATATGTACGTAAATGGTCCAAGTAGACATGGGGAGGGTCTTTTGCATGAACTCTTTCCTGAAATAAATTAAAGAACATCTATCATTATTAGAGTTTTATACAGTTTACTTTTATAGTACATTGTAATATCAACAGATGCTGACCGTTTTGATGTAAGCCTAAATTTCTTTCCAACTTTTTGAAATGCCTTTACTTAAAGATATTTTATAATTTAGCAGAGTTGATAGTTTTGACTTGGCTTTGGTTGTTGGAGTTTCAAACCCTTGGCTTCACAGGTCCCTTAAAAGAAGGTAAATAAAGAGATATCAGACTGATATAACCAATACCTCCAATCAGAATGAGTTCTGATGCTCTTTTCTTCTTGTTGCAGCACACTGTCACTGTCACATTAATATGATAGGCTTACATCAAAACAATAGAAAATTATACATGTTGTTTGTATTAAAATGTGACCTTTAAACACACATCTTATCTAACTGTATATTTTCATGAAAATAAACCTCAAGGTCACAAAGCAAACAAAACGAAATTGCCAAAATCCCTTAAAAGCTATATACCAGAAGAAAAAGTTTTTTCATCATATTTGTTTTTGATAGTTCAATTATTAGCATGTCAATCTACAGATTTTCCCATTATTTTCCCCAAAATTTCCTAAAAAAACAATTCCACTACATAATGATCTCATATGATAAAGTGTCATTTTAGACTCAAGGTCCTTTATGATAATTGTTATAAATGATAGAAAATACATAAATGTCTTGTCTCGTCATTCGGTTTTGTGACCAGGATTCATGTAATAATTACCTATACTGTAAAAAATACAAATGTTTTGGTATGTTAAACACTTAGCATTATATCCTGCCACACCAAAAAAGACTATAGAAATGATTTCATTATTCGACTAATTACAATGCCCCACCTTATTACTATCAATTAGTTCAACATAGAGCTTTAACAAAACCTTGTTTTTTTTAAATTTTTGGTTTCTAGTCTATTGAATCATTTTATACTAATAAGATATGTCATATTTTTGGTACTTTTAAAGCTAGTTGTTTAATTCAACTTAATGAATGCATTAAAAACATGGAACACAAATCTAAACCATGCAGAACTATCCTGTTTCATGCATGTAGTATTGGCATAATATTACGGCTGTAAACCAGGAAATTTTCGTGCCATCTGAATTTCGCCTAAAGACGACTGAATTTTTGTTCACGCAGTTTTGAATTCACAATTATAATGTTATTGTCCATAGACTACTACTGAAAAAAAATGTTTTTGTGCTAGCAATGTCAATGTGAGAATTAAACTGCCGCGAAAATTTCATATACATTGTAAGTGGCGCCTGGGCCTTTTCCCTTCAATTGTCATACTACAAATCAATAAATATTTATCCTACTTCATACTAGATTAGTTACTTTTATTATCATAACAAAACTCTGATCTATCAATGAGTAATAAGGCTGAAATTATTATAGTACAAACAGCTGATGCCTCTGTAACAGATTGGAATATGATGAACTCATACACTGTATTATACTACAAAGCTCTAGTAAAGGGAAAATCTATTCAAGTCAAAAGTTGTAGAATTTCAATAAGCAGGAAGTTGGTGAGAAATGGACTAAAATGAAAGCCTTCAATATACAGGACCCTTCTTGATGCATGCATAATGCATACTAAATATCAAACTGTGATTAGTGTACATGTAGTTGCTGAGAAACAAGTAAAATTTTGCCTCAAACCTGTTGTCCTGTTATTCAATAAATTGTCATTGAAGTTAGAACACATTTCATCCCCCACATATACAGCTAATATACCAAATCATTCTGTATTGTATATTACCATGTATGATGAGGCAGGATCCTTCTTACTTGTAGTAAAATTTTGATTTGTCGGTGAGAATGAAGTCATTTTTTTTCATAAAAAATTATCGTTCCTTAACTAAAAATCCAATGGTACTGAATTCAGAGTTTTTTGCAATATTCACATGTGGATGGGCAGATCTAGGGGAGGCATAAAAATTTATTTTGTTGATGGTTATTTGTCGAGCGGAGTGAGGGGAGTGAGGGGCAAATTTTTTACGTGAATTTTGTGCAAAAAAACATAATTTTTGTCAGTTTAAGGGAGGGCATACAGTGATACATGTACACCCAGTACCCCTTTCCTTGGATCCTGACCTCCAAAGGGTCACCGAATATTTTACACGAGGGTCACTAAAGGTGCAAAAAAGAAATATCAAAGTCTACAAGATAAATTTATTTGATGTGCACGAGTTCAGGGTGTCTGCAGAGTTATGTAAAACTTCTGTGTCAATGTTATTAAGATACTGTGGGAAATTATTCGGAGGTAATAAGAGCATAAAATTATCTAAATAAAGATTCTTATGTTTCATGTAAATCTATTTTAAGAGGAAATCACTAAATATTTAAAGAAACTGATTGATAAGCATATTAACAAAATTCCATCTTGGGGTTAAAAGGTTTGAAAAACTGACAGAATTAAAACGGTGGAGGCATATGGCTTTTACATTGCTCAATTTGCCCATTGCCAGAATGCAGAGTTTTGAGCATAAAAATAATAAAAAATAATTCTAGATTTTGTATTCAAATGCATACATGTATTAACCTAATTCCCAAATGAAATGTCTTTTTCGGTTAGCCAAGAATATTTGGTAATTATGAACAGAAAATTTTAACTCAAATTTTATCAACATGACAGGCCTAATTAAGTTTTGTTTAGAACTGGATTGTCACATTTTGTCAAGTTCAAATAAGAAATCAAAAAGCAATACAAGTCAAAATGACTTGTCATGCTTACAGCCTGATACATGTAATATAATCAATTAATAAACATATCTTAGACAAAATACCCTTTGAAACTTGCAAAATATGTAGAAAATTTTATCTGAACATGATCACCCTGTATTTTAAAACCCCAATAAAAATATACAATAATTCATTCATAAATTGTATGTATTACTACAGAAGGGTTAGATCAGGTCAAAGATATTAGGGTAAACCACAAGGATGTTGGCGACCTTATCATTCAGGTCAGGGGTCGAGGGTTAAATTAACTGTAATAGTATAATTGGGGTAAAAATTCCAATTTAAAATTAATGAGAAAATTAATAAACTGATTGACAATAATTTAGCAATAAATTGCCATACATGATACATGCTTCAATCTTAATTATAGTTAATATGCCTACATATATGACTTACAAACATACATGAACATGTATAGACTATTGTAAAGAACTTTATACGTAAACTTATTTTTAACAAAATTACGCCCAAAAGACTTCCCAACATTGAAAATCAACTTAAACCTTGAGACACACTCTTGTAAACCTGATTTCGGACGGACAAACAGACCTGAACACTATATGCCCCTATACTTTTATAAGTAGGGAGATATAAAGACACAAACTTATGCTGGGCTAAACTGAATTGTTAAGAAACAAAAATGTATGAGTATACATTTTCAAACATTCTAGTTGTCTACTTTTAAATTTTAAAAAAAATCTTCAAAGGGAAAGACAACATTACCACTACAAAATCTACAAGCCTAGGAGCATCAGATGTATAAATTGCCTCACTGTGTCAACAGATCCTATCACTATTTATGGTATTTAATCTTTCTATTAAGGTCGTCCAAAATAAATAGCTTTCCATTAAATTTTAAAATGACTTGTCCCTTGACACATTCTTCATCACTTTAACCTTTAAGGTAAATGTACATGTAGAAATAGATTGCACAAAGACTTGACTTGCTTATAATAGTACATATTTGAGTACATGTATGTTCTTGAAGTTAAAGGGAATAAGACCTACATGTACATACTTAAATGTGGTTTGTAACACCCTATCTTCTCCCAACCAATGTAATGTAACAATGCGCAATGAACTTAGTATAGACATTTGCCTAATATGTAAACGTTTAAGTTTTTATGAAGCTTTCCTAAATATGCTGAAATAAATTTCTTTTGCATGATGTACTGTACATGTAACAGAATTCTAGCAGTCCAGTATTATACAGTACATGTACATTTGCAAGTACATGTACTAAAACACATTCCAACTATATAATAATAAATTTTTCATTGTATGATGTACTCTTCATGTTGTACCAGTAGTCCAGTATTATACAGTATGTTTGCAAGTACAGTACACTCAGAGAGGATTGATTCTCATACTCTGATTTCGAAGGGAAATTTTTTAATGACTCCAGGAAACTCCAAGAAAAGCCATAAAAATCTAGGAGGGTTTTAGGAGTACTCCCTCCAAAGGGTCATAAATTACTCCGAGCTTGGAGTTTTTTTATTGCCTTGAAAACCTTATGAAGTAGCACCTATTTCCTGTCTTTCTTGTCAGGTGAAAATGATTATAATACACAAGGTAATAAACAACTCCAAAATACTCAGAAAAAGGTAATAAATTCCTCCCAGGTGGGAGAAATTCCTTGGAGAATTTGAAGAGTTGGCTCTGTGAAACTCTGTGAATCACTGGACACTGAAATCAGAGTATGAGAATCAATCCTCTCTGAGTGTACTGTACATGTACAATGTATATACATGTACGTAAAACACATTCCAACTATCAAAATACACTTTTTCTAAACCATTCAAATGTGTGAACTACAAAGAATTATTGTTTAATTTCAATACTTCAAACTTTACAAGGGGGAAGTTCTTTTTACTTTCAATTTTATATTTACAGTATTTACATTTAAAATCTTTAAAACTTTAAAGGGAAACTCTCAAAAAAGCTTTTAACAATATTTTGTGGTTACAACCATGAATAAAGTTAAAAGGAAGAACAACAAATAATTTTAGTGCAATTTAAAAAGTTTGAAAGTTTTATAAACCACTTTCCAACCACTTGAATCCTGTTACATGTCTGAACTGCAAGAGTTTAAATAATCTTTTCCTGTGTTTACATTTTTTAAGTTAAAGGTCATCCAAAACCATTAAATTGTTGTAAACTTTAGTTAGTACTAGCAGGTAGTTATTGAAAATTGTAAATATCATCAAATACAAAGTACATGTACAAGTTGTGAATATTGAGAAGGCAGGAAGAAATCCTAAGTTTATCCAAATATATTCAACTGATTCACATAAAATCTGAATATGAAAATCCTTGAAAAAATTCTAAATCACTGTGCCTTTGAGGTCTGTTTTCGTTGTTTTGGAGTTTTATGCAAAAAAAAACATTGTGGACAGGCATACAGACAGAGGAGGACATAAAACAAATTGAAAACAACAGGGCTTTTGTAGAAAATACTCCCTAATATAGGATTGTTGAAATAACCAACTGAGCTACTTAATCACTTACAGAACAAACTCCTTGAGGATGCTTGTCAAAAAAGAGGGACAATGACACTGTTAATCCATTGCATCTGGGGGAAAAAATACTGTAGATTTTCAGGGATTGGGAAAGAATTTTTTGCAAAGGGCCATTTACCACTTTTTTTCATGGAAATTAAAAATTTCAAGGGACCAGTTTTTAATATTCTATATAAATTTTGAGATGTTTGTGTGTGTTGGTGTTTAAGGCCTTTATCAACGCACCTGGGCCATGAAGGGTGGTCAGTTTTAATGGTGGAGGAAACCTGAGTACCTGGAGGAAATTTTGAGATGAGAGAGGGCCATTTTCATTTTTGATGTGCCAATGGCCCATGGCCCCCTGCCTTCCCAATTTTTGGATGTTATAGATCTTTTGTGGGCCATCTATTCATCCATTCATGACTACTTACATGTAGTTTTCTACAACATATGGAAACTCTCCACAGAAGTTCATACTGACCTGATCACAAATTAAATCCCATTTCTTTTCATCATCATATCCTTTAAGCAATTTGGCCTTATCTGGTGGCAAATCCATTGATGCCTAAAAATGTAAAAGTGAACACAATATTAAAAGGCAATACATTATTGTACATATGGAACTTATACTGACCCATGACCAAACAAGCACAAATATAATACATGTAACACTTGTACATTCAGGGGTTGAAATTTACATTTGAGAAGAAAAGGTCCACAAGATTTTAAGTTCTAGATTGAAAGTCAACCAGATGTTATAAAAAAAAGTCCTCTAAAAGTTAATGTAAATACGGTACACACAGGTCCAGGACTTTTGTAAATACAATTCCAAAGGTTCTGAATCAAAACTTGTACATGTACATGCAGTTGACAATATTTAAGATGCTTTTTTGTTTCATTAATTTTTCTTTTAGGTTGATAAAACTTTACTTTTTGGCATACATTTAAAGGCATAGTCATAAAATATGTAACCATGGTAACAAAGATTTTTTACAACTTTTTTAACAGGTTAAAGTCTGTGTACACATTTGAACATATCCACTGTACATGCATGTACAAAATATATATGTACACGTACAAATTTGCAATCAAGTCATGGATATCATGGGAATACATTTGAGGAAAGATTTTCATTGAACCATTCCCCTACTTCTTAACTGTAATTCATTGTAAACATTTCTTCATTCATTAATTTGTATCTATCATACATTTGTAGTAAATGTAGTATTGTACCTCATCAGGAACTAATATTTATATTATCCCTCACAGATGTGTTATATTATAAACTTCCAGAATCAGCTGTGAGCATTCATAAAGGATTATAGGCTATTTTACTCCATGTTTGTAGTCAATACATGTACATTTTTTTCAATCTGATTAAAATCTGAGCTACATGTTCAATTGTTTAATTGTTCCCTCCTGCCACTGTGTAGCTACCATGCACATGATGCAGTGACAGTACAGAACAATTAAACAAGACTGTAGCCTGCGAAATTAGCACTGGCTTGCTTGCCCCTGGTCAGTAAAAATCCTTTCAGGCTAGTGAAATTTGGAGTAAACCTATATTGGATAAATAAAACAAACTCCAATAAAAATCAAGAATCCAGGCAAGTGAATAACAAATCTTAATTTCTTACGCTTGCACTGAATATTATTTCTTTACTTTAGTACATGAACATCTCAAGTTCATTTTCACATGTATTATAATGTTTGTGCAATAAATATTTTCACTGCTTTCATGGATCAACTACATGTACATGTATTAGCATTTTAACAAAAGCTGAAGTAATTGAAATGTGTAAATAGTACATATGCTACCATAGATACCAATTGGCATCATAAGAAATTTTTACAAATAACAGAGCTCTAGATTTGCATGTATATACATGTACATATGTAATTACTTTAAAATCTAAGCTGCTTCATGTACATTTGTAACATTTGTCAAGTTTTAATTGAGATGCATGAAAGTACTAACAGGACATTAAGGAGGAACTAAATCCAAAACATCAATGAATGAATAATTAGCATGTTTCTATAATTAGCTGGGTATTTCCCTACCAGAGTGTTGGTTATGACATTAATTGCCTGTAAGTAACTGTGAGTCATACTGTTTTATTAATTATGGGTAGTTTGGACAAGAAACCAGCCTGTTAGGGACAGACATACACACTTCCAGTAAAGTATAAAGATGTAAGCCTTGCAAATTTTTCAAAACATAAGTGACAGTGAGGGACAATTATTAGTGTATAAAGGAATGTGTACATGAGACATGGATGCCCCCGCTAGCCCCAAACAGGAAGTAGATGTCCAACAGGTCTGAAAGTCATTTAAGACGAACAGTTTGTCATACTGAAGTTGAACCATCCTACCAAGTTTCAAATCATTCTCATTGAACCATCCTACCAAGTTTCAAATCAATCTCATGTATGGTTTCTGAGAAAAGCTTGACAGAAATTCGTATGGAGGGACAGACACTAGTAAAACTTAATGCCCTACGACAATAGACTTTAACCATTCTTCCTTAAGAGGTCATCCTTTCAGAAAATATAGGTCACAGCTAGCTCCAAGCATTGTGCTAAGCATCACTATGTGCACCTACATGTACCATAGCAATATCATTGATGTGGCACTTGACAGTGAGCAGGAATGGACTTTATTCATTGTTCTGTAAGTGGTCATCCATGCAGAAAATATAGGTCACAGCCAGCATCCGAAGCATGCATTGTGCTTAGCATCACTGGTGCACCTACATGTACATTGTACCAAAGCAATATCATTGATTCAACACTTGTCAGTATGCCGGAATGGACTTTAACCATTCTTCTGTAAGTGGTCATCCATGCAGAAAATACAGGTCACAGCAAGCATCCGAAGCATGCATTGTGCTAAGCACCACTAGGTACACCTACCATACCAATATCATTGATGTGGCACTTGTCAGAAAGGGTTTATGGATCTTAACCATTCTTCTGTAAGTGGGTGCGGACGCCAATGTAATGTCGGGGGTATCACATTAGCCAAAAAAACATGTACTAAACTTTAAGTCCCAGTGATACATGTAAGTACAAATGTAGTTGCTTTGGTATGCGTGTGTGTGTGTGTGTGTGTGTGTTGGTGTTTAACGCCCTTTATCGACGCACCTGGGCCATGTAGGGCGGTCAGTTTTATTGGTGGAGGAAACCGGAGTACCCGGAGGAAACCACCGACCTTTGGCAGGTAACTGACAAACCTAATCACATACAGTTGGGGAAGTCCCTTTTTTGTTAAATACAAACGGGGCTCGAACACCAGCTGAGAGGTGATTGGCTAGTGATCAATAGTGTGGTATTTAAACCAGCGCATTAGACCACTCGGCCACCCAGGCCCCGCTTTGGTATGCAAGTAATGTTCAAGCATATGTACATGTACAGGGATAAAACAAGTATACATTATACAAATGTACCTTCCTCTTATTCAAAGCAGGAGTATACATTTTTTTGTAGATATCATGTGCATCTTAAAAGGGTTACAATCTCTAAGGCTCATACTGAATTCATGTACATGTATTGATAATATATCAAATTTTAAGTTTATACTATATTAACTGGGAAATATTTGCTCATGTACATGTATTGATAATATATCAAATTTTATGTTTATACTATATTAACTGGGAAATTTTTGCACCATCTCTATTTCGACAGTTTTAAGTTTGTGACGTAAAGTTATTGTCCATAGACTACAATGGAAGAGAAATATATTGGCTAGCGCCTTTAATTTTTGTGCTAGCAATGGCAATGTAAAAATCATGAAAATATAACTGCCAGCAAAATTTCACGGTTTACAGTATGATGAGTAAACTAATTTCTCTGGTGTGCAAGTTATGTGGCAGACATATGGACTGGGATAAACCAGTGGTACATGTACCTCCCTCTTATTCAAACCACCAGGGCTGAAAATATCATCTACATGTAGATTAACAATAACAAGTACATTCTTGTGCGTGTATACTTATTCCACATCTACTTTTTGTCTTATAAGTTATATATACATGTATGTATATGCACAGTTTATGGATTACAGTAAATGAAATCAGTTAAAAGATGAAGACAGGCAAACTAAAACACTATGTTTGTGTAATTATACATATTTTCTAAGATGTACAGTGTACAAATATACATCTGCACATACATGTTTACATGTAGTCTATAATTTTTTTGTATTTATTGAAGAGGGGGGTAATTACTATTGCATTATAATTTGCAGCACACATTTTTTTCAGGATTTATTCAATACTGCTAAATTGTCACATAAAATTTGCACCTAATCAATGTGGCACAGATATAACTAACTGTGAAGGCCCTCATGCATGTATTCTCCCAAATTCTGACAAGAGTTCCCACATGGTCCCCGTACGAAATTCTCCTGGCGTACTATATACGTATTTATCACGTATATTTCTCTAAATTCCTTCAAGTAATCCCTATTACTTTGCAAGAAGACAAAATAAAAATTACGCTAGGATTCCTACAGGATTGTTACAGTATTCCTACAGTAAAATAGGCCGAAATATTTAAATTAGCAGGAATTTGTTGCAGGAAAATTTTACCGTAAAAAAAAATTCCTGTAAATATTCCTGTAAAAAATCCTTGCAGGAAAATAGAAAAATTCCTTACAGGATTTTCATTACAGGAATCTGAATTCCTTACAGGATTTTCATTACAGGAATCTGAATTCCTTACAGGATTTTTTTCTGTATAACCTATAGTTACAGGAATCTGAATTCCTTACAGGATTTTCTTTTTAAATTCCTGTAAAGAAAGAAAAAGCAAAATATTGGAATATGAAATATTTTTTAATTGTTCCTCATATTTAATTTATACATGGCATCACTTTACAAATAATAAACTGATGTGAGTTTCAAATTTCATTAGTTAAACTGTACATACACTGTTTAAACATTACTTTTCATGCATCAATTGAAGAAAACTGAAAATATTCTAGCTCAATGAATACAAATAATGTATAGGAAATATCTCGTCATGGTTATAAAAACCATTTTGAATAAAGGTGACATAACATATTGTGACGACATTATTTAAAAAGTTCTTTAAATTAATAAGAAAGTGTTCAACTTTCTCAAGCAAAGAGTGAAGTCTTCTGAGGTTTCTTTAAATTTTAACATAATTGTTTTTTCTGCTTTTTCCTAGCATAAGCAACTGCCTCGGTTACCGCTATGTTCATTTCGGCATCTGTTGATGGTGTCAAACCATTCTTTTTGCAGAATCCATCGGCATAAGCTGTAAGAAAAAGATGATGAATATGCTATCATTTTTGTGAGATAAAAGTTCTTATTTAGAGATGAAAACTGAATACTACTAGTAAGTGGGGACAAACTTGAATGGATTATTGTCCCAAACCACAATGGGGAGCGGGGATATAGAAATATAGGTGTCTGTTTATCCGTCTGTCACACTTTTTTTCGTAACAGTTTTCTCAGGAACTATTAATCATAGGCTTTTAATAATTAGTATAAAGCTTCAGGTAGAGGTCCCATATGGTGTGATGGGTTTTCAGATCTGTCACTTATCTACTTCTTTTTAAACAAGCTGACTTAGATGTTTCCCCACCCAATGGGCAGGGGTCCTAGAATCTGTTCTTTTAATTAAGTATTTTTTGTTCTAAGGAATTAAATTTCATTTTACTAAGAAATAAAAATTGCCTAGAAGTATATCTGCTTTTACAGTATATAAATAATATATATAAATGACATACTCTTAAAATTCAAAACAAATGGCAATGCATACATATTTTTTAAATGAATGAATATTGTTTAAGGCTAAGAGTAGATGTAATATATTATAACTTCTCTAGGTAAGATAAGTAAAATCAATTGCATAAAATGTTTGGTTCAGCACCAATCATGTTTGATTTATGAGCTATGTGAGTTGTGGTTAATGTATTAAAGAACATGTATTAAATGTTTTCCCAGTCAAAGCCAAAATTCTGAAAAAAATCTTTTTGTTGATCATTTTATGTTAGATAAACCATTGGTACCACATTTTCCCCAATTTATATACTTACTTTTGATTGCTTTGATTTTTTCTCCATCAAGTACAGGTTTGATAACTCCGTCTTTGGCAGGTTTAATGCCTTGTCCCCTTGAATTTGCCATCTCTTCTGTAGTAAATATGAGTGGCATCAACTTCAACACCATAGAATATCCTGGACGCTTGTCTTTTTTGGCTTTTGATGTTACTTTCCATAATTGTTCAGATGGTATTTGAAATGGAAATCCTTCAACAATTCTAACCTAAAAATAATAAAATAATTAAGATTTCTTTTCCTTAAAACAGAAGGACACCTAATGGTATTTATCAGCATTTTTTAAAAATGGTAAGTAAATAAAAAGCGTTGAAGAAAAAATATTAAAGGTGCATGAGAATCTCAAATTTTAAAACAAAAGCAAAACCAGAAACAGAATGTGTTCAAAAGACATAATGCCCCATCTAGCAACATTTGGAATGGACAGACAGATTGACATAAACACTAAATGCCCCCTACTTTTAGAGATACGTCATTAAAACACTTTAGAAAAAAAATTTGCATTTATTTATAATGTATAAACATACCATTTTGCCACTTGGAGACTGCACTGAGTTACTAGCACTTGATCCTGTTTCCAGATTTTGGGGCTATAAAATATATTTACATTATTTTTTAAACATATGCTAAAACAATAAAAAGTATGGTGCGTATCAATACATTATTTTTTAAAACAAAACAAAAATATGGTGCATATCCAGTATATTATTGTAAGAACAAAAATAAACATTTTTTTCATTTTTCTTTCTTAAAATGTTCATATACTTATAACTCAAAGGAAAGAAGCATTTTAGAAGGATAGACCTGAGCACTAAATGCCCCCTACTTACAGGGCATAAAACACTTTAGAAACATAATGTATAAACATACCATTTTGCCACTTGGAGACTGCACTGAGTTACTAGCACCCGATCCTGTTTCCAGATTTTGGGGCTATAAAATATATTCACATTATTTTTTAAACATGTTAAAACAATAAAAAAAAATATGGTGCATATTCATTCATAATTGTAAGAACAAAAATATACAGTTTTCATTTTTCTTTCTTAATATTTGCCATTTATGATAACTCATAGTATTAGAAACATTTTGAAATAGAGTCATTAAATGGTGTAATTCTATCTGTCTCATTATCCTTAATCTTTTATTATGGTTTAAACTATTCTTTCTCAAAACAAATTAGCTGGCATACATGTTAAAATTTAGCTGTTCACAAAATAGTTTATTTTTTTCTATTAACTTGTATGAGCTATCATCATATCTGCAATACCCAATCATATAAATGTACTCATTTGTAGTCCAGTTGACTGGAAAAATAATGCTACAGTTAGTGCTGAATTCCAGCTTTTTTGTTGCAGGTGAAATGTCTTAACCATTACAGCACTCCATCTTTTATGATATATTTTTAATATGTCATTACTCTATCTTATTTACCAGGTTGACTACAGGTAAATAATTTCAGACTTCTTCATTGAACAGTTTATGTGTAAAAGACTAAGAAAATTAGGAACTGCCAAACCCAGTGAATAAAAATATGAAATATTATTCAACATGTTCAATCAAATTTGTACTTGTTTCATTTTATACTTTTAATGCAATTTTCAAGCTACACTAGTTTACATGTATGTCAACTTACTTTTCTGTTAATTGATGAATGCACACTTGATGTTTTTCTAGGAGATGTTCTTCGAACAATGGCTAACTGTGGCAAATCTTCTGAGCAAGCATTTTGTGACTGGAAATGAACAAACATGTGTTTAGTTATTATTGTTTCAGGCAACTCAGCATTTATTCTTTCTAAATAGGCAGCCTAAGCATGCAGACTGGTTGTCTGTGTTATATCAAAAAGATATGACCACACACAGCACAAAAAACATTCCTTTTGATTGACCTTTAAAACATACTTTTTCAATATCAAATAAATTTAATAAAGGGACCATGCTCAGAATAATAGCTTTTAATATCATTGATTTTGTACCCTTTATACATGTGTTATTTTAACATTTAAGTTATAATGAGAGTCTGAAAACATAACAAACAAGTAAGTCTGTAAGCATAAATGTGAGCTTATGCCCTCTAGTGATACACCTGCCTTTACAATTATGCCTAAAATTTCATTTAAACTTAAGTATTCAGTACAAAGGAAGAAGATGACCTAGGAGCATGAATCAGTGTACACCATATGGTTTGAAAAGCTAAAACTTTATACATTTGTACATGCGAATTCATCTATTTAAATTCACAGAGGAGCTGTCATTGTCATGTTAATTTTAATACCTGATTTGGATTTGAATACACATTTGCTCCTATGCAGGATACAGGCTGATGAGAAGAACTTGGCTGATCAGGTGAAGCTAAAGTTGAAACAGTCTTTACTAGACTTTGGGGAGCAGAGCATGTTGCCCGTGTTGACTGTAATGGCTGGAATGTTGAGTGTTGAGTTGGATATGGTGAATGATCAGGAACAACTGTGTGAGAAGCTGTAAATATTGGCTGGAAATTGTTCTGCTGGTTTAGATGTGATGAATACGAAGGCTGAAAAGAAAAACAATGTTGCTCACATGATTTAAGCAAATAGTAACTTATTGCTAATTTGCAATTAAAACATTCTGAATGAGATTCTTGCTGTGATGTCTTTTATTTTAATGTAAAGCTTATCAATTTTAACAGAAACACTTTTGATTACAACTATGTTGTCTTACCTTCTCCATATTTGTAATACATGTATACTGTAATCTTATACAGTACATCAAGAGACGTACTGTGACTGAACACCGTGATAGTGGTACACCACTCTTAGAGACATACCAAAATTTTTTTGTGGTTAAAGATAAAAAAAAAAAACATTTAGAAGGAATGGTTATACAGAATAATATCCAAAATGAATTTGATGTTATGGTCTACCACTCTTAGAGTGGTGTTCCACTATCACGGTGTTCAGTCATGGTATGTTTCTTGGTATACTGAATAACCCAAATTTTCATTGTTCTTTTCAGCAAATTTGAAGATTTGTACCCTTAACTTAAGTAAATTTGTACGTTAATATGTTGGTTTATTCATGGAGGTTGAGTTACATGTACACACCATTATTTCACATCACATTATTGTATACATAAAACTTAGAATTTTCACTATACCTGATTAATGAATAAACTGTTATTTAATGCTGTGTCGTGTTCTGGTCGACTTTCCAACTGCTGATAAGAAATGTCAGGAGATCCAGTCTGTAATAAATATCAAAATTCTTATTACAAATTACAAATAAAGCATTGTTCACTACTTATGCACTTTAAATGTGACTTAGAAGATAATAAGATGTGAAATAAGTATATGCGAAATAGCCTACAATATCAAAGATCCAACAGTCACTGCTCACTGTTTTGCAATTGGTCCTGGATTGAAAATAAACCACACATGATTCAGTAACAATGATAAGACCCTCTACTTGACAATAAAAATAAATTTGATTAGTTTTATAATTATCAATCTATTTGGAAAATACATGAAAGTAATGCGAATTAACAGGTCAGGTAGTGATTACCAAATACTTTCAACAATAGGCACAGTGCATCAATTGAATGCAAGGGTTAGATATAGATGAATGATTATCGATGGATTACCTCATAACACTGATGATTATGTGAACTTTCATTATCAAAATGCTCCACAAACTGTTTGATGAAGGTCCTTACATCTGGTTTAGACAAAGCTTTAAAAAATCTTATCACTTCAGGTGGTGGTATTGGTACTAAAATATATAAAATAAAAGAGCATAGGTAAGAAATTTTCGAGTTTTACTTGCAATAACATCTACAGTAGAACATGTGATATCGATAGTCTCAATAAAAATAATTCATGTATATGAACATATATCATAGACAAAAACACACAAAACATAATACAATGTACGTGTACAAGTTGGATGCTTTTGGTACTTTTTATTTTACATGCATTTTTAAGTTTTTATATGCTGCTGCATATCATTATGATTAAAAAGTTTTGAAGACTTAACTAATCAATGGACTAAAGACCGTTTAATTTGAAAGGCGGGCCTTGGTTTTACTAAAAAATTTATTCTGGATTTGACTTTTGATGAAAAAAAAAAAAAAATGGCAGCAAAGGTGAAGAAAAAAATTCTTAAGCAGGATTTTTGTCGTATGAAATAATATACTAATATTGAAATCATTAAATAAAATATTTTGTTATGACCCCTTTAAAAAATATTTCTGTCCAAAACAAAAAAACCAAGGCCTCTTTCTTCAAGTTCATGTAAATGGTTTGTCCTTAGAGAATTAATATATTTGTTTTCAACAGATTTCATCAATTCGGTAAAATATAGCATACATGTACCTTTGCTATACGAAGTTTGTATAGAGCTCTGATCTGCACCAAATTCCTCCACTTGATTTACAATATTGGAGGACTCCAGTAGTTGTTTACCAAGGCTTGATAAATTGGTACAATCCATACTAGAATCGTCATCTTCAAATTGCGACGACAAATCACAATATTTTATTATCTCCTGGTGGCTCTCCTTTGTATTTAAAGCAGTGGCTGCCTCTATCTTTTTCTTTGAGTTGGGTTTACTGCTTTTTTTCTTGTCAGCTGAACAATGAGGGACGTCTGTTTTGGGCTGATCCTGAGTTGTCTTTTTTTTCTTTTTTGGACTCAACTCTTCATCCTGTTCCTTTGATTCTTTAACTAAAGCTGATATTTTTCTAGGTCTTTTGCCATCAGATGTTCCCATTGAAGTACTTGATGGATCATAATCCAGTAGCTTCTGAATTATAATCCCATGTGCATGTCCATTTGATACATTTGGCTTCACCACTTGTTTGTTTGCCTTTAAGGCAAACTCATTTAGCAATTTTTCTTCTTCTGAAAAAAAAACACAAAGACAATGTGAAACAGGTCATTAAGAAAAAAGAAGTAAATACAGTCATGTATCGTAGATTATACATGTATGTATTTTTGGTCTCTGAATGTATGAAAAGGGTTTCCGATAAATTCATAATTGATTTTATAAGTCTAGGTTTGTCTGGAGCCGTCCCGGGGTCTAGATATTTGTTATTTTTTAGTAATTACAGTCACAAAAGAGGAAAATCTCTCCAATTAATGTTTGTTATCTGATTATACACGTAAAAGTCCTTACATATGCGCTTGCCACAGGGGATATATAGTAAGGGGGAAGGAAACAATTCAGCATGCTGTACAAATCCATTCGGAATCATTACAGTTTTTCCATCAAAATAAAAGAAAAGATTAAAGAAAGTTATGACGTACTTTGGGGGATATTCCCAGGTAAAAATATTTAAATCTATGCTAATGAGGTCATTTGACCTTTTCTTTTGAGGTTATGTTTTGGTATTTAATTGACTATGTCGGCGCAGTGATTGAGGGAAAACAAACACAGTTAGAACAAATACTAAACACATACATACATGATGGTCTGCTCGAACTGTTTGGCGAATTTTTTATGTCCAGAAACAAATTGGGTAGCTATAATTAGTGTATTGCATTTCAATGTACTTTTGTAGGTTAAATGCACATTAGTGCTTATGTTTCTGATTAAGTATACATGTCAACTCAAAATTAAAGTTATTTATTCAATTATTTTAATTTATTTATCTGTGTGCATGTGATTTACTTTAAGGTACCATTATTGCATGCAGTTTTATTAAACTTCATACATACACAAGCAGAGATCAGCAGACAGCTAGCGACAACAGGGTAGGACATCAACAGATATTCAGTTAACAGTTACACTATTATATTCACACGAAGTATCAAAATGGCATATAAACATGTATTTAATATACATGTACCTAAAAGTCTATGATTCTATTTTCTTATAAAGACTTTAAAGTATTGCAATGACAATATTTGTAAATTGCACTGATCTGCATGTATAGTCAGTAATAGTGTAGAGCCTAATAATTCAACATACATGGATGTATTTGATAAAATGATCATTATTAATATTATACAAAAATGCACTTTCTATATGTTTATGAGTAATGATGATGTTTATTTTAAATGCAATGTTTTAAAATATCTTTTGTTATCACCTCTTTTAAATTCAGCCATCTTCCTGTTTTGTAGGTGCAGGTATATTTCCAAGATGCCAACTGTAACAGTCGATGGTGTCATAATTAATAGGACAAAACGGACAGAACTGTTATTATTTAATAAAACTAAATAGTAAAAAAAAGTATTAAAGTTGTGGTCAATTAATAAAGAATCAGATAGCCGATAACACTGGAGAGTGAAAAAGACCAAACTCCTTTTCAGAAGTCAATGGGTTTCCATAAGAAAAATGTCTTGCATTCAAGTTTAACATGTAGTTTAATACAACTAGCGCATGTGGTTCAAACGGGCAAGATATGTTAGTGACAAAAACCTTTTATATTGGTATCAAAGTACAAAGTCGGGGGCTTTTTGGTTTGTATTCTCTTTTATAATGTGACTATCTGTTTTGTCTACTTGTCTTTTATAGTGTGAAATTATAATCCATATTTGGTCATTATCTACAATGCTATTAGAGACCGAAATCTTAACTTGATGGGGGCCTTGTTTTTTTCCCTAAAATATTTTGAATTTGCTATGAAAATAAAAATATTTTGGCAGCAGAGCTGAAGAAATATTTTGGAGAAAGATTTCCGTCGTACAAAATAACGCATAAAATGAAAAAAAAAATCTTGTGGTGACGCCTTATAAAAAAGATATTTTGGAGGAAAAAAAAATCTTGACTAGAGCCAAAAAACACTGAAGCCCCTTCAAGTCAAATGGCCAGTCTCTTACATAATATAATGATGTAAACTCTAGAATTTTAAAAGTCAACCCACTGGATATGCACGACATGGGTTATAGCTGCATTTAGAACTTGGTCAGTATTGAATTGGATAAAAAAAACAAACAGCAAATCCAATATACAGATGGGTGAGTGAAGTGATGTTTTACACCCTTGCAACACTATGGGACAGGGTAAATAAATCAATGCAATTTTGATGTTGTCAGAACAGGGTATGACATTCATTTCCTGGATTAACAGGGTGTTTTTTCGAGGTTCTATAATAGGGTCCGGTTCAGAACAGGCCAACGGCAAAGATATACCCTAAATCGTAGATAGTAGCCCACCCAGGTTAAAAAATATACAGGAAATGACAATTCATTTTTCCAAGTCTCGTATACCGGTATCTGAATATCTAACAAAATAAGCAAAGAGGAGAAGCTGTCCAGGTTCAAATCACAGGGGCTTGAATTTTGGTCATTTATATTGACTTTAAAAAAAATGCCGCCCACTCTATGACTTTGAATAAATGTAAATGAAACAATATTCGTGAAAACAAAAAAATAGAAATCTGCAAAATGGATGTACAAAATGCATTATATTTGTTCCTATTAACCTTTGTTAAAGCAATATTAAAATTTGCAGAAAATGATGAATAGGAGTAATAGCAAACAGGAATAACTTACTCCTGAGCACCTGAGTTCACTCTTGTTGGCCGGATTTCACGGAGTGAAAAATCCGGGTTATAAAATGGTGAATGTCGGGCGGGGAAGGAATTTTCGTAACAGTTTTCTCAGCAACTACTAATCACAGCCACTTGATATTTGGTATACAGCATCAGGGTGGGGTCCCATAACGTGGGATACGATTTCAGGTATGTTGCGCACCTACTTCCTATTTAACGAAATCCGGCCATTTTTGACTTCTGTTCGGTTGATTTGTGTTTTGTGTTGTTCTTGTTCATGTTTACCGGTTTTGTCGTTGTCCTTTCAGACTTTGGACACTCGAGTGCTCCAATTTTTGATTCTCGACAGTTAACTAAAATACGTCTCACCTAATGGCACCATTGGAATAAAATTCCTTGTTAATTTTAGATAACATTATTAAATTTATAAACTATTTAGAAAATATATACAACTTGAACTCTTACATTGCTAAAAGTTCCATAATATAAACTATTTATGTCATCGTAAAACTCAAATGATGCATAACCAGGCAAAGTCTATTTAACCTAAAACTTATAGTTACTTAAAATATGAAGGTGTATATAGTTCTTCAATTATTGTTTCTATTTTGCCAGTCACTTGACATGAAATCAAGCTCTGGACCAAGGCCCCCGTCTAAAAAAACTAGCTATTTAGACTTTTGACTTTTCATCCCAAATATTTTGCTTCATAACTTAAATGTTATGAAACTTCATTGACGTATTAAACTAGAGACTTCTAGGAGCCTGAATCACTTCAGTACCTCTAATGCAAAAGCGCAACATAGACTACATGCGCCTGGTAAGCACCATTTAAGAAACTAGTTATATCAGGATCATGAGGATAGAAAACACTAAAAATCTTGAACAACTTCGACCCTATGGAGACTTTGGAAGAGCTCAATTACATGTAGCTAAACATTGAAGCAAATAAACCTTTTCTTCATCTACTACGTAACCATAACCCCTATTAGGAGTCATTTAAAATTTTCTACCTAATGGACAGTTTTGTAGATCTCAATAGATTATCGTAACGAGCTTTTGGTGTATAGTAGATTTTGATATATGAGAATAGTAGATGTCCATGTTACGAAAGTGCATGACATAACTTAAGTCCTGTATATAATTTATTATAAACTGTTGAAATGACAAGTCCTGGATACATGAACGTTCACATATTTTATTATTGTTAAAGTCCAGCAAATATTATAAAACCACAACAAGAGGCTCCCAGGAGCCTAAATCGCTCACCTGGTCTTGATGTCAACCCTATGAAAAACTTTGTAGAGCTAAATAAGCTGAACATTTAAGCAAGCAAAAGCTTTTCTCTATCTGCAATAGTTTTCATTCTATAGACCAAAAACACTATTTTTCGTCTTTAAGGGGCTGTAACCCCTATAAGGGGTCATTTGACAACTTCGACCCTATGGAGAATTTGTAGAGCTAAATGAGCTGAACAATTTAGCAAGCAACAACTTTTCTCTATCTGCTATAGTTTTCATTCTATAGGCTAAAAAACACCTTTTTTCGCCTTTAAGGGTCTGTAACCCCTATAAGGGATCATCTGACAACTTCGACCCTATGAAGACTTTTGTAGAGCTGAATCAGCTGAACATTTAAGCAATTAACATCTTTTCCCTATCTGCAATAGTTTTCATTCTGTAGGCAAAAAACACCATTTTTCGCATTTTAAGGGCTGTATCCCCTATAAGGGGTCATCTGACAACTTCGACCCAAATGACACTTTTGTAGAGCTAAATGAGCTGAACATTTAAACAAGCAACAGCTTTTCTCTATCTGCAATAGTTTTCATTCCATAGACCAAAAACACGATTTTTTGCCTGTAAGGGGCTGTAACCCCTATAAGGGGTCATCTGACAACTTCGACCCAATGAAGACTGTTGTAGAGCTGAATGAGCTGAACATTTAAGCAAGCAACAGCTTTTCCCTATCTGCAATAATTTTCATTCTATAGGCAAAAAACACTATTTTTCGCCTTTTAGCTAGGGCCCCTATAAGGGGTCATCTGACAACTTCGACCCTATGAAGACTTTTGTAGAGCTAAATGAGCTGAACATTTAGGCAAGCAACAGCTTTTCTCTATCTGCAATAGTTTTCATTCTATAAGCCAAAAACATGAAAAAATGCAATTTTTCACCTTTCAGGGGCTGTAACCCCTATAAGGGATCATCTGACAACTTCGACCAAATGGAGACTTTGGTAGAACTTTTGATGCTGAAGCAGCAGCGTGGCATCAGATTTCATCTATCTCTTATACTTTTTGATTTACAAGCCAAAAACAGTAGTTTGACCCCCCTGGTCTATTTTTAGTAACGGTGGCCATGTTTTTAGATGGATCAAAAATCGAAACACAAGTTTGGTGCAGGACACCTTAAGGATCATTCATACCAAGTTTCATTAAATTCTGTTCAGTAGTTTCAGAGGAGAAGATTTTTGAAAAATTGTTAACGGACGACAGACGACGACGACGGACGCCAAGTGATGGCAATAGCTCACCTGGACCTTCGGTCCAGGTGAGCTAATAAACATATTTACAAAAACGAAACCGCTCACGGAGCGGAGTAAACCCGGAGCCTACATCTTGGCGTTTGACCACCAACTACCACATTCCAAAACTGATTTTTTTAAAAAGCTGACTTAAAACTAATGTTAGCACCTTTTGCTAAAAACCCTTAGCGACGGATTAACAAATTACAAGAGGAAAAGACGGATTAAAAATTGATAGAAATTACTTAGTTTGACATGTTTGTCTAATTGACTTTATGGTCGTTCTTGACTTAATCTTAATCTTATAAAATACAGGAAAAATGTGTGAAAACTAATGCAAACAAATAAAGTAAAAATATATGAAACTTGACGGTTGCTGATAAAAATAAAGTAAAATCATGTAAAAATATTAAATCAAAGTTCTATATGAAAAATGAAATATTTTGATACCAAACATGACATGAAAAGATGTCAAAATAGAAATTTAACATTTTATGAAAATCTACTATACGACAAGATGAACATTTTTAATGCAAGCAAAACCGTTTCTCGGTCTTCTATAGTTCAAAATCTATTAGGCTTAAACATAGACCTGTATATTAAATATATTTAATATACAGGTCTATGGCTTAAAGCATTATTTTTGGCGTTTAAGAGGCATATAACACATATAAGGGGTCAGCTGACAATTTCAACATAATGGATAATTTTGTAGAGCTTAATTAGCTGAACAATATGTAATTGAAATAACTTCAATATCTTATATAGTTCTTGAGATATAAGACCAAATAAGTGCAAAAAGCGAAAAAAATTAAGAAAAAGGGGCAATAACTCCTGCAGGGTTTGTTGGAATTTATCAAAATTTCGGAGTGGGTAGATCTTGACGTGCTGATCAATTTTATTAGTGCCAGAATTTTGATATCTGTCACCATTTATTTGCAAAAAACTGCTGTTTTACCCCCTGTTCTTGTTTTAGCAACTGCAGCCATGTTTTTTAATCTGATCAATTTAAAATGAGGATATTTTGTGGCCAACATGTCATATATCATTCCAAACAATTTTCAGTCAAATTGGTTCATCAGAAGAATATTTATGAAATTGTTTACAGACGACAAGGGACGGCAACAGATGCATAGTGATGGCATAAGCTCATATGGCCTTTGGCCAGGTGAGCTAAAAATGTTATAGCTATTTCTGACCTATTAAGGATTATAACCCCTGTAAGGGGTCATCTGACAACTTGGACTCTTTGTAAACTTTTGTTGAGCTTTTGATTCTGAAGAGCCTAAGCTCTTCCTTTCTATTCTAGTTGATGAGCTACTAGTATATGTCATTTTAGGTGATTTTACCCTATGTTCCATTTTTAGTAACCACAGCCATGATTTTTATTTAACCTTTTCAAAATGAGGATCGTTTGTTGCTAACATGTCATTTCTGCAAAGTTTTAATCAATTTAGTTTAGTGGTATCAGAGAAGAAGATTTTTGAATTATTTAGAGACGACGATAATGATGCAGTGATGGCATAAGCCTACACATGCTACATGGCCAGGTGAGCTAATTATAAAGATGTAAAAAGTGATTATTTTTCATGATTAAGGAAAAATAGCATATATAAGGAGTTGTCTAACAAATCTGACTCAATAGAAAGATTTGTAGAGCTTTTGATGCCGAGGAAGGAAGGTTGCTATCCAACAGTCGCCATGTTGGTTGTTTGGCATGCATACATTTTATTTTGTAGAGGACATCCTTCAGAGCAAATGTACAAAATTTTAAAAGCAATTCCTTTTAGTTGTTTCAAAGAAAAGGATCTTTATGAATAGACTCTGCGTCAGGTGAGCTTATAATACCAGTAATTTATACAGTTTAATTTATATATAAGTGATACATGCACTTGATTCCATCATGGACACTATCAACATCCTGATTGATAAATTTGGCATGTTTTATTTTTCTTGCAATGCTTAAATAATATTTTTTCAATATAGTCTGTAGAAGTACTGTTCTTGCAAGTGATATAGATAACTGATTGGAAATCTTTAATTTTCTTTACACACCAAAACCTAAAAAACAAAAAAAGGAAAATGTAAACATTATTAAAATAATTCAATAGAGGTATCACTCCTCAATTAAAATGAAAATATACATGCGTTATACATTTTTAAAAATCACTCATTTAAGTAATGCCCCTGACTGATTTGTAACCATGTAAAAGTGCCAGTATTGTATATTGAATATTTTGGTGAAGAGTTATGAAGTTTGCACTTACATTAACATGTACATGTATGTGCAAGCAATTCTTTTGAATAGTTGGAGCTAAAAGGGTGTATCATACACTTTCTTTTGTAGTGTTCGTATTTCTGTCATGTTGAATACTTACAAATACACTTGAATGTACTAACCTCTTTTACAATCTCCAGAATAATGTAAGATCTCTAGTACCCTAGTTAAAACATGTTTATTGAGACAAGCTTCTGATCTGAAAAAGGAAAAGAATATATTTGTATATCAAATGGTTGATACATCATTACATACATTTTGTAAACATGTAGATGTACAGTACACGCATGTAATTATCAATAACTTCATGCAAAATTTTTGAAGGATCACATGTACAGTGTATTTTGTAACCAAATCAGACCCTCTTTTTCACTGAAACATGGTTCACAATGTTTTTAACTAACACTTAATTGACTATCATGATGTTTAATGTCAGCATTTTTTCTTGTGTTTGACTAGAATTTGACAATAATCAATTTATAACCATAAAATAAATAATCAAATACATGCACGCAATGTGAAATGTAGATCAGACTTTATGGGAAAAAAACACACAAGTTGCTGGGCCATTCTTTGCTTTCACACCTCCAATTTAATTTCAATGGAAGTTTCATGTACTTAGATATGGTATTAAAATACCAATATACCAATATACAGTACATAAATTATATACTTAATCCTCTACCATATGTAGCAAGGTAGTTGATTCTAGTAATGTACCATGGGACCAATGGACTGTGGAAAAGAATATATATACCAGTACATGTACATATGTACATCTTGGCTTAGAAAATGATACAGGATTTGACACATGGTATTGCAAAAAAGATACAAGATAATGGGATTTTCAATAAGTGTAGACAACACAGCCGGCATAAACAAATGTAAATTTATACGCTCCCAAAGGGAGCGATAATGGTAAAAATGTCAATATCATATGTTAGTTGTACTATGAGCTATATTTTCTTTCAACGTCTGGTTTTAGCACGCTTGTTTTCCCGGACTTTATGCGTCTTTTTAACGCTTTTTTCTCTAAAAATTTTTAGACGTCATTAACTGCACGCATGACCCAAAAAAAAGCTGGTTTAACACAAAAAATGATGAATTTTTACTTCGGGAGCATCACAGGTTTAACCTACCTCATATTAAAAACCACAATAAAAAAAGAACCAGCAGCCTCCAACGAGACCAGTGGGCTGTTTTCATTTTGCAATTTGCCCAAGGTAAATTTAACTGCATACTGATTCAAATCCAGTCCTGTAATTATCATAATCTAGCTAAACAGTTCTTTTTAACGCTTTTTTCTCTAAAAATTTTTAGACGTCATTAACTGCACGCATGACCCAAAAAAAAGCTGGTTTAACACAAAAAATGATGAATTTTTACTTCGGGAGCATCACAGGTTTAACCTACCTCATATTAAAAACCACAATAAAAAAAGAACCAGCAGCCTCCAACGAGACCAGTGGGCTGTTTTCATTTTGCAATTTGCCCAAGGTAAATTTAACTGCATACTGATTCAAATCCAGTCCTGTAATTATCATAATCTAGCTAAACAGTTCTCTTAGTCTGTATGATATCCATGTAAAAATATATATGGCTTTAAGTGCTAAGACGAAAAATACATGAACAGGGCAAGCCCAGTACAAAATTTACACCCCATTTTTTAAGTAGATTTTACCTGGAGGTTTTTGGGAATGAAAGATAAGCATTGGAACTACATACTTATTAAATACTGCATATTCATATACAATAGATCTAACTTGAGTAAATGGGCAAATCATTTACATATCAATATGGAATTCCCAAGTATTAGAAATGTGTTGCAAAGTCATTAATTTCAAGTTTTTATGTGATTATAGGCTTATGATGGGACCAAGGAATGTCAATAGGTTCTAAATATGTAAAAAATATCATGATCACCCAAAAGATTCAAGTTTAATAAAGTTTTTTCACAAAAACTTGAATACGCACTTACCTTGCGTAATCAAATTTGATATTTTCAATAGCACACCTCAGGAGATCCTTGATTTTCGTGTTTCTTTACATGCTATTCATGTGAATAATAGATAACCCAGAAGAAATTGGTTTAAGCCATCTAAAAAACTTACTTTTGTGAAAATTGTCCAAGATCGGAAAGCCAAATCAGATCTTAAATCCAAGTGTTTTGGATTAGTTTAGGATACTTTTCGGCCATTATTTCAACTGGTAAACTGGTTTCCAACCTCTGCTTGCCATTTGTTTACATTTTTTTGCGGAAGTGCTGCTTGTAAACACCGGTTGCTTGACGGTACGTTCTGATTCTCCGGAAGTATATAAAATAATATGCTGTATTATATTTTTTTTGCTTTACGTGTATTTATTCATTAAATTTGCAATTTTATAGCATTATTTTAAAATATCAATCATAATGTGAATAATAATTGGGAAATATGTGATAAAGAACAAAAATATTTAAAATGTGCTGCATGTAGCTTCCGGCCACGCGCGTATTTTGAAGAATTTGAATGCATTCAAAATACCTATGTAACATTAATGTAAATTACAGTTCATTAGAAATTTGACCATTATAAAATTTATATGTGAAATTAAATAAAATGTCTTACCATGAACTTTCACTATAGTACCATGGAACGTCTTTCGTTCCTGGTTAATTTTCCATACCATCTGAACAATGGCTTTTTCTTCAAAATTTCCCTCCACATTTAAATCTCTGTCCCTTTGGCTCACGACGCTGAGGGAACAATCTTCTTCGAAGTAAATGCATCCAAACATTTTCTCTGCTAACGAACAGAATTTATAGATTCAATTTGTTTAAATCCAGTGAAAGTGGTTTTGAAATTTGAATTCGGCGTGTCGACCTGGCTAGCTGAGGCTTCGCGTGTAATCTGATAGCGCCAATGAAGATGTGTGGCTATCGAAGGGGCCTAAATTGGGGTAATGACTGAAGGAATTCTAACCTATATCTTAATATTGAAGCGATATCCAACATTTTATTTTAAAAAGTCTATGAAGACAAATAAAATTTTCATAAATATAATTCTTTTAATCATTGATAAAATTCTAAATATAATTATTACTTATGTAATTATTTTGAGGTTGAATTTTAACTGAGATTATTATCTTATTTCCAGATATGCCGCAATCTTTTAAACAGCAAATTCTTGTGTAATTCATAAATCATTCACACAACAGACTCATGATCAAGATTATGAGCGCTAAAAAAATTATTTAATATAAATTCGAGTTTAGAATATGCAATTCTTGTACGATGACTACCTATAGGTACCTCTTGAGATTACACAAGTCATGATCTTAAGATTCTGATAACGTTATATTCAAAGATGGAGGACAATAATCGTAAACGGAGATGGAGGGGGCCCTACAAGAAACGCCTTGCTGTTGTGTCAGAAGATGATACCGAACTCACAGTAAATGAGCATTCCGATGCCATATTTAATGTGGAACCGGAAACACCAACAACTTTTTCATTTCATGTGCAAAAGGTAAATAAAATTACATAATGTTCATTAACGAACCCTGAGAATTTTAAGCGGATTGGAATTTGCTTACAAAGATATACCTATTAATAATGTTACGCCAAGTTTAAGACTAATTACATGTACTTTAAAAATGCGTTTCGTCTTATAATTATCTTTTTAAATTCTAATCTTTGCTGGCTATTTTCATGTAGATTTTCGACAAAATCGGGCTTGACCACCTTCCTTTCGAACTGCAACACGGGCGACCACATCGCGCCTATAGAAATTTTGGAATCGGGTTGTAAGGTTGACAGCCCTACTTCCCAGACCACCTTAACTGTAGCTCTTTAAAGGTGTTTTTAAATATATTTGCGTAAGATGTGAATTTCAATTTTACATTAGGGACCGACCATTTTACTAAAGGGGGGGGGCTTTGTTTTTTTTTAAATTGGAATTAGTTTTGATGAAAAATATTATGACAGCAGAAGTTAACAAATATTCTGTAGACGGATTTCTGCTATATCAAAAAATGTTAATAATGTAAACACTATTCTGTTGTCACGACTTTAATTTTTTTCTGAGCAAAACACAAACCAAGCCGCCCCTTCAAGTTAAATGGTCCGTCCCTAAGATCTTAATTTTGAGCTATAAATTTTTATAAAAGCTTTTCCCTTTCTAGGACCTTGGTGTTTTTAGGGAGGAGTTAGATAAAGATGATAATGGTGATAAAACCTTGGAAATGCAAGCAACAGAAGATGTTAATGTTGAATTACATGACATAGTACATGACGTAGCTGAAAGCCCCGATTACTCATACGTTGAAAATTCACACCAAAGCCAATGTCCGTCGTTTGATGATGATGTATTCGGGTTTCAATCGGATCAGGAACCAGTTACACTGAAAGCTTGGATTGACAACTGCACAGTTACTTTGGAAGATGTTGTAGAAGACGACTTAACGGTTAGCAATGATGATGAGGACGTATTTTATGAATGCGAAGAATCATTTTTCGGTGATTTGGAGATGGATGATGTTTTGTCATCCTCAGACAATTTAAACGATGATGACTTTGATAAGAAAGAGTTGTACCCTGGATCACCTGTTACAGTAGGTGCATTCATGCTATTACTGGCATTATTTACGAGTAAGTTCAATTTAACAGGAGAGGCAATTGAAATGCTATTGACACTGATTGGAATGGTTTTACCAGAAGGCCACAATCTCTGCAATACAATATATTGCTTTCAAGAAGTACTTCACCCATCTAAAAAATCCACTGGAAAAACATTATTACTGTTCAGTATGTTGTACTTATATCGAAGATAAAACCATAAAATGTTGTCCAAACATACATTGCCAAATTGACTTGCCAGCAAACAAGACATACTTTCTACAAATTCCCATTATTAACCAAGTACAGAACTTATTCGCACAGGATGGATTTTTCTCAAAACTTCAGGAGAAATTCAAATACTTTGATGTATCTGGAGTTTATAGGGACATATATGATGGAAAGATTTACCGTTCACTTTTCAATAATTCTGGACCACTATCTTCGCCAAATAACATTTCATTTACATTTAACACTGATGGAGCACCTGTTTTCAAAAGTAGCAAAATCTCTATTTGGCCTATCTACTTAATGATCAATGAGCTACCTTATAAATTGCGTGTGTTGAAAGACAACATGATATTAGCTGCTCTATGGTTTGACTGCAAGAAACCTGTTATGAACACATTCTTAAAACCTTTTTTACGAGCTATGGAAAAAATGAATGACGGAATAGAGTGCTATTCACCAGAAACAGGCGATTTTCTTTGCAAAGGATACCTTCTTGCTGGAACAGCTGATTTACCTGCAAGATGTTTATTGTGCAACTCGACACAATACAATGGTGCTTACAGTTGTTGGAAATGTTTACAACCTGGAATTACCGCCGCTGTCGGGAAAGGACATGCCCACGTTTTCCCATATGATACCGAAAACCCCAAAGGACCAGTCCGAAATAGAGAAAATGTTTTAAAGGACGCTAAAACTGCATCAGATAATCAGACGCAAGGGAAAACTCCAAAGGTTGTTAATGGCATTAAAGGACCAACTTGGCTGATCGCATTTCCTCATTTCAACATCGTTAATGGGATTGCTATAGACTACATGCACGGTGTTCTTCTTGGGGTACAGAAATTACTGATAAAATTATGGTTTGATAAAGGACTGGTTGCTAGAAATTTTAACTTTCATAATGCTGTAGAGGAAGTTGATGCGAGGCTTCTATCAGTGTTACCAACTCTTAACATTACTAGATTACCAAGAACAATTCAAAACCATTTAAAGTACTGGAAAGCATCAGAGTTTAGGTCTTTTCTGTTGTTTTATGGTGCCCCTGTACTACAGGGAATTTTGGATAGAGATCGCTTCAATCATTATTTAAATCTGGTGAATGCCGTACATATTTTACTACTAAATGGTTCTACAGAAAATGATCTTGTGATTGCTGAAAATATGTTATTTACATTTTGTGAACAGTTTTCAAAGTTATATGACACTAAGTACATGACCCTTAATCTTCACCAGTTAGTTCATTTAGTTGACTGTGTACGTGATCTTGGACCATTGTATGCTACCAGCTGCTTTCCTTTTGAAGACAAAAATGGTTTTGTTCTTAAGTTAATAAGAGGCACCCAAAATATTGATAGCCAGATAATAACTGGTATTTCCTTTGTTCAAAAATTACCAGAGTTGAAGCAAAAGTGCATTGTAAAAGGGTCAATAGTTGAAAAAGTGTTTTACAGTATTCAGAATTCTCAAGGCTTAAAACGTGGTGAAAAGTTAGAAAATGAAATATATGTTTTTGGTGCTATTCAAAATAGAAAACTTGCCAAAGATGAATTCACTCTTGTGTGTAATTTTTTGGGATATGGACCCCAAACGAACAATTTTAATTGCTTCACCAGAATAGACTTTCATGGGAGTTTAATCTATGGACTTGACTATAGCCGAATGAAAAAGCGAAATAATGCTGCAATTATGTACATAGCAAATGGAACAATTAGATTCGGCCTTGTTAAATATTTTATATCCTTTGCCTTTAATGAAAATGTGGCTGTAATTCAGAACATTGAGTGCAAAAAGCCATATAACCGGTTATGTTTTATTTTGTCTGTCGACCTGAAAGAGTCTTTCTCTGTTGTGCCATTGAGAGACATCAATGAAAATTGCATGTTTTTACAAATTCCCAATTCCAAATGCTATATTTGTAGATTTCCAAACAGACTTGAGGGGGATTAGATTTGAATTATATTTTTAAATTCATGGGAGTCACCAGTCAGTTTTGTATGCATGTTGTATACAATTTTATTAAGTCAAAAACTGTTAATAATTACTGTATACCTAAGATAATACATTATCTTTTTTAATTTGTTAAATGTTTATTTAATTTATTACAGAGTGCCAAACAACAAGTGCTAGAAAAGATTATATCAGATGCTCTAGCTAAAACTTCATAGATCAAATAATCATTATTAGAGAATTATCATATATTTTAAGACCACTATAGTTGTCAATATGAATAAAAGTTTATTTAAACATATTTTATTGTCAAAAAAACAAAGATGTAGGGATAGGACACAAGTTCTACAACTTAGAGCGTCTTCTCCCATACATAATATAGAAGTTCACATGAATGTAAAAAAAACTGTCACAGTTAAGCTGTAATGCAAAAAGTCCTTCAGATGAAATTCCTGTAATGAAAAATTTTCTAAGTCCAACAGCACATCATTTTCCTGCAATGAAAATTTTCTAAGTCCAACAGTTGAAATTCCTGTAATGAAAAAATTCTAAGTCCTACATTCCGTGAATCAGCACACCTTATTCCTGCAATAGAAATTTTTAAAGTTCAACCTTGCAGTTTTCCTGTAATTTTCATTCCTGTAAGATTTTAGATTCCTGCAAATGTTTAAAATTACGGTTATACCTAAAAATATTCCTGTATTGTAACAGGAATATTGTTACAGGAATATAAAAATTCCTTACAGTAAAATGATCAATTTTCCATGTACGTTAAAAATACTGCAGGAAAAATAAAGTACGGTAAGATTACGTTAACTTTACTGTAACTGTCCTGCAGGAATCCTGTAAAATATTTCGTACGGGTCAGAGACCGCTCTTGTCTCCAGTTCAACTGTAACTGGAGCAGCTAACTCTGCAAGTGGAGTTTCATGGGCTGGACAACCCATTGCATGTAGTGAGTCATGTTTAAAAGTCGCTGCAGAGAGTAATACCCTAAAGTCATGTCTACAAGCATCTTATCATATGCTATACACACGTAAATAAACCACCATGCATGGTGGTGTTTTTGGATCATGTTCTCGGGTTTTATAAAATATTATTTATAACCTAAGTTTTGTTTTTCTAAAACTTAATACCAATTTTTAGACATATCGTTATCCATAATTGATTCATTGGGGACTGTAAAATAGTGTTATGGATAAATGTATATAATCTGTATCAATGTTTTCAAAACAAAATCTTACCAAGACTTTTGTGAACCTTCGCTCCAACTCCATGGAGTCAGGCATGGGTAAACGTATAGGCATGGCTGTGTTCCTGAGATCGTGGTGTCCTTTATATTCATGGGTACTATCTGAATTTCCCATAGCTTGTACACTAACACTCAATCCAACCCTCCCGATCTCCGGAGGGTCATCTTTTTGTTGACAAAGTTCTACGTGAATGAGAAAATTTGTGTAAAATTAGCGACATAAAGAACGCTATAGCGTGTGTTATTGTATTTCATGTGTAGGTCAAGTACCTAAGCTTCTATTTGTGTATTGCTTTGTCATATTCTGTCATAAGATTGATTATTACTAATAAAAGTTCAAAACAATCAACTTATTCTTCTTCCACAGGAAGGGCCAGTGCATTAGATCATCGTGATGTCTCGCGAGATGTAATCAAATCTCGGAGTCTGCGTCACACTTCCGTGGGGAGAATCTCAAAAGAAAATGTTGTTTTAAGATCTCTTATCTTTATATGAAACTAATATACAAAAACACCAGATCCAATAAATACATTAGGTCATGTTAAAAAATAATTAAAGACAATGTGACTGAATATTATAAAAAAAAAACTATTAGCAAAATAGAAAATTTAACAGAAGACAATAGTTATACCCCCTTCACATATACGATATTCTCTTACGAGTTGTTACGATTTTCAAAATTTATAGTTTTACGAGTTCTTGCGAGATTTTCTACCAATCTATCACCAGAGGGAGCGTCTATCAACACTGTCAGTGTTGATAGACGCTCCCTCTGGTGATAGATTACGCTCCCTCTGGTGATAGATTGACCTTTTACGATCTATTTCCTAGTTGTCACGATTTTGTCAGTTGTGCGGAAATTTTTCGCACTCCCGTCCAGAGACGATACGAATTTTATTTTCGAAATGTTTACGAGCATGTTACGGTGCCTTTACGGCGTCTTTACGAGTGAAATGCGATATTGGAAATGATATCGTAACTAACTCGCAAACCACACGTAAAAGAATTCCTTTGCGAGGTCTTCCCGAGTTAGTTACGAGTAAACGCGAGTCATTTACGATCTCTACGAGTTCTTTACGAGTTATTTGCGATGTGTTTACGAGTTAAATTATGACATTGTTGTTTTTTCAACTCGTAAAAGTCTTACGAGGATTTTTGACATGTCAAAAATCCTCGTAAAACTTTCACGAGTTCTTACGATTGCACACGAGCTAGAAAGACCTGTTAACGAGTAACAAAGAGTGATTTACAAGTATTCGCGATCGATTAAGAGTTGAAAACTCGTAAGAACTCGTAAGGGAATCTCGTATATGTGAAGGGGGTTTTACAAAAAAATCATATGGAGTTTTACTTAAAACATCCAAATAGAAAAGTACGTAAAAACATAACAAAGTTTAGAATTGGTGACCATCAATTATTTATTGAAACTGGTAGATATCTAAAAATTCCCAGACATTTGAGAATATGTGAAACCTGTAATGCTTTAGATGATGAGCAACATTTCTTTTTAAATTGTATAATTAACAAAAAAGAAAGGGATACATTTCTTAAAAACCTTTTAGATTGGTATCCAAATTTTGATCTTCTTAACAATAATGAAAAACTAACAAAAAATTTAAACCCGTCAACACCTGAAGAAATTGGGATTGTTGTCTCTTTTAATTATAGATCGGTCATTAGAACTGAGGAAGGGAGACCATAGTTAGTCTTGACATTTGTCAACGCTGTCTATATATGATACTGTTCCATTATTCATTGAATATAAAATGTATATATTACTAACTAAATGTTTGGTTCATATTCTATATGTCAATTTGTTATTATCCATGTATGTCATTGTCATTGTTTTGTACTGTATGCCATGACTGTACTAGTCTATAGTTGCATTAATACTGAATATATATTACAATTAAATAACCTGTAAATAAAAATTTTCATCTCATCTCTATACTATTTCAATAGTATATAGACGAAAATGAAATCCTGGACCCAAACGCCTGTGATTTTAGCATTTCTATCATTTCTTTACCATATTCAACAGTTCAAGTAACCAACGGCCTTCTGCCACTGTATTATTTCGTATTCATAAGTAGACCGAATTTTCTACCAGTACCCACTCTTATGTTTTCATAAAACACTGAATTATGTAAGGGGACGACCCGATTCAGTGATTTTTAAGGGGGCTGGCTGTTTTTTGCAAACAAATATTCTAGCCTGGAAAAAGTTGGAAATAAATAATCTGGCTTATGTTTGCAAGAAAATAAATAATCCATCCCAAGATCCTTGCTCAATCAAGCTATTGTATGCAGAAAATAAATATTTTTGCCGCATAGCGCGGGCGAAAAATTAATATTCTGGACCCAAAATTTTGAAAACAAATAATCTGTCTCGACCGAAACTGCCAGCCCCCCTCAGAATCAAATGGTTGTCCCCTAAGGTAATTCGATCTAATTTATAATTTGAAATAAAGTCTATGATAGTTTGTTAAACAGGGCGCGAGATTGAGAATACAATTAAACTAAAGTTTTGGATAAGCTTTAGATTTCAATGGCCACACAAGAAAGATTGGGACTCCTTTCTCAATTTTCAGTTCTTTAGCCCCCCCCCCCTTGCTCGTCTTGAGATTGATCACATAACATACGTATACATACATATATGTATCAAGTAGGTATTGAGAAGCCGAATATTATCCATTGAGGTGGACTTCGAATTTAAATAAATTCCTCCATTCTCTTCTCGGGCATATTTCGCTATTATATTGTTTATTTTTTAGTGACTTCCCAGTTGTTGTCGTCATTTGAGAAAATCTACGAAAGACTGAGCATCAAGTGCTTGTTGTTCTGTGTCTCAGAGGAGCACATGCAAAAGTTGGTTGTTTATAGATCATGGCAACCTGACAGGTGTACTTAAGCAAAACAAGAATTGCTTACTCTAAGGAACACCTAAGTTCACTCTCGTTTCGACTTGAGGTCACGTTGCTGATTGCGGTTTGGTTGTAATATGTAGGCCGGGTATTTGGTTTGTTGTGTGGTATTGGGTCCTCTTCCCCCGCTCCCCGCCCCCACCACCCCGCTCCCCGCCCCCTACACCTCCGCTCCCCGCCCCTTCCATCCCCGCTCCACGCCCTCTCATCCCCCGTACCCCCGTCCCCTCTGTCCGCCCCAATACCCCCGCTCCCCGACCCTTCCACCCCCGTTCCCCGCCCCCTTTACCCCCGCTCCCCGCCCGGTTTCGGGGTTACATTTTCCATAGTTTTGTTATTATATAGATAAGTGATTGCAATATGTACAAAAGCAATGTCCTGTCTCGATTTCTTGAAATCTAAACTGACGAGAACGATTGGGCATCAGCTCAGTAAACACAAAATTTCCTTTCTGTCACAAAATTTAAGCAATTCCGTAGACGACATGAACAACATATTTATGATAATAGGTTGAAAAGACATTAATTCTACCTTATTAAAACAAAAGTTTCATAAAAAAAACAACGTGTATTTTTTTTTTTTTGGGAGAAATGCGGATAATAGACAAAAAGACGTAGGTGTACCTGACGGAAGGACGGATACCCCTACCACGATACCCCACACTTTTTAAGCAGATATAATAATATGAGTTCAACCTGTGTTATCTAATTCACCATCAGATGTTTGAGTTGAGATGAAATCATCGTCACTCGTCAGCAGATCAAGCGACGACGACGAAATATCGCGAGGATCTGTCGACAGAAAGTCATCTTCAGAACTTGGATGTACTTGAGACGATGGCATAGGTTTGTGTGTATCTAAATCTCCATCAGTATCTTCCTCCTTCTGAGATGAACATGCTTCAGGGTCTTCATCTTAAAGAAAAGATCGTAATTGGTCTTGTGCATATGTATTTATAAAGGAGAATGTATTAGGTATTTCTATGGTATGGTAGTAAAGGTTGACGCTAAAAAAAACAGTCACCTTTAGAAAAAAAATATAGTAGAAGCCGACTCTTTGTTTACTTTTAGTTTATATTGCAATATATAAATTTTGGACAAAGCTGTAAATGAGCGACATTTCGAAATAGAACAAAAAAGAAATTTGTGCTTGTGCTCGTCTTTCATGTACTTTTTCATAAAATCTCCATTGTCAGGACTATTCCATCAAACTTATAGCAAGCTCAAGTCATTGTCAGGGCTATTTCCGATTTAATTTGAGTTCGTTTTTTCCGGTACCTTTTTGTCTTTCTTCTAAGTTGGGTGGGGCTGGATGACCGAATGATCTATTTTAGACGGTATTATCAGGAACCGAACTTTCGATCGATATAGCCAAGTCCCTATTTGTACAAAAACACGTAATTATACATGTATAATTTAGTTTCGTCAGCTAACGTTACCTGCAAAATTTAAATCAGCTGTTTTTTTCCTTGTACTACGGTTTCCCTTACTATTAAAGCGGGTTGATATTGGGGAGAAATCTCCGACAGCAAAGCATAAACTTTCATACGACAAATTTGGTGCATCGATCGTCTATCCAAGGTTTATCAGAGACGCTCCCATATTCAAAAGACGTTAATCAAAAGAAAACAAGTCTAGAAAGATATTCGAAGTATCAAGACCAATAAAACATGCAGTTCAGATGCGGATCCAATTATCTATGAAAATGCACCAACAGCCCACTGAAGACTTAAAGACTGAGCAAAACGGGGGGAGGGGAGGGTTCATACTAATTTTGCCAAAAATTCTTGAATAATTTTTAAAGAAAACGTCGGTTTCAACCCCTGAAACACCCCTCCTCACCAACGACAGGCTTTTAATTTAAAAAAAAAAAATCAATTGAAGATCGAAAACTAGTATCGAAATAAGGTCGAAAAGAGAAGCAAAACCCCACTCCGAAAATATCGACCATGTGCAGTACAAGTTCAAATATACAAAGCATCAAAGAAGCTACCATTTAAACGGTTCATCTGTTTATACTCTGTATTCATATTTCAAAAAGTTACCTGCCACCAGTGGCATTTAAAAAAAAGTTTGGTGACCGAAAACCAAAAGAGTAGAAAGAAAAGTACCCGTACTGTAGGTGTCCGAAATTGAACTCAAATCACCAATGAAGATATGTGCAGTTCAAACTATGACTTCTAAACGAGCAATCAGAACATAATCCGACGACTGGGCTTTGAGCTTTGGTCCACCAGCTTCGATTATCGACCCGGTGGTCTCAAAATACAAAGTTTTAAAACGGACATCAATAAAAAGCATTTGTTTATGCTGAAAATTTAAATTTCAAGGAGTAACCTCTCACCATAAGCATTGGAATAACAACATCAGAAGTTTGAAAACGAACAGCATCGAATAAAAGTACTTACCTAAAATGTCCGGAAATAGATTTACATGAAAGTTCCAAACAATGAATTTTGATACGCGCCTGTCGCGTGTTTATTCCTTCAAGACTCATCAGAGGCGATCTACCGAAAATATTGAAGAAAAAAAACCCCAACATTTATTGATTATATAGAGCATAGATCAATGAAACCAAAAATACCGAATTAGGAAACACAAAACTGGCTTCAAAATCTATTACGCAAAGGATATGAATTGAATATTTTGGTTAAATCTTTGAATCCAGTGGGTTTTTTTTTTAAGAAATATTGATAAGTTGACATTATTACTTTAAAACTTTAATAAGCTTTTTATCAAGTTTTCATTTTTAAGCAATATAGCGATCAAGTATGACGGTTTTGTGCGGTGATGATGCTTCACCAAATCATTCATCGTTTGAGGTTTTGTGTCGGATTTAAAATCGATATGTTTGATTTTTGTTTACATCAGTCGATTAATGATTCTCCGCTAGATGTCATCTATAGATAGTTCCTCTATCGTTCGTTTAAACATTTTTATTGTGTGTTGATTTTTATGCTTTGTCTTGGATTATTCATAGGGGGAGGTAAGGCCATAAAAACTAGAGGCTCTCAGGAGCCTGAATCGCTCACCTGATCTCTTATGCCAAAGTTTGAATAAATTTCACAAACTATCAAGTATACAAAGTTGCAAAACAATCCCTTCAGTGGTTTCAGAGAAGATTTTTGGAAATCATTTAAATTAATAGAAAAAAAACAGTTAAAGGGCAATAACTCCTGTAAGGAGCTTTTGATGAAGAACAAGAAAAGTTGCTTCGGATTTTCTCTATCTCTTATACTTTTCACGTTAAAAGCCAAAAACTATGGTCTGACCCCCGTTCTATTTTTAGCAATGGCGGCCATGTTGGTTGGTCGACGTGTATATTATTCACAAACTTGGTAGAGGACATCCTTAAGATCAAGTGTACCAAGTTTAAAAGCAATCCCTTCAGTGGTTTCAGAGAAGAAGATTTTTGAAAATCAGTGTAAATTAATGGAAAAAAAAACAGTTAAAGGGGAATAACTCTTAAATGGCTGATCTGACAATTTTGACCCTGAAATCATTTTTGAAGATCTCAATAAGCTTAACAATTCTGCAATGCTAACTTTTCTTCTAGCTCTAACGGTTTTCAAGATATAGTCCAAAAACTGCAAAAATGGTCAATTTTGACGATTAAAGGGCAATAATTCCTATAAGGAGCCATTTCACAAATTCGACTCAATAAAGAGATTTGTAGAGCTTTTGATGCTGAACATGAAGGTTGCTACGGATTTTCTCTATCTCTTATACTTTTTGAGTAATAAGCCAAAAACAATGGTCTGACCCCCTGTTCTATTTTTAGCAACAGCGGCCATGTTGGTTGGTCGACGTGTATATTATTAACAAACTTGGTAGAGGACATCCTAAAGATCAAGTATACCAAGCATCAATGCAATCCCTTCAGTGATTTCAGAGAAGAAGATTTTTGAAAATCAGTTAAATTAATGGAAAAAAACAGTTTAAGGGGAATAACTCTTAAACGGCTGATCTGACAATTTTGACCCTGAAATCATTTTTGTCGTTCTCAATAAGCTTAACAATTCTGCAATGCTAACTTTTCCTCTAGCTCTAACGGTTTTAAGATATAGTCCAAAAACTGCAAAAATGGTCAATTTTGATGATCAAAGGGCAATAACTCCTATAAGGAGTCATTTTACAACTTCGCCTCAATGGAGAGATTTGTAGAGCTTTTGATGCTGAAGAAGGAGGGTTGCTTCGGATTTTCTCTATCTCTTATACTTTTAGAGTTATAAGCCAAAAACAATGGTCTGACCCCCCCCCCCCTGTTCTATTTTTAGCAGCGACGGCCATGTTGGTTGGTCGACGTGTATATAATTCACAAACTTGGTAGAGGACATCCTAAAGATCAAGCATACCAAGTTTCAATGCAATCCCTTCAGTGGTTTCAGAGAAGAAGATCTTTGAAGAAAAGTTAACGGACGACGGACGGACGCCTAACGATGACAATAGCTTACAACTAGTTGAACCCTGCAATAACTTATATGTGCCTGTCCTAAGCTAAGAATAAATATCAAAAGTATCAAACATGTGCCTTATTCAACACTATAAGACTATAGCCTGTTTGACTTTTGGTAGAATAATCTTAGGTGTGAAAACGAATCTTTTATGAAAGACCGGGAAGTAAAATATCCATTGGCAAATATGAACATATACGGGGGGGGGGGGGTCATTACAATTTACATTGTAAGTATGGTAAAACCCACGAAAATCTTTACTAGTTGGTTAGAAATTACATAGAAACTACACTGTACATTTAGTTAAACTCGGCTATATTTGGAATTAAATCACGCGCAATTCGCCTACCTTGGTCGTCTGCTTCGACGATTTGTTCCAGATTTCCATCCATCCAGATTCTTGAAATATTTCAGGTACAAATTCCACAGTTCGATTTGTAATGGATCATCATTGTTTAATATGAAGTAAGGGGGAAACAGGAAGGAAATATGATTAAAACTGAATATAATCACCTATTTTGTAGTACAACATTAACGAAAGTTGTTTACTTGTATTTTATTACTAGTTGAAAGGAAGTAATATTTTTCTTAAAAAAAATAACAATTATCATATTATGTAATTATAGGCTACAATGAAGGCATATTATCAACAATGGGAAATCATTGTATGTTACAGGTGGCAGTTGTCTGTTACATAGCATAACTTGCAAAGATTCCATGCCAAAATGTTCCCTTTGTCTCTATTGGCTTTATAGCAGAAATAAAAATAAATGTGTTATTTGATTCCCGTACATGATCATGCCTACATGTCCTTTATTCTATGAAAAGTTTTAACCTAACCTAGCCAAAGGCAATACTATATTATCTTATGCTCAATCACTATGCGTCTGTCGTCGTCCGTAAACAATCTCAAAAATCTTTTATTTCCTCTGTAAAATTACTAAACCAATATGACTGAAACTTTGCAGAAATGATTTATGGCATGTTGGCAAAAACAGTCCCCATTTTGAAATGATTCGATAAAAACACTGCCGCAGTTACTAAAATATAACAAAGGGTAATATCACTTAAAATCGCTTATATCTCAGCAACTACGGAATAACATAGGAAAACACCAAAGCATCTCCAGAATCAAAAGCTCTACAATGGTCTTCATTGGGTCGAAGTTTTTAGTTGCCCCCCTCATAGGGGTTTTGGCCATTTTAAGGTACAAAAGCATTTTTTCATGTTTTTGCACTGTAGAATGAAACCTATTGTAGATATTAAAAAATCTGTTGATTGCTTAAACCTTCAGCTTATTAAGCTATATTAGATCAAAGTTGTCAGTTGATCCCTTAGACCCTTTAAATGTCAAAAATATTGTTTGTTCAAGTTTTGCCTATTAGAATGAAGTCTATTGCAGATAGAGAAAAGCTGTTGCTTGCTTAAACTTTCAGCTCGCAAAGCTCAAAGGCGTTTGGGTCCAAGATTTTAATTAATAATAACGTGTATATAAAAATTTTCATACTCGTCTATATACTATTTCCACGTTATTAATAAAAAACAAGGAAATGTGTCAAGATAACACTGATGCCCCGCTGGCAAATAATATAAATCTATATTTTTACAAAATTTGCCAAGTCCAAGGGTCGTAATTTAAGTCAAAATCAGTTGACCAAAACGAAACTCAAACTTGACCTGTAACTAATCATGGTAGACTCGCATGTCAAAAATCTTTTGAATATATGCAAGGATGTCGAAAAAAGTGCGGAATACTGTTATTTTTACAAAATTTGCTAGGGCCGTAGTTTAGGTCAAAATCAGTGAACCGGAACGACTGTAACTCATCATGGTAGACTCACATACCAAAAATCTTTTGAATATATGCATGAATGTTGAAAAAAAAAATGCGGAAAACTGTTATTTTTACAAAATTTGCTAAGTCAAAGGGCCATAATTAAGGTCAAAATCAGTGGACCGGAACGAAACTCAAACTTGATCTGTTACTCATCATGGTAGACTCATATACCGAAAATCTGTTTAATGTATCATCCATTCAAGGATGTAGAAAAAAGTGCGGAAAACTAAAGTTTGACGGATGGAAGGACGGAAGGACGGACGAACAGACCGAAAAACTATATGCCCCCCAACTTTGTTGGCGGGCCATAAAAATCCTGAACCCAAACACCTATGGTAAAGCTTTACAAAAGTCTCCATCGGGTTGAAGTTGTCAAATGACAAGAAAGAAACAGAGGTACCAATGGGTAAGTCCGAAAGGGCAGAGACAAAACCAGCAAACACCAACAAGAACGGGACAAAACAGACAACATGTAAAACACGGAAACACAAAATAACCGAATATAAATCAACAATGCGAACTTCAGTCGAAACAAGAGTGAACTTAGGTGCCCCGGAAGAGTAAGCAGTTCCTGCTTGCTATAGCACACCCGTCGTGTTGCTAACAGTCAATTCAGCGTGTCAAATCCGTTAAAGGAAGACAAAACAAAACTCTATGACAAACCAACATCTGTACTCATCTGAGAGATCGAAATCCCATATTTGTCTATAAGTGCATGATGTCTTCCGTAAAATTTCTTGAGTGAAGACAGCAACCGAGGAGCAACATAACCCTGTGTGAGGTGTCAAGTTGGAACTGCGAAACTGAGAAATGTCAAGTTGGAACTGAGAAATGTCAAGTTGCAACTGAGAAATGTCAACTTGGAACTGAGAAATGTCAACTTGAAAGTGCGAAATGTCAACTTGGAAGTGAGAAATTTCTTTGTAACTAAGCTTTTTTATGTTATTTTCAAGACAGTTTAAGCAGTACCTAATTCTGTTTTCCTATTTGTTTTTACTATTGGACAATTTCTCTAAAGCCGATAAGTCAAGTTTTTATTCTTGTATACTGTACATATAAAATGAAACATGTGAACATGGTTTTCACAAACACACAAAATTGAATGCACTTGTACATACATTTGTACATTAATATGTACAAATATAAATTAAATACAAATATAAATTTAATTTATAATATGTAATTTTTATATTTGTCAGATATAAACAAAACAAATGGGAAAACGACATGCATACTTAAACTAGAGGCTCCCAGGAGCCTGAATCGCTCACCTGGTCTTGATGTCAACCCTATTAAGGACATTGTACAGCTAAATAAGCTGAATATTTAATCAAGCAACAGCTTTTCTCTTTTGGCAATAGTTTTCATTTCTTTATCTGCTATAGTTTTCATTATATCAGCCAAAAACATGAAACATTTTTATTTAGGGGCTGTAATCCCTATAAGGGGTCATCTGACAACTCCGACCCAATGAAGACTTTTGTAGAACTAAATGAGCTGAACATTTAAGCAAGCAACAGCTTTTCTCCATCTGCAATAGTTTTCATTCTATAGGCCAAAAACACTATTTTTCGCCTGTAAGGGGCTGTAACCCCTTTAGGGGATCATCTGACAACTTTGACCCTAAGAATGCTTTTGTAGAGCTAAATGAGCTGAACATTTAAGCAAGCAACAGCTTTTCTCTATCTGCAATAGTTTTCATTCTATAGGCCAAAAACACTATTTTTCACCTTTAAGGGGCTGTAACCCCTATAAGGGGTCATCTAACAACTTCAATCCTATGGAGACTTTTGTAGAGCTAAATGAGCTAAACATTTAAGCAAGCAACAGCTTTTCTCTATCTGCAATAGTTTTCATTCTAAAGGCAAAAAACACTATTTTTGGTCTTTAAGGGGCGGTAACCCCTATTAGGGGTCATCTGACAACTTCGACCCTATGAAGAGTTTTGTAGAGCTAAATGAGCTGAATATTTAATCAAGCAACAGCTTTTCTCTTTTGGCAATAGTTTTCATTTCTTTATCTGCTATAGTTTTCATTATATCAGCCAAAAACATGAAACATTTTTATTTAGGGGCTGTAATCCCTATAAGGGGTCATCTGACAACTCCGACCCAATGAAGACTTTTGTAGAACTAAATGAGCTGAACATTTAAGCAAGCAACAGCTTTTCTCCATCTGCAATAGTTTTCATTCTATAGGCCAAAAACACTATTTTTCGCCTGTAAGGGGCTGTAACCCCTTTAGGGGATCATCTGACAACTTTGACCCTAAGAATGCTTTTGTAGAGCTAAATGAGCTGAACATTTAAGCAAGCAACAGCTTTTCTCTATCTGCAATAGTTTTCATTCTATAGACCAAAAACACTATTTTTCACCTTTAAGGGGCTGTAACCCCTATAAGGGGTCATCTAACAACTTCAATCCTATGGAGACTTTTGTAGAGCTAAATGAGCTAAACATTTAAGCAAGCAACAGCTTTTCTCTATCTGCAATAGTTTTCATTCTAAAGGCAAAAAACACAATTTTTGGTCTTTAAGGGGCGGTAACCCCTATTAGGGGTCATCTGACAACTTCGACCCTATGAAGAGTTTTGTAGAGCTAAATGAGCTAAACATTTAAGCAAGCAACAGCTTTTCTGTATCTGCAATAATTTTCATTCTGTAGGCCAAAAACACTATTTTTGGTCTTTAAGGGGCTTTAACCCCTATAAGGGGTCATCTGACAACTTCAACCCTATGTAGAGTTTTGTAGAGCAAAATGAGCTGAACAATTTAAACAAGCAACAGCTTTTCTCTATCTGCAATAGTTTTCATTCTATAGGCCAAAAACACTATTTTTGGCCTTTAAGGGGCCGTAACCCCTATAAGGGGTCATCTGACAACTTCGACCCTATGGAGATTTTAGTAGAGCTAAATAAGCTGAACATTTAAGCAAGCAATATCTTTTCTCTAAGTGCAATAGTTTTCTTTCTATAAGCCAAAAAACATGAAAAAAAACCGCTATTTTTCACCTTTAAGGGGCTGTAACCCCTATAATGGATCATATGACAACTTTGACCAAATGGAGACTTTTGTAGAACTTTTGATGCTGAAGCAGTAGGGTGGCATCAGATTTCATTTATCTCTCATACTTTTTGATTTACAAGCCAAAAACAGTAGTCTGACCCCCCTGGTCTATTTTTAGTAACGGTGGCCACGTTTTTTGACAGATCAAAAAACGAAACACCAGTTTTGTGCAGGACACCCTAAGGATCATTCATACCAAGTTTCATTAAATTCTGTTCAGTAGTTTCAGAGGAGAAGATTTTTGTAAATTGTTAACAGACGACGACAGACGACAGACGACAGACGACGACGGACGCCAAGTGATGGCAATAGCTCACCTGGACCTTTGTCCAGGTGAGCTAAAAATCTTGAAACAATTTTATGCATATATGGAAAATGAAAACAAATCCAACGATTCAATAAATGATGTATATGGAACTTTTTCTCAAGTCTTAAAATTACAACACAACTAAACGAAAACTCATTGTTTTTAAAACATTATATATATGACAATATGCATATAATTATAATATCATTTTTTCTTTCTATTTCATACAGGATGAAATTTTGTAGGAGGAAAACAATGCATGATACAAAATGAGTGAAAAACCGTACAATTGTGACCGATTGTTCAGCAGATTCAGCTGTAAACATAATTTCGGTAAGTTGTTAAACGTGCACGTATTTAGTATCTATGGCCCGATAGGCTCCGCTTCACACTCGAGCGACTCAAAAAGCTCACTGCCCGGCGTCTCAGCTACCATCTCTTTGTTGGTTTTCAAATCTTTGAAGTCTCGTACGTACCCGTTGAATGCTCCAATCTTGTTTGAAGGATCCTGAAATGATAGAAAAGAAAATTATTGGCAAACGTTTCCAATAATACTTCTAATTGTCTATTTTAAATCCAAAGATAGTCTACTGCATGGATGCTTTCCGGTCCTCCTCTTATCAATATCTGCAGTAGTGTTCTTTAACGCTTTAGGAACATTGCATTTTTTACCCAATCGGTAAGATTAAAGTTTATTATTATCTGAAAACCACATAAGAATATTTTTTTTCTAAAAAAATGCCTGTGCATGCTAGATAACAGGGTCACCCAATTTGACCACCTTGAGCACACATTCCAGTGGTTCATGAAAAAACGCCAAAACTATCCCTTAAGGTACTGAGCGCTTTTTAGTGGAAAAAAACCAAAGTGGTCTCAGACTAAGAAGAACCAACACGAAATTGAAATGGCACAAGTCCGAAAGGACATTGACAAAATCAGTAAATGCAAACGAGAACAGCACGAAAAAAAACAGACAGCATAAAACACACAAAACAACTGAATAGCAGCCATCAACACAAAGTCGTTATGAAAGTGAACTCATCTGCTCCGAAAAGTAAGCAGTCAAACCTTAAGGACAAGCTTTATTTGTGGTCATATTCGGCACACGTTTATGATCTAATGATACTAATTTAGTATAGTTGTTGACCCTGATCTCATTTTCACTCTAATATTGGTTATTTTTCGGTCATTAATGTTTTTTTTTAAAACTTTTTGGGAAAATGCATTTTTAAAAGTAATGTGTTAATTCAATCAAAGATAACAGTTACTAATACCGGTACTCAGGATCTCATGTTTAAACGCCCCTGGAAACCGTTGCCAACCTCATAGAAGAGTTTCATGAAAATTAAGGAACTAACTACCAAAACTAAAGCGGCGGTCTTCCATATTTCGCCAACGTTTTGAAATTATTCAGTAAACAGAAGGTAGATGAGTTATTGGCATAAAATCGTTTTACACTATAAAATACTATAGGAGGGAAAACTACATGCTAAATATCAGAAGCTGCCCGGTAAACTGTGACGCCCTAATATAAACTGGTCAACCTGTTCCAACGTACGTACAGAACAACAGGTTTGACCAGTTTAGTGAGGCCAAAGGACGACTCTGGACGATACAGGACGATGCAAGACGACGGATAGTGTCAAAAATACTCCAGAAAAGCGCTTCACACGCACTGAAATTTTGCTTTTGTACATTTATCAAAATCATTTCAATATGTGGATCGTGTCTTTCTGGTACATATTCAATATTCTTTCGTTTCTAATATTATTTCAGAGCTCGGCTTAAGTGCCGTGTGGAGGTCGTAGAAAGCTTCCCTATGCTTCAGTTGTATGCTCTTATATATATTTTTGAGTACTGGAATATGTGTTGGAAAGACGCAGTTTACATATTTCAAAAATTTGACAACGTTTGGCTATTTCTTAAAAAAATTATTATAAATTTATCTGTTTGGTCATTTTTGTAATATTTTTTGGCGTATGTTTTTGTTTTATTAAATCTAATATTCTACCGGTAACTTTTCCAAGTTTTTTACTCCTAGCGTGTATGATGAAGGTTAGTCCAGAAAAGCGCTTCACACGCAGTGAAATTTTGCTTTTGTACATTTATCAAAATCATTTCAATATGTAGATCGTGTCTTTCTTGTACATATTCCATATTCTTTCGTTTTTAATCTTATATGTCGATTTGCAATACGTTGCAGGCTTTGAGTGGCCTTCCCATCTCAAACACACACAAGTCAATAAATTCAAAAATTAATCGGATAAAAGATGCTTAAAGAAGCATTTGGATAGAAAGAAAGGTAGAAAGCTAAAGCAAGGAAACTCAAATTTTAAAAGCTGCTGAAATTTGGATGCTTGATCCCTGTACCAAATGAAAAGCGCCGAATTAAATGTTGATTTTTAAATCATTTGGAGTTTTTAATTTGAGATCTGTTTAGTTCACGACTTGGAATACTTTTTGTAGCTCATGTGACCAAGATGAGCTATTCTTCCGTAAATGACTCTTTTCAATGTGAGATGACCAGGTTGAGATGCGAGCACGTGCAGCGATCTCACACTGGTCAATTAACCAATAATAACCGCCGGTACTGATATTGATCGATGATGTCGACCAATGAAATGCACTGTTATTTTAATCTTTCGGTTTTTGTCTCGCCTGCGACGAATGTCGCAAAAGGCGAGACTTAGGTATGGTGATTCCGGCGGCGGCGGCGTCCACAATTGGTTAAAGTTTTTGCTTAAGTCTGTTTTGTGTGAACTAATTATGTTACACCATTGATATTTGGTATGCAGATGCATCAGCATCAGTACAGATCAGTTTTAAAAGGATTTCACCTGTATGCTCCTGCAGTCACGGTCTACTGACTTTGAAATTTTATACTGATTTGGCCGAGGTTAACCTTTTTTCTTAAGTCTGTTTAACATGAAGCAGTTATGTTACACCATTGATATTTGGTATGCAGTTGCATCAGCATCAGTACAGATCAGTTTTAAGAGGATTTTACCTGTATGCTCCTGCAGTCACGGTCTACTGACTTTGAAATTTTACACTGATTTGGCCGAGGTTAACCTTTTTTCTTAAGTCTGTTTAATATGAAGCAGTTGTGTTACACCATTGATATTTGGTATGCAATTGCATCAGCATCAGTACAGGTCAGTTTTTAAAGGATTTCACCTGTATGATCCTGCAGTCACAGTCTACTGACTTTGAGATTTTACACTTTTTTACTTTTTACTTATGTACTTAAGGAGGATTTTTACTTCATTTTATACTGTGTCCAGTTGCGACAGGCGAGACATGTCTCTGTGTTAACAGTTTATTAGAATAAAGTCCCCTAAGGTTTCGTGATAGAATTTTTTGGGTCTTTTGTCTCGTTCCGCTGCGCTCCACTCGCAAAAAGACTGAAAAATTCTATCACACGTGAAAGATCAGCCGGTCTTTTCCAAGAACTTATGTAAGAACCTATTTTGTCATCCGTTGTCCGTTGTCCAACGTTTTGGGAATTATGACCCTTTAGACTGAAGAAATTGCCAGAAAATTGAGAATTATCATCTTGTGACGCTTTTGCTTTGTAACTGCTATAAACTAATCAAATGAAATTTGGTATTCAAAAAGTCAACTTTACATAGTTGTGCATATCACCAGGGATTTTCCACAAATATTTGATGTAGTTATAACCCTTTGGACTTTAAAAATGCCGAAATTCCTAATTCATCATCTTATTGACACAACTACCCTGAAACTACTAGAGAGAATTTATCAGAACTTGGTATATCATATGTAGTTGTTTATATTGCTAGGATTTTTTTACCTGCAAAATGCGATATGGTTTTTTAATCTTATATAATATGCTAAAACTCTTGAGTTATCATCTTGTGGACGCAACTGAAAAATAAATTTGGTATGCAAGAAGTGTAAGTTGTTTATGTTTTCACAAGCTTTATTCGCAAGAAATCACTAAATCAAAGTAAAATTATACAGTCAAATAATATCGGAGCGCGCGAGATATATGGCGTGCTCACTAAGGTTCTTTCATTGCGACAGTGTGGTATTTAAGTCATATGGAAAACACCTTAGATACCATCAGACCCCGATGAAACCCAAAAACAACAACAACACTCATAAAACAACAACATCTTGGCAATTTTGAGTATCAAATGGTGTCTGCAACACGTATCCTGTCAAAATGGTCAAACGTATGTTGTAAGAAATACAGAAAAGTACCAATAGGCATTCGAATGTTAAACGTTCGCAAGGGCAAAGACATAATCAGTAGGCACGAACGTGAACAGCACCAAGAAACAAATAGCATTAAAAAAACTGAATATTATCAACTTTCACACTATTTCATTTTGAATATTGGAAGTCTCCACTAAATCGGCATACAAAACATTTCTATCATATCTAAAGTTATTTTATTACTGAAGAATACACAAACAGCCACCGCTAAATGTAGTGTTTACTGATAAAGTTTAAAAGGTTAAGTTCAGAGTTAATTACTTCTGTCTTAAAGTTTTATTACTTGTTAGATCTTTATCTTCAGACCGTGCAATGTTTAATTACTTTCACAGACGCTTATATCACTTTGTAACTTGTGGTCAGTTTGTAATAAACCATGTAGCTAGATAGTTGATTTTTCTTTAGCAGTGCCCTGAGCGCGATGCTACATTTGGCGACGAGGATGTTACTAAAAGTGACAATGTTTAAATGGATCTAGAATCCGATGACTTTTGTTTAGACATTTTGTTTAATACAAAGGAAATGGCAAAATTGTTAGATTTACCAGCCGTACAACCATTCGATTGTAATGGGGACCAATCATCTCTTTCTCAAAGATGGACGAAGTGGAAGAAAAGTTTCGAGTATTATATGAACGCATCAGGAGTTTCAGAAAATGCACAAAAGAGAGCATTGCTTTTACATTTAGTTGGACAAGATTGCCAGGATATTTTCGAAACGTTTTCAGACACTGGAGATACATATGCCGAAGCCGTTGCAAAATTCGATGAGTATTTCTTACCGAAGAAAAATCAGGCAGTTGAGAGACATATGTTTAGAAAATGTGCCCAAGCAGAAAATGAATCAACAGACAGTTATGTTACAAGATTAAGAACTTTAGCGAAAACCTGTGACTTTGAAGCTATGACCAACGATGCTATTCGAGATCAAGTAATTGATAAATGTTCATCTGCCAAACTCAGAAAACGTCTTCTACGTGAAAAAGACCTTACACTTGAAAAGTTACAAGAAATAGCAAGAGCCAGCGAAGCAGCCGATCAACAATCTGCACAGTTTGAAGAGGGTCATGTGAATAGGATAAAAGCAAAATCGACAAAACCATCAATATTTCAGCAAAGTAAACAATCACCGAAAGCAGAATTTTCAAGGAGAAGAGATATCGAATGCTACAGATGTGGAAACAGAGGACATATCGCAAAGGAATGTAAGATAACTGAAGGAAAAAGCTGTCATAAATGCGGAAGAGAAGGACATTTTGCCAAGAAGTGTAAATCCCGTAGACAAACAACAAGTTTCGGAAAGAAGCACAAAGAAAAGGTCTGTTATGTTGATGATGATTCATCCGAATCCGATGAATATGTGTTCGCCATAGATCGTTCGTCAGAGAAAGATTTCACTCTGAAAATAGGAAATGTTATAATTCCATTCTTAGTAGATTCGGGATGTACAAGTAATATTATAACTAGGGATATATGTGAAAAGTTGAAAAAATGTGGTTTGAAGGAATTACCGGTTGATAAGAAGCTGTATGCATATGGTGCTATAAATCCGTTAAATATTCAAAGCAAATTAAGTGCTGATATTGTATGTGAAGAGTCAATGAAAAGCATTAAAGCAGATTTCATGATTATTGATGGGAATTATACACCCTTGCTGGGTCGTAAAACTGCGAAGGAATTAGGTGTATTGAAGATAGGACCATCTGTCAATATGGTCAGTTCTAAATGTGAAATAGTTTCAAAGTATGATGATTTGTTTTGTGGATTAGGTAAACTAAAGGATTACCAATTGAAGATTCATGTAGATGAAAGTGTTAAACCGATAGCGCAACCGACAAGGCGATTACCGTTCAATTTAAGAAAAGCAGTCGAGGAAAAATTGCAAGAATTAGAGTCGATGGATGTAATCGAAAAAGTTGATGGACCTACTGAGTGGGTTTCACCATTAGTTGTTGTTCCGAAAAAGAGTTCAGAAATCAGAATTTGTGTTGATATGCGTCGAGCAAATGAAAGTGTTATACGTTCACGCCATCCGATACCAACAGTGGATGAAGTTTTACAGGAATTAAATGGTGCTAAAGTATTTTCAAAATTGGATTTAAGAATGGGTTTTCATCAAATTGAGCTAGAGCCAGAATCAAGGAATATTACTACTTTTACTACTCACATTGGATTATTTCGATACAAGCGTTTAATGTTTGGAATATCGTGTGCACCAGAAATGTACCAACAGTGTATTCAGTTAGCGTTAGCAGGATGTACCGGACAACGGAATATATCCGACGATATCATTGTGTATGGATCAACGCAAAAGGAGCACGATGAAAGGTTGGCAACAGTATTAGAACGACTTCGGGAAAAGGGTCTTAAATTGAACCGAGACAAGTGTAGATTTAATATGGATGAAATGACATTTATGGGTCATGTGTTGTCTGCTAAAGGAATCAGTCCAGAAAATTCAAAGGTTGAAGCCGTAACGAATGCTAGAAATCCGGAAAACGTGTCGGAAGTTAGAAGTTTTCTAGGTCTCGTGAATTATTGTGGCCGATACATACCGAATTTTTCTACCGTATCCGCACCTCTCCGTGAACTCACGAGACGAAATCAGAAATGGACGTGGACTAGTAAGCATCAAAATTCATTCGATGAACTTAAGAGGTTACTTGCTAGTGCAAAAACTTTAGCCTATTACAACAGTGATGCAGAGACACAAGTGATTGTCGATGCGAGTCCTGTAGGACTAGGAGCGATTTTGAGCCAGAAGCAAAGTGATGGTAATTTCAGACCGGTTACTTTTGCAAGTAAGACTCTTACTGACGTTGAACAGAGATATTCACAAACAGAACGTGAAGCGTTAGCCGTAGTATGGGGATGCGAGCGTTTTCATCTATACCTGCTGGGTAAAGAATTTACTCTCGTAACAGATCACAAGCCGTTGGAGGTGATCTACTCGCCGAAATCGAAACCGCCTGCGCGTATTGAAAGATGGGCCATGCGTTTACAGCCGTATAAGTTTAAAGTGCGTTACCGACCCGGTCCGAAGAATGCAGCTGACTGTTTATCAAGACTGTCGTAATGTCGAGAAGAAATGCGAAACATTGGTGATGAATATGCGTATTTCGTGGCGGAAAATTCAGTTCCGAAGGCAATGACATTTGACTTAATACAAGAAGCTTCAAAGGAAGATTTCGATATTAGACAAATTTTGAATGGTCGTATTTCGAAGTCTAATTCGTTGTTTCAGTTCCGTTCCGAACTTTCAGTAGTTGATGGTGTACTTTTAAGAGGTACAAGAATAGTTATTCCGAGTAAGTTAAGGAAGCAAACTCTTAAACTAGCACATGAAGGACACCAAGGGATCGTTAAAACAAAGTTACGTTTGCGCGAAAAGGTGTGGTGGCCTAACATGGACAAAGAAGCCGAGAATTTAGTCAGGTCGTGCCGTGCGTGTCAATTAGTCAGTCCAGTACCGAAACCAGAACCGATTAGATGTACCGAGTTACCAAAGGGACCGTGGCAGGACGTATGTGCGGATCTCATGGGACCGTTTCCGTCAGGAGAATATTTGTTTGTTGTAGTCGATTACTACTCTCGTTGGCAAGAAGTGGCAACTTTAAAATCAGTAACCACCGAGAAAATAATTCGTTCACTTGACATTATGTTTTGTCATCATGGAATTCCAATTACTCTCAAAACAGACAATGGACCGCAGTTCGCCTCAAAAGAATTTTCATCGTATTTGAGAGACAATGGTATCAAACATTGTAAATCAACACCTTATTGGCCTCAAGCTAATGGGGAAGTTGAACGTCAAAACAGAACTCTATTGAAAGCGATAAGAACAGCTCATGCCGAGAAACGTGATTGGAAAGCCGAATTGCCGAAATTTTTGTTAGCGTATCGAAGTACTCCGCATAGTACTACCGGTAAAAGCCCTGCCGAAATGTTGTACAATAGACAAATCCGTACCAGATTACCGCAAGTCAGTCAAGTTCCGTTAAACGAAGATATGGCAACGCGGAAAAGGGACTCCGAGAAAAAAGAAAAAGGAAAGAAATATGCAGACAATCGTAGAAATGCGTGTAAATCAGATGTTGAAGTTGGGGATATTGTTCTACAAAAGCAAAGCAAGTCGAATAAACTTTCTACTAACTACGAAAATGAACCGTACCGTGTAGTAAAGAAAGAAGGGACAAAACTTACTCTTGAAAACCGTGAAGGAACTGTTGCTCAGAGAAACACTTCGTTTGTTAAGAAGTTAAATGACAATGACAATGAGTTCGTTAACGACAATACAATTGACAATGATGATGAGCCGTTTAATGTACAATTAGACGAGACTAATGATGGTACAAATATGAATGAAGAAACACAGTGTGAAACACCTGGTATTGCTTTGACCAGACCGAGACGAATCATCAAGATGCCAAATTATCTCAAGGACTATGACCTTAGATAAACTGTCGTTAAGGGTTTTACAGATTGTAAATAATTAGAATTAGATTAGGATCAGTTTCTATAGACAGTTTCATTAATATCAATTTTACGCAAAAATTAATTTTATATTATTGAATGACAATTTTGAAGTTTTTAAAGTTTCTGTTAAATGATTTTTATTTAGTATTGATCTAATTATAATCCAAGGAAAGGAGGAAATGTAGTGTTTACTGATAAAGTTTAAAAGGTTAAGTTCAGAGTTAATTACTTCTGTCTTAAAGTTTTATTACTTGTTAGATCTTTATCTTCAGACCGTGCAATGTTTAATTACTTTCACAGACGCTTATATCACTTTGTAACTTGTGGTCAGTTTGTAATAAACCATGTAGCTAGATAGTTGATTTTTCTTTAGCAGTGCCCTGAGCGCGATGCTACACTAAAAAAATCAAAAAATTCTATACACGTCAATGTTTTCCCCACCACACACATAAAATGTCATTCCATCAGTATCAAACCAAAAGCCGGAGGGCTTTGTGACATTCTTAAAGTTCTGAAGTAGTATTTTCGATTTTTGTCCATCCTCAGAAATCGCATGAATCTTCCCACTTTTCTCATTCTCATCATCACATACAAGTACTACACCTGATTGCAAGACCGCAATCTGACAAGGGAAGTTAAGAGTACGGGATTTGAAGCTAAAATATTCAGTTCCATCGGTGGAAACGCATACAATTTCGTTTGCTTCCGTGGTGTAGTAAATGCAATCAGCGTCAGCACATAACCCTAACGACCAATTGTAAGTTTTGGCAGCAAAGCACTCTTCAAAGTCAATAAATTTACAAGTTTTGAGATTAATTGAAGATTTAGTTTTTAGAATTGAACCTGTTTGTACAATGTAAAGAGTATCTTGAAAAGAACAGATGCCTCCTAATACATTATCCATTGTTTTCCGTAAAACGTTATTGTCATCAATGTTTACTATAAAGAGTATACCCTTGTGACATGAAACAAAAACAAGTCTATTTTTGCTGTCAAAACAAAGACTTTTTGGTTCTGTGTTTAAAGGGAAATTTCTAATTTCGGTTACAGCACCAGACACGGTATCCACAACTTTCATCCAGATCTTATGGGGCGCCTCTTTTGTGCGTACACATACTATTGAACCGTTACTATTGAAACTTGTTCCACAAACAATTTCCTCACCCTTTAAACAAATTGTTCCTAGAAATTCGGCTTTTAATTCATCAAATTTTGGACAAAAGGTAGACGAAACGCCACCTTTTACTACAATTTCGGAAATTGATGCCATATCCTCAGTATTAAAACTTTTTGATATTTCCAAATTCCCAATTTTATCTAACGATTCTACCAAGCCACTAAGCTCTGCGTTTTTTTCAAATGTGATTTCTTTGCTACTTTGTTTTCTAATTTTTGACGCGATCTCCGAAAGACTCATCTTCAGTTGTTTTTTTATAGTTTGGCGTAGAATGGAGACCTGTGTTTCAGTTCCGCTAGTCTTCGTAATGCCAACAACAGAAATCCAGTGGTTTAGAGCTCGTACAAACTGTTCAAGTACACGGATTGTCACATTCACGTCCATGTTTTCTTCTTCGTAAAATATGTTAACTTCTTTTTTAAACAATTCATAGGAATTGTCTAATTCTAATTTCAGCGCCTCAATAAAATGTGTAGCGTTTTCTTTTACATTTTCTGTGCTGTAATTATATTACAAATATTTATTCATGATTGGATTATTAATTATTGCTTGATATTTGCATTCGTTTAAACTACCACGTCTAATTAATTTGATGGATCAGTTCCGTATTCCTGTTTATATGTGACGTTTCCGTATTTGACTCGCAGGTTTTAGATTCTCGCTCTCTTCCGTTTTCTAGAAACGACAACAACATGTTCGTCAAGATCTCATCTTCGAGGAGTTAAACCTTGCCGCCGTACAGTGTAAGACAGTTCATTTAATTCTAGTTAATTTTGTGAGACTTTCGGCTGTTTATTGTCATCTTTTATTTTATCTTTGAAAGATTCGTTGTTATTATTGAAATTCTACTTTCGTTTTCTATTCATATTTTATGGAAATTTACTCGACCTTGACTCTTGTCATCAAATTAGCCAAATGTAATTTTCAATTTCTTTATTTAAATGTGCTTGCCTTTTATAGATAAACATTAATTTTAGAGGCTGTTATTTTCGATCTTTATGTATAATTTTCATGCTTCGTAAATTTAATTAACTTTGAATTTGTAACTTTTAACGATTTAATATTTATGCTCGTTTTTATTGTATTTCAGCAATTTACCTTCTGGTTTTATACTGGCTAATAAATGTACTATCCCCGGATTTGGCGTTTGTTTTGCCCCGTATAGACTTTGGTTAGCTACCTGCCTCACGGGCAGAATAGTAAATTGACTACACCTGGCTGGTAAACTTCTTCGGGGCACCGTTGTACGGCTTGCAGGTCAACACAACATCGCCAATCATGGATCTAGCAGACGACCAGATGTCAACCACGTCCAGAACACGGACACTGACACCAAAAGGGGAGGACCAGTACGTCCAGAGGAGAGACAAGCTCACACAAGACGTTGAGCTCCTTTGGTCCATGTGTAACGCCATGTTACAGGAAACCGACAACCCACCAGAGGAGGCTAGAAAATGCCTGGAACTTGAACAAAAGGTTGTTCAAGCCTACACAAGGTACAACCGGCTGTGCGAGGAATACCTCGGATTTGTGAAAAGCCAAAGAACAACACTGGCCAATCAAGACTTGGACGTCATAGCTCCTGTCATTGACGTACGCCGACGAATGTATGAATCGGCCATAGCCAACCTACACGATGTATTAGGCCAGACCAGCATGGCTAGATCCGTTAAATCCAAACGGTCAAGGACAAATAGCGAGACCAGTTCTCGTATTTCGAGCACATCCAGTCTGGCTAGAAGAACACGAGCCAAAGCAGAGGCGGCAAAAGCAGCCATCGCATTTGCCGAAAAACAAGCATTAATGGCTAAGCAAGAAGCCGAAATCCAAGAGAAAGCAGCTCGTGAAGATCGGGAATCCTCCCGTATTAAAGCTCAATTGAAGCGAGAACAGGCCGAAATTAAAGCAGAAATGACCCTTCTGGAGACTCAACGACAAGCAGCCGAGCTAGAGGCCGAAGCCCGAGTTCTAGAACAGGAGGACGACATGGAACAGGAGGTAGAGGATCCGCTTCCGGTTCAGATTGAAGACCCGCTAAAACGGGTACATGACTATGTCCAACAACACAGTGTTCACAGCGAACAGGATAATCGGTTGCAAGACGTGGGTTACCACGTACCTTCTACACAACCGACCAACACATCTCGTTATGCCCGTTCTGTACACTCGGAACTGGGCCCTTCCGGACACAACACCCAACAACAGCTTGATTTGACTAAAGCCGTCACATTTAATCAGCAACCTTCATGTCACTCGCCGATTGGAGATTTTGGACTGCCGTCAGCCGCATCCACGCCAATGAACGAACATGGACATATAAATCCAGCCACCAAAACACCGACTTCCGGTTTATCTGGGCTCAACACCAATGCACCTGCCTTTACGCCCAATCGAGACTATCCCATGCATAGTTCAACAGACGTCAAGCAACCCACATCCGGTTTTACGGGTTCCGACCCGACAACTGCTATTACAAAATTTCTACTGAGAAAGGATCTGATATTTTCCCGGCTCAGTACTTTCAATGATAAGGCTGAGTCATATCACATTTGGAAGTCCAGCTTCGACAGCATAATGAAAGAACTGGACGTCTCAGATTCAGAGCAGCTTGATCTACTCGTTAAGTGGTTAGGTACAGAATCCTCGAAGCACGCGGTCAGTATCCGCGCATCGAACGCCGACAACCCAGCAAGGGGTCTACAACGTCTTTGGCAAAGATTAGACGAACGATACGGCTGTCCTGAAATGATAGAAGCTTCCCTTAAAGCGAAGTTAGCCGATTTCCCAAGGCTCACAAACAAAGACAACATACGTCTCTATGAGCTATCAGACATCCTGTCGGAGATCGAGTATGTAAAGGAAAAGCCACAACTCAGAAATTTGTTAGGCTACTTTGACTCCTCCTCAGGAATCAAACCCATCGTTTCTAAACTGCCATTTGGTTTGCAAGAAAAATGGACATCACGAGCTGTAAAGTACAACGAGCAGCACTCAACCTCATTTCCCCCCTTTACGGAATTTTCCGCATTCATACGGGAGATCAGCAGGATCAAAAACAACCCAGGGTTTATCTACGACTCAGAACCCACAACTTCCACTCAAAAGGGGAATTCGACAAGGTTCACATCTAAGCCCCAACCTCAAATTGGTGTTTATAAAACCGAAACGTCTGGCATCAGTGAACTATCAGACAAGCTTGAGAAGTGCATTTTGCATGGCACCAACCACTCGTTGAACGACTGCCGTGGATTCCGTTCCAAGCCATTGGAGGAACGCAAAACCCTGCTCAAGGACAACAAAGTTTGTTTTAAGTGTTGCGAGTCAACTAAACATATAAGCCGGGACTGTCCCGTAAGTGTTTCATGTCAGCAGTGTGGAAGCAATAAACATACCACAGCTCTTCATTTGGATAAAGACAAACCCACGTCACAACCCGCACTAAACGACGGCGGGGAGTCAGGTTACACCAACAGTGCTACTACCGTTAACACGGTTAATTCATCCTGCACGGAAATATGTAAAGAATATGGCGGGAAATCTTGTGCAAAAATTCTACCAGTTAATGTATTTCTCAAAGACCACCCAGGTCGCAAAAAGAAAATGTACGCCATAATCGACGACCAAAGCAACAGGTCATTAGCATCTCCGGAGTTCTTCCAGTATTTCAATGTACGGGAACCTCCCGAATCGTATACGCTTTCAACTTGCTCTGGAAAGACCATAACATCCGGAAGACGAGGAAATGGTTTTGTTGTGACAACACTCAATGGTAACGTCACATTGGACCTACCAGATGTCATAGAATGTGACAACCTGCCTGGCAATAAGAACGAGATTCCGACACCGGATGTTGCGTATCGACACTCTCACTTGCGAGAAATAGCGAAACACCTTTCCCCGTTAGACGAAAATTGCAACGTCATGCTTCTTATTGGACGAGATTTACCGGAAGCACACCATGTGCTCAACCAACGCATTGGATCCTCGAGGGCTCCATACGCTCAACGACTCAAACTTGGCTGGGTCGTGGTAGGTGAGACTTGTTTAAACCAGCGGCGAACACCCGCCGATGTTAACATCAAAAGGACTCACGTGTCCACTTCTGGCTACCCTACGGTAACAAAACCGTGCCAAAGCAACTTTGGAATTCAGCAACAGTTCTTCCCGAAGAACACCAGTCGTGACAACAGACAAGACGTCTCTACCAGTAGGTCATACGATGGGAACTACGTCCCAACAAACTTGAATCCGACTGATCCAGGAACCAGTTTCTTTCAGTCTTCCGATATTCAAGACAACAGTTTGCTTCAGGAACCCGGAATGGACAAAGTGATCCGACCCGTCATAAATGTCTACACAACTTACAATGCAGATCGCATACCAACTTGCGAGGAACAATTTTCCGACTCTTCGTCGTGGTCAAAATTGACTCAATTCACTGCTGCTCTCAAAGCCACTGGCCGCAAACGTAGGTACAAAGCAGCTGAGTGCCATCCAGCTCATACTCGCCAGGAAAACTAGATGCCTGTCATCATAAACGGGAACCCCGCAACATACACTTGCGATAGTCGACATGATTCTACTAATGTGACTTTCCACATTAAACCTTTTTTGTGTACAATAACTGTCTTTTTCTTGAACATATTCGATTTATTGAATTCACCCGTCGGGGTCCATTTCAAGGAACACGTCGTTCCTTCCCACGCCGTGCGTGGCAACGTTGGAGCAACAGATCTACTCTTCCCATTGGGCAACGCTGGAAGCCATACAACGATGGATCTCCAGAACAACAGCCGTTGGATCGTTCTCCGAACTGTACATATTCTATCGTTTTACTACTTTGGATTTATGTGATATTCATTTATTTCTTCTTTGGATATTGGAATTCATTTCAATTAATCTGTGTTTTTAAAAGAAAGTTAGAGAAATATCCACATGGATATTTGGCGGGGAGTGTGCTGTAATTATATTACAAATATTTATTCATGATTGGATTATTAATTATTGCTTGATATTTGCATTCGTTTAAACTACCACGTCTAATTAATTTGATGGATCAGTTCCGTATTCCTGTTTATATGTGACGTTTCCGTATTTGACTCGCAGGTTTTAGATTCTCGCTCTCTTCCGTTTTCTAGAAACGACAACAACATGTTCGTCAAGATCTCATCTTCGAGGAGTTAAACCTTGCCGCCGTACAGTGTAAGACAGTTCATTTAATTCTAGTTAATTTTGTGAGACTTTCGGCTGTTTATTGTCATCTTTTATTTTATCTTTGAAAGATTCGTTGTTATTATTGAAATTCTACTTTCGTTTTCTATTCATATTTTATGGAAATTTACTCGACCTTGACTCTTGTCATCAAATTAGCCAAATGTAATTTTCAATTTCTTTATTTAAATGTGCTTGCCTTTTATAGATAAACATTAATTTTAGAGGCTGTTATTTTCGATCTTTATGTATAATTTTCATGCTTCGTAAATTTAATTAACTTTGAATTTGTAACTTTTAACGATTTAATATTTATGCTCGTTTTTATTGTATTTCAGCAATTTACCTTCTGGTTTTATACTGGCTAATAAATGTACTATCCCCGGATTTGGCGTTTGTTTTGCCCCGTATAGACTTTGGTTAGCTACCTGCCTCACGGGCAGAATATTTTCTATGCTATTGAGTAAACTTATTTTCTGTTGTTGTTTTTTCTCTAATAACTTCTCAGTTTCATTTTTCAGGTTGCCAAGAAACTCTTGAAAATCAACACTATCCTCATTCGCCTTTTCCATTGGGCTAATCTTTGCACAGTGAAAGTGGGTTGAACTCATGCAAAAACTGCAACAAATCTGATCATGATCAAAACAAAAGTGGTCCAGTTCTTTATTTGGGTGATAAGGACAATGTTCGAATATAGCGCGAAAATCCATTCCATTGTTTTTTATTCCTACTTCTGAAATTGGTTCAACTTTGTGATTTCTAGACAACTTCATTCGGCTGTGCATTTTTTCACACGCGTCACATAGTGCCTCCATGCACGATCCACACCACACCTTGGCATCCGATGTCTCTTCGACAAGTTCACAAGCGCAACATTTCACATTGTCCCCGCTGCGTTGAGCCAGCATGAGAGAAACTACCATGTTCATAGGAAAATCGGTTACCCATTCCGTTATGGCCGTGTAAGATTTAGTTTGTCGAATTCTTGTCCTACATTCGGGACACTTGAAATATTTTATTGGTTCCTCTTTGTTAACGCTTAGGCTTTCCAGAAAATTTATCAGACACTGTTCACAAAACGTATGAAGACATGGAAGAATTTTTGGCGACTTAAATGACTCCGAACACAACGTACAACTCAAAATATCATCCTCGACTGGTTTTGACATAGCCATTTTCGAGTATAAAAACTACTTTCGCTTTCGATTTAATTTTAAACTTATTTTCGAAAAAATTTAAATGGATAGGGACCGACCATTTAACTTGAAAAGGGGGCGGTTACTCTATTTGTTCAGATCAGACATCTCTTTAAAGGCTAACAAGATATTTTGAATCGTAAAATTTTCTGTCATCAGAATAAGGTCAATAAGATTAGCGTCTGATAAAGGACAAAGTTTTTCTCTCACTTCTTTTGAAGATTTCCTGACACAGAGGGAAAATAAACATTGGATATTATAGTTAAATGCAAAGTATCAGTGAACGACAAGAGCAAACTCCTCACACAGGGGGGGGGGGGGGGGGGGGGCGGGTGTTAACTTCCATTTTAAAGGTAGGTACATGGTACATATGTGCGGCCCAAAAGGGTCTACTTTTTGGGGTGTCTAATATGTGAAAAGGGGAAACATGGGAAAAGGGTACAATTTTTGCATATATGATAAGGTGTACTTTTCACAAATGTCATATATCAATGGAAAAAGAATGACCAAGCATCCCCATTTTGCCTCCTTGTGACCCTAATTGTACATGCATTTGGTAAATTTTACCATTTAAACTTTGATTTTAATAGAATATCTATAAAATATGCCAAGTTTAAGCATATTTCATTTAATTCTAAATGCATTTAAAATATATGAATTGATGTCTTTTTATCTTTTTATGCAGGCGTATATATGAATGGGGTGGGTACGAAATTTCTGGGCCGCACATCTGTACCCAAATAAACTTAAGAGTTACCCCCCTCATAGTTCCAGTTTTCGTCCCGCTATAGTTTGTAATTAAGAAAACTGGGGTCAAAATAAGTCAGCCTGGGGTCACAAGAGGTCATAAAAAATGTCCGGTACGCCTGATGCAGTGGTTTGTGTACCTTGCGGACCACACGCGTTCACAAGTACACAATCATGTTGCTTATTGTAAAGCTTAAATACACTTAGCATCATTAAAATAGTATGAATTTGCTGGAACCGGTTTTACAACAAATCTTATTAATTTTGCTAGGTAAAAAAGTTGTTTATTCAATAAACACTGCTGAAAATATTTTAACAATTCATTGAAATTAAAATTTTCGACAAGAATCTTGTTGAATTCATGAAAGTATCCAGCAGTGGAGATTATCCGGTACTAATTTCAGTCGGCAAGGATAAGTACATACTGCGAAGGAGTTTGAACAAGAGCCCGAATCGCGCATTTGACTTTGAACAAGTATCGTAACGAAATTTTGGTGTATCTGTAGAATTTTTGATAGATGTGAATAAGTGTCCATGTTACGAAAGTACAGGATAAAACGAAAGTCAAACCACACTGAAGGAATAAGAAAACTGGTAACTGTTGAAATCAAACTCCGGGATACATGAACATATTTATTGTATTGATAAAGTCCAACAAACATAATTTACATAATGCAACCGCTCACGGAGCGGTGTAAACCTGGAGCCTACATCTTGGCGTCTGACCACCAACTCTGCTCTAAACTAACTGATTTAAAAACAAGAGGCTCCCAGGAGCCTGATTCGCTCACCTGGTCTTGATGTCAACCCTATGCAGACTTATGTATAGCTAATTGAACTGAACATTTAAGCAAGCAACAGCTTTTCTTTTTCATTCTAAAGGCCAAAAACACAATTTTTTGCCTTTAAGGGGCCGTAACCCCTATAAAGGGTCATCTGACAACTACGATCGTACAATGACTTTTGTAGAGCTAAATGAGCTGAACATTTAAGCAAGCAACATATTTTCTCTATCTAAAATAGTTTTTATTCTATAGGCCAAAAACACTATTTTTTGCCTCTAAGGGACCGTAACACCTATAAGGGGTCATCTGACAACTTCGACCCTATGAAGACTTTTGTACAGCTAAATGAGCTGAACATTTAAGCAAGCAACAGCTTTTCTCTATCTGCAATAGTTTTCATTCTATAGGCCAAAAACACTATTTTTTGCCTTTAAGGGGCTGTAACCCCTATAAGGGGTCATCTGACAACTTCGACCCTATGGAGACTTTTGTAGAGCTAAACGAGCTGAACATTTAAGCAAGCAACAGCTTTTCTCTGTCTGCAATAGTTTTCATTCTTTAAGCCAAAAACATGAAAAAATGCTATTTTTCACCTTTAAGGGGCTGTAACCCCTATAGGGGATCATCTGACAACTTTGGCCAAATGGAGACTTTTGTAGAACTTTTGATACTGAAGCAGTAGGACGGCATCAGATTTCATCTATCTCTTATACTTTTTGATTTACAAGCCAAAAACAGTAGTCTGACCCCCCTGGTCTATTTTTAGTAACAGCGGCCATGTTTTTTAACGGATCAAAAATCGAAACACAAGTTTGGTGCAGGACACCCTAAGGATCATTCATACCAAGTTTCATTAAATTCTGTTCAGTAGTTTCAGAGGAGAAGATTTTTGAAAAATTGTTAACGGACGACAGACGACGACAGACGACGACAGACGACGACGACGGACGCCAAGTGATAGCAATAGCTCACATGGACCTTTGGTCCAGGTGAGCTAAAAAGTCCTTTTAAAACTTATGTTAGCACTTAGCGACGGATTAACAAATTACAAGATCAAAAGAGAGGAAAAGACGGATTAAAAATTGATATAAATTACTTAGTTTTGACATGTTTGTCTAATTGACTCTATTGTCGTTTTTGCCTTAATCTTAATCTTATTCGATGTGAAAACTAATGCGAACAAATAAAGAAAAAATATATGAAACTTAACGGTTGCTGATAAAAATAAAGTTAAATCGTGTAAAAATATTAAATCAAAGCTGTATATGAACAAGAGGCTCCCAGGAGCCTGAATCGCTCACCTGGTCTTGATGTTGACCCTATACTTTTGTAGAGCTAAATGAGCTGAACATTTAAGCAAGCAACAGCTTTTCTCTACCTGCAATAGTTTTCATTCTGTAGGCCAAAAACACAATTTTTCACCTATAAGGGGCCATAACCCCTATAAGGAGTCATCTGACAACTTCGACCCATGAAGACTTTTGTAGAGCTAAATGAGCTGAACATTTAAGCAACCAACAGCTAATCTCTATCTGCAATAGTTTTCATTCTGTAGGCCAAAAACATGAAAAATGGCTATTTTTCAAGGGCCGTAACCCCTATAAGGGATCATCTGACAACTTCAACCCTATGGAGAATTTTGTAGAGCTCAATGAGCTGAACATTTAAGCAAGCAACAGCTAATCTCTATGTGCAATAGTTTTCATTCTGTAGGCCAAAAACATGAAAAAATGCCATTTTTCAGGGGCCGTAACCCCTATAAGGGGTTATCTGACAACTTCGATCCTATGGAGACTTTCGTAGAGCTAAATGAGCTAAACATTTAAGCAAGCAACAGCTAATCTCTATCTGCAATAGTTTTCATTCTGTAGGCCAAAAACATGAAAAATGGCTATTTTTCAACTTTAAGGGGCCGTAACCCCTATAAGGGGTCATCTGACAACTTCGACCCTATGGAGACTTTTGTAGAGTTAAATGAGCTGAACATTTAAGCAAGCAACAGCTAATCTCTATCTGCAATAGTTTTCATTCTGTAGGCCAAAAACATGAAAAATGCTATTTTTCACCTTTAAGGGGCCGTAACCCCTATAAGGGGTCATCTGACAACTTTGACCAAATGGAGACTTTGGTAGAGCTTTTGATGCTGAATCAGTAGCGTGGCCTCAGATTTCCTCTATCTCTTATACTTCTTGATTTATAAGCCAAAAACAGTAGTCTGACCCCCCTAGTCTATTTTTAGTAACGGCGGCCATGTTTTTTAACGGATTAAAAATCAAAACACAAGTTTGGTGCAGGACACCCTAAGGATCATTCATACCAAGTTTCATTAAATTCTGTTCAGTAGTTTCAGAGGAGAAGATTTTTGAAAAATTGTTAACAGACGACGACGACAACAGACGACGACGACGACGACGACAGACGACGACGACGACGGACGCCAAGTGATGGTAATAGCTCACATGGTCCAGGTGAGCTAACAAGAGGCTCCCAGGAGCCTAAATCGCTCACCTGGTCTTGATGTTGACCCTATAATTTTGTAGAGCTAAATGAGCTGAACATTTAAGCAAGCAACAGCTTTTCTCTACCTGCAATAGTTTTCATTCTATAGGCCAAAAACACCATTTTTCACCTATAAGGGGCCATAACCCCTATAAGGAGTCATCTGACAACTTCGACCCTATGGAGACTTTTGTAGAGCTAAATGAGCTGAACATTAAAGCAAGCAACAGCTAATCTCTATCTGCAATAGTTTTCATTCTGTAGGCCAAAAACATGAAAAATCACAATTTTTCAGGGGCCGTAACCCCTATAAGGGGTCATCTGACAACTTCGACCCAATGGAGAATTTTGTAAAGCTAAATGAGCTGAACATTTATGCAAGCAACAGCTAATCTCTATCTGCAATAGTTTTCATTCTGTAGGCCAAAAACATGAAAAATCTTTATTTTTCAGGGGCCGTAACCCCTATAAGGGGTCATCTGACAACTTCGACCCTATGGAGAATTTTGTAGAGCTAAATGAGCTGAACATTTAAGCAAGCAACAGCTAATCTCTATCTGCAATAGTTTTCATTCTATAGGCCAAAAACACCATTTTCACCTATAAGGGACCATAACCCCTATAAGGAGTCATCTGGCAACTTTGACCCTATGGAGACTTTTGTAGAGCTAAATGAGCTGAACATTTAAGCAAGCAACAGCTAATCTCTATCTGCAATAGTTTTCATTCTGTAGGCCAAAAACATGAAAAATCGCTATTTTTCAGGGGCCGTAACCCCTATAAGGGGTCATCTGACAACTTCGACCCTATGGAGAATTTTGTAAAGCTAAATGAGCTGAACATTTATGCAAGCAACAGTTAATCTCTATCTGCAATTCTTTTCATTCTGTAGACCAAAAACATGAAAAATCGCTATTTTTCAGGGGCCGTAACCCCTATAAGGGATCATCTGACAACTTCGACTCTATGGAGAATTTTGTAGAGCTAAATGAGCTGAACATTTAAGCAAGCAACAGCTAATCTCTATGTGCAATAGTTTTCATTCTGTAGGCCAAAAACATGAAAAAACGCTATTTTTCAGGGGCCGTAACCCCTATAAGGGGTCATCTGACAACTTCGACCCTATGGACAATTTCGTAAAGCTAAATGAGCTGAACATTTATGCAAGCAACAGCTAATCTCCATCTGCAATAGTTTTCATTCTGTAGGCCAAAAACATGAAAAATGGCTATTTTTCACCTTTAAGGGGCCATAACCCCTATAAGGAGTCATCTGACAACTTCGACCCTATGGAGACTTTTGTAGAGCTAAATGAGCTGAACATTTAAGCAAGCAACAGCTAATCTCTATCTGCAATAGTTTTCATTCTGTAGGCCAAAAACATGAAAAAATGCTATTTTTCACCTTTAAGGGGCCGTAACCCCTATAAGGGGTCATCTGACAACTTTGACCAAATGGAGACTTTGGTAGAGCTTTTGATGCTGAATCAGTAGCGTGGCCTCAGATTTCCTCTATCTCTTATACTTTTTGATTTATAAGCCAAAAACAGTAGTCTGACCCCCCTAGTCTATTTTTAGTAACGGCGGCCATGTTTTTTAACAGATCAAAAATCAAAACACAAGTTTGGTGCAGGACACCCTAAGGATCATTCATACCAAGTTTCGTTAAATTCTGTTCAGTAGTTTCAGAGGAGAAGATTTTTGAAAATTGTTAACAGACGACGACAGACGACAGACGACAGACGACGACAGACGACGACGGACGCCAAGTGATGGCAATAGCTCACATGGACCTTCGGTCCAGGTGAGCTAAAAATGAAATATTTTGATACCAAACATTACATGAAAAGACGCAAAAATAGAAATGTGACATTTCATGAAAATCTACACTACGACACAAGGGCCAATTGATGCTATGAGAATTATTATTATTGTGAAATTAAATGGGTTTTAGGGAACACGACTCCTAAAAGAAGTCCTCATACGACTCCAATTTATGGAAATATTGTATGGCTCATTAAGCTGAACATTTCAGCAAGCACACCTTTTACGGTTTTCAATCTATTTAGCAAAAAGAACTTTTTACATGCAGGGGCCATGGCTCCTATGTATACAAGTGTAAGGGAAACATCAGACAACTTCGACAAAAATGAGCTTGAAATTGAGCCAAGGCTTTTATCAACTCTATCGTTTTTTTTTATCATAAAGGCCATATATAAAAGCAAGAAAAAATCCACTAATTTTTACCTTTTAAGGACCATAACCCCCTTAAGGGATCATCTGACACATTGTACCTAACACAAATTTTAATCATAAACATCGCTGCTATTTTACATTTGAACTACTATTCGTATGAGCCTTGATAAAAGTTTAGAAAGGTTTATGCTCGGTTTTGTGATTCAAATTGAGAAGCTATTTGTTTTTGGGCTTGGTCTTGAAAACCATATTAGTAAAAGTATGAGGTCAGCGTGTAAAATAATTCTTCAGTAATTAAAGGTAAAGTCTGAAGGAGTTCCAAAATCTGACTGATATCGTGACCATCTTTAATCTTGAAAACCATCAGAGAAAAATGTCCACCTAATTCGAGATCTACAATAATAACTTCACGATCAAATTGTCTCTGACCAGGCTAATCCTCCTGGTTTTTTTTTTGAAGGTTCATGGTTACACTTCGAATAAAATGGTAGATATTTGACGTATTTTTCTAATATATGAATGTGCGACTTAAACTACACATATAAATAAAAAAATAAAGTATAGCAGCGTCTAGATATAAAATTCACATATCATTTCCATTTCATTTTACAAGATGAAAATACCTTGCATGTGGAAGCCAAATGACAGGGCCTTGATTATATTTGGACATATCTGAGTGAATTGATGCCCAAGCATAACGGATTAAGTGTACACCTACAAATCTTATGCAAAAATCATTTAACTAGATGCTACTAAGCCTGATTAGTTTGCATATAATACAACTCGGGAAGCAAATGATTAATTAAATTCTGCAAAAAAAAAACACCGTTTAATTGACTTTTTTGTAGCTTTAATAAAAGTTTTTATTAACAATTTATATTTTTAAAGCTTAAAAAGACTATCAAAAATTTTATGATTTTTTGATTTATTATTACTTTAATTAAAATCGACATCTCTGGGTATGTTTCTCAAACCTTACACCCCAGTTCTATTATATAACTATTAGAGGTGTAGTAAATGTATTTAGCCCTAAGGGTCTAAGCTCCACGGTTTGTCTTACATGTCTTAGTTTATTGTTTAACATTCTGTTATTTCTCTTATGTTTTATAAACATAACAAAAACAAAAACTGAATAGCAGCTCGCTCACAAATACATACCTCCCACCAAAAAACAATCATATGAATTTTTTAAAATAGGCGTCACAAGATGCGCATCTACATTTACAAAGAATGTGTAAACGTTTCATGAAAATCAACTGAGGGGCTTCAGGAAAAGCAAAGGTGTACCAAACGGGCAATCAAATATACTAATAATAAATCCAAAAAGACAAGACAAAATCAACAGACATATAATCATCACAACAAAACAAGCAAATAAAAAAAATAAAAAAAGACAACATACAAAAAACACTAAAAACAAAACCGCAATCAGCAATTTAAGCTCAAGTCGAAACGAGAGTGAAATCAGGTTTTCCGGATAGCACACGATAGCCAACGACCGATTAAGTGTGTCAAATCCTGTAAGGATAAACATCTGTGCTCATTTGAGAGATGGAAATTCCTTATTTGTCTATAAGCACACGATGTCTTCCGTAAAATTTCTCGAGTGAACTGAAGACAACAGCTCGGAGCAACATCAGCTTGTGTTAACAATTAGCCTGTCACACGTGACGTTCTATCAAGTCACAATACACTTCACAAGCTCTGAGGTAACGAATCAAATATAATACATTAACTCCATAGGCTCATGAAGCTGGAGCAGACGTAATGTTGCCACAAAAAAAAGGAAAGTTGACAATTGGAAAGTTGAAATCACCACATTTGTCATGGACCTTTGTGCTTTAGCTTTCCTAGAAATTGTAGATAAGAGATGAATACTCCTTGTCGTCAAATGGCGAAGTTCGTGTTTTGTTATTGGAAACCTTAAAAAATAGCCATCAAATTTCAAATTATTTAGTGTACATCTACATTATGCCACAAAGCTTTAATAAATTTGGAAGTTTCATGAATCCCTTGAAGGGTGGATATAGGAGGAACTTCGAATACGAGAACAGATTAGTACCCCAATGTACATGTTGAAGTCGATTAGCTAAGTAAATGTTTTGCTATATGGGGAATTCTAAAATGATTCATATCAATTTTTAAAATAGCAGGTGTTCACTTCTATTAGTATGCCGGAAAGATTGTGTGAAAATTTCATAAAATTCTACTGAGGAGCTAAGGAGTAATATTTGGGTAAAACACAGTTTAACGGATGAACTGACAGGCAGACATCACTATAGGTATCAATGACAATTTTCAAGCTGGGGTTTGATCGTTTCATGAAAACGGTACAACACAATTTTGTTCAAAAATCAAAACTGTTAAACCGACATACATCATGTACATTACTTTTCAAAAGTCTATCAAAGATTTTCAGCAATATTCTTTTACATTTTTACAGTAATTAAGGAACATAAAATCAGTTCTTCAAAAAAATCAGAAAATTCTATATACGTCAACGTTTTCTCCGCCACACACATAAAATGTCATCCCATCAGTATCAAACCAAAATCCAGACGGCTTAGTGACATTCTTAAAGTTCTGAAGTATTATTTTTGACGTTTGTCCATCTGCAGAAATGGCATGCAGCTTTCCTACTTCATTCCCCATATCTACAACAAGAATTACTCCAGACTGCAAAACCTTAATATGACGCGGGCAAACAATATCTGGTGACTTGTGGCTAAATATTTCCGTACCATCTACAGCAGAACATCTCACGTCCTTTAACATTGATGAGAAATAAATATGATTTTGGTGTGTATCTAATCCTAGTGAATAAGCATCCGTTTTAGTAGGAAACAATTCTTCAGCTTCATCTGAAGGCGCAATTGGAAATTGAAACCTAACTAGCGAATTTACCTTTATTAGGTAAACGCAATTATCAAAATAACTAATCCCGCCTAGATATGTGTCGATGTTCTTTTGAACCATAATTCCTTTAATCTCACTTCCTTCAATTTCGACAACACCTAACATATTACTGTGACATGAGACAATTAAATGGCTACTATCTTTATCAAAACAAAAGCTCTTTGGTCTGCATTTGTTCAATGCAGGATCTTTAAAATTGTCATGAACCGTCCCTGACTCTTTGTCTATAACATTTAAAGTGTTTGCCTCTTTTAGTAATGAGCGCACCCCAATTATTAAATGTCTTTCATTCAGCGAAATACCGCATAGAATGTCATTGCCTTCTGATGAAATACTTCCAAGATATTCCACATTCAAATCATCAAAAGCCGGACAATAAATGGTTGGAACATTTGCGTTCAAACAGCTACCCTGAATAGGTTTCATCTGCTCTGAATCGAAACATTTTGAGATGGATACGCTCCCAAGTCTCTCTAACGACTCAATATAGCTACCCAATTCTTCATCCGCTTCGAACTTTAGACTTGTAATATGCTGCTTACTAAGTTTAGCAGAGATCTCACCAATGCTTACTTTTAATTGTTCTTTGATAGTCTCATTGACCACAACAGTCTGCGTGTCTGTTGTATTTGTTTCCATTGCAGCCGCGACATCGATCCAGTGTGTTAAAGACTTCATAAGCTGTTCGAGCAAACGGATTGAAACATTTATTTGCATGTTTTCTTCTTCATATAAAATGTTAACTTCTTTTTTTAACAAATCAAAACAAGCATCTAGTTTTGTTTTCAACGCCTCCAGTAGCTCAGTTCCATTTTCCTTAGCATTTTCCACGTTTTCGAGAAGATTGGCTTTTTGTTGTTTCTTCTTATCTAGCAATGTTTTTGTTTCGTTTTTGAGAGTGCTGAGTGTTTCAATAAATGATTTGTTATATTCAGAATTGTAAACGATTGGTGTTGCGTTTCCACACTTTTGGTGAGTCGAACTGATGCAAAAGCTGCAACATATTTGATCATGATCCATACAAAAGTGGTCCAGTTCCTTATTTGGGTGATACGGGCAATGTTCGAAAATAGCACGAAAATCCATTCCATTGTTTTTTATTCCTACATCTGAGATTGGTTCAACTTTGTGATCTTTGGACAATTTCATTCGGCTGTGCATTTTCTCACACGCGTCACATAGCGCCTCCATGCACGATCCACACCATACTGTGGCATCCGATGTCTCTTCAAAACGTTCACAAGCGCAACATTTCACATTGTCCCCATTTCGTTGTGCCAGCATGAGAGTCACTAACACGTTCAAAGGAAAATCGCTTACCCATTCTGCAATGGCCGTGTAAGATTTAGTTTGTCTAATTTTTGTCCTACATTCGGGACACTTGAAATATTTTAATGGTTCCTCTTTGTTTACACTAATACTTTCCAGAAAATTTATCAGACACTGTTCACAAAACGTATGGAGACAGGGAAGAATTTTTGGCGACTTAAACGGCTCCGAACACAACGTACAGGCCAAAATATGATCCTCGATGACTGGTTTTGAGAGAGCCATTTTGATGTCCAAAATCTACTTTCGCTTTCGATTTGAATTTTCGGAAAATTTTTAAAATAGTCGACAGTATGGAACGCCATAGTTGCCTTATGAAATTGTTTTTCATATGATGATACTTCTTCATTTTTTTATGTTACTTCTTCTTTAGCGATGATAATTCTTCATGAGTGATGATACTCATTCATTATGTGATGATACTTTAAAACTGTCATTATGTGATGATACATGTACTTTGTACTTTATGTGATGAAAGTTTTTCATTATGTGATATATTTTCATGATACTTTGTCATTACATCTACATCTACATCTACATGGTACGTGCTGCCGTCATCATTGACTATTACTGCACGGGGGTGCGCACAAAAATTTTGAATTTAATAAATTAATAATAAATATAATGCAATCATAGGCTTGTTTAGAATTGAGAAAGAAACTGAACCTAGAAAAGACAGAAAGATAGTACATAGAAAAGATAGAGGATAGGAGAAAAGATTTGTCAAGCTGCATTTTCATACCTTCAGCAATAGTCCAATCTGGCTACCGTAGCGGCCCCTGGGCATACACCCAACCAGCACAGCACTATCAGCCTCACTAGGTACTACTTACAGCTTGACGACCCTAACTTAAATAGATAAAGTAGACAGCTCCCGTTTGAAGGATACCAAACAGGGAGCCTCAGCAACTGATGCCGGGAGTGAGTTCCATGCTGTCGTTGTTTCTGGGAAAAAACTGTGCTTGTAGTAGTTGGTGGTGGCTGAGAAATGTTGGTACTTCTGGGAGTGGGTTGCTCTAGTCTGGCGTGTTGGTTTCTTAAGGTACTCATCTGCTCTGATGTCAATGAGGTTGTTGATGATCTTATACAACATGATGAGTCTACATTTCTTCCTTCTACTTTCCAGGCTCTCCCATTCCAGTTCTTCTAGCATTGATGTTACACTGCTGGTGTTTCTATAGCGGTTGGTGACATATCTCGCTCCTCGTCGTTCTTAAGGATGGACTCTTTGGTGTTCGGGCTCCATACTGATGAACAGTACTCAACTGTTGGTCTGACGAGAGAGTTGTATGCTGCAGTTTTTGTGTCCTGGTTGCTGTCCTTCAGGTTTCTTCTGAGAAATCCCAGCATGCTATTAGCCTTCTTCACAGTTTTGTCTATGTGGACTCTGAAGGACATGTCTGATTGAAGTTCAACTCCCAGATATTTTGATGAAGACTCAGCAGATAAAGTGTGGCCTTTCAGTGTGTAGTTTCTGTCTATTTTCGCACGAGAGCGATGGACATGTAGAGTGCTGCACTTTTCAGGATGGAAATCCATTCCCCATTTTTGTTCCCAGTAAGCAAGCTTGTTCAGGTCGTCCTGGAGGATTTCATGGTCCTGTTCATTTCTGATCTTTCTGTACAGTATGCAATCATCTGCAAAGAGCCTGGTTTTTGACTGTACACAGTTTGGTAAATCATTTATGAAGATAAGGAACAATAGGGGTCCTAGGACAGTACCTTGAGGAACTCCGCTGACGACTGGGACAGTATCGGAAGTAGCTCCTTCAACGATGACTTGCTGAGAACGGCTAGAAAGGAATGCCTGGATCCATTTATAGGTCGAGTCTTGGATAACATAGTGTCTTAGTTTGGCTAGAAGTCTCTGATGTGGAACCCGGTCAAACGCTTTGGAAAAATCTAATATAATTAGGTCATGATGATGTCCATGGTCTAGTGATTGTAGAAGTTCATGTGTGAGTGTCAATAACTGAGTTTCACAGCTGCGCCTTGCTCTAAAACCATGTTGGCAATCTGTTAAGATGTTGTGTGCATCCAGGTGTTTGAGGATATTGCTAACTATGATGTGTTCTTGGATTTTACAACAAAGGCTTGTCAATGATACAGGGCGGTAATTACTGGCTTTATAACGTTCACCTTTCTTGAATATGGCTGTTACATTTGCTGTTCTCCAGTCAGATGGTATGTTTCCCTCTTGTAGGCTTCTTTGAAATATCAGGGTTAACGGTGGTGCTATAACTGTTGCAAGGTCTTTCAGTATCCTGGCTGGTATTTGGTCAGGCCCAGATGCTTTCCGAGGATTTAACTTGTGAAGTAACTTCTGAACTCCTTCTACTGTTACGGTGATGTTAGGCATGGGTGGGTATTCTTTTCCATCTGGAGTTGGTATGTCCGATGTATCCTCTTGAGTAAATACTGACTGGTATTGACGATTTAAGATGTCTGCTTTGTCCTTAGGGTCGGCATGGAGTATACCTTGATCTTTTAAGGGAGCTATTCCATTAGAGTCTTTCCTTAGAGATTTAATATAGTTCCAGAAGCGTTTCTGTTTTGGTGGTCTATCTTCATGTTCTGGATCGCCAACTTCAATAATGTTGTTAATGTACTGCCAGTGAGATTGTCTTTCCGCTTTCTGTAGCTTGGCTTTTGTTTCCTTGTATATCTGATGGTCCTTCTTTGTCCTGGTTTTAGTATATCGTTTGTATCTCTTATTTCTTCTTCTGATCAGTGCTTTAACTTCCTTTGTTATCCATGGCTTTTGGTTTTTACTTCCTCTAATTAGCTTCGATGGTATATGTTTGTTCATTAGTTCATGGATTTGATCTTTAAATTCAGTCCAGAGTTGTTCTACATTCTTTCCTTTTGCTTTGGTTTCAAACGTTTCGTTAAAGTTGGTCATTTCTTCTTTCATGTCTGTGTAATTTATATCCTTGTATAGAAATACTTTCCTTGGTGGTTGTTTAGTTCTCATTGGTCGTAGGCTTGATTCTATGAAGACGGCTTCATGATCTGATATACCTGGTATTACTTCTACTTTGTTGATTAAGGTTGAGTTGTTTGTGAAGAACATGTCTAGTATGTTGGCTGTAGTGTAAGTAGTTCGTGTCGGTTGATGTACAACTTGCTCTAAATATGCATCTTTGGTCAAATTTAAGAGCTGGTTACACTGAGCTCCATTTGTGGCGTATGGATTTACTGTCTCTATGTCCCAGTTTATGTCACTTAGGTTGAAATCTCCTCCAATCCATAGGTGTGCTCCATTACTTGTTGGTACTCTAGTTATGAAGGAGTAGAGTTTCTCTAAGTATTCTGGATCTGTCTTCCCTGGTGGTTTATAGAAAGAGACAATATACAGGTCATTGCATCCACTTATTCTTATTTTTGCCCAAACTAGTTCGACATCATCTTGTGGGGTGACTTTCAGCTCTTCTGGCTCGCTGCTGTCATACTTCTTTGATATTAATAAGAAGACCCCTCCACCTTTTCCATCTGGTCTGTCCCTCTGGTATGCTTTGTACTCATCAGGGAAAACTTCAGCATCTCTTATACCTGGATTGAGCCATGATTCAGTCCCCATTACAATGTCTGCTTGTAGAGATGATACCAAGTTTCTTAACTGTGCCGGTTTACCATCTGATTTAATTGACTGACAGTTGACTACAATGATCCGGGTAGGTAAATCTCTTCTGGCTTGTGGATGTAGGCTTTGTTGGGTACTCTTTGTTGGTGATGATGTTGCTGCTGGGTTGTTGAAGCTTATGTCTGATAGCATGGTGTCGCTGAGGATGGTGAATGAGTTGGAAGATTCATATATGGTACTGTCAAATATACTTGGCGATAAATTTGGAAGACCGCATTGGCAGCAATACCAACTCACATTTCTAAGACCATTGTATACAGCATCTGGCATGCCCATACATTCTTGGTGAAACCATGTTTCACACGAGTCACAACATGCTCCTGGTGTGCTCCACTTCACAGCTTTTCTACAAATTCCACATGGAAATTTCACTGGTCTGGGCCCAGGGTTTGGCTCCGGGGCATATGACAAGGTTAAAAGGAGGCTGCATAAGTACAATAATACTTGCTTCTTACGACAGACTGGACCATCATATTTTGATCTAGTTATCTTCAAAGTTGAAATAAATTGAGTTGTCAACATCAGCGGGGCTGACGCTACAGTTTGAGGATTATATGAGTGTGTTGGTAATGTATAATGAACTGTATAAGCCTTGAATATCAGGACAAAACATATAAAAGTAAGTGTAAGATATATATCATATATTAAGATATTAAAACTTTGTAAACAATTTTTACTTTAAATTTTAAATCCAATCTTAATTCTTTTATTAAAACATTTTCTTTTTTACCCGCCATTTCGAATGAAAGAATTAAGCTATTTTTTTTAATTGAACGTTACAGTAATCAACCATTAGATATAAAAAATTTTGCTTTCAAAGTATGCTTAAGTATGCTTATCTAATTCGAGGGGCAGACTATTTGGAAGTGTTCGGGTCCGTTCGCCAGTCACTCCGTCCGTCCGCCCAAAATGTTGCGAGATAGGGCATTATGTCTTTCAATCATATTCTTCTTATTATGGAGGGGCTCTAAAAATTTTGAATCTGAATTTCTATGAAAAATATTCTGAAGAGGGATTTTTTGAGGCACAGAAGAATGCTACCTGATGAACACAAATATTTTGTCGTGACACATGTCCTTTATCTCAAGTTCCTTGGGATATATGAGATTGAGAGAGTCACCAAATCGAGAATTAATCAGTTAAAGGACATCATCAATACGGAACGCGAGGTTAAAAGAGAGAGCTATTCTTCTATTTTTGTTTAGAAAAAAAATGTAAGAAGTTTACTTCATATGGATGAAGAAACAAATCAGCAAAGAAAAGGTGCACAATTAGTGCCCATTGGAATCTCTATTATTTGCTGAAAGACACGTCCACCAAAATGAACAAATATGTTGTCGATAAAAAAAATTGAGCATATCAATATCTTGATCTTCTGTAAGTTTGTTCTTTTTGTTAGACTCATTGATGATCGGTATAATCGACTGTCAGATATTTGTACATGAGTTTTCCATTCTTTTTGAAAAAGCTGTGTTTAATCAGCTGTGCCAATCGTGATTTGAGTTGTTCATGTGGACATGCAGTGTAAAGAGTTTTGATATGCCGTTGCAAGCTCACATAAAAAGCGGTAAATTAAAAAACCACTTTAAAACAGCAAAGAGCAATTAACGAGGCCAGTAGGTGCTCCTCGTCTTTTTCGAGAACTAAGGTCAAATAAAAATGCATACAATTAAATTCCAGTATTGAAATACTAGTAGTCAAAGAAAGACCTCCCTCTCAAACAAGAAACAGGAAACATCAAAAAGACAAGAACAAACAAAAAGTATGTCATAGATTCGAAGGCTTAGGGCAGACATTTATAAAATGTTGCAAGGTTAAACTAGTTTTCTGGGCCCAACCTTCCCCTAACAGTAATCCCTGACAAGGCACAAACTTTTACACACAATAAAAATCGAATCGATAAACGTCCAATTGCACTAGAGAGAACCTTAGACAAAAGGCAAAAACAATAAACGAACAGTGGTGGAACTCTCTAGAGTCTAAGAACACTCGTTGTTACTGACAGCTAGCTGAGAGTCATTCATCGACTGTTTAAAATAAAGAAAGAATGTGTCCATGGGACACGGATGCCCCCGCTGGCCTCAAATAAAAAGTTGAAGTCCGAAAGGTCTGAAAGTCGCTTAGGACGCATAGTTAATCATACTTAACCATCCTACCAAGTTTCAAATCATTCCCATGTACGGTTTCTGAGAAAAGCTTGACGGAAATTTTCATGTCGATTTTGGTATCGGTCCAGCCCCAAACAGGAAGTAGATGTCCGACAGGTCTAAAATTCGCTTAGGACATATAGTTTGTCATGCTGAACCATCCTACCAAGTTTCAAGTCATTCCCATGTACAGTTTCTGAGAAAAGCTTGACGGAAATTTTCATGTCGATTTTGGTATCGATCCAGCCCCAAACAGGAAGTGGATGTCCGACAGGTCTAAAATTCGCTTAGGACATATAGTTTGTCATACTGAACCATCCTACAAAGTTTAAAGTCATTCCCATTTATGGTTTCTGAGAAAAGCTTGACGGAAATTCGTACGGACGTACGGACGGACGTACGTACGGACGGACGGACGGACGGACGGACATGAGTAAAACTTAATGCCCCCCGACATGTCGTCGCGGGGGCATAAAAATCACATATCGATTTTAAATCAGGCACAATTAACTCTTCAAAAAGTTAATGATTTGGTGAAGTATCATAACACAAAACCAACATTATACTTCATCGCTTTCGTGCTTAAAAACGACAATTGTTACAAGAGCTTATTTAAACGTTTTAAAGAAAGTATCAAGTTATCAATATTTCTACCAAAAAGACACTTTATCCATAGTCTCATATCAAATTGACCCTCCTTTAAGTATCTAGGTGTTTGGTTTGTTTATGCATGCATACTTGCTAACCTTATTGAGATGGGCTGGAGTTAGGGACGGCTTGTCAAAAACATCACCGGGTTTTACATCTCAACTAGATAAGTCCCGTCGTATACTTGAAAATTTTGCTGTGAAACGTTCAACATGCAATTAAGAACACCATTTTGTCTATTTTATCCAGACCTGGTTTAATAAAACTCTTTTCATATCCTATTTTCAATGTTCACGACGGTAACTATAAGAACAAATGCGCGTTCAACGAATGACAATAAACTAAACATAACTGGGGGTCCTGGAAACACGGAAATATGGCTAAATTTTTGTTCATAGAATAAAGTTTGACTGTGTATCACTGTAAAGCATGCCTAAAACGAATCACGGCGGACAAAATACTTAGCTGAGAACGGTTCACGTGCAATATCCAAGCACGATGCACGGAAAAATATTTCAACAAATCACAATTCACGGAAAATAAAAAATGCCAAAAACGAAATAAACCCATCGGCCCCCTCATAACTGAAAAGCAAAATAATAAAGTTTAACTTACAATTCTCTCCCATTTTGTATGGCCACCAACGTAAATCTTTTGGTTAAATACATCAAGTTTTTGTATTGTCCCATCTGATACAAACTCTTGCCCATCAAGGATGATTCCAGTTCTGTTGATTTTAATTGGGTCATTCCCAGATAGCGGTGCATCAATCGTGAACTCTTTATTTCTGAAAAATTCTACCTAAAAATACAAAGCACATCGATGCATAATCCTAGTCGATCACCTCTTAGCTGGTGTTCGAGTCCCGTTTGTTTTAACAACAAGAGGCTCCCAAGAGCCTGAATCGCTCACCTGAACTACACAGATACAGATATTTGTAGATATTATTGTGCTTAACCATATGCGATTTAAATTTATGAAATATCTTGGCTAGTTTTCAAAATATTGGGCTTAACAAGTGCAAATTTGGCACAAATTAGGAAAAGAACAATAACTCCCACATCGGCAGTCAGATCTTATCCAAAATTTCAGGACAGGTAGATCTTAATATGCTGATCACTTTTGATTCTTGCACAATTTTGATATCTGAAACCAGTTTTGAGTTATTAGCAAAAAAAAAATGAAATTTGCCCCTATGTTCTATTTTTAGCCATGGTGGCCATGTTTTTTTACAAATCAAAAATCTGAACGATAGAGTTGTATCATATAAGCTATCAAACAGTGTGCCATGTTAAGATGCCGTTGGTCTTACCGTTTCAGACAAGTCACTGTCAGGGGAAAAGAAATGAACAATGGTAAATATTGACGCTTTAAGGGCCATAACTCCTAAAAGAAATGGTTCTACAGCTTTGACCTAATAACATGAATTGTAGATCTTGATGTGCTCAATCATATGCAATTTGAATTTTTGAAATATCTTGTATAGTTTTCAAGATATAGGGCTAAATAAGTGAAAAATTTTGAAAAAACCAGAAAAAGGGCAATAACTCCTATATCGTTAGTTGGATCTTCTTGGAAATTTCAGAGCAGGTAGATCTTGAGATGCTAATTACTTTTGTCTCCATCAAAATTTGATATCTGTTACCGTTTTTGATTTATTTGCAAAAAACTGTAATTTGACCCCTATGTTCTATTTTAAGCCATGGGGGCCATATTTTTTGACAAATCAAAAATAAGAACGATAGAATTGTAGCATTAATGCTATTAAACAACTGTGCCAAGTTTGGTAGAAGTTGGATGTATGGTGTCAGACAAGTTAATCTTTGAAATTCAGGGTAAAAGTAATGAAAAATGGTAAATTTTGACGCTTTAAGGACCATAACTCCTAAAAGAAATGGTTCTACAGCTTTGACCTAATTACATGAAATGGAGATCTTGATGTGCTTAATCATATGCAATTTGAATTTTTAAAATATCTTGTATAGTTTTCAAGATATAGGGCTAAAGTGCAAAATTTTGAAAAAAATCCAGAAAAAGGGCAATAACTCCTACATTAGTTGTTGGATCTTCTTGAAAATTTCAGGGCAGGTAGATCTTGAGGTGCTGATCACTTTTACTTTTGTGCCAGAATTTTGATATCTGTTACCGTTTTTGAGTTATATGCAAAAAACTGTAATTTGACCCCTATGTTCTATTTTTAGCCATGGCGGCCATGTTTTTCAACGAATCAAAAATCCCCACGCTAGTTTTATATTACCTATGCTAATTAACAACTGTGCCAAATTTAAAAGCCATTGGACTTATGGTGTTAGAGGAGTTAACGTTTGAAAAATGTTAACGACGACGGACGACGGACGACGGACGCCAAGTGATGACAATAGCTCACCTGGACCTTCGGTCCAGGTGAGCTAAAAAATGGGACTTCCCCAACTGTACATGTGATTAGGTTTGTCAGTTACTTGCCCAAGGTCGGTGGTTTCCTCCGGGTACTCCGGTTTTCTCCACTATTAAAACTGACCGCCCTACATGGCCCAGGTACGTCGATAAAGGGCCTTAAACACATACACACACACACATTCGATGCATAATTAAAATTTCAACTCATCAAAAATCCTTCGAAATGATGGTTTTACCAAAAACGCTAAGATGTTTAACTGAGCATTTATAAAATATAAAATTATTTTTTCAGCATTACCATATTGATGACGGCTTTGTTGACAATAGCTTCGGTAGCTTCTTTTACTGTTTAAATTTAAACAGTATAAGAAGCTACCGAAGCTTACGGCTTTGTTGACAAACGCTTCGGTAGTAAAGAAGCTACCGAAGCTTACGGCTTTGTTGAAAGCCATCAATTTTAACAGTATAAGAAGCTACCGAAGCGTTTGTCAACAAAGCCGTCACCAATTTGGCAATGCTTTACGTGCATATTCACTCCTAGGAGCACGCGAATCGATCCAGGTAATTTTTACTAAACTCCGCAAAAGATTTCTCTTATAATCAACTGCATTAACTTTATACTTACCAAAGCAAATCGAATGAAATAACCTTTCTTCAAAATCATTAAGGCTGTGCTCGTTCGAAATATGAATTGTATGTTCGTGAAATCATTAAAATTGTCGAACTCATGGAACTTTTATTTCCCCATTGACGCCTATTGTAAATAAATTGTTAATGCGGAGCTCCACTACGGCTTTCCGTACGACATAAAATTAGGGTTATGAAAAATCCTTAACATGTTAATAAAAATCTTAAGACTCTATTCGCCTACATAAAGTGTTTGTAAAAATTACCTTTCTCGATACGCGTGTTCCTTAATAGTGGCTTTAATCTCTTGTTTTTTTAAATATGTAATAACGTTTCATCAGCAGCATTTGGAAGGTCGAAACATATAATTGTTGCTTTAGTGTGGCACATTGTCTCTGGCATAGTGACTATAGTCTCTCTATAAGTAGTTTTTATATGAAATATTGTGTTGACATCATTTAACATTGCACCGCCGGGTTATTTCCAATTAAGACTCTGTTGCTTCCTGTTCAGTGAACCATTTCTGATAACTTACTGTGTGCCAAGTTCCGTTGTTAATGGTAAAATCGGCCTTTACATGTGCCCCTCTAGACGAGCCAATTCCATATTTTGTTGGGTTAAAAATAAAGTAGTTAAGTGTTCCATTATATATGTATAGCCCTTCGTAATCGTGAGAAGTCTCCGTATCTATAAAATCTTTTTCTGTATAATATAGTAAACCGTTATCTCCATCTGTTTTAAATGAAAGTTGGAAATCGGAACTGTAAAAAGAAGATAGAAACGAAAACAGTGAAATCTTCCTAAACCGAACTTTGAATAAACAAAAAGCCTGTTTAAATCGAACACTTTTTCAAGCCCCCTTGAAACGTTTTTTTTTTTTTACATTCATAACCTGTATAAAGAGAATACTTCTAAATTGACCAATTTGGTTCGGTTAAAACAAATTTCACTGTATTAATCATGTTCGTTCTAGATTGACACCATTGTAATGGTATCATAGACATACAACCCCTTTTTTCCTATTAAAAAAATACAATCTAAAATAATCAAAAATTTATTTCTGTATTTTTATGTGACGATTTTGTGTTATTGGCCGGATTTCACGGAGTGAAAAATTCGGGTTATAAAATGGTGAATGTCGGGCGGGCGGGCGGGGAAGAAATTTTCGTAACAGTTTTCTCAGCAACTACTAATCACAGCCACTTGATATTTGGTATACAGCATCAGGGTGGGGTCCCATAACGTGGGATGCGTTTTCATGTCTGTTGCTCACCTACTTCCTGTTAAACGACTTAGTTCACTTTTGGCCATAATGTCCAATAGTAGAACATTTTCGTAACAGTTTTCTCAGCAACTATTCATCACATCCACTTGATATTTGGTATACAGCATCAGGATGAGGTCCCATGACGTGGCATTTGATTTCAGGTCTGTCACTCACCTACTTCCTGTTTACCGACTTAGTTAATTTTTGGCCATAATGTCCAATAGTAGAACATTTTCGTTACAGTTTTCTTAGCAACTACTAATCACAGCCTCTTGATATTTGGTATGCAGCATAAACATGGGCTCCCATAACGTGGGTTGTGATTTCAGGTCTGTCTCTCTCCTACTTCTTGTTAAACGAAATCCGGCGATTTCTGTCTTTGACCCATTTTTGAAACATAATTTGTATGGTTTTTTTTAGTTACTGTAACGGTTGACACTTAAGGGTGCAATTTTGCAATACAGATAAATATTTAAAATGTATTACTGTTGCCTTTTCTTTTCATGTACATATTTTTTTTTAAATATTCCAATTCAAGTTTTCTCTATGCAATTAAATTTTTGTGATGAGTCCCCCCAAAATGGCATGATATTTACTTCTCCATCAATTATTTGGTCCCCCCAAATGTCATGATATTAACTGCTCCCTCAATTAGCCTTATAAAGATATATGATACTTTACCTGTAAACAAATTCTATGTCGGATGTCTCAAACATCAAGAACTGGTTCTTAGCTCTTTCCAATTTAAAACATCTACTTTGCACAGTTGTTATCAAAATGCACTGAAAACAGAATGAAAAACATATCAAAAGAATAGGTTTGTTCATAATCGTGTATGACTGTACTATAAATCCTAAAACGAATCCAAGTTTTAAAACAAACATTCAATGAATGGCTTTCAATATTCACATTATTCACATCAGGCATGTTTTGAATGTTTGAAATGACCATAATTTAGGTAAATTGCTGAAAATAAAACCAAAATTAAGCCTTTTATATTATTATTGAGCGGAGACTTTTAATGTCAGATCTGGTCCAATTTAATATTATTATTTACAATTTACAATTTATTATTTACAATTTTTATAAAGCGCTCATCTAATAAGCATACTACTCTAAGCGCTGTACAATTAATATACAATAAAGTTAGACATAACAAGCGGTAATTTAGAAAAACCACCGATGGAAAACCGCCAGCAGCCTTCAACGAGGCCACTGTTCTGCAATTGGCCCAAGGTCTAAATAACATGCATATACATATACAATAATAGTACACTGACTCGGCATAAAATTTTTATACGGATGAGGCTTAGAAACAGGAAAACGCGAGGGTCTCCCGAGCGTTTTCTTGTTTCGAGCCGAATTCGTATAAATACAATTTTATGTCGAGTCAGTGTACTATTATTGTGTTTATACTGCAATTTTTTGTATTTTCTTTGGAGTATTCTGTATTTAAAAAAAAACACAAATAAAAAAATCGATAAATGATCCTACCGCGGGCCCCTCTCCCAATATGGTCATAACACCTGTGTCGCCAGGTAAGGGGCACACTGTATAACATGGAATGGTTTATGTACTTTGATACAAAGGTTCATGTAAATTAATGTAATGAAATTTGAAAAAAAAATTAATATATTTTATACTGAAGCATAAATTTAAAATTAAAAATTGAATGCAACCGTTTTTTAACTAATATGCGCCTTACATGTAAGAATGCAGCTTAATATCATTATGCTAGAAATAAAAAAAAAATGTTTTTCTTGGAATAAAATGTAATAAATTTATTAAATACATTCGGCGTTAAAAATATTAAGATTCAATTCAGCGCTTTAATATTTTCACCTGTCAATCAAAAAGCACGTGGAGTCCGTGCAACTGCAAATTCAACTAGCTCTCTCTATATATGTTGTTTACCGGTTTATACGGATTTGATAGTAGTTGCCTACATAAATTGGGCATATTTAATTACATGATAGAACATCCAATTATTTCCCACCCATTTTTTAAGTTTATAGTTTTTAATTTTCTTTCAACGCACACCTAACAAATACTTTTCTTAAATTTATGTATACGGGAATAAACGGTTAATTTAATTTTGCCGATTTCAAAATTTCAAAGAGTAACCTTTCATCAACAGCATTCACGTCAAAACATTGGAAGATAAATAACCAAAACTATAAAAATGCATTTGAACAAGTAATCCTACCAAAAAGTTCGAACAGGAAAGCCAATTCAAGGACCACGGATATCTGTATTCTAATTCCTTGCTTCTGTCCTGACTTTTAAATCCGAGTTGCATGAAAATTTTCACATACTATCATTTTTAAAATTATATATTAAATAATTGGGGATTTATGTGGTTTTGATCGTCATTCCGGACCATGAAAATTCTTTAACAGCATTATGAACAAGTACGTAGAGATCTCTGCTAGAGCGAATAACACGCTTTCGATCTGTGCTCACTAATACCAATATTCATTTTCCCACTCATACGAAAGGTTTCTTTTTTTTATACATATTTATTAGAGTTTTGATTAAATTCTTTAATGTAGCTGATGTGTCCTAGAATGCAACCCCCCCCCCAAAAAAAAAAAAAAAAAAAAAAAAAAAAAAACACAAAAAAAAAACACTGTGTATGTATAGAGGTTGTACTGCTAATTTTGTGATTTACAAATTATCAAGTTCCATAAAAAAATAATATAATAAGGTATCCCTTATAAAGGGGCTTGTGTGGCGGAATCTTCATGCTTGAATACCACACTATCGGTCATTAGCCAATTACCAATAAAATTCTTCTTTTCTAAATATTTGTACCATATAATATTCGACCTTGTTTTACAGCATGTCTCGGAAAGGGGGCGTGTACTAAAAGTGATATACTGTCACTGACCGTATATCACATATCGATATACGGTCACTGTAATTTGACTGCTCAAATAGACCGATTGCAGTATCTATACTACTAAAATAACGAAGCGTTTTTTGTTAGCCGGGTTGCAGCCTCAACAACAAATGCTACGACTAAGCTTCATATATCAAAAATAGGGGATGGTTTTGCCCTTTGAAAATTTCATTAGCACATATGCAATTATATCTGCAATTTGCTAATTAACCTAATTAATTGATCCGGAAATGCGATAACCGTCATCGTTCCGGATTTACCCGTATGAAAAAGGTTTACTAAAAAGCGCTAGGAAGCGCCCGGGTGGGTATTAGCGCCCGAGACTAAAAAGTTTATTGATATATGTAAATGAAAAAGTAATGGGTCATAAATTGTTACAAAATTATTTAATCAATCTATATATTAGCCTAAAAATACTAAAAAACTAGAAGTACGTGTAGAGCCGGTTCGATATTTTGCCCCCCCCTTTCTTACAATGTTTGAAATTATTTCCCCTGTTTTCAGACAAGTACAAAAAAATCCCACAATTATGATTAATATTTAAACGATTTTATATAATAATAGATTATATTGGCAAGTTTATTATAGAATTTTTGCAAAAAATGGTTTACCGTAAAAATTGTAACTTTTCAACAATTTAAAATTTGTCATATTGTAGTTTTTTTCTACGTGTAAAATTATGCTCAACGATGTCAATAAATTAACAAAATTGCGTAATTGATTGAAATTTATCCTGCCATTGGCCATTTGTGCACTTAAAAGGTGGGGTAACAAATACCGTGGAACCTTTAATTTGCGATTTTCACAACCATGTAAGGTCATGCAAATGCAATGTATAAATTAATGTGCGGTCTTTTTTTTTAAAGCAACGCAACGATTGATTTTCCCGCGAAATCGCGGGTTTTTCCTAGTAATAGTAATTATAATCCATATATAAACTCTCTTCTAAAACATGTTCAAAAATACTGTATATAATAGTTGTTATTATCAAATCTTAATTTCAATATTTAATCTGCACTTGTCACTGTTGTATATTTTGTTACGGATGCTAGAAGCAGAGAGGAACCAATGAGGCATTCGAGTGTCAAAAGTCCAGAACCAGTTAAAACGAACGGGGCCAGCACGAAGAAGAAGACAACATGAAAACTCACAAAAAACATCTGAATATGGCAATCAAGACTGGTACTAAAGTCGTAAGTTGCTACTCTTTCGAACGCTTAGATCAACTGTAGCTTCAAATATTACATCTATAGCTTAAATATGTACATTCTTATTGTAGTTTTATACTAATTGACTTCAGTATATGAAGAACGTAAAAGAACAAAAAACAGAACCATCAGAAACAAAATGCAAATGTAAGTCAAATTCTTTCTTCTATCGCACCTTATTATTTTGAGAACTATTCGACGCATCTAGTCGTATTGCATTGACCCAAGACTAAAAATACAATACATAAGATTCAATTATTCCCAAGTTATCAGCGAAAACTCCAATCCTAAACATCCCAAGTTATCAGCGAAAAACCCATTTCTAAACATAGAAATCATTAAAATATAATTAATTTGAAAATAAACTATATTAATAATGATTGTTAAAGTTACGAACCCCCCTCCAAGTTAAATGGTCGGTCCCTAAAACGCATAAAAACTTACCAGGAAAAATAGAAAAAGTGAAAACTCCATTTTAAAACACCGTCACATGCACTTCAAATATACTGTAGATTTAAAGTATACAGTATGAAACATAATCTAACATACCAGTACTAGAATAGAAGCTACAAACTCCATGTTAAAACAACAAAATAATATTATTGTTTACAAACACATTACCCTAACGATCACAGATAAAGCAATTATCTTCTATATTACGTAGAAAACAAACTTCAAACACTGAAGAATTATACGGCTCAATAATATTTAGTTAGCAGTGTAAAAACTTGCCGTTGTCAAGTATTCTTCATCATTAGTCTTGCACGTGAATTACTTTGCAGCATGGTGCATCTCTTTTTGATATACTAGTTTTACTACAGAAAAGATAATTTGTGCTCTACTTTCAGAAATATCTAGAGCAAGGACTGTTTCAAAAGTACTGCTTCAAAAGATGAAATGAGACTCTTATACATTTGAAATAGATTTCCTTAACCAAATTGTTTTTATTTGTTTTTTTTTTCTATTGTAAGATAGCGTTTTGCCAATAGTTTACACAGATTAGTAGAAATCTCTAAAATATATAACAGCAAGAAGACTATTTTCAAAGTAGTTGTTATCGCGGAGACTGTTCACAGATTTGCAATTGACAACAGATTAAAAAAACACCTAGGTTACTGGTAACTGACATAAGGCATGATGAAGTAATATTTTTTTTTAAATTGAAGATATAAACTTGTGTTCTTTTTCGACAACCTTCGATAGCCAAATAATTTATGAAAGGATGATCTTAATTTCAAGAAGTAACCCAATTGTTACTATGTTTTGTAGGCGTGAGAGCACTTACAAAAGTAAAATGGGTCAAAAGAGGGGGACAACTTCCACAAATTAGTCTCACGGTACCCAGATTCGAACTACATCCGTTGAGAATTGTAGGCGTGTGATCGAGGGTGCTTTCAAAAGTGTCACGAACACACAGACACTCGGGCGTACAGCACTCCGCGTTGCGGCGGCGGGTCAATGAAAGTAAAAGCAAAATGATAAATGTAAATATGTACAAGAAGAAATGACAAATCAGACAAAGAGATGCTGGAGAAATTGACGATCGCAATGGTGCAAGCATTTCAAAACAAATGATGGATTGATCCAGTTTTTTAGATATCGACAAACCGACCCAAACGCAATATGCCCTCTTCTTTTGAAGTTGAAATATTTAAGGTTTTTCCCCTTATATTTCATCTTGTCTGGAGAAGTACTGTATAGTATATAGTCTGAAAGTGTTCATTTTTTATTTTTGGCAACCTTTCCAGATTACATGGTCTAAATTTTGAAATATGGCTAATTAACACTTTATAAATAACCTCATATATTCATAACAATTATATAGAACATGATAACTCATTTTCATTATAATTACATTATGTAATAGTTTAACCTTTTGTGATGACCTCAGTGTTACGTCTGTTTCTTGCCAAGATGATGAAGATTCTCTTATACATTTTGTAGCTTTTACTATGCATGTGCCGTTGTTTAACTCAATTGCCCTTTAATAGTAGGAATAATAGGAATTGTTTGTTTGTTCGTGTGTGTGTTGATGATTTTTGTTTCCTGTTCAGACATTTTTCAAACCCCTTGTTTTTGCAGCAACATTTCAGAATAACAGACGCTCCAACAATCAATTAACTTGTAAGAAAGGAGTTTATTTCAAAAATGTTTTACAAGTGATATAATTACAGTTCAGTAGTCTAAGACATCCAATTAAGTAAAATGTTAATATGGCACAAATTATAATAGCTAGAAAGCTTTGATTAAGTGAAATGTCAACGTTGGAAGCTCCTCACAAATAAATATCCCTAGCTGCCCCCCCCCCCCAAAAAAAAATCAATCAGCTGAGATTTTAAGCAGGAGTTGCACATCTACATTATGTCACAAACTTTGTGTGAAAATTTCATTAACAATTATTTAGGGATTAATGATTTACAGATTAGAGATAGTTACTCTAAGGTGCAAGGGAAGGACGTACGTATGGACGCACGTACAAACACCCCTATCATTATATACCCCCACTTTTTAATGGGGCTATAGAAACAACAAAATTGGTTGGTGGTCTTTCGGAGCTCTAGCTGGAAAACGCAGGATTCTGGTAACTAGTTGTTGCAGGTTTATATAAAGGGTTTTCTCCCTGAATAATAAAAAAAAACATTGATCGAAATACACAACAAAAAATATTCAAAAAGTATTAAAAAGGTTCAGGTTTAAAGTATCTATGCTCCATGCAAAAGTATTATCAAAAGCCTGTGAAGCAACCTATTGCAGAGCTTGATGCAAATAACTTCAATTTTTTATTCATTGTCAGTATATTTTTGAGTTTCTTATTTTGGGAGTGAACAGACTTAAATCAGTGTGTCACCGGACCTTATACTTCGATCAATGAGTGAGCTGTTATGACTATTGTGGAATATTTTTGGAACTATCTCTTTTCATTCTAAAGTATAATAGCATCTAGTTATCTCTGTATCTATACTCTGGAATTGGGTCGTTTGATGGATTTGTGGTTTTTCTTGTACCAGTAATTTCATTTCTGACCTGTCTTGTACATCCGAGTACCCTCTTGGTATCTTTACTGTTGACTTGGTATTATTTTAATTTCTTCACCAAAAACAAACTTTTTTTCAAAATTTGATTGTCTTTAAAACAATATAAAATACTCACGCTGTCAAATTGTGCGTCCTCGGCTTCTCGTTGTAGTCTGTGAAATTCCCTGGCATCTTGAATTGAAGCATATATTCTCCATACAACTAATAAAGCAATACCAATGCCAACGATACCAAATATTACCCCTAGTATTACATGGAGCACATTAACAACTTCAGGACATTCTGAAGCAAGAAAAAAAATAATAATTGTATCAGAGAAGACATATTTGACCGGATTTCACGGAGCAATTCTTTTTTACTTTGACAGATTGATCAATATATTTAAGCTTTGTCTCTTTTGTTTTCATACTTTGAGATTTGAATGACTTAATGTTTAATTTCAATGGAAAAGGAAAATTTGGTGCCATTATAACCCACCATATCTTTTGAAGTGCCAGTACTAAACCACTGCGGTCTGGTATGTCTTTCCTTTGTTTTGACTTTTTGTGACTTTTGTGATAAGTTCGTTTAAACATACTTGATTATCCTGGATTGGGAAACAAGCTAAATGCTTCTATAAATTCCTCTCCAGCTAGCAGTTGCGAGTATGGCCATTGTAAACGACCCCATTGAGCCTACTCTTATTATCGAACTCTACAAAGGTGTATTTAACGTGCACATGGTATTGCTCTCCCTATACACGGTAAAACCTTTTTTTGTCCCTTCCGAAGGACTAGCATCATTGATAAGTTGTCTCAGATCAGCATTTTTATCCTTTAATACAGGATGATGCCTTATAACATACAGTACCCTTGTTTCTCTTGGCAGTTATTTTCAACAGATCGTCCTCCGTGTATCTGTATGTGAAGTAGAAGATACAGTCAATCCCATCTTTGTACTCACAACTACTTTCTTCATCTTAAAGCAAAGGTAAAATTAAAGGTTCTCCTGTAGTTTCGGTTTGTTTTAGTTAATTAATATTCCTTTTTTTCATGTTTAAAATATCCTGATTTTTATGCCCCCGCGACGACACGTCGGGGTGCATTAAGTTTCACTAATGTCTGTCCGTCCGTACGAATTTCAGTCAAGCTTTTCTCAAAAACCCTACATGGGAATAATTTGAAACTTGGTAGGTTGGTTCAGTATGACAAACTGTACGTCCTAAGCAACTTTCAGGTCTGTCGGACATCTACTTCCTGTTTGGGACTAGGCCAATATGAAAATCTATGAAAATCAACTTGAAAATTTCCGTCAAACTTTTCTCAGAAACCGTACATGGGAATGATTTGAAACTTGGTAGGATGGTTTAGTATGACAAACTGTACGTCCTAAGCAACTTTCGGGTCTTTGCAACAAGGCTGATGTGAAAATCTATGAAAATTGACTTTCAGGTCTGTCGGACATCTACTTCTTGTTTTGTAGCGGGGGCAACCGTGTCCCATGGACACATTCCTTCTTTATTTTCTTTTAAATTACCTTTTGGGAAATACTTATGTGTAAATTAGCTTTAGAAGCACATGGTTTAGAAGCAAATCCCGAGGACTTCCGAGGATAATAAACCCCCTTTCTAAGACTTTTTATTTAGATGTTCGGCAAATGACATAAAATCTCACTTTCGTCATCAGTTTATTATCTATAGTCAGAACCCCATCCTCTAAAAAAATATTCTGAATCCACTCCCGGACCTTGTGGTGGATCTCATAATTTGTAAATCAGAATAGCTTTGACGTAGAGAAATCGAATAAAGCGGCAACTTAAATGAACCTACTTGACAATTCATCCTTAATCTCAATATAGTTTTTGGCCCTGCAGTCACCGCAGTTATCTTTGAGTTCCCCGGTACCATAAACCACACACTCTACACAATCTCTATGCTGGTTACACACTAACTCACAGCCCTACAATAACATGTAATTCTTATGTATACTCACTACTTCCTGATCCCTAAAATAGCTATAGGGTGTCCGAATTCATAAAGCCTCTTAAAAAATCTTTATATATGTTTTGACGATTTTCTCATCTTCAAATCTTCACGGAGATAGTCATTGTTTTTTGGAAATGATTGTAATACTTCAATTTCGGGGAAGTTTTTCATATAAGTCATGCCATATACATTTTCTCATTGTATAGTATATGTGAAATGTCTTGCATGTTATATAAACGTTAACATACAATTTTCACTGTATGGAAAGAGCGAAAGGGAAAAACGGTTGATTTCTGTGCCCCGGTGTAGTTTACTCCTGTGTCATTGTTGTATTGTGGGTAAAACAGACGATTGCAAACATCAGGAAGACGAAAATATGTCATTTAGGTAGAAAAATAGATATACATGTACTAGTGTTGTTAAGGTTCATTTGTAGTTTCTTACTTGTCACTCTATTGTTTTTAACAAGTTTTAAATCAATAGATAAATAATGTAAGAAATATCGCAATGAAAAAACAAAAAGTTAAAATGTTGAAAATCGTATTATTCTTTGGTACATCTGTAAGCAATTAGTAAGTGTAAATATTCTTTATAATATTTTAGACCATATTCTACTGTCGAAGATTAGAAATTGTCCTCTCAAATGATTTTACAGCTGTGTTTAACTTATGAGGCGAATGTTTATTGTGTGCCCTGCTGCTGTTAAGTTCTGTGCACGCTGTAGTTTATTTGAGAGCAGTTTTTAAAGTAGCGAAATTTTATTTATGTGTTCTGATAAAACTTATCAGAATAGAAAAAGCCTTTAATTTATAGAAAAACTCATTTCTAAGTAGCAGTTTGCGTTTTTAATCTTAATTTTATGGAATATCTTATGAAAGGTTAACAAAAATCCTGCAATAAGTAACTGATTTGTTGTTTTGTAAACACTCAATAAAAAGGGTTGAAGAAATGCTGTCGTTTATTTCCGAGTTCACGAATGTTGATTTCTGTGCAGCAAAAATTGTTGTAGTTTATTTCTGTGCTATTGATTTTTATTATAAATAATTTTTATTGTTTGATGTTATAACATGAATGTGCTTTAAATACAAGCTAGAGGCATTAATGGAAATATTTTTTTTTTCAACTTCAGAAATATAATATGGATAAATTAAAATGCGAACATTGTGATTTTTTTCTGGCATATTCAACGACACAATTTTGCATTTTGTCCATAACCATCCCAAGGAAAAAGTAAATATCAAAATTAGAGTGGATGAGAAAAAGAACAAGTTTAAACATTTAAAATTTGATTTGAGACCAGAAGATGTAATTTTAAATGGAAAAAACATTGTACCAGATGAATAAAAAACTTACAATAACCGTTGTTGACTTTGATGATGTTTTGGAACCCCCATTGTCTATTGAAGTTGGGTATAAAACTGTTAGTTTTATTGTTCGGAAATGTTATTTTGAAATGTAATCATAAACAAACCGAATACTGTATAGCAGGAAATTATCGAGACAGTTTTATTTTGCGAATTTTGCACTGACATTGCTGCACCTAAATTGAAAAAAAATACACGGCGCGATATGTGTCCTCCATTTAAGTCTAAATGGACAGTACGATTACTGTGCAAATTTAAGACTGATTTTAAAACTCAGTAGTCCTTCCAGGAAAAGCAAAGACGGTGCAAAAAAAAAATCCCAGGTTTGCAGCCTACAAAAATAACTCAATACATACTATTCTATTCTATTCTGTATAAATATAGATTTAATCACCAATTAATTTTGTCGTGCTTTGTTTAAAAGAGCTTTATATATTATTTTTGTAGTTTATAGAATAAGTAAAACTTACATTAGATGGTTTAGACAGGAATTGTAAATGAACACTTGTTTTAAAATTATCCTGGGGCCGTGTTAACGAAGGTGTCCTAGGATTAGGACATGTCTAAGGATGGTCTTTGGACATGTCTCGGTCCTAAGTCGTGTTTTTGAAGGCATCCTAAAAATGCCACGTCCTAAATTTGGTCCGTAATTAAGGTTGTAAAAATTGTTGTCCTAGGACCATCCTTGTGACTTTAAATTTAAAAAAAGTGTCTGAAATAGGTTTTATCCCCTTGAATTAGGGTTGTATGTGGCCCAACTCTCATTTTTGATATTTTACTTTCTACATTTAGCAAACTAAGATATTTTGCCATTGATTAAATTTTCCAAATAGTTACCCATATATTGGCGTTTTACCAGTTACATTTTGACGATATTCTAATATATGTAGTACTAGACTTTTGAAATTAACATTTAACAGTTCACGTGGATATTTGCTTCCCAAACCTAGGGATTTACTTTTGGTATTAGTGATAAGTGCAACGCGCAGAACAAAAATGAATGAAGAAATGCAATGATATTGCAATACATTATTTTTATTCTCTAAAAAAAACCAAAAGCAATGCAATAAAAATGCTTAAATCTATTTTGCATTTGAAAATGTAAAACAAAAAACTTCAAGGTTTTTTTCAAACGCCTTCACATCGGCGTAAATGCATGACATATGACTACTCAGGATTATCTTAAATTCGTATAAGGATGGTCCTATTTAAGGTTATCCTAAGATGGTTTCGTTTAACATCCTTGGACGCGTCTAAGGATGATCCTACATCCCATTTTAAGTCATAAGACATTGTTTAGGATACAGCTTAGGACAGCTTCATTAACCTGTCCCCTGGTTTAGAGTTAGAACTAAAGTTATATTTCCATTATTTGATCTGATTTTCTATGGCCAAGTATTTATAACTCAGAACGAAACATTCGCAACCACACAAATAAACTTCCGCGGGCTCTGAAATATACATTCGCATGTAGAAAATCAGCACAGAAATATACATTCGCGGTGCAAATTTTAACACCTACTCTAATTTCATCGATCTGTCTTGAACCTTTGCATAATTAAACTTTATTTATCAACAATAGAGTTTTATATATACTTAAATACACGATGAACAGTTTTTGTTCACTTTAATTTCATCTGCAAGTGTTTTATTTATGTAATTTTTCCAAAAAAACGTGTTCTATTTATAAATTGATGACTTTTTGTGATCAAAATAGCTTATGACATAAAAATGCAAGTAAAACTTGAATAAACTAAATCGTTACTATCTAATGTTGAAATCACCGACAATGCAGGATATGTAATTATTCAATAATTAAGTAAAAAGGCAGAAAAAACAGACGACTTCATTTTGAGCACAGCAATAAACTACATCGGGGCACAGAAATCAACCGTTTTTCCCTTTCGCTCTTTCCATACAGTGATTTTGACAGAAAAAACTGCTTAATGAAACATTAAAACCCAAAAGACGATTTGACAAAAGAGCGCCCCGTATTTTAAAATTCAGTCCATTTCTACAACATTCTACAGTGACGCTTCATACTATACAATCCTCGCATGTTGGTCCTCTATAGTTAGACCCTTCTTTGCATTTACACTTGTTACATTCACAGGAGCCCTTTTCTGGTCCACCACATAGACCCTGCAATGGAAATTATATAGAACAATTGTTAAGTCAGCTATGTGAGTTCATGATTGAATATCTAAGGTAATTCGTGAAAACTCGAAATCTGAAAATAACCATCACAACTTTTATCTTTACTTCGGTGTTCAAAAGCAAATAGTAAGTTTGGTTAAGTCAGACGTTGAAAAAATTGTAAACAGGTAGAGTAAAACCTACAACAAACATGCACATCCTAAACATTTCCAGTTCCGATCCCTTTACTAGGGGTAATATTAATTATGAAACTATAGACTTTCACTTAGTATTCCAGAAATACTTACTCCTATAGAATCAACACATTTATCTGTTGAAGTAGAACATTGACAGTTTTCCCCAGTAAAGTTTCCTGTGCAGTTACAAATACCACACGCACAAGTTCCATGCTCCAATCCTGAAAATTGATTATACTATATTGTACAAAAAAGATTACCGAACGGGGATGATCTATCTTAAATGTTTAAGGGGGTTTTGACTTATGTCCCAAAACCAACCCCCAAAATAAAAACAGTGGTCCAAAGATGTATCAAATAATTGGAGGTTTCATATGGTGATCATATATAACTTTAAGAAAATGCATTTTCATGTCTTTTTAGTTGTTGTAGTTCTCTTCATCTTGACAAAATAAATAGACTATCGGCAAACAAGGGGTGCAACTAAATATTACCTTATAAATAACAATTATTAACAATAACTTTAATCGCTCACAAAATCTATGCACGCATGCCTTTAAATGACTTATTTTAGATCAAATGATCAAAAAGATATAGCATGTATCTAACGAAGTCCCATATACTGACCTCCACATAATAAATTATTGTAGAAAGGGCAGCTGAAATCATCACATTCACAGAACTGTCCCGTGTACTTATTTCCACGGTTACTGTTACAGTCACATTGGCCGCATAAACAGTCACCTCGTCCTGAACACACCTGACTGTCGCCTGGTCTACAATCAAGAAAAACTTAATGAAAGTACAACAAATACAGTCATATCTGAATATCACCTGGTCACAGATACAGTCAATTCGTCCTGAACATACCTGACTGTCGCCTGGTCTACAAATGAGTAAAACTCAATGAAAGTACAATTAGTTACAGTCACACTTTTCACAGATACAGTCAGCACATCTTGAGCATATCTGAATGTCACCTGGTCACAGATATAGTCACCTCGTCCTGAACATAACTGACTGTTGCCTGGTCTACAAACGAGAAAAAACTTAATGAAGTTCTACTAGTTACAGTCATAAAGGCCAAACAAAGTCATCTCGTCCAAAACGTACCTGACTGTTGCCTGCCTTGTCTACAAACGAGCAAAATTTAATGTTATAGTGCAGCAAGCTACTGTAGCACTAGCCAAAAATACAGTCACCTCGTCCTAAACATACCTGGCTATCCCTTCGTCTACAGCCGGGAAAAAAAAACTTTATAAAAGTACAAGTAGTTATAGTCATACAAGTCACTGATCTGGGCATACCTGACGGTTTCATTGTCTCCAACTGAGCAAAACCTCTATATAATAATCTTAAGTGTCCAATAATCTTGAACAATTATGGTAAATTCAATTAAAAAAGGCAAATTGCAACAAAAAATCATTGTTAAAGATGCACTTTGCAAATGCTGTAATATATAAGTATAAAATAGTCTAGACTTTCATACCCATAGAGGTAATGGAGACTAAAAGAAAATTTCACTTACGCTTTACATTGATTCTGCAAGTCAGTATTTGTGGTATTTCCGGTGAAGCACAAACAAGTCTTTCCAAAATATCTATCATCACACTCGCATGTACCACAAACAAACGCCCCGTGGTTGTTACAATATTCACTAGTCCGGGTACCAGTTGCCTTTAATGTAAAAGTAAGGTTACTTAGGTATGTTTTCTCTGTTTGACACACTGACGTTTGCTAATGCCAAAACTGTATTTTGTTTTTTGTATTGCATTTTTGCGATATCTTTTCGATGATGTATATCCGACAACTTGTAATTTAACATATAAAAAAACACTCCAATATATATATATTTGCCTCTCATGTTACATGTTTCTGAAGTATATATTTTGATAAAAATAATATCGAAATATTATTGATTTTCTCTTTGTTTAAAATGTTGGTTAATTGTCATTCTTGGTCATAATTTGATGCAGTATTATTGCTTTAAAGTAATATTAACATCCCTACACGTATCATTTTGTTTTTAGAAACATTTATGAACTGTGGTCGAAACTCTTGAAAGTTAGACTTACAGTATTTTCCTGATTCTCACAGTCACATTTACAAGCCAGCTCCAGTCTGATTTCTAGTTTGTCCACTAACCCTACTGGTTTGATGTCTATCCGGCGGCTGTAACTGCTGGTATCTTCAGGACACTCGTTTACCTCGATCTCTATTTCAAATGTTACCTTACCAAATATTTCAAATGGTTATAAATAAGTTGATTCTATACATTATGTTTTTGTGTTTCCATATTTTACATGTTAATTGTCTGTTTTTGTCCCGTTCTTGTTGATGTTTACTGGTTTTGTTTCTGCCCTTTCGGACTTTTGACATTTGGATGCCCCATTGGTACCTCTGCTTCTTTTAAGATAAAAAACACAATTACTATAAATCTTTCACATATCACTTAAAATCATCAATTTGTCGCAGTTAATCAAACAAGGCAACAAGGATTGTTTTTCATTTGAATTATTCTTTGTGTTAAACCGGTAGGATATTCAAAAACAAGATGAAGAATTCCGGGGCATTCCTCCTTTCATACATGTACAACTACAGTAGTCGAGAGTTTAAATATTTTGCAGCTGTTGGTTTTAAAGCTGTTTTAAGCTGACTGGTCTGTCTACATAAAGGAGATCAATAAAATTGTGATGAAGAAAGCTATAAACTATTTAAGAAAAAAGTTTTTTTCTCTTTCTAATTTTTGACAATTGGGACTTATTTACTTACAGAATCCCCTATCTTTAGATTTTTGCAAACGTTAGTTTCCTGAAGTACTCCATCCATACTGAAATGTTGATTAAATTTTAAATCATATTAAGAAGTAAATAATTTGTTACAATCTCTTAAAAAATTGTTCTTTTCTTGGTCATTAGCGGAGTAAGGGTTCAATAAACATCAACAACAAAGCATCTTCAACAATTTGCCTTCTCATGGGGTTTTAGATTACATGATTCCCAGGCCATTTTAAAGGTGATTACTTGATTACAAGAGCCAATAATTAATGATTATTTAATTACCAAGGTTTGAATTATTGATTATTTGATTACCGAAATTACCAGGTTTTTTTATTACATTTCTAAAAAATATATGATTATTTGATTACTTTGGCAAAAACATGCTGATTACTTGATTCCTGGTACCCCCCATGAGGAGCCCCAACAATCCATAATTCTGTTTAGGCAAACAGCCTGCAGAGGCCTCCAACATACACTAGTTGTTGCTGCTCGCTTTTTTATGTAACAAAATCATGCAGTCCCATTAAATTCGCAGTTTTTTTTTCGTATTTTGTTCTTGTTTTTCCTAATGAAAATTTTGGGTTGACTTATGGGAGATGCATAATATGGCTTCAGTGGCGGGTCCAGGAGGGATGTTCCGGAGTCGGATTGTGGACCCCACTTTCGTCCGAAAATTTTGTTATGTTCTTTTAGATTTTTTTGTAAAATTCATCTTTAACCTCCTCTTTCGTCCACAAGAGACTGTATATGAAACTTCTCTTTTGAAAATGCCTGGATATGCCCCTGGACTTATAATTTCAAATAGAATGATAACTGGCGAAGCTGCAGACATATAATTGTTTGGCATTTATTATAATATAATCAGCACTTCATATAAATTTATTGGTTATAGAACACTTACTCCAGACATTTAGTAAAATACCGAATGACCACATCTTTAGCATTGTTGGTAACTAGCTCTACTTTAGATGCTAATTTCTGAAAGTTTAAAACAGAAAACACAGTATAATTTATGCATATTTTTAAGAATTATTTGTTTGGTTAGTAAAGGCATTTTTACACGTTTTATAAATTATTTTAAAACACGGCTTGAATAATAGATCATATGAAATGGTCATAATTCATTGCTTGACCTATACCTATAACAAATAAGAAGACCATCTGTTTGTAAATTAGGATTTTTTTAATACAATTAGATAAATAAAAGCTTCTTTTCGTTTCTGTCGCTAACATTTCACGTGGTCCATGAAAATATGATTCTATTGCAAACCTTTTTCTTTGGGTGAAAACCTATACTAAGAGCTACTACTTAAAGCGGATATGTCTGACCTACCCACCCCAAATTACCTGGTAAATAGTTGTGATAATATCTATTACATTGGAGGAATTATTTGTTAAAAGCCCAGTTTCTGAGCCTAAAATGAACATCTGTAACTGTTCATAGTTCTCCGTCTGTCTGTCCGTAACAGCAAATATAGCATTAATGCTTTTCTCTGCTACTTTCGCCGCAATTTGGCTTACTGACGGATAATCCTGAAAACAAATGTACTCTAGTATAGGTTAAAAATGTTAAAATGCCAGCAACAACAAAACCAACCAAAAACAAACCCTTAAAAAAACGAAGTCAAAAATGGCAGGACTTCGTTAAACATGTAGTAGGTCGGCGCAAATTACATCCCCCGCATGCCCGTTGCCCGCCAACCGACATTCACCATTTTACAACCCGGATTTTTCACTCTTTAAAATTCGGCCAAAACTGACCCTTTTTTAGCAATTTAGGAAGTACCTTGACATTTGTTTATTCTTAAAACGAAAGCTTAGATAACATAACACACATATATGATAACCCTAAGATATGATATATCCTGACTATGCATGAATAACTATTTTGCTAACCTGGAATGATACTGAAAACAATTCAAATGCCCTATATGGTCGAACATTCCCGTCCGACATATTTTTATTAAGTTGTTTGTAAGAATTCATGTCAGTTATTGCTTCAACACAATTCAGGGTATTTATTTCTTGAGGTGTGGATGTGGTGTAAAAATAGAAAGATATGTAAAAAAATTAAGATATAGATAAATTTTCTGCAATCATGGCAATGTGTAGAACATACAATAAAAAGAATAATTATTATGGCAAAAAATGAAAAAGAATACAACTTTCAAAGAATACAGAATTAAGGACCTCCATCCATACCCTCTTTTCTTGTAGGCATATCTTCTAGTTTAAATATTTTTTCCACATACCTGTTTTGTACCATGATCATATTCCCCGTTATTATTCAGATGACAAAGTCCATCATTTGGTAAAATGATGCCACCAAGCTGCAATTAAGTACGGAAAAGAGCACGATCAAGTTTTTCAAAGTCCAAAGTTAAGAGGGTGGTTGGGTATAAAGTTTTTCAAAGTCGGAAAGGGTTGGTTGGGATAAAGTTTTTTCTAAGTTCTAAGGGGATGGTAGGGTATAAAGTTTTTCAAAGTACAAAGGGGATGGTATGGTATAAAGTTTTTCAAAGGGGGTGGTTTGGTATAAAGTATTTGAAGTGCCAATCGGGATGGTTGGGTGGTATAAAGGTTTAACAAAGCGCAGACATTAAAAATTAAAAGTAAATTAAATATTTTTTTTATACAATAGTTTTATAATTTGCAATTATTGTCATATATCAAAGTGACGTTATTATAATTCAGATTTTTTTTCTTTCTTTCTAGATTTTTGTTTTAAATGATAATTTTGGCATAAATTACTAAACTTAAGTGCCAAATAACCAATTTTTTTTTAAATCAGCAACAAAAATCTTAAAAAAGATAAACTACTTTACCTTTCCATCTCCAGCAAAATGGAAAGCGGCATCGGTAGCATACATTATCATTCTTCTTGACAGGTCACGCCAAGCTATTTCATTCTAAGAAATATATGGTAACAAATAAGGCTGGAGGATGAAGTTCATACAAAATATTATGATTTCTTGTTTGAAAATGTCATTGGAAATGATTACCCTTTTAGTAAATAAAGGTAATAACAAATTTACCGAATTAGGAGGGTCAATCTCAAATGTCCATGAGAAAAGACAAAACAAGGAAAATATGCAGGAAATATTGAAGACCGCAATGGTCCTGACTTGGTACAGGCAGATATTTTAAAAAGAAATTCTGGGTTAAACTAGGTTTTATGGCGCGCTTAACCTTCCTCTTCTGAACTGAATGTAACTGAATGGATGGGAAAATTTTGAATTAGACTAAGTGCTTATCTTTGCTATTTGTGCAATTAGGTTTTCAATCAAAATATTTTATTTTTGAAGACAGTAAAATGACTTTAAACAATATGATTTGTTATTGTAGAGTGCATTTACTTTTTCGAGAACACTGAAACTAAGTTTGTCGTAAGCTATGGTAGCACTTTTTATCTTTGAAATGAACTTGTGGTGATTCGAATTTTCTATATGCAATTCAAAGGATTTTTTTCTTTATATTGGGAATCAAATTTCGTGGAATTTCTATGGATTTTAATGTATTTCCAGTCATATGTGATTTAAAACTTAACATTATTTGTTGATAATGCAGGGAAAAATTATTGTTGTTTCCGGGGGTTGTTCCGGCCTGCTTTGTTTTACACCAAGTTGGAAAGATTACTCTTGATAGCATCAGTTTCGTGCATATTTTCAGTTACGGTGTATTATATTTTGCCTATCAGGGACTGACCATTTAACATGAAAGGGGGCCTTGTTTTTTTTACCTTAAAAAATCATTTGGGCTGAATTTTGATGAAAAAAATATTTCCAAGAAGGATTTCGGACATATCAAATAATGGGAAATATTGGAAAAAAATATTTTGTCGCGACACCTTTAAAACATTTTTCTTCTGAGCTTTGCGCATAAAAAAAATCTTCTTGGTAAAACAAAAATAACCAAGGCCCCCTTAAACTGAGTTCAATCAGATTGGTCCCATATTCAAAAAAGTTGTGTCGCTAGTAAGACTTATTTTACGTCTCATTGCTCACAAGTTATAGTATATAACTATTCATTGCATTTCTTGTGAAAACAATGCAATTTCATCATATATTTAAAAAAACAAATACCCCCTCCCCCACAAAAAAAACGGGTATAAAAACGTTTAATTAGGTTACTAGTATACTGTGCATCGATATTTCAAGGAGTTACATCTCATCAGTAGAATTTGAATTAAGACGCTGAAAGCCTTGAACGAAAACTAATCAAAGCCAAAAAGTTCAAACAGGGAAGTCAAATCCAGCACAGAGGATATCGATCATGTGCAGTACAAAGAAAGAAACCTGTTGATTTAAATAATTTGGAATTCAAAAGGCTGAAATTTCAATGTAAAAATATTTGAAATTTATGGTAAATTGAAAATAGTACTATGACATAAACCACTGGTTTTCTTAGATAGACAAATATGACCAATGTTAAAGCCCATGGGATTCTTACCTCACAAACCATTGTCTGCATCAGTGCGTCCATTCCTCCTTCAGGGGCATCCATACTGCCAGATATATTACTGTTTAAGACGGATTGCTACAAAATTTGTTAATGTTATATTCAAGGTAAACATTTGCTCGTTCACTGCTCAAATCGTTCCGAAACTATCCTATGACTTTTGTTGCTTCGAGATTGATTGTTTGGACTTGGACGTTTTTTTTTCATTTTACACCAACCATGGAGTTCAGATGTCTTAAGTCCATGCACCATCTCATCCACCTTTTTATAAGCCCTTGTGGGAAAAAACCCCGGGTCTCTTTTATTTAGCTACAACTTTGTCAAGTGAAAGAAGACGTAAACATGTCATTCAAATTTTGAAATGATAGTGGTCTTAGAGGGAATAAAACCATTTATTCAGATACATACCTTAAATAAATTAGGATCTCTTTGGAGTTTCAAATGATTTTTAAAGGAATAAGCTGGCTCACATGTTTCACAAAGTTTTTCAGATCTGAATAAAACAATTACAATACGTGATACTACAAATGTTATACACCAGCGTTAAGTTGCTGCTTCGGATTCAACGTTCAACATTCCTTGTTAATTCATTATTGAAGCAGATTCTGGTTCAACGTTCAGCATTCAAAAAAAGAATTTCTTGGTTCAATAATGAACCATATTCAAACGTTCAACAATGTTTTTTTAATTCAATATTGAAACAGACTCAGTTCAACTTCAACATTCGAAAAAAATATACCACTATAAACATTGAAAGTTCGTCGGTCAGTTGGATGAAAACAAACCCCCTATTTCATCAGGTTTTTATCAGTTTTTTAATTGTTGTCTGCAAGTTCAAATTGAATATAAAGTTCTGTTCACAAAATTAAGTACTCGGGTTTCAGTTTCATTTCCCCGAGGTTTATCCGCTCCGGCATCAACACTTTTGTGTTGACGAACACATCAAAGCTATAAATAATCCGTTTAAATTTCTAGATTGCCAAATCCCTAAGGTTCTTCCTACCCCAGACATAGGTTGGTCATAATTTGGTTTCCCGTTCGACATTTTTTTTTTGGTATTATTCTAAGCTCTTCATATTCATATAGTTTTGGCATTTCAAACTTTTGGTAGAGCGCCTCTGATGTGTCTTGCATAGACGAAACGCGCGTCAGGCGTAGCAAAATTTATTGGCTGGAACTTTGTTGTAATTCATATTTCTAACATCCGTGACGGTTAGCGCTGCTGGTGGAGTTTTAATTCCGCGAGGTTAATTCGCTCCGGCATCAACACTTTTGTGTTGACGAATACATCAAAGCTATAAATTATCCGTTTAAATTTCTAATTTGTCAAACCCCTAAGGTTCTTCCTACCCCTAACATAGGTTGGTCTTAGTCATAATTTGGTTTCTCGTTCGACATTTTTTGGTATTATTATATGCTCTTCATATTCGTATAGTGTTGGCATTTTAAACTTTTGGTAGAGCGCATCTGATGAGTCTTGAATAGACGAAACGCGCGTCAGGCCTAGCAAAATTTATTGTCTGGAACTTTGTTGTAATTTATATTGCATACTTTGGAAATATTAAAATGTACATGCATTCTTGTAGGTGGATTTCAAGACATCATAAACATTGACAAATAAATCTTAAACAAAAATGCGAAATTGACAAAATCCACTAGATAGTACACGTAGTCAGCATGCATGCATTATAACTTTAACATGTTTAAGAGGAAAATCCAAATTTACTAATGTTGCTTTGGTGATTATTATCACATAGAAAGTATTTTTTCTTTTATTTTCTATAAGGTTGAATTGGCTCTCGGGCATATGTTACCTCTTTGCAAAAGGCATGACCTCCTTATCTACAAAAGTTCCGAACCCCACACGAAAGTCTTCAGTAAGGTTTCTCATTCGTTGCTCTGTATTGAAGATAAAGTGGAATGTGTAGACTTTCATGTATAAAAAAAATCGTGACATTATAAACTAACCATTTAACAGCCCCCATCAATTTTCTGTGTTAGAACATTTTGACTGCTTCTCGTAGTTCTAGTATTTTTCTTATTTTGCCTGTACTGCTTTTTTTAATTGCTACTTTACTGTCATTCACACAACTGTTTTTGATATCTTCTATCTTTACTGTCTAATATAATACCTCTTACTATTTCCCCGGTTATTTTCACAGGGTTCCCACGCCATCCTTGAATTCAAGGAAACCTGGAAAAGTCCTTGAATTTCATTTCAATGCTCAAAAAGCTGGAAAAATCCTTGAATTTTATCAAATATCCTTGAAAAACCCTGGAATTTTGTAATATTTGTTGACCGTTTGATAAAAAAAGCCGAAAAATATTGGATTTTTAAAACTTTTGTGGACTATTTTAATAATTGAAAATGACCTCAATACCCTTGAAAAGTCCTGGAAAAACCCTTGAATTATGTGTCCAAAAATAGTGGGAACCCTGTTTTCAGTACTAGCTCTAGCACTACATATTTGCATGCTATTTACAGTATTTTTATTCCATTATGGCAATTAAACTGTTATACACAAAGCTGTTATTTGATTGTAATTTATATTCTAGTATTTGATTCATTTTTGTCTCGCCTGCGAAGCAGAGCGGGATATAGGTGTTACTTTACCGGCGGCGGCGGCGACGGCGGCATTAACTTTTTGAAAAAGTTTTATGAGCACCTCCATATCTCAAGAACTATAAGTCCTAGGTTAATGAAACTTGGTATGCATATGCCCCAGTAGTAGCTTAGCACAGTTGCATCCCCATCTTTTGACCTTGACCTTGATTTTCCGGTTGAGTGACTTTGACAATTTTCAATACATATAATAGCAATGGAAAAGTTTTGCGAGCACCTTCATATCAAAAGAACTATAGGTCCTAGGTTGATGAAACTTGGTATGCATATGCCCCAGTAGTAGCTTAGCACAGTTGCATCCCCATCTTTTGACCTTGACCTTGATTTTCCGGTTGAGTGACTTTGACTATTTTCAATACATATAATAGCAATGGAAAAGTTTGGCGAGCACCTTCATATCTCAAGAACTATAGGTCCTAGGTTGATGAAACTTGGTATGCCTATGCCCCAGTAGTTGCTTAGTACAGTTGCATCCCCATCTTTTGACCTTGACCTTGATTTTCCGGTTGAGTGACTTTGACAATTTTCAATACATATAATAGCAATGGAAAGGTTTTGCGAGCACCTCCATATATCAAGAACTAAAGGTCCTAGGTTGATGAAACTTAATATGCATATGCCCCAGTAGTAGCTTAACAAAGTTGCATCCCCATCTTTTGACCTTGACCTTGATTTTTCGGTTGAGTGACTTTGACAATTTTCAATACATATAATAGCAATGGAAAAGTTTTGCGAGCACCTCCATATCTCAAGAACTATAGGTCCTAGGTTGATGAAACTTGGTATGCATATGCCCCAGTAGTAGCTTAGCACAGTTGCATCCCCATCTTTTGACCTTGACCTTGGTTTTCCGGTTGAGTGACTTTGATTATTTTTATTGCATATATTTGCAATGTTTGAGTTCTATAAACATCTTTTGATCTCAGAAACTGAAAATCCACATAAATTCAAAATATAGTGGAAGTAAGAAAGAATAATTGTTTATGATGGTGCCGGTGTTACATACTAGTTTTTCCCCCATACTAGAATTTCCCCCCGGAAAAATGAGTATATACTGAGCTTTCCCCCCGGAAGATCTAGTATATACTAGATTTTCCCCCGGGGAAAAATGAGTATATACTACGTTTTCTCCTAGGGGAAAATCTGGTATGTGTAAACACATACTCATTTTTCCGCCATACTGGTCTTTCCCCCCTTACCCAGTATTCAAGACCGTTGCACTATTACTAACTGTGAAATAGGTGAGACTTTCAATATCTTTAAGATAATTACTTACAATGAATTTTAGTTTAAGAGTATCCTTTTTTATTGTTATATATAGTGCGGATGTGATATCATAGATGTTTGCAAAGATTTGAGAAGGGAAATCTTTAGTGTTTGTGCTTAGATTTAAGAATGTAAAGACCATGCGGATTTCAGTTTTCATAACAAAATTTTCAGTCTATCAGGAATATCCCTGATACATGTTATGGTTGATATCGTAGTCAACGTGACACAGAGAAATAACTATCTATCAACCTCATGATCATCTCAAAAAGAGAGTCTTCAATGCTATAATATTACTGTTGAATCACTTCTACAAAGTAAAGCAATTGCACAAATAGTAGACGATAAAGAGATGTGGAATAAGTGTACGCGACACAACCAACATTTTAAAGAAACGGCAATTTAAAAAATCACAATGGAAAACAGCCAGAAGTCTTCAACATGACCAGAGGTCACCGCTCGCCGTCTTGCATTGGCCCAAGACTAAAAATACAATACACAAGATTCAAACAAATCCCTAGAATATCAAAGAAAGACACATTTCTGGACATAAAACAAAAATACAGATAGTAGACAAGGACAAACAAAAGCTTTGACAAGGATTCCTGGCTTAGGACAGGCACATATAAAATGTGGCGGGGTTAAACTAGTTTTTTGGGCCCAACCTTCCCCCTATTGTTTATCTTGTACAAAGCACAAAAAATAACACACTTTAAAAAATCAAATCGATAAAAGTTCAATTCACCAAGAGAGAACCTGAGACAAGAGTACTATACGAGAACAACCAAACGTAAAGGAACTCCCTTGAGAACACTCGCAGTTACTGACAGCTAGCTAAGAAGCATTTATCGATTGATGTAAAAAAAATCAAACATATCGATTCTAAATCCAACATAACACTTCAAACAACAAATGATTTAGTATTATATCATCATACAAAACCGACATATTTGATCGCTGTAATGCTTTGTTGCTTTGAGTGTCCAAATAACGTGGACCGTGACCATAGAAATGCACCGGTGTCCGTTCGTGTGTGCGTCCGTCACAGTTTATGTATTCAGTAGCTGTTATTTGCAGGCTTTTGATATTTGGTATTCAGCTTTAGGTAGGAGTCTCATATGGTGGGATGCGTTTTCATGACTGTCGCTTATCTGTTTCCTGTTTAACAAACCGACGTAGAATGTTTAGCTCTTGGGGGAGAAAAAAAATATGTTCTTGTATTTGATTAATTCCAGAAAGCTTCGTTTACAATGCCTGTTTTGATATTTTTTTTAAACTAAAATTGATGTTTATGATTTTTCTCATATGTCACATTATGAAACAAAAAGCCAAATAAGACTAGTTTAAACCAAATATTAAGGAAAAATAAAGTGAATTTAAAAACAATTCTTGCAGAAAGATCAAGTTTTTTTTCTCACAGTGTATTATTAGAATTGTAACATTGACATAGCGATAAAAATTATAGCATTAAATGAAACAAGAATATATGGAGCCTTAATATGAAGGGGGAAAGATCAGTATGGATTTACGAAAAGGGGAAAATCTAGTATATACTCATTTTTCCTACCCAAATTTTAGGGGGGAAGATTCAGTATATACTGATATTTCCGGGGGAAATCTCAGTATATACTGATTTTTCCGGGGGGAAAGATGAGTAGGGGGAAAAACTAGTATGTTACACCGGCAGGCGAGACATACTTTAGTGTTAACTCTTGTCTTTCAAAGTGTTGGCTAATGTCTTCCTTTACGTTAGTGGTAAACAAAATTTATAATAAAACTACAAAAAGTGGCATCATCAACCTCATATGTCCAAGAAGCAAATACTAAAGAAAGTAAAAACGCACTGGAGAAATAGAAGACTCAAATTTTCTTTGTACAGGCATTTCGAAACAAATGATGTATTAACCTATGTTTTTTTGGTGCCATACGGCACCTGCATCTGCAATTGAAACACAAGCACTCAGTATTAATTACAGTTTCGTCCTTTAACATATATGTAGTCTTAATTGTATCAGCAACGTATAAAAAAAGGTAATAACAAAATTACCGAACTTGGAGGATCAATCTCAATGTCCAAGAATAAGACAAACATGAAGGACGAACCGGAAAAATTTAAGATCACAATGGTCTTGACTTGGTAAAGACATTTGAATAAAGGTAATAACAAAACTGCCGAACTTGAATGATCAATCTCATAGTCCAGAGAAAATGACAACAAGGGGTTGCACTAAGTCGTGCTAAGCATACCCCCACTCGACTATTCAGAAAACAGGATGTAGATGACTGACTTGCCCAGAAAGGGGAGGCACAGTACAATGCATCATGCTTAAGCTTTATACTAAATTAGAAATTAATCCCTTAAGTAGAAATTGAGAAATCTGTTCATTTTTTACCCTAAGTCTAAGTTGGCTCGGAAAACAGGAAGTAGATGACCAACTGACCTGAAAAGGGGAGGCACGGTTCAACTCATCATGCAGAATCTGTGTACCAAATTATAAATCAATCCCTTCAGTAGAAGCTAAGAAATCTGTTACGCAAATGTTTCCATTTTTGACCCTTAAAATAGTCTAAGTCGGCTCGAAAAACAGGAAGTATATGACCGACTGACCTGAAAAGGGGAGGCACGGTACAACTCATCATGCTGAACCTGTATACCAAATTTATAATCAATCCCTTCAGTAGAAGCTGAGAAAACTGTTACGAAAAATTTCCCATTTTTGACCCTTAAAATAGTCTAAGTCGGCTCGAAAAAACAGGAAGTATATGACTGACTGACCTGAAAAGGGGAGGCACGGTACAACTCATCATGCTGAACCTGTATACCAAATTTAAAATCAATCCCTTCAGTAGAAGCTGAGAAAACTGTTACGAAAAATTTCCCATTTTTTACCCTTAAAATAGTCTAAGTCGGCTCGGAAAACAGGAAGTAGATCATGGACTGACCTGAAAAGTGGAGGAAATGTACATTGCATCATGCTTAAGCTGTCTACCAAATTTGAAATCAATCCCTTCAATAGAAGCCGAGATATTGTACCGGACGGACAGACGGACGGACGGACAGACGGACGGACAAGGTGATTGCAATATAGCCCCCTCTCTTACGAGTGGGGGTATAAAAACGAATCAGTCATACCGGAGAACTGGTGGATCGCAATGTTCCTGACTTGGTACAGGCATTTCAAACGAAATGGTGGGTTAAACCAGGTTTTATGGCGCCAAACCTCCCTCCCTTGAAAGGAGACAATTCTAATAGTCGTTATGCTGACTCTACAGTTACAAGAACAACCGGAACCCAAACCGTGATAAGGGCCAGAGAACAACTCCTCTTTTATGCCTTCCTTAATTATTGTTCCACGTAAACAATCAAAGAACTTAAAGTACTGGTTTAAAGGATAAACTTCATTTTTTAAAGATTGTTTATGTAAAATTAGCATAAAAGTCAAGAAGTAATTGGATACTTTATAATGAACAATATTGCGATCGTGAATTGATATGTGACGAGGCAAGCCTTTGATGGGTCAGTGACTGACAGGCTATCCGGTAGATTATCCCGGCTAAATGATTTACAGTTTTGTGCCAATGAATCCAATAAATTCGGGTATTTCTCACCTAACAATACAGCAAGTGATGCGAGTTCGTCCCTGTCATCCTTCATTGAGTATGAGTAATCCATCAGGTAGTACAAGTCCACTGGGTAATTATTGGCCACCCGGAATGTCAGGTTAAACCGCTGTGGGTCCTCTGTACAAAGGCATAGTGTACTTTTTGGTATATGTCAAACTTTAATTTATAATTAAATTTAAAAATGTAAAATGATATTTTATCAAATCGTTGGCGTGATCTTTTACTTAAAACCGTAAGTGTGGCGTGCAAGAAAGAGAGCCATGGTGACACATTAACCTGCGTTTAAAAATGTATCTGCTTTGGTAAATCTTGACAAAACCCACGGTCGTTATACTTGGCCTGCGACAACATGTTTTCTAGTATTTCTACCGATGTTTCTGCTCGTTTTCTACCGATGTCCTAGATTTCTTCCGATGTGATGATAAAAAAAACCAAACCTGGCAGACGATTTTTTCCAAACAATGATACCCGGCTATTATGGCACTTATAAACAAGTTAGTTTAATTTACGTTATTTTTTTAAGTATGTACATAAAATTATAATTAGGAATTGTTTATTTTTTCCAGCAAGAGACAATTTCCCTTTTTCAGATAATCATGAATATCTGTTTTAAATTACCATTTACTGAGCATTAATTATGCTCTATGTTCTAAAAAAAATCGTACATTTTTTTAGACATATCCCTTTTCATTACAAATGGCGTATTTTTTATTTTTCGATCATTTTTAAAAAAAATGGTTCTGGTTTTCTAAAGATGTGTCCTGACTTTCTACCGATGGTCCTGGCATTCCACCGATGTGATATATTAAATGACATTTCATGACAAATTGTAAAAATGTATATTCTATCGAACATAATATTGATAATAAAAAGAAAATTGAGGTTCATGAGCAAAAACTGTTTTGCGCACACCCAGATCACTTTTACAAAATTTAATGTGTATTTTCTCAAAAGTTGGTTTATCAGAAAATGATAGTATATCAACATTTCTTCCACTTATATTAGATTTGTGAAAGGCTTTATATATAATGGTAAATAATCCTCCATTCACCAGATTTCACTGTTATATATAGAATTGCTGAGGCTGAGATTGATCTTTACATATACAACAGTATGACACTCCATTTTAACCAAACCCTGGTATCTATATGATACCTCAGATAACTGGGGGTTTACTGGCAGCTATCTGGGTTTTTTTTAGAGCGAAACTCTTATTACCTTATGTAATTGAGAGTTTCGTCCAGACAACAGTATGATGAAGCTTCACTGTACAACACAAGCATTTACGGTGTATGTATGCCATTTAAAACAAGCAGAATGTGTAGTTATATGAATTTAGATCATCAGTAGAAAGCAAGGACTCATCGGTAGAAAACACAATAAAGAACATATCTAATCGGTAGAAAACCAGGACATAATTATCAATTTTTTTTAAACCTGTTAGTTATATGAAAAAGCAAATAGCTCTTTTACAAATTAACGATCATTTATTGCATATTATACCAGAGGATGTATTCAAATGTTAAAAATAAGCGTAATTTTTCATATTAAAAAAAAACACACACAAAAAAAACAATCGATAGAAAACAAGCAGAAAAATCGGTAGAAAATATGTCGCAGGACAAGTATAACGACCGTGAAAATGAATTGTTTTTTAGTTAGCTATTTGGTTTATTACATGTATAAATCCATGGAAATAACCAAATTCCTCCGTTTGAAATGGATTTTGGTTTAGGCAATGATTTAAGAAATTGAGGTATGGCCTAGTGACAAAAGTAAATGATAGGTTTTACATCAAAGACGAAGATAGAGAGGTATTTCACTGAAATACGTGACCGGTTTTCATTTAACAGACTACATAATTATATGCAGCTTTTTCTTAATAAATGATGATTTTCTCTTACTTGGCCTTAATTTTAGGTTTATGACTTGTGGTTGAATTTGAACCGGCGTGTCTGTACCACTTCCATCTCTTGGTTCTTCATCCTACCAAAAATTAAATGTTATTAATAGTTTTCTTCTACTTATGATGTGCAATGTCAATGCCTTGCGCATAAGTTTATACCTATGATTTTGGTAAAGAAAAAAGAAGATGACAAAGGTTTATGCGTAGATTTTATAATAATAAATAAAACTGCTACAGATTATATCCTGGTAATTTGATGTTTGTCATTTTTTCTAATAAATCTTTATATTTTCTTCTATTATTAAAGACAAAACATCACGGCTTTCACTCATGTTTTGTACAATTTCTGTAAACATTGCAATTTCCATTAAACATGTACCTGAGTCCTGTTGAGCTCGCTGTCTGGAGCAACGATATGCTCTTCTGTACAGTCGCCATGTTCTGTTAGCAGATTGCATCTTTCTTTGTTATCTAGATCATAGTCCTTGAGAAAAAAAGTTTGAAAACATTTGAAATAACTTGAAATTTAACCGAATTAGAGAGAGAATATAATAAAATTGCCAGTTTTGTATTTTTCGTTAAAAAAATTATAGCTTTAGCATTTTTCATTCAAGTTATGAAAAAAACACAATTAAATAGAGGGTATATGTTTTTCTTTGAAAGTAACTCCCTTTCATATGATAAAATAATTAAGTTACATGTACAGTAATATAGAAACCAGATCCTATGCTTTGGCCACTATACAATGGCAACACTCACCCAATGCAAACTTGAACGAAAAAAAACCCAACAAGATTCTGATATATTGTAACACCCTCAAATTCAGCATAAATGCATTTTAAAGTTTTATTTACCGGGTCCTGGCACCAAGCACACCTCTTATCCGTTGCTATACATGTTCCACAAGAATCTTGGCCTATACATGGATTCTGTGCTAAAAAAAATGTCAGAAAACAACTACAACTGCAAAGAATTACATGCCTGGCTTTTATAAGTCATAAAAAATAAAATTTTAGATAGTAATATTGCCGTTTATAGTTCAGTATTTACTTTTGAATATAACAGGAAAATATTTGTTTGGTTATTTCATCATAAACCTGTATATTAGAATAGAAGTTCAAATTGCTGAAATTTCACAATAACTTATATGCCTTAATGAGACTTTTGAAGATGACATCATTCAACTGCAGTATCTTAAAGATCTAAATGATTTAGACATACTGAATATTACTATAGTATTATTGCGTAAAGTTTTCCATATTCGCCTCAGTCCAATATGGCTAGCCTTGGACCAATAACTCAGCCAATATGGATAACTTTACGCAATTATACCTTTATTGACTAACCTGACCAATATGGCTGACATGCCATATTGACTAGTCCAATATGCCATATTGACTGGCGGTATCCGTCCAATATCCATATTGGACGGATAAATTACATATTGGCGTAGTTTTGTGTTTATATAGTATAGGCTGTTTTCATCATATTTAGACAAATATTTTTATGTTAGTCAATAAATGTCCATATATCTGTACCACAAAAGTCATGCTATAGAAAACAGAGACATCTATATCACCATGAAGGCCATCGGTCCGAGGTGTGATATCGGACAAGGTTTTATACAGCATCTGGTACATATTTCGGGGCATATTAAGTCATAAAATTATATATACTTTATATAAATGTACACCGGTCTATCTACTGCAACTGGTTTTGTAGTACAAACAAAAATTATAAGTAAGGCGTTTTAATTTACTTACACAGACATTGATATACAGAGCATGAACCCACTACAAGTATAACAAACTGCCAATGCATCTGACCCCTGTTAAAAAGTGAAATATCTGATGACAAATGACAAATTAATTGATAAGTTGAGGAAAAGGTACACCTCTGGGTTAAATGAATGCATCACGAAAACTTAAGATTATCGAAACACAAACGTACGTAACTGAATCATTAAACTATTTGGAGTGTCATGATAAAAGTTTATATTTATTTCTGAAAGTAATTATGCGGTCATGATGAAAAAAAAAAGAATTACTAGACAGAAACAGGAAAAATATGTAATATGAAAGACCGCGAATTAAACAACGAAACTGATAACACTACATAACTTGAGTTTTGTCCAAAAGGAGTATGTTTACAAAGGCCCATAATTGGCCCCTGTAATTAGGCTGATTTGTCATGTTAAAGAAATCTAAATGAATGCTTTGAAAGTAACTCACAGATATAACAAACATAATAGTTTGCTAGTGATAAAATTGTGCTGTTTCCTTCCATTACACCATAAATATAAGAAAAAATAGGAAAATCTTCATTTTTGTCGAATTTTTACCCCGTCGTGCCAAAATCAAAAGTGGCCGCATGCTCTGACCAACATAGATTTTTAAAAATTAATTTATTACTTACAGCTAGAAATGAACTATAATCCACGTGTTTATATTTGTACTCCTCAATGAAATTAGGTACACTACAACTTAATCCTTCTATTGAAATTTGCAACAATGAAAGATGATCTCTGTGATTAGTAAAATTGACATCTATACAGAGGGGATTAACTTGTTCTTGGAAAGAGAAATTTACCTACAGGAAAAAATTACCTGTTGAATTTTCAATTTAAAAAGTCAAGATTAGTCTACAATAGAAAGAAGATTAGTGTACAATACAAATATGATAGTCTTCCTTGTAGCTTTGTTTGCTGTAACTGCTACTTGAAATTGTTGGAAAAAATCTTGCTTATTTTGCAGTTTTGAGTTTATTAAGTGCTTAAAGGATACAGATTTGCGCTTTTCATTATTTGTATTTGTCTTAAGTGTAGATTCCATTAAAATGTTAGTCTGTTTCTTGAAGTGTATTAAAAAATACATGAAATATTATACAGTTATTTAATGTGTAGCAAGGCAATGGATCAGAATATTTTCCCCGAGGTATCCAGATTAGCTTATTGTTCTATCGCCCGAAGCCGTAGGCTGAGGGCAATAGAACATTGAGCTAATCTGGATACCAAGGGGAAAATAGTTCTGATCTATTGCCTTGCTACACATTCAATAACTGTTTTATTACCTAATATTCTTTAATAAAATTATTAGTCGTATTGTGTTGAAAGAAATTTAGGTTTCTTTTCCCATATTCTTTAAAAAAAGTGGGTTTAATGACCATTTGAACTACGCCCTATTATGGAAGTAATGACAGACCAGCCGGTTTAACCCAGAACACACACAAACAGACTTTGCAGTACTGTTGCACGGACTTCACGTAAATGAACCGGAATAGATAATAAATATTCATGTTTATAAATCGTCCAATCAAATTTGAGGTCAAAATGTCAACAGGCAATAGAACGTCACCGGGCAATAGAACACCTTTCTATTGCCCGGTAGAATGTGATAATGGTAAAAATTAAAATATGGTTAATAGAAAAGGAAATTTTATTATATTAGGTAATAAAATATAACATTTGCACGAAATAACTCGTTTTCTTTTACCTGAAATTATATAATTTTAGGTTTGCATAGTTTAATTTTGGTTGTAGTGGGGTAAACTGATTGTCTGAGCAGTAGCTGAATGTTATAAAATTTTTGGATTTTTATTTTTTTTTTAATCTTAAGTTTTTTTTTTGGTTATTATAAGATTAAAAATGTTTGCAGGGTAGCTTCATTCTCTTCTGTTTGAGGTCTTCATCATAAATATATGTTTTTCTTCAAATTCTAATAACTTTTTCACAGGTTATGCTATTAAATGTTAATTAAAGCTTAAAGCCATGAAAAAGACAAAGACAATCTTTTCCGGCATAAACTATTATTATCTTTAAAACAAAAATACAGTAAAATCAAAATGTTTAGCTTACATGTATTTTTAAAATCGTCATCTTCGAACTTCCTTTCTATTCTTCATTTAATTTAAAGAAAAACTCGCATTTTCATAGAAAGAAAAATCTTTTCATGTAATAGCTTTGTTTTTTTTTCAATTTGAGATTCACTTTTTAACATGCTATGCTATGGTCTTTGATGGTGTAAAATGTAAATAATATAAAAATACAAAGAATTATGTCCTTAATGTAACATTATATTAAACAGATTTTGATTTAAAAAGTAAGAAACTATCCAATTGGTGGTCATATTATCATCTTTGATGAAGAATTTTCTTCCTTCAGAGTAGGAGTTTTCTGCCTACAGTGAAGGAGTTTTTTCCTTCAGTGTAGGAGTTTTTTTCCTTCAAGCAAAAAAATTCATACCCATAGCAAGTTAATCTCCTCTGTATAGATATCAATTTTACTCATCACAGTAATCATCTTCCATTGTTGCAAATTTCAATAGAGGGAGCAAGTTGTAGTTAACCTATTTTCACTGAGGAGTACAAATATAAACACGTGGATTATAGTCCGTTTTTAGCTGTAAAAGTGAATATTTTAACCAACAAATATTTTAGGTCAGAATATGCGGCCAACATGTTATTGGTCAATTTTAACAGAAAAAAGGCTAACTTTAACGGTCTCTGTTGTTCTCAAGAGTAAACAATTCATGCACAATTTATGACGTTTTATAAAGTATAGAGTCTTATGACCATTCTGGCAGCATTATTTTGTAGCTGTCTCGAATTTGAAATTTATGGCCATTTTTGGCCCTTTCCATATTATGAAGTTCTAAGATTTGTTGAATAACCATTAAATCGAAATATTAATCAGTCTAGATGCTATAGATGTAGCGAAACGAGTTCTGAGCCTCAGCAAATATGATCGAATTTTGACGAAACATTGCAAGGCCAAGACATGTAAATTAAAGCATAAAGTTTAGCAACAGTCAGTAGTAATGTTTACGTTCGGTTGATATAGTGTATAGAGCTTTGGTGCCGTGCTTTTTTGTACTACATAAACTCGAGTTATAGGCAAGATCATCCGTTTAATGACTCGAAAGTTTTAAAGATTTATAGTCAGGAAATTTCTTGTTGTTTTGATTTTATAAATAAAAAAAATGTTGAATAAAAAGAATAATATGAGGCAGGTTAAACCTGTGACGCTCCCGAAGTCAATTTATTCATTTTTTGTTTTGTTCGAAAATAAAAACAAACTAGCTTTTTTTGTGGGTTACGCGTGCGTTTAATGACGTTAAAAATTTGCAAAGCAAAAAGCGTTAAAAAGACGCTGAAAGTTCGGGAAAACAAGCGCGTGCTATACCGGACGTTGAAGGAAAATTCAGCCCATAGTACAACTAAAATATTGACAATTCTACCATTATCGCTCCCTTCGGGAGCGTAATAATTACCTGTTGTATGTATACATGTATCCCCTCTATATTAAGTGGTCGTGAAGTCATTTCCTATCAATACGTGTAGTGGTTCCGGAGCCAGGAAGGGCCCTCCTTAAATTGTACTCTTGTGATAACAACATTACAATAGCATGCATAGTATTTTCAAGTGTTCATCATGTTCATTGTTCATATAATTTGATGCATGTAGTGTACAAGAATGTTGTTAAATATTTACGATAGAAAAAAATTATTCTACATCTGTTTTTCAATTGACATTTTAAATAATCATGAGTAAAAAAACTAATAAACATGCAGATAGATTTTAAGAAACTTGTGCGATACAATAAAATGCCTGGTTGTCACCAACAGCGTTTTTTAATTGTAGCGATATCGGTCGATGTTAGAAAATTCAAATGTGGAACGATTCTACCATTGTGAACACCCTATTGCCCGACTGTCAGGTGTTATTCTCAGAATGTTATGTGTGAATTTTTTTTATAACTTTGCATTTATACTTAGATCCAGTTTGCCTCTCCATGGTTTAGTAAGAGTTTTCCTCTGTTCAATACACCCAAGATCAAAGCAATTCAAATATTTGTCTGGTTGCTATTTAAAACAGTTTTTAAAACAGTTTTTGATAGCAACCAGGCAAAATCATGATTATTCTGGAATTACAGCGAACGATAACGTTACAATTCAATTGCTGTAGAAAGCAAACAGGATTTTTCTCGTATCGCACTTTGTATACAGTGGAAAAAAATCGTCAAATTTAAAATATATGTTGCTGAATACATGCATGCTGTCTCACTATTTTTTTTTCCCATCAAAACTGAATTGTTGGTTTAATGTTCTCATGTATAAATGGCTTCAATTCTCATTGGTGGTATATTTTGTTTTGTTCGTTTTTTGTTGTTGTTGTTTTGTTTTTTGTTTGTTTTTGCAGTTTTGTTTTGTGTGATTTACTTCTCTTTTTTGGCTTTGATTCGTAGTCACATTTTGATTTATGAACTACTAGGATGATATTCAATGGTTTTGCAAGGGCATCATTTCTCTGATACGACTTCGAACGACTAAACGCTCTAAACTCGTGTTGTCTCAAGAACTTTGACGATTTTTTTAAAAACTGTTATCAAAAGGTCTGTAGTTTTAAGTTGTTGCCTTCACTCAGTCTCTATAATTTTTGTGGGGGACATCAAACACGGGATTTGGATCTATCAGATGAGTAGTCGTAGGTATTTTGTTGTGTCTTCCGCCTCTATCTTTCCTTAAAGAGCCATATTGGAGTGAGCACTGGCAACAGTACGGAAGTCCTGCAAACTAAGAGGAAAAGCGTACCGTTCCGGATCACGTGAGTTAACTCCCGAGTAAAGGAGATATCACATTTTCTGATTGCAGTTAATGTGTTTTTGTTGCACTTGAGTTGCCGTTGTCTTCACATCCTCCTGGCGTTGTCTTTAATTTACTGGCTTTGACTATTTTTGCTTTTGGTATATCTTTGCTTCAAAGTAGGAGAGGATCCAGAATTTTTGAAAATAGGGGTACATGAATATCAATCCTGATTCCAGAAGTAAAGGGGACTCCAGTCTTATTTTGCTCGGAAAATACTAAAATGCGCCCCCCCCAAAAAAAAGGGCATCCAACCCCCCTGAACCTAACCCCGTCCCTCGTCTAAGTTTACACCGAAAGATGTTGAAACAACTCCTTTTATAGGATTTTAAGATAAGTACATTTACTTATATCTCTATGATATAAAACATGATTACACAACGTCCTTGTATGACACGGTACAGAGGAAATGACGGACATAAATCCTACATATACAATATGTAGATAACACACGTTTCACGCTTTGATAATTAATTTGACATAGAAAAAATGAATATGATAAAATGTGTGAATTTCATTTGGATATTTCTAATTTACGAAGGTAAGATTTCGTTTAGTTTGTGTACATTCCAATCATATTAATATACTTATTAATAATAACAGCTTCCTTTTGATTTAGTTTTCTGACTGATTAGTGACTGTGAAACATGTAGCTACTTATGACATGTAAGATAGATTACTTTAATTTGAAATGCATGTACCACGTTAGCCTACATCAACCGAAAAACAAAGCAAGACTGATAACTAGGTAGCTATTCCATGGCAATAAAAACAAACCCAACACCAGACAACAATCCGAAATCACTCCATAAAAGGGAAATTAAGTGCTCCGAGAACATGGAGCACCTGGTGAACCATCCTTGTTCTGTGGTCATCTCATGACATGAACTTTAATTACTTACCCGTAAAAGAACTTTAATTACGTAAAATACTAAAGTTTACGTCACTCTAACTTATAGCCAACTTATTGGCATTTTTAAGAGATACTGAAACTTGCACCAACAGTCATGACAGTAGTCTAACCTGGTATGTAACAAGTAACAGGAGAATGTTACGACTACATGTACACCAAAAAAGGACTGACTTCTTAATGTACATAATAGAATATCTCTTTGCATTAGTAGCCAGATTATGTTTTACAATTGTTCCTCAAGGCCTTGGATTGTTTTGGCCTTTTTTGTTTTCATATCCTCCAATAACAACCATACCAGACCAAACATAATGTCATCAAGTATTATGTATGTTTTGATTTTGAGATCTTTAAAATTACTGTTTTAAAATAAAAATTGCCCCCCAAAATGACAATGCATTGCATCTGATCCATATTTCTATTGTCTCCCTGAACGTTACGACGAAGAACACAACGGTAAAGCTGCTCGTGTGCGGGGCCCCGGTGGCGAATAGGCCCGCAGCAGAGCCTAGCTTGTCGTAAGAGGCGACTTAGGGTCTTGGGATTCTGACGTTGGGTCAGTGCTCAGCCCACAGAGCGACCAAGTGTGTACCCTAGGTGGCAGAATAGGGTGGCCCTCGTCCGCGGGGGTTGTCAGGTCTATAATACGGAAATCCTGGCCGCTGACCATAGTGGGCCAACGTGTGTGGAGAGTGCCACGCTTCATGCACGTAAAAGACCCCTTTGTGGACCGCCAAGTAGTGCACCACATAGGCTAAATTTTCCGCCCCTTACCCACCTCTCCCCTTTTCCTGTGGTTCTTCAAAATTTACCGGTCCTTTGTTTGCCGCCCCACCCCCATATTTCATTTATCATCATCATTTCATGTTCATTTTATCACCCATCGCCTGTAAATAACCTATATATAGCGTTGCACGGGCGTAAAACACCAACTCACTCACTCACTCACTCACGCTTTTTTTAACTGCAAAATTTATAATATGTTAATTTGTGTCAAGGCACGTCCCATCATTTTTATGTAATTAATTCAACCACGGAAACAACTATATACAAACTCCATTGTATCCGATTGATTGTATGTGTATCCCTTGTGTATCCCTTGCAAAATAGTACCTGCATTTGTTAAAAACATTGCACGGAAACAATTATTATACCATATCACCAAATACAATCTGCATTGTATCTTTTTGAACAATTGTATGCCGCAAGCAAAGAATATACAAAGATACGATGTGTATTTACCTCACCAGCAAATACTTTAAATAAGTTTAATTTACAGTTTAAAGGGTTTGATATATGTATGTCAACAACTATTTGAAATACTATACTTTTCAAAAAAATCAAAGACCGTTGAAAATTATGGATAATTTATAAGTACCGATTATTCAAAAGGAAATATCTCATTTTGAAAGTGATAAAATTGTAGCCTCGTTCTTCCTGTTAAGCAGATAACCTCCTTTCAATAGCTGTTTATTTTTTGATAATTATAGAAAATGGTTAAAAAAAAACCACCCCAATGTTGATCGAGATGTCATGATTATTGTGTAGTATGTATAGGAGAATGTATGGTTTACTGTAGATTCGTGAAAAATAATTCACGAGCGCCGTCAGGCGCGAGTGAATTATTTTTACGAATCTACAGTAAACCATACATTCTCCTACTTAAACCATTTTACACCGGGGAAAACAATATATAAATGTATAAATATGATTAAAGATTAATAGCATCTGTATTTTATGAAAACTTATAAGAAAAACGTAGTTCCGACATCCCATCCGATCCTCCATAATGTTCATAAATTTTCCCGCCTTATTCAACTTAATCGTGAGCAGACTGTGAGTACTTTTAACATGTTTTATAATGGACAAGACGGATTTAGCCGTGTTTTTTTTCAATGGATTTAGATTTTGAAATTCATCATGGATTATTTAAAATTTTAAACAATGGATTTATTTTTTGTTCTCGGGAATATAAAAATACAGAAGCAAGCAAAAGGTAAGATGTTTTAAATAACGTTATGGTTACTTAGCATTTGGGTAAAATGCAGAAGATATCATTTTTACACATTCTAAACCACTCTTTACACAAAAAATTCATGTGTTTTTATGTTTCATTTTTGATAAAGTCAAACACATTTGAAATGTTTGCTGCTTAAAATGATTTTACAACTGAAACATTTATTGATGTATTATCGGTCATTTCCAGTTGTGGAACCCGGGTTTTGAACCCCCCTTTCAATTGAAAATGTATTATTGTTTTGTACATATTTTCGCCAAAAATTGTCTGGAGCCTCGTTCTCACTCGACTTTATTAAATCAGAACACTCCCTAAAAAAGTTTATTAGATATCCATCAGTTTGATTAAGTCCAATGCCTATGGCTTTGACACAGCAAAAAACTATAAATAAAGCAATGGATTATTCATTTTCAAATCGGAAAAAAACTCATGGTGAACTGCATTATTTCGAAATTTCTGTACCAATAACGATGAAAAATTTCTGTACCAATAACGATGAAATATCTTGCTATTTGAAGAAAAAATAAACGACGGCAAATTGAAACATATTGAGCACTTATTGACACAAATTTCTGAACAATCAGTGAGTTTTATCAGATTTAAAATGTACAATTACAGATATACGCTTACCTGTAATTGCAATGATCACTCGACAAGGAATAATTATTTGCTTTATTTTTTCCCTCATATATTAGAACATGGGACGTTACATTTACCGGCTATCGTTAACACTGAATAGTTCTGAAGACAGTAAACAATACCCGTGCATAAATTCTATCATCGAAAAGGTGAATCTAGAACATGGAAGACAAAAGTCTAATCCTAGCATGTTGTGTACCATTTTTTTCATTGACTTCTTCTTTGTTAAAAGAATTCACACACGGTAAATTTTAGGCAGTCTTCAGATTTCCAGCGGTAATCGATAGCCGGTCACCGTGTAGAAGAAAAAAAGCATACAAACAAATTTGCAATCAACACGCGTCTTTTATTTCTTTATTCGAAGTAAATTGTTTTAATTTTTTTTCTAGATTTACTACCAATCACTTGCTGAAAAGGAGCGCTACAGATGTACATCTTAATGTGGAGAACAAAGAACTTTTATGTCATACCACTATTGTCGCCAATCATGAATGAGCAAACATTTTACAATGTCGGGATTGTTTTATGTGTTTGGACAACTAAGATAAATATTCATGTGCACTTTTGAGATGCTTTGAAAACGTCGATTAAGTTGGAGTACGTTCCGGACAAAATCGAGTATTTCATTATCAGAAATGTGAGATTTTGAACACATGGAATAAATTCATTTATTGTTAACTAAAAGTGATTTTTATGTTTTTTTTAGTTGAATAAAATTTGATTCCTATATTCAATGCATTTTTGTGACCCTTTTAAAAAGGTAAATTTCTTGAAAACTAATCACTCACGGTCGGTAATCTGAACCCAGTGTTTGCCCTGAAGGTTGTGATCAGTGGACCGTGAAAAGTTCATGGAACACTGATCATGAACGATAGACAGCGCAGTGAATTCGTAAAAAATAATCCACACTTTAAACAATAGAATGACGTCATTAAAATGGTTTAATGAACACTAACAGTTTAAAATACTAAACCCGGAATTAAAGTTTACGTTACGGATATCACAAAGAAAGCTGACAGTTTTTCTTAACTTTAAGTAGTGAAAATAAACATGGCTAAATTTTTATTTGGATTCAAATTTATATGGACTACTACAATTCTATGTTTACTTATCATAAATTGTAAGTATGTTAATGGACCATGATATGTATATATGTACATATTTAAAGTTTTTAAAGCTAGAAATTAACTAGGTCTTATCTTTTATATAACTTTTATATTTTATCTCATTACTTGTTTAGCTTGAACTTTAGTTTTCCTATTCAGTTGTGAGTTTGTAGTCCTTATTTAGATTATTTTAGTTCAAATGATCCATTTCCCTATTTCCCCATAGCATATAATATAAAACATTTTGTTATATAAAGGGGCATATTTTGAGTAACACGGGACACATTTCCCTTGCCTTCTTCATCTCTGTTGGGATTTCATCTTGCCTGTCCCTCGCCAAGTCTGTGATGGCTACGGCAGTATCAGTTCAGCTGGGTGTGGATACCTGTGATCTTTGTGTAAGATAAGACGGTAACGTCCACTTTATAAGGGTTGTTCGACATAACCATTGCCTATAAGACAAAAAATATTGAAATACAGACCATATGCGGGAGACTGTTCACATATGTCGTACTTGCAAGAAAGTAAAGGTGTCACATTGGAATCATATACCTAGAGTTGATCATGAATAATGGACACAAAAGCGACGGGTCCAGAAGTTTCTGAAAAAGGGGGTCGAAGCCAAATTACCAAAAGTCTACGAAAAAAGTTAAAAAATTAAGGAAAGGGGAAGAGATTCTACCACCGTAACCCTCTGAATCACGGCTTCTGTATAAACAAAGAATGACCAGGCTCTGATTGGTTTATTAGAATAACTGAAAGTTATAGTGACTGTGTATTTAAGAAAAAAAAACTGATATCTTAGCTGTTAACATGGTAATCCCCTAAATGAAGTATAAGATGGAGCTTTAGAATTGTTATTATATGACATATGAAAACCATCTGTTAATATGATTTTTTTTCCATAATACTTTCTTTTTCTTTCTTTTTTTTTTTTTTAAATAATATGAGTTTTAGTTTCCTGTGTTTGTAAACAGATGCATAATCATGGAGCTAGTCAGTCTACGTTCAAATGCTAAACATTTTCTGTATTTACAATAATACTGTGATCTTATATATAGCCTTAGATATATTTTAAAAATGACCTTTTAGTTTAAGTTAACAATATCATGACAGTAGTTTTAAACGTTGTTCCTCAATTAAGTTAACGACGGGGTAATGCTTAGGAAGTTTTATATTTAAAGTTGAAACTTTTCTAGCTGTCGTGAGACCTCAGTCTAAATTAAATTTTGTTATGTAATCAGTACTCAAACAAATTCCTATGCATAAGGATTGCTTCCTGCATGTAATGGTCAAATTAAATGAGAAACTTGAAATTAAGGAACTACGTGAACCAGAAATTCAGCAGATTGCGCAGAATTATAGAAACCGTCTTTCACCATTTTTTAATGCAGAATATTAGAAAGAAGTATGAATACGGGCTGAATTAAAGATATCCAATAAGCACATTATTTTTAATGTGTAGTGAGCCTAAAACCGACATATCACAAACGAACCACACGAACTCAAGTCGAAACGAGAGAGGCTTAGCCCTAGGACCTTGAGAATATAAGAATAAGAATGTTTATTGCTAATCAAGAACCCATGAAGGGCATAAATTTACAAAACAATAGAAGACAAAGGACCAGAGCCAGATGTATGAATGTATAACACATGCTGGCTCTTTTCAAGGCCATTGTGGACGGTCACACTAATTAGCGCCCGGGAGCGCCCGGGGAAAATATTTAGCGCCCGGGAAGTACTAAATAGCGCCCGGGAACAGATTTAGCGCCCGGGGAATGCATCTTCATTTATTATACGAAGGTTGATCAAACCATTTAGAAAAAATAACCATCTGCATATTTGCACATTCAACACATGCATTTTTTGCAAAAAAAGAAAAAAAAAAACACACACACACAAAAAAACTAAGTAACCTTTCGAGGTTATTTTTAATAATGAAAAATATATATAAAAACTAACATATAATACTTCTTAAAGATTTAACATGCCATCAAATTATATTGTCCAAAGGCACTTATTTTTTAAATGATGAATGAACAACCAATATCAAGATCCTAGCCTTAGGACCAATTACGCTAATCAATGAAGGTGACGCGTAGTTTGTAAAAAAATATACATCTACATGAATATTATTCACTAACATTCGACTTTATAATCTAAAATATTTGTCATTCAGCTCCAAGATGCCGGCAAGTAAAAAGCGAAAAATAAAACCCACTGCCAAAGCAGCCTTGTTCTGGAAAAAATGTGGAATTTGTAAGGAAAGTTGTAGCAAATGCAGCATATATTGCACAACTTGTGACACATTCTACCATCCTCAATGTGAAAAAGTTGAACTTGTTGAGTATGAAATGTTTGTCATCCGTAGGAGTTTGCCCTATACCTACCTTTATCTTACTCATTTAAAACATAATCAGTTCTTACATATTCTCTTAAAAATAAGTCATGTTCTAATCATCAAATCCTTGGATTTTAACGCACAGTTTGTTTTGTTTTGTTTTTGCTTTTTATAGTTTTTAATTCAGTCCATTGTTGTAATATATAGATAACATTGTGAATAATAAAGGTAGAAATGTTGTATGTATAATTCATTTATTATCAACCCAATCTATATTCTATAAAGTTTCCCCGGGCGCTAAATCTGTTCCCGGGCGCTATTTAGTACTCCCCGGGCGCTAAATATTTCCCCCGGGCGCTAAATCCTTCCCCGGGCGCTCCCGGGCGCTAATTAGTGCGACCCATTGTGGATATTTATACGTTTATAATGTAGCCAGGTTGTGTCGCGTACACTTATTCTACATCTCCTTTTCTTCTATGTATATACTTATACATAGAATATAGAGAGACACCCAACATTTATATGTTTTCATATTTTAAACTTGTTAGTCCTGAGTCTGTTATGTAACAGAGAAGACCCGCAGTTAAAATGTTGTTTCAATCCCCCTTTATAATCATCCCCTTAGATGGAAGATTGAAAATTAACCTAGGAGGGACAAACAAACGAAAAAGCAATAAAAAAAGTCAAGATTAGGGATTGCTTTGGTGTAAGTTTGTAATACACGTATATGTGCAGATGAGGGTTTCAAACCTTGGCCCGTTAGTGACTCAAAAAACATAAAAAAAACTGTCAAAGACATTGGGAAGTCATTTTCATACTTTTGAATAATATTTACGAAAGTTTGGCAAATTTGACTCAAATTTGAGAAAAACAGGGATGTCCAAAATCAGTTTTATTTAATCCCTGAGAAAAATAACATTACAACCAATTTTGGAAGTTGATCATTCTTTTATGGGTACATCGAATTACCGAAATGCCTGTAATTACCGAAATGCCCAATGAAATACCGAAATGCCCAATAAAAATACCGAAATGCCCGGAATTATGATAGATAAATCATAGTTTAACACATATTTTGTGTCTTTAGACGAAATAAATATTAAATACATGTTCTTGTTACTAAAATTTCGATTATCATACAAGACCTATATATTACCGATCAGTATAAGTTTCATGTATATTTATAGTGATCACTACTATATGAATGAGAGGTGGTATATTTTCCGAACTACCTTTTACCTTCTAATGAATTTGTCAGAATAAACTGCCTCTTCTAGGCATAAGCATGAAAATTTCCTTTAATAAAATTATTTAGTAGAGAAGTGAAACTTAAACGAAAATTTAAAATGAAAACTTTCTAAATTTTGGTTAATCTCAAACATTAAAGAATTGTTGTAAGAATTAACCATGTAAAATCTTTTCTATAAAAATATATTAAACAACAAAACAAATTTACAAAAAAAATGATAAAATAAACCGCAAACAGGAGGTAGAGCCACTCTGCATTTCAAGGCTTGTGACTTGCAAGATAAAAAATATCTTGGCTGCATTAACCCCCCTCCTAAAATTACTATTTATGATTGTTTAAATATACTTTGATTTTTTATTCTATGCATTCTATTCTATCTACTAGATTAAGCAAAGGGGCCACTCTGCATTCTAAGGCTTGTGACTTTCAAGATATGATAATATCCTGGCTGCATTAACCCCGGCCCCCACCCTTTATCTAAGGTTGATGTATTTATAATTAAAATGATACTATTATTTTAAACATTTTTTAAGTTTTTTTTTTATGTTTTAAAAGTTTTAAACATAGAAACATATTTACAAAAAGCTTTAAGACATTATTAACAAGAAAGGTTTAAAACCACCCAAATATCCTGCACGAGGCTCGGGCATATCTAGAATAGTCCGCGGGTTTCACAATGATTTATGGTTTAGCAGAAAAGTTATAGGTGATTGAATGGCGGCACTGAGAGCATACATATGCATCATGTCTGCGTAACTGCCGTCTCTACACACATTTTTAAGAAGTTGTTGGTATGGTGATGTTACTATGCGCATGTCCTGGATGAGGTCTACGTGCTTGCTGTGACTGTCATCATAATATGATGGATTTCTCAAAATCTCCAACATTGTGAGAAGCCTTAGAAGCGAATGGCTATCTTCTGTCCCTGTCATTGCTTTTGAAACTGCGCGATACATACAATTCCCATCGCCGACTGTCTTAGCAGGATAATTGTGGTTAAGAATAGCAGGATGGAATACCTTCAGGATTTCTACAGATATGTTGTCTGTCTCGTGGTGAAATATTTGGTCGGTCGTCAGCTGTGGACACTGTATATCGTAGAGCTGTAAGATGAGACGTTCTCTTCTGGTGATGAGTCGTAGTTCACGAGGTGTACTGTCCAAAACTGCATACAACCTGAAGCATGTAAGTAAATAGTAATGTAGATCTATACTACTCGAATGAATTTTTGATTATATATATGATCATAATGTAGTTGTTTTAATTTGTATTTTAAAATATTTTCTTGTTGTAGCTTGCGTTTGTTACCTTTTGATGGATTGGGAACCCTACATGTATGTGGATGCTGCAGCAGCGGTCTTTGTTTTAGATAACAGAAGTAAAAAAAAGTTCGTAATTTTTGCATAAAATTAAAGAAAAGAAGAATTGCCACAGAAAAAAAAAAACGTTTTATTTTTTGTTTGGCCTGATCGACTGTATATATTGAAATGGTAATTCAATGTCTTACAAAATGTAAGTAATAAACGGCGTAAACGAATAAACAAATCAAATATTTTGTGTTAAAAAGGAAAACTGTAATAACTTTCAGTTTACAAAATTATGAAAAAAGTTTTTTTTGCGCTTTCTTTTTGGTCTACATACAAAGGACATGGTACGGTAAGAGCCATTTTTGGCCCCGTATTTTATGAAAAAATAAATTTTGCGAAAATATTAAAATGTACTTTATATATGGAGTAAAATGGTTACGTGACCTATAGATTTCTTAACTGATTTAGACTTTAATTGAAGTCAGTTTTAAAGTTTATTCACAAAATGTCTGGGTCAAGAAGGCGGAGGCTTCCAAAAATTGAAAAAATGACGCAAAATTCGTCAATTTTCAGCCAATTTCACAGATGTCTTTTATATTTGTTTTGTTTTGACATCCTATTTTACACCAATGTCAGATGCTACGCTTAAAAAATTATTAGAACAAGTTTGTTCATTTACTTGAACTTCTAAATAGCACAAGAAATATTTTCGATATCAATTTTGTAATTTTGAATTATAGAGGGGGCCAAATATGGGCCTTAGTGTACTTTGTCCTTTACGAAACTCGAAATTTATCCGAACATTTGATAGTAGCTTAACGATGTAATAATTTCCAAATATATTAATTTTAAACTTAATTTGTCTCTGCTGTTGTCCGTCTTTACCGGTATATATTTTTTTCTTATTCAATGCTATTTGAATTTCTATGCAGTCACTTGGCGGGTCTCCCGGAGCGGGTCTAATTTAAAATTAAATTAAAGGATAATTTATCAAATAATACCAAAGAGATAAGGACAATTGAAAATTATTTTGACAAAAAATTATTAAGATACAATAAAAGTTTATTGAAAGTAAAAGTAATTCTAAGAGAAAATGAAAAGATTGAAAATTATAATTAAAAAAAAAATAATTTGTTAATTAAATGTTCAAAACTTTTGGAAATTGTCATTACAAAAATGAAAATTATTTTCATTTATTCTCAAACTGAATTATTAATTCAATGCTAAAAACCCATGAAAGCTATCACTTTAATCATAGATATAATATACATAGATAAAGCTCGAGGTGTTTGCCATGCTGTGCACTCCACAGTTCCCTTTGATATATCAAACGCGCGGCACTGCGTAGCAAGGTCTTTAATGCAAGTGATATTCGCCGATATAAGGCCGTATGTTGAGGGTATATGAAAATTAATCTTAGATTATCGATGGCTGACCTTATCAGTGGTATGATAATTAGTTAATTACCGGTAATTCTTAAGTGATAAGGTGAGCGAATGCAATAAAGTAGACATTAAATAAAAGGTGGTTATCTTTAGTTTTTTTCTTCGGTTTGCATTCATCGGAAACCCAATTTATTGTGCGCACAACATATTTTTTTCTTTGTATGTCCCTATCCGGGCTCCGTATAAAAGTAATAATCAGTTAAAACTTTGAACGTAAAATAAAATGTTTGTCATTTTTGAAACATTTTTGATAAAAAATGAAATTACCAAAATATTACAACTAAATAGAATTATTGAGACATTTGCATTTAGAACGTACAGCGAAAAAAAGTAACTGAATAAACTTAGTAACTGACCTTCGGAGTGACTTCTTCGGGTCGAATGTATTCTCTGTGAAGCAGCAGTTTCTGCACAGAAAATCTAGGTTGCTGTCTGACCAAACAACTAGCTGTGAAGAAGTCATGGGAACACACGCAGCATGTACCCACTTATCACAACCACTACAGAAAACACATTCTTCGTTTTCTTCGCAATGTAGAGCACATATCGAGCAAGGATATTCTGCCATGGTAAACTTGGAAGAATGAGACTGAGCACAAGTTTTGATGAATATTTAAAGGTTTGACGGTGTATGTAGGGTTTCGCAATAAAACTCTGACAATAAACGGTTGTTTTAATAACAATTTCAAACTGTCACTATTATTACCTTTCAATCTTAAAAAAAACCGGTTATGATGCTATACCAATTTTGACAAATAACTGACTGACTGGGGAGTTTAACGTCGTGACTATACCTAGATATATGTCTGCAGCGACGTTTGACAAATAACAGAATTAACCCTCTTCAAATAACAATATTCATTGGTTTTTGCTTTTTGTCCTTTTTTTTTGTTATTTATTATTTTTTTGTGGTTATTTTCTTTTTTCTGGTTATAACCTTTTTTTTTTTGGTTATATAGAAGAAGCAGATAGGAAACAAAGCAGCATAAAATACAACTTTGAAAATGATGAAGTAACAGACAACACAAAATCAACCGGAAAGAATCCAACAACGCAAACATCTTAAGTCAAGACTTGCATCTAGACATTATTATAAAAAACAGAAGACTTGATAACCATATTCGAGCAGTACAATATAAAGTCAGAGAAAAATACAATTTTATTTAGAATAGTTATAGTATTATATAACACTCAAAACACATTCTGCCCCTTTCCACGAACTCCTGTTCCCCAGGGATTAAATAAAACTTGTTTTGAACATCCCTGTGTTCCCCAAAAGGAATCAGGAACATCATGTGCTATGAAACCATTGGTCTGCAATTAAGAGTCTCGAAATAGTTTGCCCTGTTGGAACTTCAACTTAAGAATCTCGGACATAAGAAGGGCTTTATTCTCGTCCAATTGTCAATCTGTTCTCAGTAGATCAAATTTCACGTCAGCGATGCCGGCTACATTGCTATGTTGCGAGCAATCCGGAAAGGGCTCAGTTGGTTTGTCAACTATTTGAACAGACTTTAGATAATGGCACTTTTCATGTTTTGTTGTTAAAAGAAGCATAATTGTTATATGGTCCTTATTTCATGCCTCATTGTATTTGTGAAAATAAATTTTAAAAATATTTTCATTCTTCTGCTCCTTGGAAGTCACAAGTTAAAGTGTCCTTAATGCATCATAAACGCCATTTCCCGGATTACACATTTTATAATGTAAAACAACCTAAAACAATTCATATGCAAAAAAATTGGAATTCGCTTTGAATAAATATATATATTTTATAACATTTACCAAAACTGCAAGTAACATCACACAAGATATGCAAGAATAGCATATGGGTTTATTGGCCAATAAATACAATATACAGCACAAAAGATCGGAACAATGTTAGTACAAAACAATGACAAACACAAATAATCATAAAAACTATATATATAATTAATATACTATAAAAAAAACAGCTGAAGGTGTTACAGATTATAGTTTTATTATGAAATGGATAATTTATTATGAAACTCGTTACATTTATAAATGGTCATCACTTTAATCAAAAACATTCTTTCTTCATCAGAATCTTTAAAATTGCCAAAATCGATATCAATATTAAGTGTAAATATTCAATAAACCTCTATTCCACCCCCTAAAATGGGCATTTCGGTAATTTTATTGGACATTTCGGTAATTTCAAAGGCATTTCGGTAATTAGGGGCATTTCGGTAATTCGAAGTACCGTTCTTTTATGAAAATGACATGCTGAATTACAGATGCTGGATATTTTGATGTCATTCTATTAACCTGTTCTTTGAGGGTTTGAAAATTAAACTCTGTTCATGGCTAAAAAACTTGTGAAAAACAGACCCTGTTTTGTGGAACATAGGTACATGTAGTAACACTGACAATGGAAGCTAGCCACCCAGGATTTTCCAGTCCCTCAGACTAGACCAATATATACGGCTACTGTAGCTCTGGCACAGCTCTAGTCCTCATAAGGTAGAAGGTAATGAGATGTGGAATAAGTGTACAGGACTTACTTACAGTTCTTGCCAGTTGAAGTGGATATATCAATCTTTTGACCAACCTCAGTGAACCTGGGTACGGGTAAGGGTATGGGTAACAGTTACACATTTTAAGCAAATAAAGAAACAGCATTTAAAATGATTTGTTCATTTATTTTACTATTCAGAGCTAACATTAGTGCTGTGAAGGCAAGACCAAAAATTTCAACCTGCTTCATTACCAAATATAATGTGACTGTTTTGTAGCTCGGTCATATCAGATGTTTAATGAGTTACATTTTTGCAGATAAATATGAGCATATAAAAAGCACCAGTCTTGGGGAGTGGTTACTTCTTTTTTTATGATAATAAAGGGATGACCCGCTGGAATATGTACTTTTTCATATTTTGTAATATATCAAAATGGTGTGAAATTGGAATGAAAATATATGATAAGGGTACAACCTTTGATGCCATGGGATTATATCAGAAGGGGGATAAAGATTTACTCATGTCCATACAAATTTTGGTCATGCCATTCTCATGCAGAGACAGCTACATGTAGTAGATGAGAATAATTTAGAATTTGGAAGGGTGGTTCAGAATGACAAATTTTACCAACCTTAGCAACTTTTAGACCTGTCTGACTTCCACTTCTTGTTTGGGACTGGGCAATATATGAAAGTTTTTGTGAAAAATTCTCTTAAGCTTTTCTCAGGAACCATTCAATAGAATCATTTGTTTGTGTGGTGGTTCAATATTACAAATTCTAAGTGACATTTGGACATGACTTCTACTGACTGGTTTTGGTCTTATGAGAGCAATTTGTGTCCCATCGACACATTCCATATAGGTTTTTTTATAACATTATCAACTAAAGTTAATGCACCTATTAAAAAAATATTTGACAATCAGAGTTGTGCTCTAAAGCTGTGCTTGTCACCTGTACGCATTGTTTTACCCACACTAAATTGATCATTGGCAATGTCACAGATGTGCTATAGCAATCAGGAACCTGAGTTCATGTTGTTTTGACTTGAGATCATGTTTGTTGTGATATGCACTTTTTTGTTTGTGTAACAATTTATGATATATTTAGGTAGACCAATTTTGTCTTTTCTGATTTATGATGTTTGATTGCCCCATTTGTACACCTTTGCTTCTTTTATATAGATATGATCTTTAAAGTGTCTCTGTCTGTGAAATTAGGTTGCTTAAATCCTAATTTTCAGTGTTTGTCCTATTTATCCAATTCAAAATTCTTCCAAATTTCCCTTGTCCAAAATCATTTTTACTTGCTAGGGGCTAGCGAGCCTGAGGGCTAATTTCACTGACTGCTGACTTAGCATTAGCATCTTTGTGTCCAATGTATTTGTTTGGTACTACAAGTAATATAATGGCATGAATGCAAATATGTAGCTTACAATGGCTTACTAAGAAAGCAATATTTCAACAAAAATTTCCTTTTTCTTAGATATATTTTGTGCAGTAATGATTTGGATTTGCAATTTTATTCCAGTCAGACATCATAAGCTTCCAAGCTGCGGGTGTCCAATAGTGATTCAACAATAAGTTTCAAATGTTTACAATATATAGGTCTTATAAATTTCATGACCTTGCCAGTAAATAAAAAATGCAAAAGAAAATAATGAGATGTGGAATAAGTGTACGTGACACAGCCCACAATCAAGCGGCAATTCAGAAAAACCACAATGGACAACCGCCAGCAGACTTCAACAAGGCCAGTAGGCGCCGCTCACAGTTTTGCAATTGGCCCATGGTCTAAATAAAATGCATATAATTTAAAGTATTAATGTAGAATTTTTATGATTATCTATTTCAGTTATAGAAGTTAATGGACAGTGTGCAGGAACACGATGTGGGGAATGTATAGTCAGTGGACCTAATTGTGTTTGGTGTAAACAACCTGTAGGTATATAAGACCAAGATAAGAAATATCCTAGATTCTTATCCCCTTCTGCCCATATTTTCCAGCCTTCTCAAAAAATTGACTTTTGTTTAATTTTTTTGCAAATTATGCGAATATTTTGTCAAATTCCTTTAAACTGACAGAATATTTTATAAAATGAATAAAAAATCCAAAAGAAAGGTGAGAATCTAGGTATTATTGCATTATGGCCTAATGTAAAGATATAAGGGAGTTGTGAATTTAATTTACAAAAAATGCTCACGACACAAAAACATGATATGTAAAGTAACCTTAATATCTTAAATGGAAAGCATGTTTATTTGATGGCTTTCAAATGATATGAAAATGGTACTGACTTATGTTAGGTAAAATCACAAGTGGGTAAAATATTCATGTAGAGGGGCATATGCATGTAATGCGAGGGTTTGTTTGTACATGTATATGTCTGTCCTACAATTTCCATATTACAAAGTCCATTTTAAATAAAGGAAGTGTGGTATCATAAAATCATATACATGTACATCAGGATATGAAAAAACAAAAATCGTCTTAATTGTTTTGGTCTCATTACCGTAACTTCATGATTGATTGATCACAAAAAAGTGGGTTTTATACTGTACTTAAGTATACTACATGTTGAAGTTACCTCTCCATGATTAAAGTATGATGTTATAAAACCTTATTCACATATGCCTCATGCTATCAGCCTTATGTATTTACATAAAAAAGTGTCAATAACTTTATGGCTCAATAATTGCTGAAAAAAATTATATTTGGAGGCCTGGCACCTAGTCCAATGGCCATAAATGTATTGAATTACGGTAACTAAAATATAAAATGTTGGTTGGAGAAATGGTGTAATAAGATAAAGGGTCAATAATCAACTCACTTTTTGATTTTACTTGTTTTTATACTTATACATGTACATGTATGAGGAAGAAGACATTGTCTATTGTACATTTATAGATATTTTATTCATATTTCAGTCTTACAATGGCAGCAGATGTGATGTAGAGGCTACTCTGACTTCTAATGGTTGTTCATCAGGAAATATTGTCAAGCATCCTCAATCTACAGTAGTCAATCACAGGGTAGGTTAATCGGGACAGAAAAATCTGGCTCTAATACAAGTAGTTGTTAAGTGTTCCCCAGTAAATTAGCTGCAAATAAATATTACAATAGAAAATAATGAGATGTGGAATAAGTGAACACGACACAACCCACAATCAAGCGGCAAAATGAAATATAAGTATGAGGTGGTTGAAAATATTGAAAACTATCTTGTGTACAAAAATACCATCATTAGAATATATAACAGCATACACATCTCTTTAACTATTAAGGAAAGTAAAACCTTCCTCTAATGGGGGAGGGGAAGAGGGGGTCCTGTCCCGAATTCCTGTCAAAATAATCTCATAATCCCATTTTCCCGGATAATAAAAACGACCGATCCCGCATCCCGAAAAATAAAATGCAGGTTCCCGCGTCCCGCTAGTCACTTTTCCCGAATTCCCGTTAAATAATATTGCCAATCCCGGCGTCCCGGAAAAGGTCTTCCCGACCCTCTCTAATAGTTGTTTTCCAGTAAGATGGTAATTAAGACATTTATACACTTCACCAAGAGACATACTGTGAATAGACACTGTTAGTTGTACACATCTGTAAGAGTTGTATTAAAAACTTTTTGATTTACTATGAAAGAATGTATTTTGTAGAGTACCAATTTTCATTGGTCAGATGATTCTCAAAATCCCTTCAAAAAAGGGGAAATGTTTGCATTGTTCATTTTCTTTCATTTGATTTTGTGTTTTGTGTTTATTCGTGCTGTTCTTGATCATGTTTACCGGTTTGGTCATTGCCCTTTCGGACTTTTAACACTCATTGGCCTCTTTGCTTCTCTCTGTTTAACAGAAAAAAAAGATTTTTGTTTAATTCTTAAAATCATGTACAGTTTTAAGTCACAGTATATCTCTTGCCCTACTGTAGTAGTAAAGGTCTTAGATACTATTAAAAGAATGTTCTTACAATTGTCAAGCCTTTACAAGAAGCTTAAGTATTCTCAGTGTTCTGTTTTGACACTTTTATTCACTGTAATTTAGTGTTCTCCCTAAAAGCATCCTGGTATTTTCTTATTATAGCTTCACATTTCTTATAAAATATATTAATCTCAGGCTTTCAAATACATGAAGCATTTCATTTGAACCAGATAGCATCACATTGCCAGGACGCTAAAAGGGTCTAGGGAGAACACTGATAATTTTTGTTTTTTTGTATTATTACAGGATGAACCTCTTCGGGATGGTGGACCTGGTGTAGAGCCCATTCAGCTTAGACCACAAAATGTCACTATTAGACTAGTACCAAGTAAGTTGAGTACAATGAAGCATGTGTAAATATTAAGGATAAAAAAAATGTTAAATTTTTATGCCCCCGTGCCCCCGTGACAAGATGTCGGGGGCATTAAGTTTTACTCATGTCTGTCCGTCCGTCCGTCCCTACGAATTTCTGTCAAGCTTTTCTCAGGAACCGCACATGAGAATGTTTTGAAACTTTGTAATTGTAATGGTTCAGTATGGCAAATTAGACGTCCTAAGCCATTTTGAGACCTGTCAGACATCCACTTCCTGTTTTGGACTTAGGCCAATGTGAAAAGATGTGAACATGACTATGAAAATCTCTGTCAAGCTTTTCTCAGGGACCATACATGAAAATGATTTGAAACTTGGTAGGATTGTTCAGTATGACAAACTATACGTCCTAAGTCATTTTGAGACCTGTCGGCCATCCACTTTTTATTTGGGACTTAGGTCAATGTGAAAAGATGAGAACATGACTTTGAAAATTTCCGTCAAGCTTTTCTCAGAAACCATACATGAGACTGATTTGAAACTTGGTAGGAATGTTCAGTATGACAAACTATACGTCCTAAGCCATTTTGAGACCTGTCGGCCATCTACTTTCTGTTTTGGACTTAGGTCAATGTGAAAAGATGTGAACATGACTTTGAAAATTTCTTTCAAGCTTTGTCAGGAACCGTCCATGAGAATGTTTTGAAACTTTGTAATTGTAATGGTTCAGTATGGCAAATTAGACGTCCTAAGCCATTTTGAGACCTGTCAGACATCCACTTCCTGTTTTGGACTTAGGCCAATGTGAAAAGATGTGAACATGACTATGAAAATCTCTGTCAAGCTTTTCTCAGGGACCATACATGAAAATGATTTGAAACTTGGTAGGATTGTTCAGTATGACAAACTATACGTCCTAAGTCATTTTGAGACCTGTCGGCCATCCACTTTTTATTTGGGACTTAGGTCAATGTGAAAAGATGAGAACATGACTTTGAAAATTTCCGTCAAGCTTTTCTCAGAAACCATACATGAGACTGATTTGAAACTTGGTAGGAATGTTCAGTATGACAAACTATACGTCCTAAGCCATTTTGAGACCTGTCGGCCATCTACTTTCTGTTTTGGACTTAGGTCAATGTGAAAAGATGTGAACATGACTTTGAAAATTTCTTTCAAGCTTTGTCAGGAACCGTCCATGAGAATGATTTGAAACTTTTTAGGAATGTTCAGTATGACAAACTTTACGTCCTAAGCGATTTCGAGACCTGTTGGACATCTACTTCCTGTTTGGGACTAGGGCGATATAAAAATCAACTTGAAAATTTCCGTCAAACTTTTCTCAGAAAGTGTACATGGGTATGATTTGAAACTTGGTAGAATTGTTCAGTATGACAAACTGTACGTCCTTAGCAACTTTCAGGGACATCTACTTTCTGTTTGGGGCCTAGCGGGGGCATCCGTGTCCCATGGACAAATTCCTTCTTTATTTTATCAGCTCTATTTCTTTTACTATAATTTGTTTATGCCTTGACATATTGCCTTCATAGGGAAGATGTTATCAAAAATGCACATGCTCCTGTAACATTCATGAACAGAAAAGGAAGCATTGTTCAATTAAATAATTTCATATATCGAGTCAGTGCTAAAAATGTACAATAAGCAAGAACTAACAAATTTTGATAAAATTATACAAGTATTTATTAATGATATTTTCTTGCTGTCTTTTCAGATAAGGAGTTTGTATTTAAATTTAAATACAGAGTTGCAGAGAATTTCCCAGTAGATATTTACTTCCTGGTTGATCCATCATACACAATGAGAACTCTTCGGACAAAGCTAGCCGAACTGTCCAATCAAATAGGTTTGTCTTTATATTTAGGACTTTTCCAGAATTATATGTATTAGGGAGTTAAAAGCCATGTGAACTATTTCCAGCATTTGGCATACATCATCTGTCTGTCTTTTCAACTTTCAAAAATCTTCTACTCTGTCTTACACTGCTTGATCAAATGCAACCAAAGTTGGTATGGTTAATATTAAGGGTGCTCTTTATAAATAAATTTATCATATCCCAGCTAATCGAAGAAAAGGATGTATAATGGTTTATCTTTGTCCGTCTTTCTGTCTGCAAAAAACCTTTCATAACAGTTTTCTCAGAACTACAATTCACACTGACAGTTACTTGAAATTTGGTAAATGGCTTCAGTAAGAGGTCCTTTATTGTGGGTACCAAAATCGACAATCTACTTCCTGTTCATCCTCTTTAAGTCAATTTTAAACATTACGGGTCAATTGCTACAGTTTTCTTGGGAACTACTAATCACAGGGACGTGATATTTGGTATTTGACTTCAGTATCCATGAAGTCTTTTGTCATGAGTACCAAATTAGGTCTGTCAGATATCTACTTCCTGTTTAAGGACATAGTCATTTTATAGTGGGTAGTGGGGGTACACTAAGTAAGCAGTGGGTATCAGATTTTTTGTTGTTTGGATTTTTGATTCAACAAAAAAATAGAACATAGGGGTAAAAGCAACTTTAAAGCCTTATATCTTAATAATAATATTAGGGAGAGAACAAATCTCATAGATCTTATTGCAAATTTATTATATGACTAAGAATTTGGAGCTGTATTAGGATATTTGCTGTCAAAACTGCTTTAAATGTGCCTTGATCTCCTAAGCCAGGAATCTTTATCAAAGCTTATGTTTTTTTTTTCGAGAACAGGGTCATTCATTGCACTTTAGGATTGGGCTTGAATCATATGTAGTTTATTTTCAATCCAGGGGCCAATAGTCCTTTTTAGCTCACCTGGACCGAAGGTCCATGTGAGCTATTGCCATCACTTGGCGTCCGTCGTCATCAGTCGTCGTCGTCCGTCGTCGTCGTCGTTAACTTTTCTTTGAAAATCTTCTCCTCCTAAACCACTGAAGGGATTGTTTTGAAACTTTGCACACTTCATCTATGGGATGTCCTCTACCAAGATTGCACAAATGGTGACCGCCATCCAAACAACATGGCCGCCGTTACTAAAAATAGACCAGGGGGGGTCAGACTACTATTTTTGGCTTGTAAATCAAAAAGTTTAAGAGATAGATGAAATCTGATGCCACGCTACTGCTTCAGCATAGAGTCGAAGTTGTCAGATGACCCCTTATAGGAGTTACGGCCCCTTTAAGGTGAAAAATAGCATTTTTTCATGTTTTTGGCTTATAGAATGAAAACTATGACAGATAGAGAAAAGTTGTTGCTTGCTCAAATGTTCAGCTCATTAAGCTCTACAAAAGTCTCCATAGGGTCGAAGTTGTCAGACAAATCTTTATAGGGGTTACAGCCCCTAAAATAACATTTTTTCATATTTTTGGCCTATGGAATGAAAACTGTAGCAGATAGAGAGAAGCTGTTGCTTGCTTAAATGTTCAGCTCATTAAGCTCTACAAAAGCCTCCATAGGATCGAAGTTGTCAGATAACCCCTAATAGGGGTAACGCCATGTAAAATGACGTTTTTTCATGTTTTTGGCCTATAGAATGAAAACTATAGCAGATAGAGAAAAGCTGTTGCTTGCTTAAATGTTTAGTTCATTTGGCTTTACAAAAGTCTTCATAGGGTCAAAGTTGTCAGATAACCCCTTGTAGGAGTTGAGGCCCCTAAAATAACGTTTTTTCATGTTTTTGGCTTAGTGAATGAAAACTATAGCAGATAGAGAGAAGCTGTTGCTTGCTTAAATGTTCAGTTCATAAAGCTCTACAAAAGTCGCCATAAGATCGAAGTTGTCAGATGACCCCTTATAGGGGTAACGGCCCCTAAAATTACATTTTTTCATGTTTTTGGCTTAGTGAATGAAAACTATAGCAGATAGAGAAAAGCTGTTGCTTGCTTAAATGTTTAGTTCATTTAGCTCTACAAAAGTTTTCATTGGGTCAAAGTTGTCAGATGACTCCTTATAGGGGTTACGGCCCCTAAAATAACGTTTTTTATAGGGGTTACGGCCCCTAAAATAACGTTTTTTCATGTTTTTGGCCTGTAGAATGAAACTATAGTAGATAGAGAAAAGCTGTTGCTTGCTTAAATGTTCAGCTCATTTAGCTCTAGAAAAGTGTTTATATTTTTAGGCACTACAAACTTCCAAAAGTCTGAATTGTATAGTATTTGTACTAAATCGTACTGAAATGTACTCGACAAGTCTGAAAAAGTCTGAAAAGTACTTAATTGTACTCGACCAAAGTCTGAAAATTCTTAAAAAGACTAAAACGTACTTGACAATTTCAAATGTATTATTGTCAGTCTAAAATGTTCTCGACCAAGTCTTAATTGTACTCGACAAAGTCTGAAACGTACTCGACCATGATTGAAACGTACTTAACTAATTAAAAATCAATTAGGTCTATCAAACATTAAATATTTTATCTAATGTTTCAAAAGTGTGTTAATTAATGATTTAATTAGGTCGAGAATGTTTTAGAATTGTCAAGTACAATTCAGACCTGGTCGAGTACATCTAAGAATTCACATTTTCTTCCATATCTATCTGATAATTAACTTTAATTAAGGTCGAGTAAAATCAAGTACTTTTCAGACTAATTCAAACGATTAAGTACATGTTCAGACTTTTTACAAAAAATCAGACTTTGGTCGAGTACAATTAAGCACGTTTAAGACTCATTCAGAATGGTTGAGTACATTTTAGTACGGTTAAGTACAAATACTATACCATTCAGACTTTTGGTAGTTTGTAGTGAGGGTTGACTCAAGACCAGGTGAGCGATTCAGGCTCCTGGGAGCCTCTTGTTAGAAAGTATTTTCCGGACTTGCGGACCCGAGCAATCTTATACTTATTCATTACAGGTTTACTACTTCCGGGTCGGCCTCGCCATTGAAATTCTGTTGAAATTTACTAAATTTTTCAACCTGTTAAAACTTTTTTTAATCTGTCTGCCACAGTCTTAAACTACTAAAACATAATATTAAAAACGAACATCCAAGACTTTACCCCAAACCAGCTAGTTTATTTGAATCAAGAAGGGAAAAATACGCCAAAAACGGTTAGGGATAAATTGATGTGGCCGACCCACAAAGGGAAATTACTCTTGCAAAAATTAAAATAAAAGACTTGGAATTGGAATTCCAGACGACTTTTTCAAAAGGGCTATTGAAAGACAGCGAGCAGCGATCACTGGTCACATTGTGGATTTTTTAAATTGTCGTTTATCATGTTTATATTGAAGGTTGTGTCACTTACACTTATTCCACATCTCATTATCTTCTATTTAGAATATTATCTGTCCATATGTGAAGACAGTGACACTCCTGTCTGAAATGTGATCGCTCTTGTCTTTACAGCTGATTCCATAGGCCAGCTGACTACAGATTACAGATTTGGTTACGGAACATCTATGGATAAAGTTACATTGCCATATACACATACAACTCCTGAATAGTAAGTACATAAGACTTGATTTGAAATTGATATAGATTATAGATTTGGTTATGGAACATCTATGGATAAAGTTACATTGCCATATACACATACAACTCCTGAATAGTAAGTACATAAGACTTGATTTGAAATTGAAAAAAAACTTTATTTGATCTATCATACAATATATTACATATAAAAAAAGAAAAGGGAGAACACAAACTCGATGATTGAGAAAAAAAATAGCGATATTACTGAGAAATTATCTCTCATCACTTTAGATTAAAGGGATTTAAAATTTAGCCGATTTTTTTCCCCTCTATGAATACAAATGAAAGTTATTTATTTTGACAGTATCTGTCATCTGCCAAGTTAATATGTCGATTTTATCCCTGCCAAAATTACCAGCTCGTGCTATACTATATCTGTGCATTATTTTGATTTATTCAAAATGATATATAAGTCTGAAAAGCACAAATGTTTTCACAAAAACAAGAACACAGCACCCCATTTAATATTCCATTTTAAAAGTCTATATATTCAGTGTATTCTACAAGAATTTTTTTTTTCAGCCTAGCTAATCCCTGTCCCGGGACGGACGCCTCCCCTTGTGACCCTCCACACTCATTTATCCATAGATTAAGTCTTACAAGTAATGTCGAAGCATTTAAGGTAAGGTCATTGTACAATAGAAGGGGCTCCTGCAGGATATCTCTTTCAGGTCATTGAAACGTCAAAATTTATGCATATTTTTTAATACAAAGGTCTAAAATTGTTTTAAATAGAAATATCAAATAGGTCATTTGTAACTTAATAAAGGTACAAAGTTACCCATTCAAATGAAACATTCTTGTTCAAGTTTCTCATAAAACGTCTTAATTTGAGTATTTCCTCAAATTTGAGAATTTTTCTCCAAATTGAAATACAATGTAATTAGAATACCTTGAGAGATTTAACAATGAAGAAATCCTCAAATTCAAGATGTTTAATGAAACTGGTCACAGGAAAAAGAGGGGTTAAATACTTAGGTTTATTTCAAGGTTAAAGTTACTTTCCTATGAAAAAAGAATGATCAGCATTAAACTTTATACACATGTACTTCAGGATATGATCCATCATAAAAAGTATACCTCTGATATTGACCTCATTGTTCAATGATTATAGAAAAAAAGACATGTTGCAAAATTGGGGATCATCTCTATTGGATCATATGTCCCGATGATGGCTGCAATATCGCCGACGGGACATTTAACAACTTACAATCAATCTCTATTGGATCTATTCTTGTTCTGCTATTAGTTGATGAATCACACTTCTAATTTCAGCAAGTGGTTTCTGATACAAGAACAACAGCTAACAGGGATAAAACTGAAGGACTGTTTGATGGCGTCATGCAAGTGGCTGTCTGTGGGGTATATATGAATTCTTGCTGTGTTTTAATTTATGCATATTTAAAGTCATACACATAAAATATTGAAAACATTGAATTGCATGTTGTAAGCCAATAAAACATGATGTGCTTTGCAAAAGTTTAGCCTTCAAAAACACTACAACATAGAAATCATGAAATTTTAACACTGAAGAAATAACTATGGGATGGGCAAACAATTCTTAACATCCAAAAACACAAACAAACTGTATGAAAAAAAAACATTATTGTTTGTTTCTTCTTCTTTTGTACATTCAGGTAATTCAAAAATTAAAATTTAAATTACTTAGTGTTAACTCTTATTTCCCTTACATGGCATTGGCTAAGATGGAAGTAAGAACACAGTAAAGTTGTACAACTTAAAAGTGTTTCCTCCTGCAGGGTTTGGGAAGCAAATTTTACCAAGAGAGCATTTTCATTCTTTTCATAAAACTAATAAATTTGAAAGAACCATTCCTTATTCTATTTTACAATTTTGAAATGAGGAGAGGCTATTTTCAATTGAATAATCATTATGCCTAATGGCTCCAGACCATCTAAAACCATAGGATCATTTAAACATTATCTTTTCAGAACAAGATTGGCTGGAGAAATAAAGCCAGGCGTATTCTGCTGTATGCTTCTGATGTAGATTTCCATTTTGCTGGGGATGGCAAGGTAAACATACATACAGTAACAATACATAGTGTTAGAATCTACATGGGAATGATTTTAAATTTGACAGGACAATTAGTATGTACTAAGCAACTTTTCAGACTTGTTGGACACCTGCTTCCTGTTTTGGACCTGGCTAAGACAAAATTTTTGAAATTCTGACTAGCTTTTCCCTGAGTCACCATTAATGGGTATGATTTGAAATTTGGCAGGGATGCTTTGTATGACAAACTGTATGCCTTCAGTGATGTTTAAACCTGAATTTTTGTTGTTGAAATTCTGACTAGCTTTTCTCTTAGTCACCATACATATGAATGATTTGAAATTTGGCGAGGTTGTTTTGTATGAGAATCAGTATGCCCTCAATGATGTTCAAAACTGCAAATTTTCTTCATATTTGAGGCCTCATGTCTAATTGAAACACATTCCTCCTTAAATAACTTTAGATAAAATAAATTAAAGCAGAGTGAAGATGTTACTGACAGTGAAATTTTTCTTGTGTTTTCTTTTTTTTGTTCCTATCCCACTTTTACTCTTAGTCAAAATTTTGACAGAGAAATTAAGTTCCTTAGGTAGGAGGAAAACACTTCTCAGTTATTATACCCCCATCCCATGTACAAAATATAGAAATTGCCCTATATATCTGTCTGTCTGTACCTATATCTCATAGGCACAAATCCTTCTAAACGGCTTGATTAATTTTGAGACTTCACATAAAAAGCACAACTTTTGGGGATTTGCATGAAAAAAAATGCTTTGCTCTCAAATATCATTCAGGGGAGATAATTGGATTTAGATTTATTAAATAAATATGAGACCTGGTAAGCGCAGCTCCTCCTAAACTGCTAATGGATTTTGATGAAAACTTACATGAAGGCAGAACTTTTATCGCACTTGAATATTATTAAAGGGAGATAATTCAGAGAGAAGACTTCAAAAAAGATAAAGAAAGTTTAAAAGATATTGATCAAGTGGTGAAATCTTTCCCAATAAAACCCATAGGCTCAAACTCTTGCCTTGGTCCATCAATCATCCATGCCCTTTCTCTTTATATATTTAGTTGTAACTTGTCATGTTCTAAATGTACATGTTACTGCGTTTGCCAGCAATTTAGTTTATCTAAAAGGTACAATCTTTTTTAAAAGTTTTTCATTTTGTTTTTAAATATTGTGTTCAGTGCATGTGAGACTTGGTAAGTTCAACTCCTCCTAAACCACTGAATTGATTTTGATAAAACTTTACATGAAGGAAGTACAAAATGTACATCATATGAAGATGTGTATGAAGAAATTTTGCTTGATTATAAATTGGAACTTTAGTTGGTTTTTTTTTGCAATATTAGAGTCCAATATGAGCAGGGGTAACCTTTTGTGAGCTTGCTTATCGGACTCCTTGTTTATTCATATACTGTTGTAAGCAAAACGAATAGATAAACATGGAACAGATATGTTGTAAACGATGTACTTTTGTAAAGTTGTCTTCATTGTGCTAGTTTTGATATAAGTTTTAAGAGTTCTTTTTTTTGATTTTTAGAAAATATCATGTATTTGGAATGCTCACTTTGCTTAGTTCAATAAATAATGATAGATATAGATTTTGAATAGGAATGTTCCATTTGTGAGTTCTACTTGCAGAAGATAAAATTGTTCAAGTAACCTTGATAAACTTTGGATCTTCTATTTGTGAGTTGTTTGGAATAAAGTACAAATTCAATTAATTGTTTATTTTGTTGATTGTTCTATTAAATGTCAATCATTTGGAATAGTCCATTTGTGAGTTGTGCTGAAAAGATAACTGTTAATCACTTGGAATGTTCCATGTGTGAGCTCTAGTTGTGTTGAATATAACTGTCAATCACTTGGAATATTCCATTTGTGAGTTGTGCTGAATAGATAACTGTTAATCACTTGGAAAAGTCCATTGTGAGTTGTGCTGAATAGATAACTGTTAATCACTTGGAATGTTCCATTTGTGAGCCCTAGTTGTGTTGAATACATAACTGTAAAATCATTTGGAATAGTCCATTTGTGAGCTCTAGTTGTGATGAATACATAACTGTTAATCATTTGGAAGAGTTCATTTAAGAGTTGTGTTGAATAGGTAACTGTTTATCACTTGGAATGTTCCTTTTGTGATTTGTGTTGAAAAGTACCAGTAAATTGTTAATCACTTGGAATGGCCCAATTGTGAGTTGTTTTGAATAGGTAACTGTTTATCACTTGGACTCTTCTATTTGTGAGTTGCATGGGTACTGTTAATCATTTGGTACATTCCATTTGTTAGTTGTAGTTAAATTGCAATTAAGAGTTCAATGAACTGTTAGTTACTCTGTGTGTTTCATTTAAAATAAACTGAATGATCAAATAACGTAAACACATGGAATGTTCTATATTTCATTTTCAATTCAATAAGTTACATGAGTTACATGATTTTATGGATGTTCAAAGAGATGTTTTACCCAGTTCTAATGTGTTGTGTGATATATGCAAAACTGAAAAAACTGAAGATTATTCCTTTTAAATGAGATAAATTATTTGCAAAATTTTACACTAGGTTTACAGAAGCAGTAACATGTACCTTTAGAACATGACAAAAGGAAAATGTTGATGACTTCTGTTTTTTATACCCCGCCACACGAAGTGGCAGGGTATTATGTTATACCCTCAGTTTTTTTCGGTGTCTGTCTGTCCGTCCGTCTGTCTCCCGAAGGGTTCCGACCAATTACTTGAAAACGCGTCAAAGGATTTGAATGATATTTTGCACAGCTGTTTAGTTCAATAAAATACAGGTCAAGTTCGATTTCCAGCATGATCCAAAAAAATATTTTCGAGATAGGCCACTTTGAAAAATCAAATTTCATGAAATTTTGAGTTTCCGACCAATAACTTGAAAACGCGTCAAAGGATTTGAATGATATTTTGCGCAGCTGTTTAGTACAATAAAATACAGGTCAAGTTCGATTTCCAGCATGATCCCAAAAAAATTTTTTGAGATAGGCCACTTTGAAAAATCAAATTTCATGAAATTTTGAGTTTCCCACCAATAACTTGAAAACGCGTCATGGGATTCAAATGATATTTTGTACAGCTATTGAGTACAATACAATACAGGTCAGGTTCAATTTCCAGCATGAAAAACAGTTTTCGAGATAGGCCACTTTGAAATCAAATTTTATGAACTTTTGATATTATAAAGTGGCTGGGTATCATTAAATGTCCCATTACGTGCCCTATTTTTTTCATTGCAGGATTTATTTTGTCATTATTATGTTATGTACATTATTACTAAATATATATAGAAAGGGCCTTGATGTCCCAATGGTCCAATCTGATCAGCTGGACAGGTGTAGGCAAGAGTTTGAGTACTTGCTTTTTGGTTTTGTTTGGCAGTATCAATTGCTTTTAAACTTTCATTATCTAGTTCTTTTAAAAGTTATCTATTTTATTTATATTGCAAAAGTTAAAGGGAAAATTCGCAAAAAAATAATTTTTACATATGTTTTTCATCACATTTTACTAAACATAAATATACATGTAAAACTCTTCAATCTTCACTAATAAGCGAGTATGAGAGCGTTTTGTATCGATAAATTAGAACGATGGGTGCGGCCATTTTGTACGGCTAGTAGGCCCTAATGTCACGTGACCATCACCTTATATCCAATAACCACAAAGTACCAAAACGATAACGACACGCAATGGTCAACTCTATCGTCATTTAAAAATGTCTTGCATGATCTTGATGATAGTTTGGTTGTTCTACTCAGCGTAGTAACGGTTAAGTGTTATTCCGTTTTCCTGACCTAAGGAAAAAGACAGACTTGCATCTTAAATGGGTCCAGTCTTTAGATTTGCCATCCACTATCAGCAATGTCAAGTATACAAGTTTGTGTGTGAAGATCATTTTGGAGCAACATCTTTAGTGGGTGACTTAATAGTAAGCAGTGTTCTTTTGTCCATGAAAAATGTTTATATCTATCTATATTTGTCAATAATAATTTCATTACTGTTATAGTCAAACGTTTCTTACATGTTACATTATTACCTAGAATGCCGGGCTAGTATGTAACGGTCGGAATCTTTGCTATAAAAATCCACAAATCCACAAGACAAAAATATCAGTTTTGTTTTAAAAAAAGAATTATAACGGGTGTGCGTAAAATTAAGAATAAAACCGAAAGCGGAATAAAACTTATCTTTTTGTTTTGTATAAGCGTTTTAACACTTCAGTTATAACTGTGCATTTATTCAGAATATTTGTTTAACAACTAGTAAATATACATTTTAAAACAGACAACAATTTTTTCTTCATTTTTTTATCCATTCCCTATGCATTCCTTAAAAATGTGCAAATGTATTTTTTATTATTTTTAAAGGATTTCTTAAGCGTTCATTATATAGAAGATAATATTATTTTTACCTATATGAAGATAGTAATTCACAGTCGGGGGCAACGTATTTAAACTTGTGACACTCCCAGGTATTACTTACTTCACGGGGATGGTAATTAACAGGTGGTTGTGTAATGGTTTATGACAGAAAAAGAGATCATTTGTTTCTGTTAATTATTTATTACAAAGTACAACAGAAGACCTACAATTGATCACTCGTGTCTTTGATTTTTTGACATCTTTATCTGTGTAAAAATAGTGAAATTGTTCTTCTTCAGGTGATTTTTGAAGTTTTTTTTTACATTTCTCCTTTAAAAAGCAAAACAAAAAAGCACACTATACAGAAAACGCTTCGTGTTACCTTCATGTAGACAGCCGTATGAGTATATACCACAATCTTGTGTTCGTAAGATTATAAAACGTATAAATATTTCATCACTTGTATTTCTCTGCATAAGAAGCCCAAACAATAATATATCCATAAGACATAATGCCCGATCTTCAAACATTAGGACGTACGGACGGACGTACAGAACTAGACACTATATGTCCTCCTACTCCTTCTTTCGTAGATGGGGCATAAGATAGACAACCACACCAACAACTTTAGAATGAAATCAATGTAAAAAAAATCTACATGTCAAACTCTAAACTTCGTCTGACGCCCGTTTCTAATATTTAAAATGTCAGATCGGTTCCAAAGTAAACTGAGAATGCGAAGTGTACAGTAAAAATAAAAATGCCAATACAAAATTAATAATTTAGATCTTGCGTTTCGTATGAAAGTTAGAATATTTGATTTTTGGGGGGAGGGGGGCTTTAGATATATATATTTCACTTCGTCCTGCCTTTTTATTTTCGAGAACACTGGAGCTTGGATATTTCTACTATGAAATTTTCAGCCAAAAACAACATCCTACCATCCCTTTTTATTTAATTTTGACATCCTGCCTTTTTATTTTTTATTTCACAATAGCCCTCCCATGAAAATCCAATGGTTGCCCCCTTATAATCAGCAACAACTACACTAAAACCATGCAAATAAAAGATGAAATGAGTTTATATGAGGTTATGCTAATACATTTTATAAGTTATGAATGGAAAACAAGTCATTGAAGGAAAATCTATTCAGAGTCTGTCACTAATACACTCTCTAAATCCTTCGTACGTATTGTCCATCTGCTGAAGGACATTCTTTTCTGATGACAGACACAACACAAGCTGGCAGCAAAACACGATGTTTTCTTCCTAAAGGTAGACATATTCTGACCCAACTGTATGCCATAAGCAATTAAGATTGTAAAATCAAATAAATGAATGATAATGTATTTAAAAAGTGGTATCTAAAGTTACCTTGCCTTTACATTATTACTTCCTTGTTTTGTACTGTTAACTTTTTGTTGGCTAAGAATATATATAACTTTTGTTTGATGGGTCAAGAAAAACTCATTTTTTTTCAATCAGTGAAATCTTCGGCAATACCTTATCACTGAAAAAAAAAGTAAACGTCTATTCATATACCTATTTAATAGGACGTCTGGTGCTCTCCCCTGGTGGCGTTTGTACCACAAGAAACTAATATAACTAGTTTCCAGCACAACCGCGGGTTTAAAAAAACTATCTTGAAGTCGTGGTTGCACCAGGGTCGAAGATATCGGCGAATAATGTAAACTCGTGGCAGCATAGGCATTCTGCGAGCAAGGGCATTGGCTCATAGCGATCGGAACATTTGCACCATTGAGTGTAAAATTGGGTTGCTTTGAAATTCAGTCTAGCGATTTATCTCCAACTCTTCTATCTACCGGATTTCTTCCTCCGTATTCTGGTTCAAGTTGATGCCCCTCCTGACCCAATTTGACCAAATCTGCAGAACTAAAGCTGCTAGCAGACACGTAAAATATTACAAATATTTTGAAGGGACATTGGTGCTGAAGGTATATTTTTCTCATTCTCTCGAAATTGAGATTAATCTTATACAAAATCAAAGACCTTATTAAACCCCGTTTAACAATCAGGAGACGAAAGAGCTGAAGATCACCGTCTCTTCTTTGATCTTTATGAGGTGACTATTAGACATGCTTAATTGATTTGAATTAATCCGTTAAAAACTGATAGCCTTTCAAGGATCAGTTAATCAGTTTAATAGCTGTCTAATGAGATTAAAAGGCCGGGGAAAAGGTTCAGGTCGAATATACAAAATTCTTACCTGGGGCAAATTACGTAATCACCAATTTGCAATTAACACCTGGGATGTCTGGCCAGGTGACACCTTGTTGTTTTAAAAAGCGTGATTATCATATGAAAGGGAAAATTTTCAAATCATTTTAAAGAAGTTAATTAAAATAGAGTAATTTATGGAAAAGATTAGAACTATGTCGCAGAATTTTAATTATTATCATGATTTAATTATTTAATATTGATGTTTAAAAAAAATCATTAATTAAAAATTTGGTTAGCAAATAATGATAAAAAATACTTTATATTTGAAAGAAATCTTCATAATAATTATGTTATTGCGCATCGGTTTATCGTTATTAAATATTTGTTTTTGTTTACCAATTAGACCACGCGTCACCACTGTGTTTTATTAAATATAATATCGATATCGATTATATAGCGTTAATCGGATAAAGATGTAATACACAGATATCCGGTCATATCCCATAGTGCACTCGAAACCATCTCACTGACGTCACTGAGTTACTTTTGAAATCAGAAAATGCCAAATATCTCTGTTGTAAATAAGAATTTTTTGAAAAAAATTTGGATATATATTTTTGATGACATATTCTATCATTTAAGACCATAAGTCAAAAATTGTGAATTTTCCCTTTAACATTAGCTACATTCAAGTTGTTGATTTGAAGTTTTTTAATTGTGTCAACATCAGAATAATACTTATTTGTATTTTATCTTATTTTTCAGTTAGCTGGTATAGTTAGACCACATGACTTTGGATGTTATCTCGAGGCACAGTCAGGTGCTCCTAACTTCCTGAAGTATACTCACGACACAATACTGGTAAGTGTGATGTTATCTCAAGGCACAGTCGGGTGCTCCTAACTTCCTGAAGTATACTCACGACACAATATTGGTTAGAAATTATTGTCAGAGTTTATACTAGGGACACATGCTTATATACTATCTAAAGTAGATAGGACCATTTTGTGAGGTTTAAGTTTAATGGGTTTATTCGCGAAGTCCACAGAAGTGTTTAAAAAAATCTTGCTAAATTTATTTTTACACCATATTTCCCAGCAAAATTTAAAGAACAAAAAAGAAATTATCTATTGAGATTTAGGAAATTTTGCCCCAGTGAAAACTAGCTACATGTATATGGTAAAAAGGACAACTGTTTTGGATTGGAACCTGAAAACATTTGGTCCTGAATTAAAAATAGAAGGTTTTGGATCTTTGGCCAGTGTTTATTTGAACCTAGATTTGACATAACTATGCAACTGAATATAAACATGGAATTCTTACAACTAGAAGCCAAGGAATTATTTGATCTAATTCCTGGTTTAAGCCAAGCAGACCAACATTGTTTTAGAGACACATCAATTTTTGAAAAGCAGAGAACTATGATTGTTTTGTTTACTTTACTTCATTTCATATATTTATAAACAGGATTACCCATCTGTAGGACAAATCAGAAAGGCCGTCCTGGATAACAACATTAACACAATCTTTGTCATTAGTGATACAGAGGGCGCTAAGAATTATTATGACAAACTGAATCCCGACATTCCAGGCTCCTTCACTCAAGAACTGAATGCTGACGCCAATAATATTTTGACCATAATTAGAGACACTTATGAGGTTAGTTAAGATGAATATCAGAATTTTTCTCTAGGAGTTTAATTTTTTGTAAATTTTGCTTTGTTGATATATTTGCAAAAAAAACACACATAGGGCTGTCAAGTTTTTATCAGCTGCATGCCATAGATTCAATGAAACATTGAATCAAAGGAAAAAATTAAAAGATCAAAGAAATTGCCGACTAGATGTGTGAGTGTCACACGAGTTGCGTGACACTTGACAGGTCTGCACACGCAACAATCAATTTCCACATTAAATGGCAATAAAGATCAGGCATTTTGAAAAAATACCTCATGAAAACATTTCAAGAAAGAAAACATGCTATTTTAATCGCACAAAAATAGCCCCTTTTACATTTTAAGTTCTCATTTTAAATTTTTTCTTCCTTATACTGTAGTAGCAAAGAAGTCCCAATTTGGGGTTCAAAAATGTCAGCAGTCTGCAGGGGCAAAAAGAAAGTTGGTTAACACTGAAAATATTATCATCACTTTATGGAACAAAAACAAAAATAGAATAATTAAAGTGCAATTATCAGCACAGGGGCACTTGGAAACAAGAAGTGCTAAGTAAGCAATGAATTCTGCTTTTGTTGTGTTAAAACTTTCATTGATGTCAAAGCATTTTACTCGCATTTAAGGAGTGTGAAAATATCAATTTTCATTGTTTTCATGGGTGTCTGTAAACTATAAATATAAAAATCCAACAAAGTGCTATTTTTACATTGATTTCATTTAGCAACATGTGAAAGCCAAAATTGAAAATCCAACGAAATGTCTTCTTTTGGTGAAACCACGAAAATTGATACCCAACGAATTATAATGAAATCTCAGTATGTCCTTCCGACCAAGTATCATAACTTTTTCTTCATAATACATGATGACATTTGTTAAGTTCAATGACAGAGGAATGAAAGTACAGTATTTGCTTGTTTGCAAAATGATTATCTTTTTTTATTTACAGAAACTGAGAGGTATTGTCAAGTTTGTCAACGATCCATTTAAGAACATCAATGCAGAATATTGGTCTGCCTGCGGAGGGTATGTCACCAATTTTTAATGTTTGTACATCTTTGTTCCCTCTTGTCCCACAAAGCAGTAACATAAATTTACATGCTTCCATCACATTAACCTTAATGCTTTAAATTCTTAATGGATTTTTGTAAATTTTGTACCTTAATTACCTTGGACAAGTTTAAGAGAGTATGGATTACCGTTAATTTTTTGAAAGGTGTATTTTGTTTTCCTAAAAAGCACTAGATATGTAAGTGTGCACCTTGAAAAATGGCAATCTAGAAATGTGCAATGTAAAGCAACCAGCTACCCTTTTTAACAGCAGATGGGAGTCTAAAACTAATAAAACATCCTATTTGTGCATATCAGACTGAATTTGACCTAAAGGCATATTTAGCTGTAACTCAAATTTTGTCTTGTGATATCTTAAGACAAATGATTTTCATTTGCTATGAAGCTCTTGCTTTTCAGTTGATTTAAAAAAAACAACATGTTCTATATATGTTTTTCTTCTTCAGGAGACCATCCCAGACTGACAAGAGAGACACTTGTGAAAATATTACTGTTGGTGCTGAGGTAGGGTTGGATAGATTTAAAGGGAAGGAACTTTATAAAAAAACAAACCAACACACAATAACTAATGCATAGAAAGTTCAAGAGTTTGCATTTAAATATACACAAGGCAATTGAACCACAGGCTTTTTTCTTTACATTATGATTGTTTTAAATCTTTTATGTTAATTTTTGTTTATGCTTTTGTATTGTAGATAGAATTTCAGTTCAGAATGACCCTTGACATACAGAAATGTCCTGACTCCTACAGTGACCGTATGGAAAGGAGCTCCATCCATCCTGAGGGTCTGGAGGATAGACTAGATGTCAATGTAGAATATATTTGTGATTGTGATTGCCAGTCACCATCTCAAGCTGTAAGTCAAGAGATAAAAGAAGGGATGAGGGGGTTAGGTCACACTGAGGGCCTGGAGGATAGACTAGATGTTAATGTAGAGTATATCTGTGATTGTGATTGCCAATCACCATCTCAAGCTGTAAGTCAAGAGGTCACACTGGGGGTCTAGAGGATATGTTAGATGTAAATGTACAATATATAGAAGTTTGATCCACCCTGAGGCTCTGGAGGATAGACTGGATGTTAATGTAGAATATATCTGTGATTGTGATTGCCAGTCACCATCTCTAGCTGTAAGTCAAAGGGGATTGGGGTAGATCACAATGAGGATCTGCAGGATGCATTACTGTGGATTCTTTTATTTTCCTGGGTACCAATCTTCATGGTTTGATGAAAAAGTATCAGTTTGTGGATTTTTAGATTGGTGGTTGGATATTGATTAATGTTAAACTTTCTTTTTGTTGGGTATTAAATTTCATGAATTAAGCCCACCAGATAAAACCACGAAAATTGATACCCCATGAATAATAATGAAACGACAATATATGATAATGTTGAACATTTTTTATATATATTAGGTTGAGAATGCCACTGAATGCAGCCAGCAAGGAAGACTTGAGTGTGGTGTATGCCACTGTAACCCAGGGTGGTCAGGGGACAAGTGTGATTGTGACATTAGTAAGACAGAAGAGGAGACCTGCGGACAAATGTAAGTGCTGCATAGGAGTGGGAAATTTTTATGGCCAGACCATGTATGTGTGGAAATCTTGTTTTACCCTTGTCCATCTGACGTCATACATCTGTAACACTTTTTGGCCAGATTTTACGGAGTGAAAAATCCGGGTTATAAAATGGTGAATGTCGGGCGGGCGGGCGGCGTGCGGGCGGGGAAAAATTTTCGTTACAGTTTTCTCAGCAACTATTAATCACAGCCACTTGATATTTGGTATACAGCATCAGGGTGGGGTCCCATAACGTGGGAACTGATTTTAGGTCTGTCGCTCACCTACTTCCTGTTTAACGAAATCCGGCCATTTTTTACTTTGACAGATTTTGTTAAGTTCTTGATTAAGGTTCATTACGCAGATACTAGATGTAGGGGGTCAGGGATATTTCATCATGTAGGCCGGGTTACACCACTCACTAGAAATTGGGTCACTGTGACCTATATTTTATGCATGAACGACTTGGGTTAAGTTTTTTATGTTAAGGTCAATAACTTGGATATTAGATGTTGAGGATCATTGATTTTTCACCACTAGATGTGTCTTGGGTAACAGGACACCACTTGCTAGAAACTGGGTCACTGTGACCGATATTTTACACATGAACAACTTTGATTAATTTCCTTGTAAAGCTTTATATCTCAGATACATGTACTACATATTTGGTCAATGATATTTCTCCACTAGATTGGCCTTTGGTAGCACCAAACTGCCCACTAGAAATTAGGTCACTGCACCCTATATATTGTTAGCATCAACAACTTAGGTGAAGGTCAATATCCCTGGTAATACATGTCCATAAGTCAGTGATATTTCAAGAATGGGAGGGCCATCCTGTGACACATTTTCAACTTGCTTTATTGTGAGGTCCAAGGAATCACCAAAATAAAAGACCAATAATTTCTAGTCCACAAATATCAGTTATTCTCACTTAAAGTATTCTGAAAACAAGAAAAATTTAAACCACTAAAATTAAACACCCCCATTTTGTATACAAATCACAAAATTTGCAACTTGCCAAAATTACCTGCTATACAGTATCTGGGATATGGATCTTATTGAAATAATTTGCTACAGGCATATAAACGGGTGATTTATTGAACCATTTAGGTATTATGGTGCCGAACCTTCCTCTTCCATTGCAATCTTACAGCTGGGGGTAACAGGACAAACAATAAAGTAGTAAGACGTGATTAGAAAGTAGCATGTACTTGGATCAAATATATCTGCTGGCCAGGGACATTGATTCTGCTGTTCTTGTCGTCTCGTCAAAGACAAATGTTACCCTATGCAACTATGAGTGCTTAAAAGGATGATTATATAGCAACAAAAATGCATATGTAGTATTATATGTATAGTTAACAATTAACAATAGAATATATTGTTTACGTTTTCCAGTAAAGATGGAAAGACCATTTTCTGTGGCAATGTTGGAGAGTGCCGCTGCGGCCGTTGTGAATGTCCACCAGATTATACAGGGAAATATTGTGAATGTAACAACAAAGCCTGTGGTGGTTATATCAGTACTGGAGAACTTTGTAATGGTATGTATTATATGTGTTTACCCAAACAAACAAAGTTTGGGTAGGGGTCATATATGAGTCTTTTATATGTTTAGGGCCCTACATTAAATTTGCAAAAGCCCTATAGTAATCACTTTGTCTGTCCGTCTGTCTGTTTGTCTGTCTATCTATTCATTCATTCATAATATTTTGTGCACTCTAAAACCCCAAGGGGTACAGAAATACCGCACAGTAATTAAGTACCACTTGAGGGTTTGCATATTTAAATTTTATGTAAATCTGTCTAATGTTATTGTAAAAACTTAGATTTTTTGGCAACATTCAAACAGATCTTTTTGAGACATTTGTAAAGATTATTTAAATTTTAACATTTTTAATTCAATTTTTTTTTAATAACAGTTCACTCTTGTTAGGACTTAAGATAGTGTTGTTGATTTTATGTATTTTTTTATGTTTTGTTTTTCTTCATGCTGTTCTCCTTCATGTTAACTGGTTTTGTCATTGCCCTCTCAGACTTTTCATACTCAAATGCCCAATTGGTGCTTTTTGCTTTTTAAGCTCACCTTGCCGAAGGCAATGTGAGCTTTTGCCATCACTTGGTGTCCGTCATCCGTCCGTCATTCAACTTTTCAAAAATCTTCTTCTCTAAAAATGCTTAGTCAAATGTAATGAAACTTGATATGGTTGTAGTATGTCCTCTACTAAACTATTGTTCGAAATTTTGATTTGACAAAAAACATGGCCGCCATGACTAAAAATAGAACATAAGGGTAAATTGCAGTTTTTTGCAAATTGCTCAAAAAAAGTAACAGATATTAAATTCTGTTTAGGTAATAGTGATCAGCACAACAAGATCTACCTGCGCTGAAGTTTTGAAGAAGATATGAAAATGGTTGTAGGAGTTATTGCCCTTTTTCTTGTTTTTTTTTTCTTCAAATTTTACTCTTTTTAGACCAATATCTTAGGAACCATTTATTTTCTTTAAACAAAGGTGTTTGATTATGCATGGCACTTGTAAATAGACATTTCAATGTTATTTTCATAATTTTTTGTATTTTGCCAAGGCAATATTAACATGTAAGTGTTGTTTATGTTTAGAAATATTTGCTTGTTAACTTCACCATTTTGTTTGTTTTGTCTAGGCAATGGTATGTGTGAGTGTGGTACCTGTAAATGTAATGCAGGATATAATGGTACAACATGTGATTGTTCAACATCTACTGATGCCTGTAGGAACTCTAATGGGGTAAGTATAGATTTTAAATTGTAATCTTTTCCATTTTTGTCCCATGCGACGGAGGGACATAGTAGGTCTTTTTCTGTGCGTCCATCGGTGCGTCTGTCACACTTTTGTGAGCGCAACTCCTCAGAGAACGCTCAAGGGATTTTCATGAAATTTTGTAGAATTGTTTGTCATGATATGTAGTTGATCATATCAAGCCGCCATTTTGATTCGACAAATTTTATAGGAGTTATGGGACTTTATCAACTTTGTTCATTTTAGGTTAGAGAAACACTATGTGAGCCCAAGTCCTCAGAGACCGCTCAATGGATTTTGATGAAATTTTGCAGGTTGTTTTTCATGATATGGAGTTGATCATATCACACCCCCATTTTGATTTGACAAATTTCATAGGAGTTATGGGACTTTATCGACTTTGTTCATTTTAGGTCATAGGAACACTTTGTGAGCACAACTCCTCTGAGACCACTCAACAGATTTTGATGAAATTTTGTAGGATTGTTTGTCATGATATGTAGTTGGTCATATCGCACCACCATTTTGTTTAGACAAATTTTATAGGAGTTATGGGACTTAATCGACTTTATTCATTCTAGGTCATAGGAACACATTGTGAGCGCAACTCTTCTGAAACAGCTCAATGGATTTTGATGAAATTTTGTAGGATTGTTTGTCATGATATCTAGTTGATCCTATCCAAATGCAATTTTAATTCTTCAAATTTTAGTAAATTTTAAACTTTAATATGGCGTCTGGGAACATTGGCTATGTGTAGCAATCTTGCAGTTAAGTTTTAGTTTATATGTGTTTTTGTTTTGTTTAGTTACTGATTAAGTAGAAATATTCGTGGTAGATTTGATTTTGTTTATTTAATGGGTAGGAGAAATCCATGAAATTAAATTCTACAAATTTAAGATATTAAGTTGAAGAGTGTACTTTATAATACAATAAATTTTGTTCCAAACAATTCAGTTTTGTGCTTTTAACCATGAAATTTTAATCCACAAAAATAAATGATTATTCAGTACATTACATTCATTTTCCTAATTCAGACCTAGTCTTAAGACTACCGTCACTTTTCTTTTTCTTTTTCAGACTCTTTGTTCAGACAATGGTCAGTGTGTTTGTGGCAAATGTGTCTGTGATACAAACTACCGAGGCGCACAGTGTCAAGAATGTCCGGTAAGTCAACATTAGAAGCTTAATTAAGTAAAACTAAAAAAATGTTATGTCAGTCAAATTAACTTTCCTACATCTACTTGTGCTAGAGAGGGTCATAACAGATGAGATCTAATGTGTATTATTCCAATTATTTCTTTTTTTTTTTGGTATTGTTCCTAGGCTTCCATTAACAGGTGGGTATGTCCCTCTGTTCACACATAGCTTTCATAACAGTTCATTCAGGGGAGATAATTGGGTTGTACTTTTTGCAATATTGAAGTCAATATATAGCCAGATGAAGCAGGGGTACATGTATCCTTTTGTAGGCTTGACCACGATATTTCTAGGTAATTTTTAGCTTGCCTTGCGAAAGTGAGGGGGTCTATGTGATACAGGGAAATAAATGGCCACTTAAAGAAGAATGGTTAAAGTCAATTCCAACTTACTGGTATGGTAGGTGCACTTAATGATGCTTAGAAAATGCATACTTCAGATGCTGGCTATGACCAATTAATAGTGAACAATAATATGTACAAAAGTCATAATGCCCCATCTAACATTTTGGGTAGACAGACAGAAAATATGGACCCGAATACTGTTTGCCCCCTTAACTTTCATAGATGGGACATAAAACTTAAGTAAACTATAAACATCTGTGAGTTATTGTTTACTAGTTAACAGTAAATTACTAGTGTTGGATTATTGACCATTTGTGAGAGTGAGTTGTTATTAGTTCATATAACTGTTCATCACATGGAATATTCCATTTCTGAGTAGTTAAATTCAAATCACTTAGTACATTCCATTTTTGGGTAGTGAACTGTAAATCGCTTGGTATATTCCATTTGTGAGAAGATGACTGTTAATCACTTGGTATAGTCCATTTGTGAGAAGTTAACTGTAAATCACTTGGTAAAGTCCATTTGTGAGAAGTTAACTGTAAATCACTTGGTAAAGTCCATTTGTGAGAAGTTAACTTTAAATCACTTGGTATAGTCCATTTGTGAGAAGATGACTGTTAATCACGTGGTATAGTCCATTTGTGAGAAGTTAACTGTAAATCACTTGGTAAAGTCCATTTGTGAGAAGTTAACTGTAAATCACTTGGTAAAGTCCATTTGTGAGAAGTTAACTTTAAATCACTTGGTATAGTCCATTTGTGAGAAGATGACTGTTAATCACGTGGTATAGTCCATTTGTGAGAAGTTAACTGTAAATCACTTGGTAAAGTCCATTTGTGAGAAGTTAACTGTAAATCACTTGGTATAGTCCATTTGTGATAAGTTAACTGTAAATCATTTGGTATAGTCCATTTGTGAGAAGTTAACTGTAAATCACTTGGTATAGTCCATTTGTGAGAAGTTAACTGTAAATCATTTGGAATATTCCATTTGTGAGAAGTTAACTGTTAACATTTGTTATAGTCCATTTGTGAGTAGTTAACTGTAAGTAAATCAATTGGAATATTCCATTTTGTGAAAAGTTAACTGTAAATCACTTAATTGGTATAGTTCATAAATTGTGAGAAGTTTACTGTTAATCACTTGGAATATTCCATTTGTGAAAAAATAAATAAATCATTTGGTATAGTCCAATTGGGAGTAGTAAACTGTAAATCATTTGTGAGAAGTTAACTGTAAATCACTTAATAAAATCCTTTGTTTCTTGTCATTGTCCCAGTAACAAGAGATATTCCCCATTCATTTGTTTACCACTCTTTAATTTAGAGCAATCCAAAAAGGCAATCTAGATTGAATGTTGTCAGATGTCCTTCATAGGACTTGTGTGTTCATAAATGTACTGGAAAATAGTTGTTTTTGCCTTACAGCTTGTAGACCATAGAAAATAGAATAAAACTTTTGGTTGTTTTAAGGCTCACTTAAATCCCAGGGCAGATCCAGGATTTATTTTAGGGAGGACTGAGAAGAGCGAGACGTGAATTTTTTTTGGTGCTATTTTAAGGTGGTTTTATGCAAAAAACATAGTTTTTGCCTTTTTAGGGGAAGCACGCCCTTCACGTCCCCTCTAAATCTGTGCCTTAATAAGCCTAAAAAAATCCATTGGATTATTTGACAGATCAGTGATTTGAGTTATGGCCCCTGAAATGTATTTTTGCCTATATAAGATAAAAAATATTTGCTTGCATAAATATTTAGCTGAGTTATCTCTACATTGTTTGGACTGAGGTGTTTAAAAGATGACAGACCTCTTAAATTCCAAAACTGGACAAATAATTATTTTCTTTTAATTGAATACTCTTGTGTTTATGCTGATCTTTATTTTTAACAATTTTTCAGACATGCCAGGGTTGTGATGCTAACAAAGACTGTGCAGAATGTGTGGGGTTCCAAAAGGGGAAATATAGCGAGGCCCAGTGTTTATCTCAATGTCCGCATGTCATGACAACGGAGGAACTAAAAGGTAAGAGTTAGAGAGGTGTTATCATATAAATAAAGAGAAGTTTACTGAAAATTTAATGTGTAGCATTTGTGTGCTCATTATTACAATTATTGACCATAACAGGCTATCGCAAGGGTTAAAAAAAGATTGGGTTAAGTATAGACAGTTAAGCATTACTATTTAAATATTTTCAAATTATGAATTCTGTGACAAGACTGTTCTTTAAAGAAGTAGAGGTACCAAAGGGGCATCTGAATGTCAAAAGTTTGAAAGGGCAGAGACATAGCTAGTTAACACCAACAAGAACAAGAAGAAAACTCAGACAACATATTAAACACAGAAACACAAAACAACTGAATTTGATAAGCAACACAGACTCTAGTCATAGTCAAAGGCTGAGTCATTTTATAGACCAATCTTGATTTAAAGCTAAAACATTTCAGTTTGAAAGCTAAACAATGCTATTTCATGTAATCTAGAAATTTCTGTCCTTCCATGTTAAAAAAATACTTATTTTATATTCAATTTGCCTTATTTCAGTGGAGAATGTAACAGCTTGCCAGTTCCTATGTTTAACTTTAGAGTTATTTCCCTTTTCTAGTTGAGAATGTGACAACTTGCCTCTTATGAGTTATTTCCCTTTTTCAGTGGAGAATGTGACAGCTTGTCAATTTATTGACAGTGACAGATGTAGGATAGAATTTACATATGAGTATGATGAGGACTACAAGCTTAGAGTAGAAGTCAAAAGCTCTAGAGGTAGGTACCAGTGGCAAACAAAGAGAAGCTATAGGGGTTCCAGGGTTTCAAACCCCTCGTTCCTTAGGAAATATTATAATGTATCTTTATGTTGAGAAGAAACATATAAATGCTGGGTATCTGTGCCTATGTCACACACTTATTTTTGTGCAGATTCAGGCATAATAGGCCAAAGTAAATTTGAACCCCTACTTGTTCTGGATTATGCAGAGAATTCACCTTTTTACCTGCTGCGCAAAGGCGAAAGCAGGTCTAGTAGTTGGGTCACTCCGTCCATCTGTCCGTCTGTCTGTCCATCCATCTGTCTGTCCGTCTGTCCTGCTATGGGGAGCCTGTCTTGTGTGGTCTGAATCTCAAAAACCAAACACTAGATCTTTCTGAAATTTTACACAGTGATTACAGATATATTGAAGATGTGCACCTCCCCTTTTGGGGTCATTTTATAATTTCGTTTAGAAATTAGGGGCCCAAAAGGGGCCAAAATTGTGACTTTTTAAGTTTTTTCCACAATAACTTTTGTTCTGGTTGACCAAATGCTATGAAACTTTACAGTAATGTTACTTACCATAAAAGGAAGGGTTGGGCTGATTTTGGGTGTCCCCTCTTTTTTTTTGTTTAGAAACTAAGGGCCCTAAAGGGGCCAAAAAAGCAACTTTTTTATTTGTTTCCACAATTACTTGTTTTGGTTGACCAAATGATATAAAAATTTTAAGTAGTGTTACACACCATAAATTAAAGGGATGGGATGATTTTTGGTGTCCCCTCTCTTTTTGTTTAGGAACGAGGGGTCCAAAAGGGGCAAAAATGTGACATTTTTTATTTATGGTCTGATTTAGAAAAAAATGTTAACAAGTTAATTTTGGTCATATATTGGATACAAAATGGAGGATGCAAATTTTTTCTTGACCCACCTTTTCTGTTTAGCAATAAGGGGACCAAAAGGGGTAAAAAAATAGAAACTATTTTTTTTGTCTATTTTTACAATATTGGGTGGCATGTGACAAATATGCTTTGTATGCAAGTGTCAAAATATTTTGACTGTCCATATTGGGCCTAGAACGTACAGGGTTCAACTTTTTGCTGTGCGACGCAGGGCCAGACATTGATTGGTCTTGTTTGGAAAACCTGTTGACTTTTCTCTGAACAGATTTGTCATTCAATATGTATAAACTGAGACTTATCTGAAACCCTCTTATTAAAGATTGTCCGAGGGAGGAAACAGGATGTACAAATCAGGCATTCAAATGTCAAAAGTCTGAAAGTTGAAAGAGCAAAGACAAAACCAGTGAACACAAACGAGATCAGCACAAAGAAACAGACAACATAAAACACACCGTATTGGCCGTAGCCAATAACACAGGCAATAACATAAAAACAAATATACCGTATAGCAGGAAATTTTCGCGAGGTTCTAATTTTCGCTATATTCACGACCATTACTCTATCGCGAAATTTAGAACCCGCGTAAAAAGAATGCACATAAATTTGTATTGGGAATATTATTATATCACGAAAATAAATGTCAGCGTATATAACAAATTGGTCATTTGGTATGAAATCGCAAAATTTGCATGCCACCAAATTACCAGCCATATGGTACTTATAATTGTGATTGTAAAAAGTTTCTAAGATATAGATAATACTACATATAGATTGCTTGCATCTATTTCAGATTTTCCTGTTTTTATGTTGTATTCATGAAGTAGGCATAAATCAATTTTTGTTGTTATTGTTTTATCTCTGAATATTTTACAACATTGTATTCTATTTTATTTAGTATGCCAATCAGGACCCTGTCATTAGATTTCTGAGGAACTATATGCCTTAAAATGATATCTTTAATTTCAGTATGTCCACCAGGGCCGCCTGATGCCACTGTCTTAGCCCTAGGAGTTAGTGGAGCCATATTTCTAGTTGGTTTATTACTTTTACTACTGTGGAAGATATTGACCTCATTACTGGACACTATGGAATATAAAAAGTTTGAAACTGAAATCAATGATCCTAAATGGGGATTTGTAAGTTTAAGATTTATAATGGCCTCTTGAGTTTTTGATAGCAACGTCTTTTGAATAATTTCAAAGATTTTCATTTTCAATACAAAAATCAAATTATCTCATGCAATACTAGTGAAGTGAATATACAGCATTTGCAGAACTTGAAACAGTCTTGGTGGTCCCTTGTGAATGCCCACTGTCATTACTCTTGGAAATACAACAAACTTTAGCTGTCATAAAGTAGAATTGAAAATGTTTTATCAGTCACAGCAGCAGAATCCATGATTATATCTGCAAACATTCTGTATGAATGTCTGTCTGTCTGTCCACATATCTTGTAATATCTGACTGATGGATTTTGATGAAACTTTGCATTAAGAAAGAACATATTTATGAAGGTGTTCATGAAGAAATTTCATTTCACTGTGACATCTCTAAGGGGAGATAATTCAACTTAAACATTTTGCAATTTACAGTTCAATTTGAAGCTGGGGATATCTTTTTGTTAGCTTCCTTAGTGTATTCCTTGTTTTGTAACAAACTTCTTTCTTATTTTTCTTACAGGAGAAGAATCCAATTTATAAAGACTGTGTTACAGAATTTAAGAACCCAATGTGTGACATTCCACAGGGACCAGACAGTAACCCAGTCGATACATCAGATGTACAGATGAGGAAAAAATAGTCAAAATTTTATATCGTGCTTTTCATGTGCAATAATGAACTAGACAAAATTATAGATTAATTAACATTCCACTTAACGAAGGAGAATTTACATATTGCAGTAACCTCAGTTTAGATTTTTATAACAAATATGTCTTCCAGAAAAATGCTAGCTTGTTTTGTTTAAATAATGAAGTAATGACAAATTCACATTTCACAGCAATTATCTATTGGGGCATCTTGATATTTGATATCCAGCATCAGCATAAGGCCCCATATTGCTAGATCTGAGTTTAAGTCTGGTGCCCATCTACTTCCTGGTTAACAAAATCCAGCTATTTTTGAATGGCAAAATTTTTTAATGTAAAGTTCCTCAAAAATTCATATGAAATTCAGAAGCACAAAAACTGCCAATTATTAGTATACTTTTAGGATTGATTTTTAGATGTTTTTATATTGCTTTTTTCCAAATAGCCAAAAATATTGAAGGACATCTCATTCAATCTAGTCTCATGCATGATCTTTCACATGATATATATTTTTATGGAAAAAAACTATAGCTAGTTGAGAACCTTATGTATTAACATTTTTTTTCAATTATTTAACATTTATAAGTAAATTACATTTAAACAACATCATATCATCCATATAATTCAAAATGTTTATGACGTGCGAAATGATATTACCTAGTATATATGCTTAGCATGACAGAATAGTTTGTAAATGAGAATAAAAAATCATTTTAATTTACAAATGGTATTTTAAATACTGTTTTAACTTTGGTATTAGATTATTACTTGAATTCCACTTAAACAAATCTGACTGCATAAAGGATTTATCAAAATAAGTAATCAAAATGATTATGATGTTTTGGAAACATTTTCAAAATGTTTAAATAGTCCAAATGATAAAACTATCAGAAAGAATCATTAGGTCAACTGCAAAACAAGAACCCATAAAAAAAATTTTTGTTCAATAATAAAAAAAAAAGTTCTTTTGAGTTGAAATTTTTCTTTAAATTGGATTGAGTTATCTCCCTATCAATGTAGAATTTGTATGCTGTAAAATTTAAGGTGATTGTACGCCATATTTATGTTGTCTATAAAAGGTTTTAGAAGCAATACATAGGAGTTAATCGGATATTGTCTGCCTACCCCATCTCTGGTCTCAAACTCCCCAGTCATTGGATATTTAGCAATTAGCTCCAAACTGAAGTATAATAGAATATAAAGCAATATTTTGTATATTATCATCTACTTCTAATACATAGGTGTTTCTTTACCAACAGTGCCCTTAGCTATCATATTTAAGTTATAAAATGTATTAAAAGTAGTACCTTGGCTTAGTTGCATCCCCATCTCTGACCTTGACCTTGATTTTCCAGTACAGTCAGACTAACAAATTTCCATACATGTCATATCCATCTTAAAGTTGTATGAGGACCTCCATATATCAAGAACCTAGAAATCCTAGGTTGATGAAACTTTATTAACGCTCTGTATTAGTGCTAAAACATTTTAGCTTTATCTTTTGACCTTGACTGAATTTTCAGTGAAGTCACTGGTACTTTTTGTAATAAATGTATAGGTGTATAAGAAGGATTTTAATATGCTCTTTCTGTGACTAGAAGACGAGACTTACAATAGTGCTAACTCTTTTTAAGTTAGCTTAGATATTTAAGAATAATTCCAACATTTTAAATACTGTGGATTCATTAATTTTTTTGGTGATCAGTTCTTGTGGTCCAACCCCCCTTCCCTTTTCCACCCAAATAGGACATAATTTAGTGGTTTACACTTTCAACTAAAGCTATTAGTACAAAATGACCTCTTCATTAGATACTTATTCATGGTTGATTGTCATCCACAAAAATCAGAAAACTTGGTACCCCACAACTAATTATGAAACCAGTGTCTTCAATATTTCAGATCAATATAAGCTATTGAAATATATCATGGTAGAATTGTCATTTAATTTTTAAAATGTTAACTATCAATTAATCATATTTGCTAATTGCTTATGAATATTTCATATTTCCATTACATAAGGCTTATATATGACATATTATTTTTCATACATTTTAAATATTGGTAATGCTAGTTTTATCTAATCTTAATACGACCATGCTAGATTTATCATTTCATGGAAATACATTGCATAATGCTAAACCTTTGTACTCTTAAAAATATAAGGTTTTCTAGTCTTATTTTTATATATTTATATAAAAATAGTAGATAGTATTAATAAATTTGTACATAGATTTTTAATCTTAGATTTCTTTCTATTTAGCATATATATGTTTAACAAAATAGTGGAAAGGCATAATTGTATACTTTTTCCATAATGGGACATGATATTCTTTTAAAGATTTCTTGTTTAACCCCTCACAAGCTTTTTATACGACCGCAAAATTTTGCGATCGTATAATGTTATGGCGATGTCGTCGTCGTCGTCGTCGTCGTCGTCGTCGTCGTTGTCGTCGTTGTCGTCTGGGAACATTTGGTTTCCGTGCGATAACTTGAGTAAATGTTGACCAATTGTTTTAAAATTTTGATATGATGTTTGTAACCACTAAAGGAAGGTTGGTATTGTATTTGGGGTTTGTAGCCCCTACCGTTTTAGAAAAAAGGGCCAAAAGGGGCTAAAACGGGTGTATTGACAAAACTGTTGTAAAATGTTTGTTATTCATTCGATTTTGAAAATTCTTTTTTTAATGAATTCCTCATTAAATTCTGTCAACTAAATGTGTCAATGATTTTGATATTTATTGCACCGTTACATTGCTACAGGGGGTCAAAAAGGGGCCACACCCCAAAAATCGACTTTTTTATTTGTGGTCCGATTTTCAAAATCTTTTTTTCATTGGAATCCTTGTGAAAATCCCTGCCTGCGTTTTTCAATCAGATTTGCAATATCTCTTACCGTTTTTGAGAAATTAGGGGTTAAAGGGGCCAAAAACGCCATTTTTAAAAGTTTGTGAATGCAAATAGTTTATACCAAAAATCAAGTTGTAGTGGGCCTGCCAATTGTTATGAAGTTTATATATGATGATTATATCCACTAAAGGAATCTTTGTTTTGTATTTGGGGTTTGTGGCCCCTACTGTTTTAGAAAAAAGGGCCAAAAAGGGCTAAAACGGGTGTATTGACAAAACTGTTGTAGAATGTTTATTATTCATTAGATTTTGAAAATTCTTTCTTTGTTGAATTCATCATTAAATTCTGTCAACAAAATGTGTCAATGATTTTGATATGTTTTTCACCATTACATTGTTACAGGGGGCTAAAGACAGGCCACGCCCATAAAATCAACTTTTTTATTTGTGGTTCGATTTTCAAAATCTTTTTTTCATCGGATTCCATGTACACAATTTCCTATTATTTTTTATCGGATTAGCAATATCTTTTACCATTTTTGAGGAATTAGGGGTCAAGGGCCAAAATTGTAAATTAATACATGTATAGAAATAAGGCTTTTTGTATAAGATGTTGATGTAAATATATTTGTCAAAAATGCATTTCTATAAGTCCACCACAGGATGCATGTGTCAAAAAGTTTTGTAAGTCCACCATTGGCTTCATGTGACCAAAGCAATGGACTATCCATATTGGGCCTCCAACATACAGGATTCAACTTGTTGCGGTCGTATCATGCTGCGCTCGGCGTAGCTTTTTATTTGGGTGTTAAAATGAATCACCATATCTGTCTGTCTGTCAATCTAACCATCCCTCCATCTGTCAATTTAATATCTAGTTTAGGCAGTGTACCATACAGAAATGAGAATGAAGAAATTTCTGCACTCTTGAGATATTTTAAGGGGAGATAATTGGGCTCATTTTTTTCCCAATGTAGAATTGGTATTAAAGCTGGGGATTCTCAACAAACTGCTTTAGGTTCTAGAAATAATGCTTTAAGGGTTTCAGTAAAAATTGTCTGGCAATCACTTAAGAGTTATCTTGCTTTTACTTTTTTACCTATTTTTTTAAAGCAATCTTATGAAAGGGGATGGCTTTGAAACTGTATATTTATTGAGAATGTTTTCATCTTAGACTATTAACTTTACAAACTCTCTAGAAATCAAGTTCCAGGTAGCCTCTAGTTTTAATGCATCAAGATTACTGCTCAGCAGCTATTAATTTCATAAATGAATACAAAACTATTTAAGTGTAAAATAAATATAAAGTACTACTCACAAATGGAATATACCAAGTGATTTTACTGTTAACCTTCATTCATGGAACATTCCAAGTATTTAACAGTTATGTACTCATTTCATTATAATTAAACTACAAAAGGGTGTACCAAATGATTTACAGTTACATTTACATTTTATATAGTGCTTTTCATGTGCAATAATAAATAAGACAAAATTATAAATTAATTAACATTCCACTTAACAAAGGAGGATTTACATATTGCAGTAAGAAAGAAGCAGAGGTACCAATGGGGTATCCGAATGTCAAAAGTCCGAAAGGGCAGAGACTAAACCAGTAAACACAAACAAGAACGGGACAAAAACAGACAACACGTAAAACATGGAAACACAAAACAACTGAATATCAATTAACAACGCGAACTCCAGTGGAAACAAGAGTGAACTCAGGTGCTCCGGAAGAGTAAGCAGTTCCTGCTTGCTATAGCACACCCGTCGCGTTGCCAATAGTCCATTCAGCGTGTCAAATCCAGTAAAGGCAGACAAAACAACACCCTATGACAAACCAACATCTGCACTCATCTGAGAGATCGAAATCCCATATTTGTCTATAAGTGCATGATGTCTTCCGTAAAATTTCTTGAGTGAAGATAGCAACCGAGGAGCAACATAACCCTGTGTGAGCAATTTTTGCGTCAGACGTGTCGCTCTGCTAAGGAAATCGATGTAAGTCCCGCACGCTCTGGAGTAACGAATCAATTGAGATACGTAAACTCCATAAGCTGGAGCTGACGGAATATTGCTACACAAGAAAGGGAAGTTGACGATTGGAAAGTTGAAGTCATCACGTTTGTCATAGAGCCTTGTTGAAAGTCTTCCTTGAGAGTCAATTTCGAGATGTAGATCTAAATATGAAGCAGACTTCCTAGAATCCGTTGTGTCCTTAATCTCAAGCTCCTGTGGATATATGAGATGGAGAAAGTCACCAAATCGAGAATTGTTTAGTGAAAGGACATCATCAATATAACGGAACGTGAGGTTGAAAGAGAGAGCTAGTCTACGGTCTTTTTTGTCTAGAAGCGATTGCAAGAAGTCTGCTTCATATGAATGAAGAAACAAATCAGCAAGCAAAGGTGCACAATTAGTGCCCATAGGAATCCCTATTGTTTGCTGAAAAAAACGTCCACCAAACTGAACAAATATGTTGTCAATAAGAAAGTTGAGCATGTCGATTATTTGGTCTTCTGTAAATTTGTTCTTTTTCTTGGACTCATTGATGACAAAGTAAGTCTTGGTATAATCGACTACAAGAAATTTGTACCTGCGTTTTCCATTCTTTTTGAAAAAGCTGCGTTTAATCAGCTGTGCCAATCGCGATTTCAGTTGTTCATGTGGAATAGAAGTGTAAAGTGTGGAGAAATCGAATGTTTTGATGCTGTTACAAGATGAAACTGATTTAGAGTTAAGAATCTCCATCAGTTCTTTCGAATTCTTCAGGATCCACATTTGATTGACACCATTTCTAGAATAACAACAATCGTAATATTTCTGGAGGCCGGATTTTACTGCCGTAAGTATTGAAGTCAACAAAACTGAAAGAGGTTTAGTTGTACATTTGGATGACCCTGCAATGAAGCGCTGTTTGTATGGATTTTTATGTAATTTGGGAATCCAATACAGGGATGGAATGTCATCATTACTGCCACCAACAGAAAGGCCGAAGGAGGAAATGACAGATTTGTGATTGTCAATGATTTCCTCCTTAGACAGTGTTGTAGCCGTGTATGTGGTGCTGTTGCTAGTACAACCAACCCCCAATTCAGCTGTCAAACAGTCTATATAGTGTTTTTTGCACACAAAAAAGATGTTATTTGGTGCTTTGTCTGCAGGTACAACAACAAATTTGTCATGTAAGGTGGACAATGTTTTGGCAACATCAGCGTTGCTGAAAATGGATGTTGCCTTAGTGCTCATTGAGCCTTTCAAAGAATTGATTCTTTTCAAAACCAATGACCTCACCGCTTTTACCCATTCTGACAAAACGTCACATTCTTTCTCCTGTTCTTTTTTGGCCCATTTTCTGGCATAGTCCTCAACTGAATCCATAATTGTTTTGAAATTATAGTTCCAGTTGATTCGTCTTGGCTCACAATATTTAGGTCCTTTAGCCAAAACATCGCGAAGTAAGTCATTTTCCACGATGTTGAGGTCACCAGTGATAACGTGGCCAGAGGGACCATATTTGAATGGGGACTTTTCACAGGTACAGTCTGGAGGTTTTGCTTTGAGGTCATTGATTTGGAAATCCCGCAACACTTGTTTATAGTTGAAAACCTTAGGTGCAATGGTGGAAGTGTAGGAATAAGAGATAATGGGAATGCTTTTATCTTTGAAGTAAGGAGGAATATGTTCCGTAACAGATTTGTGGTGTAAAATATTTTCTAAATTAATAGCATCTAACCCCTTGTTTAAAAATGGAAGTGAAAGAAAGGAACGATTGTCTTTACTGTTTTCGTGTGGAACTCCAACAGGTTTGAATAAGCGGTTGTAACCGATATCAAGAACGATAGCAGTGAGTCTATAAATGTTAGAGTAACCTCAGTTTAGAATTTTATAACAATAACATCTAAAATGTTAGCTTATTTTGTTAGTATAATTAAGTATTGAAGAATTCATATGTTGCAGCAGTTATTTTATTGGGCATCTTGATATTTGATATCCAGCATCAGCATAAGGCCCCATATTGATGGATCTGAATTTAAATCTGTTGCTCATCTACTTCCTGATTAACAAAATCCAGCTATTCTTGAATGACAGAAATTTTAAAAAGAGTTTCTAAAATATTCATATGAAATTCAGAAGCACAAAAACTGCCAATTATCAGTATACTTTTAGGATTGATTTTTAGATGTTTTTATATTGCTTTTTTCCAAATAGCCAAAAATATTGAAGGACATCTCATTCAATCTAGTCTCATGCATGATCTTTCACATGATATATATTTTTATGGAAAAAAACTATAGCTAGTTGAGAACCTTATGTATTAACATTTTTTTCAATTATTTAACATTTATAAGTAAATTACATTTATACAACATCATATCATCCATATAATACAAAATGTTTATGATGTGTGAAATGATATTACCTAGTATATATGCTTAGCATGACAGAAAAGTTTGTAAATGAGAATAAAAAATCATTTTAATTTACAAATGGTATTTTAAATACTGTTCTAACTTTGGTGTTAGATTAATACTTTTTGAAAAACTATATTTATTTAGAAATTACTTTGTTTAAATCCATATTCTTACTTTTACTGATATATATACTTGATTAAAGTTTTGAAAAGGGTCACATGAAAGAAAATGATTTACTAAATTTATCATTTGAATTCTACTTAAACAAATCTGATAGCATTAAGGAATTTATCAAAATGAGTAACCCAAATAATTATGCTGTTTTGGAAACATTTTTATAATGTTTTAAATAGTTCAAAACCGTCAGAAAGAATCATTAGGTCAACTGCAAAACAAGAACCCATAAAAAAAATTATAAGTTGAATTTTTGTTCTTTCGAGTTGAATGGATTGAGTTATCTCCCTTGCAATGTAAAATTTGTATGCAGTAAAATTTAAGGTGATTGTATGCCATATTTATGTTGTCTATAAAATGTTTAAGAAGCAACACATAGGAGTCAATCGGATATTGTCTGCCTACCCCATTTCTGGTCTCAAACTACCCATTTATTGAATTTTTTGCATTTAGCTCCAAACAGCAGTATAATAGAATGAAAAGCAATTTTTGTCTCGCCTGCGACGAATAGTCGCGGAAGGCGAGACATAGGTATTACTTTCCGGCGGCGGCGGCGGCGGCGGCGTCGTAAACTTTTGTGTAAGACTTTTGTGGACAATGAATTGCTTGAAAAGTATAATAGCTAGGCATCTGATATTTTGTATACAGACAGTTCAGGTTATGGTCTACGCAACTGTCACCATGCTGTTTGACCATGATCCCATTTTCACGCTCCAGTGACTCTGTGAACTTAGGTCTTTTTTCAGGCCGTAAACTTTTTTGTAAGACTTTTGTGGACGATGAATTGCTTGAAAAGTATAATAGCTAGGCATCTGATATTTGGTTTACAGACAGTTCAGGTTATGGTCTACGCAACTGTCACCATGCCGTTTGACCCTGACCCCATTTTCACGCTCCAGTGACTCTGTGAACTTAGGTCTTTTTTCAGGCCGTAAACTTTTTTGTAAGACTTTTGTGGACGATGAATTGCTTGAAAATTATAATAGCTAGGCATCTGATATTTGGTATACAGACAGTTCAGGTTATGGTCTACGCAACTGTCACCATGCCATGTGACCATGACCCCATTTTTACGCTCCAGTGACCCTGTGAACTTAGGTCTTTTTTCAGACAGAAAACTTTTTGTAATACTTGTGTGGACAATGGATTGCTTGAATAGTATAATAACTAGGCATCTGTTATTAGGTATACTGACACTTTTTGTGTTTATATCAAGAAATGAAAGCTTAGGTAGTTGATTTTAGCGATGGTGCCGGCAGGCGAGACATACTTTTAGTGGCCACACTTGTTTGTTTATTATCATCTACTTCTAATACATAGGTGTTTCTTTACTCGTGGCAACCTTACCTATCATATTTAAATTTTTAAGCACTTCTGGATTAAAAGTAGTACCTTGGCATAGTTGCATCCCCATCTGTTACCTTGACCTTGATTTTCCAGTACAGTCAGACTAACAAATTTTCATACAAGTAAGAGCAATCTTAAAGTTGTATGGGGACCTCCATATATCAAGAACCTAGAAATCCTAGGTTGATGAATCCTTATTAACCCTTCTGTATTAGTGCTAAAACATTACAGTTTCATCTTTAGACCTTGGCTTTGAATTTTCTGTTAAGTGATTTTGAGAGACTCACTGGTACTTTTTGCTATGTTTGAGTTTAAGTGTGATTTTATTTTTCAATTATTAAATGTAAAGGGGAATAACAAGGATTTTAGTATGCTCATACTGTGACTGGCAGACAAGACTTACAATAGAGCGAACTCTTATTAAGTTATCTTAGAAATTTAAGAATCATTCCAACATTTAAAATAATGTTTATTCATTAATTTTTTTTTGGTAATTAATTTTAGTGGTACCCTGCTTGAAGGGACATAGTTTAGTGTTTTACACTTTTAACTTTAATAAGGTATCAATTTAAATGACCTCCTTATTAGATACTAATTTCATAGTTGATTGTCATCCACAAAAATCAGAAAACTTGGTACCCCACAACTTATTATGAAACCAGAGTGTCTATATTTAAGATCAATATTAGATTTTGAAATAGAGTATGTTAAAAATTGTCATTTGATTTTTGAAATATTAACTATCAATTAATTATATTTGCTAATTGCTAATGAATATTTCATATTTCCATTACATAACACTTGTATATGACATATTTTTTCAATACATTTAAAATATTGGTAATGCTAGTTTTATCTAATCTAAATACAACCATGCTAAATTTATCATTTCATGGAAATACATTGCATAATACCAAACCTTTGTACTCTTTTAATAAGAAAAGGTTTTCTAGTCTTGTTTTTATATATTTATATAAAAATAGTAGATAGTATTAATAAATTTGTACATAGATTTTAAATCTTAGATTTCTTTCTTTTTAGCATATATATATATGTTTAACAAAATAGTTGAAAGGGATACATTTAGTTGTATACTTTTTCCATAATGGATGTGATCTTGAAAAGATTAATTGTTTAACCCCTCACAAAATTTTGGGGGTGTAGAATCAGTCCTGCAGTCCCTCCCTCCCTCCTTCTGTTTAATATCTAGTTACTGCAACTGCTATTTAACTCCATGGATAAAACTTAACATCAAATATAGGAAGAGTGCCATTCAGAAATGAGAATGAAGAAATTTCAGCCCTCTTGAGATATTTTAAGGGGAGATAATTAGACTCAATTTTTTTCCAATGTAGAATTGACATTAAAGTGGGGGATGCTCAACAAACTTGCTTTAAGTTCTGAACAAAATGATTTAGAGTTTCAGTTAAAATTGTCTGGTCAATGATTAAAGAGTTATCTTGCTTTTACTTTTTTTAAACCTAATCTTTTAAAGGGATGGCTTGGAAACTGTATATTTATTTAGGATGTTTTCATCTAAGATTATTAACTTTACAAACTCTCTGGAAATCAAGTTCCAGGGAGCCTCTAGTTTTAATGCATCAAGACCACTACCAAGCAGCTATTATTTTCATTAATACAACAAAATTTATTTTAGCGTAAAAAAAATATGAAGTACTACTCACAAATGGAATATACCAAGTGATTTTACTGTTAACCTTCATTCATGGAACATTCAAAGTATTTAACAGTTATGTACTCACTTCATTATTATTAAACTACAAAAGGATATACCAAGTGATTTACAGTTAACCACTCATAAATGGAACATTGCAAGTCTTAAACTTTAATTAGCTACAACTCACAAATGGAATGTACCAAGTGATTTACAGTTAACCACTCATAAATGGAACATTCCAATCTTAAACCATACTAAATTACAACTCACAAATGGTAGTGATTTACAGTTAACCACTCATAAATAGAACTTTCTAATTTTATACCATACTAAATTACAACTCACAAATGAAATGTACCAATTGATTTACAGTTAACCACTCATAAATGGAACATTCCAATCTTAAACAATACTTTTTTACAACTCACAAATAGAATGTACCAAAAGACTCATAAATGAAAATTTCCCAGTCTCTTTAACTTAATTCAGTATAAATCACAAGTATTTACAGCTAACCGTTCATAAATCGAACATTCCAAACTTTGAACTTTATTAAATTTAAGTTAAGCTAAATGTGCTAACAAATTGATCTTCCAAATAAAACAATTAGGTTTTTAGAACTCTCATTCCATAAACAACATTACTCACAAATGGAATAGAACAGGTGATTTGTAAACATGCAGTTTGTTAGAAGATGATGAGATGTATAATAAGTATATGCAACACAACCCACATAAACAAGCCCCAATTTAAAAATACCACAAAGTATTCAATGTGAAATGCAGTCATTTAGATGTTTGCTCACCAATGGAATATTCCACTTGTAATCACAAATTGTTTTTTTGCAGTTTTCACACTTATTTAAAAAAACAAGTGTGGACACTTAAAGTGTGTCTCGCCTGCCGGCACCATCACTTTAATCAACTACATAAGCTTTTATTTCTTGATATAAACACAATGAGTGTCTGAATACCCAATATCAGATGCCTAGCTGTTATACTTCTCTACCAATTCATAGTCCACAAAAGTCTTACAAAAAAGTTTACAGCCTGAAAAAAAACTAAGTTCACAGAGTCACTAGAGCGTAAAAATAGGGTCAGGGTCACATGGCATGGTGACAGTTTGGTAGACCATAATCACAACTGTCTGTATACCTAATATCAGATGCCTTGCTATACACTTTTCCAGCAAATCATCATCCACAAGTCTTACAAAAAAGTTTTTGGCCTGAAAAAAGACCTAAGTTCACAGAATCACTGGAGCGTGAAAATGGGGTCAGGGTCACACGGCACGGTGACAGTTGCGTAGACCATAACCTGAACTGTCTGTATACCCAATATCAGATGCCTAGCTATTATACTTTTCCAGCAAATCATCGTCCACAAAAGTCTTACAAAATTACAAAAAAGTTTATGGCCTGAAAAAAGACCTAAGTTCACAGAATCACTGGAGTGTGAAAATGGGGTCAGGGTCACATGGCATGGTGACAGTTGCGTAGACCATAACCTGAACTGTCTGTATACCAAATATCAGATGCCTAGATATTATACTTTCAAGCAATTCATTGTCCACAAAAGTCTTACAAGAAAGTTTACGACGCCGCCGCCGCCGCCGGAAAGTAATACCTATGTCTCGCCTTCCGCTGTCTGCTCAGTTTCCCAACAATTAGAATTAGAATTTCACCTGAAAAATGCATAACTGCAAATGGTGTACTAGCTGCATGTCAAATTATGAAATTTGGTTGAATAGTTAAAGATAGACAATTTGCCTGAAACCGTTGTCTTTAGTTTTGCTTTAAGCATTTAGTTGAGTCCATACAAAGGAGGTTTTGATATAAATGGGTTCTCAATTAAAATTTAAAATTCTCATATGCCGTTTTTCATATTTTTCAGATTTGTTTTCTTTTTGATAGATTTTGGGGGTTTAACTGGAAATGAGAATTTTAAATTTTAATTGAGAACCCATTAATAGAAAGGAAGTTTTTCGTTAGAGACCGACTGTAGAAAGTGTTTGGCAAAATGCACAATTTCACAGCAAACTTTACTTGGTAACTAGTCGCCTCTCTCTTGTCAAAGTGACATAACTGAATGTAAATACCAAAAAAAAAAACACACAAACAAATCAAATTAAAAGTGCATTTAAAGTTCCAACAACTTTGACACATCTGTCAACATATTTCCATAGCAGGACGAAATTCCAAGTTCCCTTTCACCAAGTCTGACCTTAGCCACGTTATCTCCGCAACCTTTCGGTAATGAAGTCATTTCTCTGTTTTCGCCTGATTACACCCATTAAATATAAACACAAGTTATGCAAATTTAGAACAATATATTTTTGTATATTGAAATATTTTTGTGGAGCCGATAAATGATTTTTACCGTTGATATGAAGAATGATTGGCAGTTGATATAAATCAAAGAGGCCAATGATTTGTTTCACGGCCTCGGATTTTACACGAAAAGTTACACAACTGTGAAATGATTCTGTTTATGTTCTTTGATATGTCCAGTTCTAAAAATTTCAAATTTTGAAATTATAAGTTAAAACACACGCTTTAATTAATTGGCCACGAAAGACCCTAGTGGAAAAACCACAGAGTTTGGATTTAAGCTTTAGCGAAAAGGGGACTAAAAGTTTGAATTTAGGCCAAGAAAAGCTGCCGTTGTTGTTTGATTGACTTTGATACAGATCTAACCTCCATGGGCTATACAATTTCTCAAAAGACCCCGACATCGAGTCTCAAGTCAAAGTTTGAATGTTTTAAAGTTTTTTTTCTTCTATATATTTAAATGCAGATTGACTCAGGGTTTATGCCATTTGACAAGCCAAGGATTGTGGCAATAAGTAACACTGAACCACTAGTACTGCACCGAAACACATGCACTGCCGGGCAACTGAACAACCCAATGCACACATTTCATATGCTTCGATTTTCTTGTATTGTCATTGGAAGCTTCTCGGTAAAAGTTCAGAGCGACTGGGGTGGGTGTCCAAGGTGGTTGAATGGGTTATCCCTTTCATCTCGCGTGCCGGCTTTGTCAAGCTATAATTAAAACCTTGCTGCAAACCATGGCGGTGCACCGTGTTTGAAAAAAATGTCGCGTTTGTTGCACATTATAGAAGACCCCTGTTGCTGATCTCGATAAGAGAAGAACCAGTAAACTCCCGATTGGCCTTGTGTCTCCTTTTCCTCCTGGGGATTCACTTCATCATCATTTCATGTTTATTTTATCATCTCCCTGATATAGCGGAAGTCGTGCTGCTTGACCAACAACAACTTGTATTGTCGTTGGTATGATGATGCGTATACATGCACTTACGATAACATAATTAACAGGCGCGGATTCTGTAGGGTTGCACCCGGTGTGCACCCTTTCTAAAATTCGAAAAATATATATTTTTTGGGTCAAATAATTTGTTTTTCTGGAAAAATACCCCTCTATTTTACTTATATTTTATTCAGTGCCCTCCCTCTGACACCAAATCCTGGACCCGTGTCTTAATAGAATGAAAACGTCAATCATACTTTTTCGTTACGTTACTCCTTCTTCACTGTTCGTTACGTTACTTCATTGCTAAAGTAACGTAATTTTGTAACATGGCCACGGGTGTGCACTTGTCAATAAAAAAAGAAAGAATAATTTTTCAGCCTACCATTATTTTCCATATACATTAAGGGAAATATATCATGATTGGTGAACGGTGACATCTACGTTACATCTTAAGCTAACAAATGATGACTTTTGATACTGCAAAATTCTTTTGACATGCAAAAAAATCTTATTTTCCATTTTCTCATCTTTTGTAAAGCATCTGACTCAGTTGACACATTCTTCATCAGCTCATTGTGATATATCATACGGTAATATTTGCATAAAAACGTCAGTAGACAAAAATTCACGACGTGAAAAGAAGGTACATACTAAAATAAGTACCTACATCCCTGACCCCGTGTCAAAATTCTGCCATATGTCTAAACTAAAAAGCCGAACGAAACTCTTGACGTCTGCCAGAGTAAGTAAAACAGACACGCACATTCAAAATTAAGGGTGTACTTGGTAAACTTTAAAATTGAATTAAAATGTTTTCATAGAGTGAGATAGTTCTAGTATTAGCTTATTTGTATTACAAATTACATGTAAAATGCACATTTTATTTCAATTAGGTTCTATTCATTTGAGTTAATTGCATCTTTTTATGAAATACAAGGTACTTGTTAGATGTCAAAATCAATTTGAATTTGGAGTTTTCTTGCAAATGACTAACTTTAATACTATTTTTTTCAAAAAGTAATTTTATAAATCATAGATTGATTGAATATTTGAGCATCAAACGAGAATTATTTTAAATATTTTGTAAAGATTTGGCTTCAAGCTAGAGGTAGATACTGTATATAGATACTGATAGTTTTATGCCTTTCTTGGTTTTCAAATAAGCTTGTCTGTTCGTCTGTCTGTTCATTTGTTCGTACATTTAGGCTTATTAAGGCCTCCACAAGCTTGCAAATGTGAGTTTAACAAATTGCAAAGATAATCATTATTCTTAAGATAGCGAATCTATGTCATTAGGGGTTATTTATTTGATTATAAGTTTTAAGCCACAATGAACTGGCCAGTGGGCATAGCATGCAATCATGTGGTAGGTGCTTTAGTCCCTGAAAATAAAGTCATCATTTTGGTACTTTTGTATAAAATCGTTTTTGTTTTAAGACATGTTTTGATAAATGTATGCTCATTCTGGTACCATGTTGAAACCGAAGCACCTTAGTCGTTTTAGCTGCCTTTGCACCACGACATTGTTTTAGATACTCGGATGCACATTTTGGGCTATGTTAAAACCAAAGCACTGAAAAAGGATGCTTCATAGAAACCCAGTATTTTGACTACCCTTTCCACATAGATATGTTGTTTCATGTACATTTATTCCATATCCGATTAGGTGATAAATATTCGATACCATGCATGCCATTCTCCGATTTCAGCACCAGAACCCTTTACACAAGCCAATTAAAACCCATTTATATGAATTCTAAAAAAGATATAAAATCCGATAATCACATATAAGATTAGACCAGGGAAAGGAAATGGAAGCTGTGAAGGCGGTATTTTAAGGAGTAGTGCTTCCCTATAACACCACTAGTGCTCTTTAAAACCCACTAAAGCATTGCCTGCATCCAATAACTTCCAACTATTGAACTGCATGGAGCGAAACGGTAAAACCGGTACGCTATACCCAAGTTTGTCGTCAAAACCCAGCGGATCTCTTGGTTTTAATTGAATGTAAATAAAATTTTAGAAAAGTCGATATTACTGCAATGGAAATCATATTAAAGCATTTTAATTCCATTTTGTTATAGGGAGGTACTGAAAAGGTTCCAGAGTTTTTAAAAAAGTTAGCTCCATTAGTGCACTTTTTTAAATAACTAGACAATACACTTTTTGTCTCCAAGAGATGTCTATTTTAGCTAATATTTTTGCTGAAGAATATGCTCAATCATATTAACAATATTGTGTTGTGTTTTGAAAAACGAATCGAGCTAAATCCAACGTTTTTAAAATCATTTCTTTTTGTTGAAGAGATGTTTCACAGAAACGTAGTCAACATTTGGCTTTCATGCACAAATTTCTAAATTATTTTGAAATGATCGGTCATCTTCTTTTGAATCAAGCCACAGATATAGGAAATGTTTACTTTTCCTGAGCATCTTACGTTATATTCGTCTTAACGGGAAAGTTCTAAATGCTGATCGAAGTGTCGTTCTTTGTTTTTGTTTTGTTTTGTTTTTGGTTTTGGTTCCATGTCACCTGGTTTTGTCTGTGTTTTATGGACATTAGAATTCGAATGGCTCTTTGGTATTTCTTTTTCTCGGTCAGTCTGTCTGTCTACGCACTAGAGATTTCTAGTCCATAAGAACTTTTATTATCAACCATATTGCATTATACTGATTTGGACAAAGTAGAACCTGTCGGCAGATACGGGGTATCTGTCTGTCAGATGAGTGCAGATGTTGGTTTGTCATATAGTTTTGTTTTGTCCTTCTTTACCGGATTTGACACGTTGACTTGAGAGTAAACTGAGCGAAGGGAGGGTTGCAAGAAGCAGGAACTGCTTATTCTTTCGGAGCATATGAATTCCCTCTCGTTACGACTTGAGTTCGTGTTGCCAATCGGTGTTCAGTTGTGTTTTTTTCCAGTATTTTGTGATGTTTGTTTCTTCGTATTGACTGGTTTTGTCTTTTCCTTCTTGATCTTGATCTTGACATTGGTATGACCCATTGCCACCTCTGCTTCATTTTACTTTAACACATGGTTTAGTTAAATTCATCAAAAAATTATCTTTATCATTCTTTAGGTCTATAATCTTGATTTACGTCTTTTGTTGGCAAGAAAAAAAGTAATTATATTTTTTCATGACTATTTTTGCCGAGACACTGATTGATCCCTTTTGAGTGGCCCCTCTGGACACCCGACGCTGAGAAACATAATTTCTCGTAACTATATAAGTCTAACAACAAATAGATTTTAAATTATCTTCTTTAGCTTGTGAAATAGAAATTCATTTTCGTCTGAATGGAAAATATGATCCCCGCTTTCAGGGATCAAAAATGACATCCTACGCTATAATTACAGTATAAGAAAATTAATTTTATATAAAGGTATGAACGCGGACGAACAACTGAGAACTTATAAGAGAAAATTTAATTACATTCACATAAATACAGCGATGGTTTCTCCCGAAAGTCCAAAGTATTGTTGTGACTTGAAAATGTATAGAAAAAAAATATAGTTAAATGCTGAAACTGGATGCGTGACTGAAATGTACAAATGATATGATATCGTGACGAAAATTTTACACCTCTCGGAGTGAAGGTCTGGTCCCTGTATGACGCATGGAATCGTTCTAAAATCATGTACGCTGTCAAAGAATCATATCTAATAGTATAAAAAGGGGGGGGGGCATTGAAACCATGGAAGTCCGGAAAAAAGCGACAAAAAACATGTAGACACCGGGGACAAGAACAATGCATGCAGCCAGAGAAGCATGGATACAACACATTTCCCAAGAAACGCGAGTTTACACCAAAAGAAAAAAAACAAACACACAAACTAAAACAACAACAACAACAAAAATGAAATAAAAATATTTATGAAAAACAAGCAAAAAAGAAAACAAAAATCGAAAAACAATAAAAGAGCTTGCTATGCAAATGCAAAATGTACGTTTCTAGTTAAAATTAATACCATGAAATAGCTCGAAGGACTATTATCAAAACATAAATTTATTGGCTTAATAAGACTGCGTGTACAACCATCATAGTAAGTCTAACACCAACTGCAAAAATGTGGTTCTTGAGGGTACATTTTGGTGCCTTTGAATTTTAATGCATGTATAACTCAATGCAAAAATTTAGCAATAATGCCCCCAAACTACAGATAACTGAATGCTGTAGGGGATAACACAGGATATGTGCCTTTATGGATGTTTTAAAGGTTTAAATTGCGCCCCTCTTCGGTACCGTCATGTTTGACCGATGGATAATCAACGAAAATATGTTAGGACCTAAATTCGTACGACCTCAAATCAATTATTTCGGTAGTTATTTACTCTAAATAGTTATATTACACTTAAATGGTTGGTGTTGTGGTATTTATGGACCATAAAAGTTAATGACCCTATATAAAATCTGAATATCATCCATATAAAAGAACGTACTTATGAAAGATAATAATTATATGGCTGCTGGCTTTATTTTTCTTTAATAGATTCTTTTGATTTTTTTCTTTGACACATTAGCCTTTATTAAACGTTTTTGAACGCCCTCGTAGCAATGGGTATTTTTCTTACTATCGTGCTCTCTGCTAAAGCATGTTTTTTTGCACTTATGCATCGAGCCAGCGAAAGTCGCGGAACGCAAGATAAATTCTAAGGGGTGCTTGGTGATATCGGAAACTTCCACAATCGTTTACCTGTGCACGTGGTTCTCATGCAGGTCCGTTTATTAATGCTTTCCGATTTTGGGACCAATTTTGCTGTACGTGTGATTTTGCATTTCTGATCGCAGTTGGGTTGTTTTGTTACGATTTGTGTTGTAACTTGTTTAATTTTTTTAAGTTGTGTCAACAGGTTTTATCTTTGCCTTTTTGTCTTACGGTGTTCGAACATCCTAGGGTACGTCTACAAGGCGAGATATATATCGCTATGTCCGCATTTTGCCATCTTAACTTTAACATTTTGTTACAAGTGGTATCTACTTTGGTTTTATTTGTTGTCATACGTGTCATATAAGTGCTTCTGTTATTTTTAGTTTTATTGTTCTATGCTCTCCGCAATCATAAATTATAGTGTTCGGCTTTTTCAATATTTTTGGTAGAGCGCCTCTGATTAGCCTTGAATAGACGAAACGAGCGTCAAGGGTACGTAGCAAAATTTTGTTGTCATTTTAATTTCAGTTTAGTGTTGAATTTCTGCCTCGAAATGTTATGCTTTTAACGCCTCTGGATGCAGGTGATGGCTTTGGATCCTGTGTTCGATATTTTTAGGTAGAGTACGTCTCATTTGAAACTTGTTTTGCCTTCCAAATATTTTGATTGAAATTGTGCTAATGAGAGGTAACTCCTTAAAATATGCATATGCACTAAAACGATATAAAATGCTTAATTGACACCCGCCTTGGTATAAACTAATATGAGATAGGCATTGCCTATATGCGAGCACAGCAACAATATAAGATGTCAATGAACAGCTAAATTGTATTTTTACATACCTTTTGAGTTGAAGAAAGCTCCCCCTTATCCCCTTATTCCATGAAACATCAAAGATGTATCCTCTTTTTGGCCTTCATATGACGGAGTTCCACGCCTCAATTGAGGAATAAAATCGTTTAGAATTCAGAATATAAGAATATAAGAAGTTTCCGGACGAAAAAAAAATCAATATCAGCATTAAGCAAAGTTTTCGCGGGAACTTGCTGTAAAGCTGTGCTCGCTATAATGACGTGTGGAAAACTGTACGCGCATCCTATTTTAGAAGTTATGCTCCTTGAAAATAACAAAAATATTTTGGGTTTATGGCACATAAAAGATATTCTTATAGACTAAGCACCAGGCTCCTGTCAGCCCATTCATTTTGTTGACTTTTTTACTAACTGTGTATTGGCTCTTTCGCCGATTCCTTTTTTGAAAATGAAAATGAACGTCTTATGGTGATAAGGTACTTGTAAGTTGAAAGTCGAACGGTTGTTATATATTCATTGCGTTTTTATTCTCTGGAAGTAATATCTCGTACTCTTTTTCCATATATCTCATCATTATCAATTAAAGCATGTCTTTTATCTTATTTTACCTTTTGCTTTAGAAGAAAACAGAAAAAAAGAAAAAAAAACCTCTGCAAATTTAGTTTGTTATCAACATTTAATTGTCTATATAATATGATTTGATGCAATGCACGCTGGGTAATTAAACAATTCACTTTGAAGCTTCCGTTTTGGTTCCTAATGATTCCGGATCATGGTTTGATAATTTCTTAAATTCATAGAGTCTACCTTCCGAATAAGGATTTGAAATCTTAATGCTAATCTACGCCACTTTATATGCAATGCAATTAAATTAAAGAATCTTCTTTGATGCTGAAGATTCTTTTGAAAATCACGAAGAATGCTTGCGGAATCTTAATAAATCGCAATGGAAAGCACTGTCAACTCCCTTGAAGACATCAAACGAAATTTTCTTAACTTCAAACAGAATTCAATTTGAAAACCCCATAAAGTAAATTTGAAGAGACAATAACAAGTTGGATTCTAGGGGTTCAGTTAAAGTAGTCTGTCTGTCTGTAGGATGTCTTTCATCTCTTGATTTGAAATGCTTGGAATAATGAAAATATTTTCAAAATTGACGGATGCATGTGTGATATAGGAATCTATGTCATACAACACAATGTAAAGAAAACCCGTATCACGTATTTCGTCTGTATATACAATTCTGCATACAGGAGGCTAACTTTTACACATTTTTTCCAAGATAGAATTTGTCGTCTCTGAATTGTTCACTCTATTTACAACGTTACGGTAGTTTACCAAATCAAAACAAATTTGTACCTACTTTATTTTGAAGAATGTGTAACAACAAAAAGGGACTTCCAGATCTAATTCGGGTTGTTATTATTCATGCAGCGTTGTTATTTTTTACTCGTGAGATAATCGTGTTGCTTGAACAACACTGTGGTCTGTTTTTGTTGCTTGTTGTGATCTGTTTTGCTGCTTCTTGTTGTCTTGTTTTGTAGCTTATTGTGATCTTGTTTTGTTGCTTGTTGTAGTCTTGGTTAGTTGCTTGTTGTGATCTAGTTTAATTGCATGTTGCTGTCTTGTTCTGATGCTTGTTGCGATCCGGTTTTGATGCTTGTTGTGTTCTGGTTTTGTTGCTTGTTGTGATCTAGATTTGTTGCTGGTTGTGATCCAGTTAAATTGCTTGTAGTGCTTGTTGTGATCTGGATTTGTTGCTTGTTGTGATCTGTTTTGTTGTTTGTTGCTTCTTGTCGTCTTGCTTTGTTGCTTGTTGTGATCTTGTTTTGTTGCTTGTTGTAGTCTTGGTTAGTTGCTTGTTGTGATCTAGTTTAATTGCATGTTGCTGTCTTGTTCTGTTGCTTGTTGTGATCTGGTTTTGATGCTTGTTGTGATCTGGTTTTGTTGTTTGTTGTGATCTAGATTTGTTGCTTGTTGTGATCCAGTTAAATTGCTTGTAATGATTGTTGTGATCTGGATTTGTTGCTTATTCTGATCTGATTTTGTTTCTTGTTGATATCTAGTTTTGGTGCTTGTTGTGATCCGTTAAGTTGAATTTTTGTTAATACTTTTTTGGTCGTTGTGATAAGGTTTAGTTGCTTGTTGCTGTCTGCTTTTGTTGTGCTTTCTATGATCTAGTTTTGTTGCTCGTCATGATCAAGTTTTGTTGCTTGTTATGATCTAGTTTTGTTTCTTGTTGTGATCTAAATTTGTTTCTTGTTGTGATCTTGGTTTGTTGCTTGTTATGATCTAGTTTTGTTCTTGTTGTGATCTAAATTTGTTTCTTGTTGTGATCTTGGTTTGTTGCTTGTTTTAATCTGGTTTTGTTGCTTGTTTTAATCTAGTTCTGTTTCTTGTTAGTTTTTCATTTTTTACTTTAATATTCAAAAATCCAATTGTTAAGCCTCCGCCACAATATGCTCTCTATTCCTTTGTATAAGTAGTCCTGTATTTTGCTAGAACTCTGAACGTCGTTAGTCTAACCTGAAAGTTATTCAAAACCATCCTCAGGACAGGGGGTGGGGTGGTGGAGGTAACTTCCATTATAAAGGTAGGTATATATGTGCGGCCCAAAAGGGTCTACTTTTTGTGGTGTTTGATATGTGAAAAGGATGGAAATTTCAAATGTTGCATATATGTTAAGGTGTACTCTTCACAATGCCATATTACAATAGAAAAGAGTGATCGAGCATCCACGTTTTGCCCCCCCCCCCCGTGACCCTAACTATACATGCATTTTGTAACTTTTACCACTCAAACTTTGATTTTGATAGGGCATCTATAACATATGTTTCTTTGTAATTCTATATATGCATTAAAAAGTATATGAATGGTGCCTTTTTTAAGCAGGCGTATATATATATGAATCGGGTGGGTACAAAATTTCTGGGCCTAAAATACTTGGAGTTACACCCCCCCCCCCCCCCCCCCCCCGTGTTCCAGGCTTTTATCAAGAGAAACCCTCGACAGTCAAATCTTCCACGTTGCTTGGTTTTCTTCATCGCTTGATTTTTCTTGTGTTCCGGGTTTTTAATGAGAACGATTAGATTTATTCTTCGTGTTAGTCGACAACATCGGAAACAGGAAAAGGTTAGGAACTCTGTGTGAAACAAGAGGTTCCAGAGAATTCTTTTTTAATTGCGCTCCCCTCCAGTTTGAAAATTTCTTGACCCGCTACAGAAAATGAACATGAAATAATATAGAAGTGGAGGAAATAAGGACACATATGGCCAATCGGGGAAAATTAGTTTTAAAAAAGGAAGAACGGACAATTTAGCCAACCGCAGAGAACCCTACAAATGCCACTCGAATCGAGACCTGTAGCAGTGTTCTTTAACGTGAGAGTAGTTAACGTACTAGGGTTTGCGATCAGGTTCCCCGCATTATAACATGACGACCCTGGTGGGCAAGATGACAGGGGTAACCCATGCATTCAAATACTTGGGGCACACATCCCAATCGCTTTATGTGCAAAGCAGCCAAGTCGGATGCCAAGTTCTGGGCGCTCTTTAGTGGACTTTTACCACCGGAGAAGCCGTTAGAAGTGCTGCTGTGGGATCTTTTTTTTTCACCCAGAACCCATATTCGCGGGTGCTGTCACATTGGCAACGTAATGTACTCGCCTAAAGTCACATCCCTATGAAACATTACACAAAACTTGCTGAAATAAATAAAGCTACAAATCTCCGGTATACTTTTCGTCATTTCGTGTCTGGTCTTTCTACATTTTTGTTCATTATTGCGACTTTCAGCTTTTGAATTTCCTTCAATTTCCACCACTTACCAAATGAGTTTAGCGTAAGCTCTGCACAAATTGAGAATAAGTATGGTTGGCTTCAACTTGCGTGAATTTAAAAAAATCATTAGCAATACTTTTTAATATGTAAAATTTCTAAAAGCAGCACAATTAAAACCCTTTTTTTATTTCATGTTTGTATCTCGGCCAGACAGTTACGGAGTACATCATGGCATCTGTTGTTCAATTGAATGTATCGAGTATCCACGTTTTGCCCCCTTGTGACCCTAACTATACATGCATTTTGTAACTTTTACCACTCAAACTTTGATTTTGATAGGGCATCTATAACATATGTTTCTTTGTAATTCTATATATGCATTAAAAAGTATATGAATGGTGCCTTTTTTAAGCAGGCGTATATATGAATCGGGTGGGTACAAAATTTCTGGGCCTAAAATACTTGGAGTTACACCCCCCCCCCCCCGTGTTCCAGGCTTTTATCAAGAGAAACCCTCGACAGTCAAATCTTCCACGTTGCTTGGTTTTCTTCATCACTTGATTTTTCTTGTGTTCCGGGTTTTTAATGAGAACGATTAGATTTATTCTTCGTGTTAGTCGACAACATATATAGGAAACAGGAAAAGGTTAGGAACTCTGTGCAAAACAAGAGGTCCCAGAGAATTCTTTTTAATTGCACTCCTTCCAGTTTGAAAATTTCTTGACCCGCTACAGAAAATGAACATGAAATAATAAAGAAGTGGAGGAAATAAGGACACATATGGGCAATCGGGGAAAATAAGTTTGAAAAGGAGGAACGTACAATTTAGCCAACCGCAGAGAATCCTACAAATGCCCCTCGAATCGAGACCTGTAGCAGTGTTCTTTAACGTGAGAGTAACGTGACTTGGGTTTGCGATCTGGTTTCCCGCATTATAACCTGACGACCCCGATGGGCAAAATGACAGGGGTAACCCATGCATTCAAATACTTGAGGCACACACCCCAATCGCTTTATGTGCAAAGCAGCCTAGTCGGATTCCAAGTTTTGGGCGCTCTGTAGTGGACTTTTACCACCGGAGAAGCCGTTAGAAGTGCTGCTGTGGGATATTTTTTTTCACCCAGAACCCATATTCGCGGGTGCTGTCACATTGGCAACGTAATGTACTCACCTAAGTCACATCCCTATGAAACATTACACAAAATTGCTGAAATAAATAAAGCTACAAATCTCCGGTATACTTTTCGTCATTTCGTGTCTGGTCTTTCTACATTTTTGTTCATTATTGCGACTTTCAGCTTTTGAATTTCCTTCAATTTCCACCACTTACCAAATGAGTTTAGCGTAAGCTCTGCACAAATTGAGAATAAGTATGGTTGGCTTCAACTTGCATAAATTTAAAAAATCATTAGCAATACTTTTTAAATTAGTGAAATTTCTAAAAGCAGCACAATTAAAACCTTTTTTTTTTATTTCATTTTGTATCTCGGCCAGACAGTTACGGAGTACATCATGGCATCTGTTGTTCAATTGAATGTAAGGGGTGTTTTCTTATGGGCGTACAATATTTATCTATTAAATGTAAAATCATTTTATATAGAAAATATTTCATGTCATGCATTTAACGATGAAACCCCCATTGTTAAAAGCTAAGATTAGGTAAACAAAATTCTTCGACTACCTTTAGCAACCACAAAATAAAGTTTCAATAAAATATTTTCTTTAAACCTAATAAATCATTTAATTAGAATATAATTTATCAAACTTACAAAAATTTAATTTTGTATTTACAGCGCGTTATTGATTTCCATGCTATTTTTACTTTTGACCTTTGACGCGGGGGTTGAACAGAACAGCCTATTGTTGTATGGTTTTTAACGTCGGTAAAAAAACTGCACGTTGTGTGCTTTGGATTAGAGTTTTCAATTTAATCATGATTCTCAAGAAGGAAAGATGTTCGGATTTAGCAACATGATTTTATTTGTTGTGTTTTTATTTTCAACTGTTTATCATTCTCAAATACAAGGTGAGAATTTTAATATTTTCTATACAAATATCGAATACACAATTCTCCGTTGATCTTTAGTGTATTAAATCGAACTTGTGTTTATAAATACATTATGAAAGAAACTATATAGCGTTTTATATTATTTGTCAATCAATTTAATTTATTGCCAACAATTTAATGTCATTTGACCCATAAAAGAACTCGTAATTAGCTTAAAAACAGGAACCCACGATCGAGAGTTTTCAATACACAAATTTCTTTTGATGTTGACATGTTCACGTGCAAATGCTCTTTCATCTCAAGCGCCATGAAAGTTTGGCTTCCCCAGAGGAAGTGAGCTGACGTTAGCGAGATAATTTAATAAAAGATTTTACGATTTATTTAAAAATTATCTCTTTTTTTCAGCTTTATCATGCTGCGATAGTATTTTGGAGGAGGGATGCAAGCGTGCATGCAAACAGGTAAAAAAAAAACGTTTTTGATGAATCTTGCAGTTTATCTGTATTTTATAATTTATTGTTATGCACTGTAAATTTTCATGTTGTATCTTTTCCATTTGAAATAAAAATGCATATCAGATGCACATTTTCAAAATTATAAAATATTATTTATATGTTTGCATGAATTTTAGCAAGTGCTTATATCTTTGCATCACAAAAAACATTTTTGAAATAGTGAGAAATTATACATTCAACATAAACCCCTGCATAATATTTATTTTTTATGGTGGTGCAATAAATGCATTTAAATTATTTTTATGGTAAAGAGTTAGAATAATAGAAGTCAACACATACAAGAAAATAAAATTTAATGACATCTAAATTGACATTTTTATTTATTACCCTATTTTATCATGTTTATGTAAATGAGTACAACTTCTGAAATGTAAAGTAGGGGAAAGGTATCAAAATATAAGATAGGATTCATTTTGTACCTACATGTATGTTGATTTTTAAGAAAAAAGACCATCATCTCTGAGTTTACAAAATATGTAATCTGGGGTTTATACCCCCCCTTTTTCTCTGTAAAAAAGTATTTTCGAGTTTTTTTTGTCTTACTAATTGTTAAAGTCATTACAAATCTTTTCAACATATTATTCATGCATGTATATGATACAGATACATTTATTTATTAATATTAATGACTTTATTTGCAAAACATAAAAAAGTGGAAAAGTGGAAAGTTGCACAGTAAACAAAATTTATTATTTATAAGACCAAAAAATTAAGTTAGTTGACTTTCAAAAGATATTCTTGATATTGTCAATAAAAAAAACCCCCAAAACACATGAAATAAAAAGTAAGCTTGAATTTGACAACTTTCGAATGTTAAAAGGTGCTTAATTTGGCATATGTGAGACATGGATATTGTCGCTTCGGTTGATTGTCACTTTAAAACCATTAAATATTCCAATGGATACTGCTATTTTAGGATCTTGTAAAAAAATCATTTCTTAAGGTTTCATATATTGCCTCATTAATAAATAAAAGATTTTATTCATTTAAGCTTTAAGCTTTAAAATCTTAAACCAATAAAACCATAATGCTTTAAAAAACCAAGCATTTTTATATGGAAAACTGCATAAGGTTTATCTTCGCAATCAGAATAATTTAAAACCGATGCACAATGTTGCATGTGCAGCCTCTAGGTCATTTTGTCGTTAAGCATTAAGTTCAAATCTCGGTCTTAATCTGTTTATCCAGTAAAAACCATGGTTTGCCCTGAAGACAAGATACTTATAGATGAAGATTGAACTTCTGCCAACAATTTCTATTGTTTTATCTAATATGAATTGTGTATTTTCCTATTAACATTGTTTTCATTCTGAAGAGGGTTATTTTAGGAGTTACGCACAGATTGCTATGAACATTTCCACTATAAAACAGCAAGGGTGGAGCTGTGTTTTTTTCAACAGTAAAATTTTTTCCATGGGTTGATTTTGACATTGAGCATTAACGGAGTGTTGGTTATTTTGGACACTTTATATGCCAGGCTCTAAAATCAAAGTATACTTGTAGCTTAAGCAAATTGTTTTGTAATCTTTATATGAAAAGAAGAAGCTGGAGTTCCAATATCCAATATATCAAAATAAATAAATGCCTGTTTCTTTTAACACAGCTTTCAAACTATTTAATTGATTTGAAACCAACCCCCCCACCCTCCTCCCCAAAAAACTGTTTATTCCATAAAGTGTTACAGTCTCTGAAATGTCAAGCTAATATTATATGGCACCACAAAAAATGTCAGCATTTCTAACTTAAAGCTAAATTTAATTTGTTTTCCATCAGAGCAATTCAAGATATTTTCTACACTTTGTTGTTATTTTGAAATTTGAGATGAATGTATTTTGTACCACAAATAAATAAATTTGTGATTTACAAGATTGAACATTCAACAACAATCTTAAATCAATTTGTGTCTGTTTAGTTCAGGCATAGTTTTGTAGTAGCAACACGCCCCTACAATGCCTTGATGATTTCAATGTTAAATTTACCATTAGCGGTTAACAATACTTTAACTATTTATTGAAGTATCGCGAAGCCTTTTATAGGATTAAAACATTGTAAAGATTTTCTTGCGTTAGAAAGAAAGAATTTTGATCCCACAAGCTGTTTACGATAGAATTTTTACTACATGGGTAGTGAGTGAATTGTATCGGTCTTTCTATCTGAATCATTTTGTCAGTCTGTCTCTTAGGCATATCCAGGGGGGGGGCCCTGGGGGGCCCGACCGCCCCCTTTTTTCGGAAAAATTTGGTTGAATATATAGGAAATCATTGAAGCGTGACCAAAGCGGGCCCCCTCTTTTCAGAATTTCTGGATCCGCCAATGTGTCTGTCTGTCTGTCTGTGACTGTTTGTACAAAGTTTGAGCTCAAGTACATGTGGACACTGTACAGCAAGATATTGCCATCAAGGTATCCATAAAAATGGTGATAGATATCCTTTTCTATTTTTCGATTTTGTTTTTTCAAAAAACATTTGAAAAAGGAGTCACCAATTGCCATAATTGATAGTACATTTACACATGCTTCATCCATGTATGTAGAATTTTAAGGAAGAGGGGGTGGGGCATTTTGAAGTATCTTTTTTAGCCATGATCTATAATAGAACTTACATGTGTATGATCACTTAATTATATAACGAAATTCTAGGTGGTAACTGTTCAATAAGTAAAATTTCTTGACCTCCAACATGTCTTATTGCCTAATCTTCATTCCCCAGTCAAATTCAATTTGCTCTTCCATGCTTCTTTTCTATCATACATATACCGTATAGCGGGTAATTTTTGCAGTGTGCAAATTTCGCGATTTCATACCAAATGACTAAGGACATTTATTTTCGCGATTTAATAGTATTCTGAATACAAATTTATGTTGATTCTATTTAACGCAGGCTCTAAATTTCGCGATATAGTAATGGTCGCGAATATAGCGAAAATAAGAACCTCGCGAAAATTTCTCGCTTTACTGTATGTACTTCTCTACAGTTACAAATTCTACTTTTGACAAAAATTGGCATCCCCTGGCTTAGGCCAAACAAAAAAGTATGTGTGTTTACTGTCACATGCTGAAAAAAAATAGGGTCGGTAGGTAGGAAATTATTTTTTATTTTTTTTTTTTTTTTACCTTGAGTCTATGGGGGCAGCTTTGTGACTTTAACAGTGCTTAATGGAAAATGCTCAAAAAAACTTTAGGGTAGGGGGGTAAAAATTAGGTAGGGTCGGGTGACAGTAAACTCACCTACTTTTTTTTTTGGCCTTAGTATGAATAAACAACTCTGAAGCAAAGTTCATTCCAATGTATATTTGTCAAGGTACATATAAAGCAAAATTTAGGATACAAATGGAAAAAAGTGACATTTTAATGGTAGACTATTCTGATTATTTATAGAGCTAGTTTGACATTATTTTTTGTAATTTATGTATATTATTGTAACAGCATATTTTAAAATAATTTATTATAATATTAATAATCACTGTATATATAAAGCTGTGGCATTATGATTTAATACATTGGCCTTGTTTAGGTACATGTGTTTTTTATGCTCAAAGCAGTGCTCATTGGAAAAAAAAAGACATCTTTATGCAGTGTTCTCCCTAGGTCCATATAGCACTGTGGTACCACTGTGCTGCCCCTGCGAAATGTGACCATGGTAACCATGGTCAACCAATGTCAAGATCATAACAATAATATCATATGGGTTTTAAACCTCTGCCAATTATTATGTGACCATGGTCAACCATGGTTTTAACAATTTTTCATTAAATGGAACATCAAGGTCAACCATGGTCAGGTGGTCTTTCAACCATGGTTGACCATGGTCATTCAACAACTATGGTTGGCCATGGTTGTCCATGGTGTTCCATTTTACGAAAATTGTTAAAACCATGGTCAACCATGGTCAACCATGGTCACGTTTCGCAGGGGTATATTTTTTTACCACAGTGGCTATCTTGTAAGAATTTAGAATAGAATGTCTGTTAGGACCACAGTGCTATAATTTTCAGAAAACCATGTTTTTACTGATAACCACAGTGCTTCTTAAAATTTCTGGGGAAAACACTGTTATGAAAATACCTTTGCTTACTGAATTCAGCATTAAATTTTTTTTAAAAGTTACATGCAATTGACATGATTGACACACATCAAAATAATATGAGTTCCGATTATAATATTTGTACATTTTTTGTACAACACTGACCAGCTGGAGCCGACCAGCGCTAATAAATTTTGTCACATGTGGTCTAGAAATTTATTATGAAATTTATGAAAAAAAATGACTTCTCAGCTTATTGAAAAATTAATGTTTTCCTTCGCCAATTTATCATATTTTTGTCCTCAATAATGATTACAAATATCAAATTGAGTCGGGGAATATTTTAACTTCCCATGACATTTTGCTTTCAACAAGGGCCCAGAACTAAGCTAGGGATTATATTGTCAACTAGTAATAGGAAAATAGGAGAAATTTATCATTCGATAATTGCTACTTTTATATTGATAAAATTGTGAGAACAAGATCTCTTTAGTTTGAAGGTATTGGACCGGAGACTATGATATTAATCCAAAATCAATAAGAAACAAAATTCTAATTTAACATTTTATTGGAAAAATAGTCAAATAGATATTGGCATATCCTGCTGCAAGACGAATGTAGGAAGCCTTCACAGGGGTTCAAATTAGCACTGGTCCGAGGTCCACGACCTTCCAATTTTGATTCAGGACCTTTGAATTTCTATTTACAAAAGTCCTGGACCTGCATGTATTGACAATAAGTCCTTTTGAGGACTTTTTAATAAAATCTTGAGGACTTTTGAACTAGAACTTCAAATTGCTCTCAAATGTTTATTTGAACCCCTGCCTTCAGTTGACATGAACACATGAACACTTTAGCCTGGGCACGCAGCTCAATGGATTTCATCCAGACAATGTTCATAAGAAGGGGTTCCACCTACACTTAAAGGATTTAAAGCAGTGGCAGATTCAGAGGGGGGCAGAGGCGGCGTACGCCCCCCTTTTAATTGAGAAATTTTATTTTTTTCTGTATTAAATTAACCAAGCATTCAAATTTTCACCAAAATCTGACATTTTTAGCAATTACGCCCCCCCCCCCTTTTGACAGACCTCTGGATCTGCCCCTGAAAATAACTTTGGATCCAGACCAATTTTACTGAAAATCTTCATAAAACATAACAAAATTTCCAACGGAAAGGTGCCCTGGTTTCAACACCTGGAACACCCTCCTTGGATCTGCCTCTGCTCAAATGAGATTTGAAGGCCATTAATTTGAAGCAGGAGGGATCCTCAGGCTCCAGCCATCATAATAAATGTTTCAATATCACCTAATGTAAAATAATGTTTATTAAACTTTAATGTACATCTATTACTATATGACACTTATAAGATTCTCCAGGTGTTACTTTTACAAAATATGATTAATCCTGCCAGTTAAAGTATGTACCATATGGTAATACCAGAAGCCAGTATGGTTTATAATCTGTCAAAAATGTATGGATGCTGATGGCAAAACTTCCCAATTTTTTCTTAGGCCTTTCCTTTAATAATCTGTCAAAAATGTACATGTATGTTACATAATTCGGATGCTAAAAATAGGAAAACTTCCCAAAATTTATTGAGGCCTTCCCTTGGTTTATAATCTGTCAAAAATGTATGGAATGGATGCTGATGCAAATTTCCCAAAATTTTGAGGTCTGTCCTTTCTTGGTTTATATTAGGCTTTCCCTTGGTTTATATTCTTTCAAAAATGTAAGGATGCTCATGGTGACAGCAATAAAACTTCCCCAATTCAAATCTTGAGGTATTGAACCAGTCTTCTCTTGGTATATTCCTGTTATACATGTATGTTAAAAATGTATGGATGCTGACAGCAAAACTTATTTCTCCATATTCTTAGCTTGACCTGACTCATTAAAAGATTCCAACTTGCTATCATGCAATTGCTTTCAAGTATAGGGATGCTGATGGCAAAACTTCCCCAAACTTTTGCTACTTAGTCATGACCATATCAAAATGATCAGCCCACCTGGCAGATTGAAATTTGTAACTATAATGCCAGAAACTGTGTGGCATGCTAAAAAGCTACTTCATATACAAAAATGTAATCTGTCACACCATACTCAGTACATGATGTAAATGCAGCAGGAAAATGTTGACAGCAAAACTTCTAAAAATTTGTTAACTACCATGACTTTGCATACAATAGCTAGTTTCTTAGGGTTTGGTACTGTAGTGTCAGATAGCTGTTGCAGATGATGGGTTGAAAAATGCATGTCATGGTTAACTGTACATTGCAAATTGCATGTCATAATATTGAGTATACAGATGTATGCATAGCTGAATAAGTTCCAAGATCGAGTTTTCTTGTTTTTTTGTAAATGGCACAAAAGTGTATGAGGCTTATTTTGCCTTCATTGCTGAAAGCCCAACCCCTGTGAAATGTTGACCTAGCACTCCTTACTAACTGACCTGAAGACTTTGCATAGCCGTTTTTTAAGAGTTTTATATTAAAGAGCCTATAACGAAAGAGTGAATGAAACATTCTTTCATTGGTACCTCTTTGTAGTAAAAAAAACATCATGAAATGCCTTGAATTTACAACATTGGGGTAATTTGCTCAAATTTTGCATTTACTGATACCCTGTTCACACGAATACTTTAATTCCGAGATCAATTTGGAATTGGCTCTTAATATGCATTGTGTTCAAAGGAATCCACATTAATTCCGAAGTTGTCAATCCGTAGTCGCTCCCACATAAGGAAGTGGTTTGACAATCAAATAAAAGCTAATTCCGAACTTAGACTTCTCGTCTAAACGTAAAATGAATGAATTCTGAAGTTAAATAATTTGGAATAAAGCACTTTGGAACTGAAAGAGGCACAGGGTATGACTATCACCAATGCCCTGTAAGCCTTAATTTGTGTATGACATGTATGCAAAGAACATTAATTTTTGATATGCTGAAAGTCCCAATATTCATTGTCATTTGAGCAAGCACATTTTCAAGTTAGTCAAAAATGCCTTTTGGTCCTGCGGCAGATTTATTCAATAATTAAACATCGAGAATCAGGTGTTTTGTTACTAAAATTTAATATTTCAATAAATTAGCTATTTGTACTGATATTACATCTTTAGAGAAGGCCATAATTTTAACCACAGTGACATTAAATTTCATCATTATCGTTGTAATCATTTACGAAAAATATTATGAAATTTCGTAACACATTGTTCCGTTTTAAAATTTATGTTAAAATTACCAATTTGGTGAAATTATTAGCATAGTAAAATGATGAGGGGTACTATTTCAAATTTAATAAAATTCTAAATTTAAGATGGGAAACTCTGATACCACTGTTTTTGTATGGGTTTTTAGCGGGGCCGTGTATCGGGTTGCATGATTTATGGGTTAGACAAGAGGGTTAGGGGTACGAGCCCAGTTAATTTCCCAGGTGTGAAATGATGGTGTTAAATGACAGCCAAAATCGACCCATCTTTTTATACATGGTGTGACTAAAGTGTTTCATAGTGATGTTGTTTTTTAAAAATTAAAATGCATAAATTTATACTGTAAACCAAGAAATTTCGGTGCAGTCTTTTTTTGGCGGTAGGACTTCTGAATTTTAGTTTGCACATTTTTAAATTCGTATACTGTGATTTTATTGTTTTGAAGACTACAAAATAAGACAAATATATTTGTGTTGTTCTAATTTTCATGCTAGCAATATCAGCGCGCCAAAATACCCAACTGCAGAGAAAAATTTCCCAGTCATAACAGCTCTGGTCAGACCTATAGTTCAGGTGATTTCCCCAAAATTCAAAAAAAAAAAAAAAAAAAGAGTTCATAATAAGTATCCTATTTCGGACAAGAAAACTCATAAATATATATATTTTTTTTAACAGAAATTGTTCAACAATTATTGAATACCGCATAACTTTTTTGCGGTAATTAGATTTTTGTGTTATTTCATGGTTGACACTTGATAGCAAAATTTAAAATCGCATATGAAAGTTTGAAGTACATGTATTCTCATTTGTAAATAAAAGATGTAAAACTACAGTAATTAAATGTAGCAAAAATAAAATCAGAATTTTCATTCCAATCCGAAAAATTTCATACTGCAAAAATTACCAGTTATATGGTAATGGAATATGAGTTGTTTTCCATTAAACGATGCCAATTGTATATGAAGAAAGGAAAGTAAATTTATATTACTATTTTAGGATTGACAATTCATATGATAAGGCTTGTCTTTTTTCAGAGATCTAAATAGCATATGATTAGCCAGAAATTTTCAAAATTGACCTTAATTTTTGTCACTGGAGACATCTAATTGCCCCTTAAGGAGTCAGTTTCAATTAAGGGATCATGGAATTAATGAAATATAAAACTGCCAAGAGAGTTGATGATGCCATTCTGTAGGTAGATGTCTGCTCCGATTGGGCTTACAATACATATTAGGATAATTTAGATATATTGTTTGTCTTTTTATTTATTTATGATACGTCGATGATGTATAAGAGTACAAATAGCGTGTACAAATAGCGTCATATCCTTTTAGAATAAATATTACTGTGAACCAACTTATGTTAAGTCAGATGAGATTTTTGCATCCATTTGATTTAGCCATTCTTCACTACATCATTTCTATTACCGGGTACTTTGAAAATAAATCTTATTAAGTTGCAAGATTTATTTTCACAAATTCCTGTTCTTTGCCAATATGTGCAAAAAGTCACTCAAGATTATTAGTTTGATAACAGTATTTGATACATTCATGGTCATATTAATTATTTGGACATGTATCATGCTTACAATTATGTCTCCTTCCACATTGCTGTGTTTTGTCCTGTCCATCCATCTGTCTGTCCGTCACAAGGTTATTTCGCTCAGTTCTTGTGAGACTACTTAGCCAAACTTAATGAAACTTTGTACCAGGCTCTATGAGTTTAAGTTTACACTATATGTGGTTGTGCAAATTACCAGGAAATTTCAATCAGTACATAATTTTGACCTTTGATGGTTCAAATACATGTATTTTAAAAGGTCTGTTCCAGCTTACAGTTGCAATGCTATAGATCTTTCAAGCCTCTGCATAATAACAATGCAAATGTTTTTTTTTGCTTTTGCCATTTTCTTTTAACAGTAATTATTACGTAAAGCAACATTATTTTGATAGCTGAATTACCTCGAGTGCTTATTTCCATGTTTTCCTAATGTCAAATTTTAATTTTCTATTAAGTTTAGCTGCAGGCATTATGCATTAAAATTCACAACAGATGCACATTTTGTTCTCTTCAAGTGTTTATCTTTAAGATTATAAACATAATAGGGTTTTGTGCATGTACTTTAAAAAATATGATGTTGTAGATTAAACTTTTTTTTATGAATATGCATGTATGACTTGTATTTACATGTACATGCATGGGCTCACTAAGTTCATAACTACTTCTTAATCACAGATACATGTAATACATTGCTTACTGCTCCTACAATTGAATGTCTGTCTTTTTCAAAGCAGAATGTTCTAAAGAAGAACCATGCATCATCACAATGTCAGGGCTCAGGTATGTCCATATCTGATGAAGAAGAACAATTAACCTAACTTCCTAATGAATTCAGCATAAGCATGCAAGTTCAAGCATCCATTTCAATAGGATTGGATTGCTCATTTTCATTTTATGGGCAAAGATGCATTTTGACTGTTGAACTGAACCCCTATTTGTTGCCCCATGTACATGTACATTGTACAAAAGTAGGCGCCCATAGTAAAGTGATCAGGTCAATTTGTCCTTCCATTCATCTCAAATGTTGTGAGATAAAGCATTATGTATTTTGGACATATTCTAATGTTCCCCTTATGATCAAGCCCTTGCCTTCTTTGCATGATGATGATGCATCTTATTATTATGTATCTTATCTTTAATTAAAACCTTTTCAGAATACCTGTAGTATCTTTAATAATTTTACATCCTAATCTACATGTATATGGTGCTTCTTATTTGTAACAATGTTTTATATGGTTGCTAGCTCAGATATTGCCCAAAATTAATTGTCAGCTTATCACTTTACAACCTAAAGAACAAATAATTTCAAATTTTATCTGATTTATGTAGAATTGATTATCATCCAATCCTTTGTTAGGGGGTAATTTATCAATGCTTGATTATGCAAAAAAAGTTTACAGTATTTTGAGAAGAAAAATGCATGACAGCCAAGGTCAAATTAAATCTCCCCATAGGTATTTTTTTAATGCAACCATTTCTCTAGATGGTGCTGTGCATGACTACCAATTGATGAAAGTATCTTCAGGTCAAAAACCAGGCTGACCCAATTGTCCTTGGCCATTTGGAATTCCATATTGTCCTATCTGACTTGTGCATGAAGTTTTAAAGAAATGTAAAAAATTATTCAAACTTTTTATAACTCAATGAACAAAAAGTTATAGAACAGTCAAAGAATTGTCATGAAGTCTTTATGAAATATTTAAAAAATGGAATGTGTTGAAATACTTAATGCACGACATAATATTTTTCATGTACAAATTAATTTTGAAATTGAACATGTTTTACTTCTTAATATCAAAAGATATTACAAGGGTATAGAGAGGTTAGGAAAACAGACAAATCTCAGCTATTATTCGGAATTAAATTTTCTTTGATCTTAGGAAACGAATTCACCTCTCTATCAGTTATTGATTTCGTCTTTTATGTTTTCCTTTCATTTCCCCAGCAACATATTTGTCAAGGAAAATCCGAGTAAATCTTTTTGTAAAGTTTTGCAGAAGGTCATGTTGATTGATGGTTTAGTTTTCTGTTGTAATGAAACAAATAAATATTTTGTACTAAAATATGTTTTATATGTATTTGGAAAATATAGGGTGTGAAATTATATTTTCTTATACCCCTGCACTGAAAATTGGGGGCATAAAGTGATAGAGGGGTCTACCGTCTGTGAATCTGTTTCTTCCAAGTTTCTATCTTTTTTCCTCAACTGCTCCTAAACCACTGAATGGATCTTCAATGACACAAATGTACATTGTAGATAGTGCAACTTGATATAGTTTTAAAAATTTGATTAAATTTGTTTTGAATACCCTACTCATTGCCCCTCAATTATCTTTCCACATAGAGAAAAATAAGATTCAGCTTATGCGAAATTGTCTAATCCCCGCCCAGTAAAACTACGAAAATTGGTATTCCACAGAAAAAATACTTTAACAGAAGATATTTACAAGTGCATTATGATATTAGCATCAACTTTTAAAAGTTATATTTTTATTTTCAGATGAGGATACCAACTAGTCATATTCAACAGATAGACCAGATCATTACAGCATCAAAACAATGCAGTTCTGAGCAGGTAAATTATAGTCCAGTTTCACTCGGGTCATAGAGTAACATCCAATTTAAAACAAAGATTTTATAGAAAGTTTAAAAACAGAAATGCTATGAATCTGAATTATTGAATACTGTGGATTCATTTATTTTCGTGGGTACCAATTTTCGTGGTTTGATAAAAAAGGACAATTTCAGGGAATCTTAAATTCGTGGTTCTGAAGTCTGCAGCATACACATTAATGTTGAATTTTCTTTTGGGGGGTATCAAATTTTCGTGGGTCAAGGCCACCCAGGAAAACCACGAAAATGGATGCCCCACAAATAATAATGAATTCACAGTATATAGAATAATTGTCTTCCATCATTAGACTATGGCAGCTGCGGAAGGGAGCTCACAGTTGGACCTACCCTGTCCTTAAGAAATTTTGTATGCAGTTGTTCAGAATTTTTATGCCCCCGCGACGACATGTCGGGGGGCATTAAGTTTTACTCATGTCCGTCCGTACGTCCGTCCGTACGTCCGTACGAATTTCCGTCAAGCTTTTCTCAGAAACCGTAAATGGGAATGACTTGAAACTTGGTAGGATGGTTCAGTATTACAAACAATACGTCCTAAGCGAACTTTAGACCTGTCGGACATCTACTTCCTGTTTGGGGCTGGATCGATACCAAAATCGACATGAAAATTTCCGTCAAGCTTTTCTCAGAAACTGTACATGGGAATGACTTGAAACTTGGTAGGATGGTTCAGTATGACAAACTATATGTCCTAAGCGAATTTTAGACCTGTCGGTCTTCTACTTCCTGTTTGGGGCTGGACCAATACCAAAATTGACATAAAATTTTCCGTCAAGCTTTTCTCAGAAACCGTAAATGGGAACGATTTGAAACTTGGTAGGATGGTTAAGTATGATTAACTATGCGTCCTAAGCGACTTTCAGACCTTTCGGACTTCAACTTTTTATTTGAGGCCAGCGGGGGCATCCGTGTCCCATGGACACATTCTTCCTTTATTTTTTTCTAGAACCCCCACCCCTTTCGTCCTCAGGAGTGAACTCCCAATTTAAAGATATTCCTGGAACTGCCTGAGAGACTTTTCTGGGACCTGACTTTTCATACAATTTTTCTTAACAAAAAACCCTTTCCTGTGGAGTATTTGTGGACCAGCTTTAATGTTGAAATATGTAAAAGCATGCCAAAGCCTAGGATGTGCAAGTTAAAGCAATGTGTTTATGTGCATATTGTTACCATTGAACAACCAGGAATTTTAGTGTTTCTAATTTACTAAATAATAATAACATAATATTGGAAACACATTGACAATATTATTTTGCCATATGCTGAAGTAATATTCTTATGCATGTCACACGTGTTGGGAAAATCAGCCATTGTTGTAAAAAAAATGTGTGTTACCAAGTACAATATTGTATCGTAATATCAGCGGTTATATTACTAGACAGAAAACAAAACAATGTGGTCGCGCGTAATGAAACATTTTTATGTTTATATGAAAAAAACCTTTAATTTGTTTTTCACCTTAATTCATATAACAATCATTGATCGATATTGTAGAAAAAAAAAACGGAGTTTAATTTGTATAGGGCGACCATAATCTTAAACAGCTTTTTAAAAGCAACTCCATTTCAAATTCATTCTCCATTGATAAAATCCAATGAGCCGATCGCTAGTTAAAAGTACAACAAATTGAACAAGAGTAATACTCAAACAAACTTCGCTACCTTATTAATCAACGGATTATGGAAATTCATCGGGATAATTTAAAGGGAGTTGTATTGTATGGTATGTCGCTGTGTCGTAAGGTTTTCCATTGAATTACGGCTATCATTGACTGGATTTCTGCCTTGATTTATGCCGATAAGATATGGCATTTGTGGTACAAAGCTATAAATGGTAGAAATAGCAACACACGGTTAATGCTCGCTCACTTGGACATTTCAGTTCACATAAAAGATGCCTTAGCATTTTAAGTCGGTAGTTAAATTCTTTGACAATTTTTCTTTTGATCTTGATATATTGTTAAGGTTTAGAAGCATTTCCTCACTTGGAAATTAATGCCAGGGAGATAAAAATGTATCTATTCTATTTCTTTTTAAGTTGTAGTAAAAAACGTTTTTAATTAGTAAAGACCGAAGCAACAAAATTCATGTGAATCTGAATAACCCTAATAAAGGTCAAAATAAGTTTACTGTTACAAATATCCAAGTAGAAATAAAAAAAAGTAACACATTTGAGAATTTGTAAAATTAGAGTGGTCCAAACTTGGTACAGGTATTTCAAAAGAAATGGTGGTATGTTTTGAATATTTAAGGACCTCTTCCCTTTTATTTCCCTTTCTTTAAAAATTTGTCATACCAATAATAGAGATTTAGGGATAGGCATTTTTACCACTGCTTCCCCCCCCCACCCCCCCCCCCCCGAAAAAAAATAATTCAAAGAACATGTGACACAATATCAGCTTTCAGACTAAAATTTGTGCCACATTTTCAACCAGACTGCTTTTAAGACTTTTGTTATTCTTAAATTGCCACAACTTTTAAAGAGTCTTGACGTTCTGAACGGTCAGGGGTTCAAATTTAAAACATTTAAGAGCAAAAGGTCCAGGACTTTTGGGAGTTTAGAATGGAAGTTCCTCCTGAAGAAATTGAAATGTCCGCAATAAGAGTTATTGTAAATACTGACAGGTCCAGGACTATGTAGTCAACGAAGGTCCTGCATAAGAATTTGAGGGTCCTGGACCTCGGACTAGTGCTAATTTGAACCCCTGACAGTTCACAGACTAACAGGTTACATTATTTCCATTCTTTGTAATTGTAATTTTGTTTCTCCCTGCTGTCTCTATCAGTTTCATCAACTTTGGTTAAAAAAATCTAATTGTGCAGTCTGTTATTTTATGGTTATTATAAGCTATTGCATCCAATAACATAATTCAAAATGTGCAATTTTCTATTGATTAACTCCTATAAAATTATGCATACTGCTCATCCAAATGGTCCATAAAATGATGTCGTAATTACAAGATACAGGAGTAGTTAGGTGACAAAAATTGAAGAGGGATGGTACAATGTGCGTAAATCGGACATTTAAGCAAAGGATCATGGGTGCTAAATTCTCCAAAAATATTACGTGGAATTGCATGCAGATGTAAAACGCAGTAGAGGAGTGAAGTAGTTTGGTCGTAAAACTTATAATGAAAACAATAAAATATTATAATGCCTCCATTGTCAATTAAGATGCCCAGCTGTTCATTTTGGCACTTTTCTGATGAAACATGAGATATTAAATTTTTGCAGAAAAAAATCAGAAATTTAGTTGCTATTAACTTTCCGTTACAATTGAAAAGGAACATAATAATAATTGGTTAGAAGATATGCAACTCTAGCAATAATGATATATTGTCACGATGTTGTGTTCATTTTTCTTAAAACTTTGGGGTTGTTTATAATTATCTTTGTTTTATTCTATAGTAATATCTGGACTACCAGTTGCGAATCCAGAGTCAGATATCTGGGGTGGAAACACCCCTTTCCTTGAAAATATTTGCAATTTCATGCATGTTTTTAGCAAAATTGACCTGGACCTACCCTTTTCACTTCAAATGACAGTATAGGACCCCTTCCTTTTAAAATAATTTTGAATCCGCCCCTGGTTTCTTCTGAAACTTCAATAGTTTAGAAAGACAACTCTTGCAACAATGGGAGATAATTCAGAAAATCAGAAATTTTCATGGGAATGTATATTTTTATATTTCCTTGGTTACAAAAACAAAATAAATGGAATTTCATGAAAAATTAATAGACGTCTGTCACGAAACTTATAATGATAGGAAAGCTGTGACACCCAACTTATAATGACAGGAAAAAAATGTCAGCAATAATGTTCCCTCTAGTATTGTAAGTCTCCAACTTTATAATGAAAAAGAAATTGTTGACAGCTTTGATGTTCCCTTCAGCATTGTAATTTCCATTTTTTGTAATGAGAGAGTTGTGTTGACAGTAAGTCAGTACCCAGTGGCAGTATTAGTGGGTAATGGATTTCTCTGATTAACACCTGAAAAACTAATGGATCTCAGTCTCGATGACAGCTTCGCATATCCAGTTCTAATTGATGCTGGATCAGCATCTAATTGAATGCACCTGAAAAGCAAAATGACTTGGTATTATTGACAGGTGAAAAAGGCAATCAAATGATTTCATTGGTATTGAATTTTAGTGTTAAAGAAAGACTTAGTTTTGAAACTGACTTTACTTGTTCATTATTGTCAAGTTGAAGTGGAAGTTTTGATTTTATATATTTTGGAATTTTTACAAAATTCTTTTAAGTTGTTGGAATTGAAATGAAAATGAATATAAAATATAAAAATTTAAAGCCTTCACCTGCCCCAATATTTTCAACATAAGTGGATAAAAACCTATTTATTAACTTGATGTGGCCATAAATGGTGTCAACTTGCATCAAAATACAATTATACCCTTATGCATGCACAAAAAAAAATTAAACCAGGGGTTAATAAAAGCATGCTGGTCCATAAGGTCCAAGACCTTAAAAATTAAGATTGAGGACCTTTGGAATTTTATTTGCATGGCTCTGCAGTTACAGTAACTCCTGTTGAGGATTTTTTCTATATAATCTGGTGGACTTTCCGTCTGAACTTTAAGCCCTGGACCTTTTGCTCTCAAATCTTAATCCTTGGTATAAGTCTTAAATAAAACCTTATTTTGTTGATTCTTTTTCGATTACAAATCCTAAACATGTTAAAGACAATTGCAATTCAACAAAATATTGTAATTTCATTTTGAAGTCACACAACTAATGGCTATGGGATTTTGACTTCAAAAAAGATAAAACATGTTGTAAAAAGTCCAGGACTTAAGCTTTAATTACAAGATATTTTCTCAACCCCTAGGTAGAATAACCGAACAGAGAACAAATGTTTTTAATTAAATTTCATAAGATACACATTTTCTTTTTATTGTTTTGAAGATTTAACATTTTTCTGCAGTTAGGCTCAAGCGAACCTAGTCATAATGCAAGAATGTGCACTTTTTTGCCAACAAGGAATTGTGACAGGATCATTTCTGACATAAAGGATTTGAACATGTCAGTTTAATTGCATAAAATAATATTGATTTAAAACTAAAGGTACCCTTGATTTGAAAATAATATTTTAGATAAACAAACACTCCTTTAATAAAAACAGATCGACTTATCCAGTACAACCTGTCCTTAAGAAATTGCAATATTTGGTCCGTTATTGAGACTTGCATTTTGAACTTTACGGAGACTTTGACTAATCCTAAGAAGGCTGGATTTCCTTCTTGAAGGAAAATCAGAAATTTTTCAAAATGATGTTTATTTTTAGACTAACATAAAGAAGGACTTTAAAGTGACACGAATCCGTTATGAAAATATTTTTATTTTTGTGGAGGGTTTTGATATGAGAGAGACATTGTGGGATTTTAGATATTTTACAGAATGACTTTTATTAAAGATTTATTTTCTTACAGTTGATTTAATGTATCATACATGTACATTTTGTACTTAATTCTGAAACTTGTACTATTCTGATTACTGTTTCTTAAGATTTTTGTAAATTAAGTATTCGTGTCATTATAGGTTAAATATCACAAGAATTGTAACAGTTTTCTCATGCAGCAACTTACTCAATTATAGTTTTAATATATTTGGTATGCAGCATCACCATGTGCCATATCACAGGACTCCAGCACAAATTTACAGTATGCCTTTCTGTTTTCAAGTAGTGAGTGACTGTCCAAACGTTAACACAAGTTTTACAATATGACTTTCCAGTAGCATATCAATTAATTAGCCCAGTTCAGGGTTTATGCAGATTGACTGTCCACCACAAGTTTTACAATATGCCTTTCTTGTATTTTATGCAGAGTGCCTTTCTTACACAAGTTTACAAATATGCCTTTCTTGTATTTTATGCAGAGTGCCTTTCTTACACAAGTTTACAATATGCCTTTCTTGTATTTTATGCAGAGTGCCTTTCTTACACAAGTTTACAATGCCTTTCTTATGTTTAACAGAATGCCTGTCCAACACAAGTTTACAATATGCCTTTCTTGTATTTTATGCAGAATGCCTTTCTTACACAAGTTAACAATATGCCTTTCTTGTATTTTATGCAGAGTGCCTTTCTTACACAAGTTTACAAATATGCCTTTCTTGTATTTTATGCAGAGTGCCTTTCTTACACAAGTTTACAATATGGCTTTCTTATGTTTAACAGAATGCCTGTCCAACACAAGTTTACAATATGCCTTTCTTGTGTTTTATGCAGAATGCCTGTCCAACACATGTTTACAATATGCCTTTCTTGTGTTTTATGCAGAGTGCCGTTCCAACACAAGTTTTACAATATGCCTTTCTTGTGTGTTATGCTGAATACCTGTCCAACACAAGTATCTAGTGTTTTATGCAGAGTGCCTGTCAAACACAAGTTTATGATATGCCTTTCTTGTGTTTTATGCTGAATGCCTGTCCAACACAAGTTTACAATATGCCTTTCTTGTGTTTTATGCTGAATGCCTGTCCAACACAAGTTTACAATATGCCTTTCTTGTGTTTTATGCTGAATGCCTGTCCAACACAAGTTTACAATATGTGTTTTATGCTGAATGCCTGTCCAACACAAGTTTTACAATATGCCTTTCTTGTATTTTATGCTGAATGCCTGTCCAACACAAGTTTTACAAAATGCCTTTCTTGTGTTTTATGCTGAATGCCTGTCCAACATGAATTTTGCAATATGCCTTTCCAGTAGCATATCAATTAATTAGTCCAGCACAGGTTTTATGCAATGCGTTTCCTGCAGATAATACCTGCAGATTTGAACCTTGTTAGAAGATAGTTTTTGTTTGCTGTATCTGATAACCAGAAGGAAACATACGGTTGTTTTGTTTTGATAAGCTTGCATGAGTCTTTGAAAAGAGTTGTTGGAAATCCTATTAAAATTTGAAACTCAATTAGATGCCATGAATACATGTTGCTGAATCAGTGCAAATATCAAAATATTCTCTTAAGTTTACTTTTATGCCCCACCTAAATAAAGAAGAGGGGCATATAGTGTTAGTGACCATTCATCTGTCTGTCTGTCTGTCTGTCCCAAATCAAGTTTATCTTCAGGTTGAAGTTGATTCTTCCATTATCATTATTGTGATGTCATTTGGACAAACTTGTTCTAAGACTATAAATGACTTTGCGGTGAATTATAATTTTTCCTTGGAAAGTCTTAGGTAAATGCATGATCAGGGATTTTTTTTTTGGCCTAGAAAATTTGCACATGATATGACAAACTTTAACTTTCTCTGACGTTATAATACATTAGTCTTGTTCAGTATTTTTCTCTGTCATTTTACAATTGCACAAAATGTTTTAGATTTATCGTAATATCATTTCACTTATTTATCGCATAATTGGTGGTATGTATAGAACCAATTATTGATTTTCTATCGAACTTTTACAATTTTTTGTCAAATCTATCAATTTAGAGTGAGTCACCACAGTTGTAGATTTTTGATAAGGGGAGACAACACTATATATCAGACTGGGGCCCTGATATGATCTTTTCTGGCACCAGATTATACTGAGCTCAAAACAATACTGGCATTGTGTGCAGCTGGATTATTGAGGTACCAGGAATGAGATAAGGGAAATTCTGCATTTCTGTCAAAATATTGGAAATTTTGACATTTAATGTGTGCAGCTAGGGATTTTCATGCTATTGGTGTAATATTGGTTTAATTATTGCAATTTTCCCTTGCAATACTTAAAGGCAGCTAAAATATAGCTATTACACATACAACTATGTTCCTTAAATTTCTTTCCAGAATTTGCAATTTAATGAAAGTAATGCACTGCTCCGGGGAGACAAATTGAGAAATACCAAATTATAAACATTCAGTGAAACCTTTTTAAACTAGTTTTTCGTTAAAAACTCAGAATATGTTTTGAAACGCAGACCTTATATATGGTCGAAGGTTTCCTCTGGGTACTCTGGATTACTCTATCATTAAAATTGACCACCCTAAATGGTCCAGGTGCGTCAAATAGGAAGTGTTTCTATAGAGAACAAAATTCTGAAGTCCGAAAGGGGATTCAGTTAATGCTGAACTGTCTTTTCAGGTTTGATAATCTTTTACCCCCAATACATGTAACGATCTGGCTTACACCAACAGAATAAAAACGTGAAGTAGAAATGAAAAGACATAGGAAAAGTAAATATAACATGGCACTGAGACCTTAGATTAGATCTATGAGAGTCTTGCCAGAAATCCTGCAATGTATTTTTAATTAAATCAGCATGGTAGAATGACAAGTTGATGAATTAGTTAATTAGATATGTAGAAAATAATTGTATGACAGCTGATCATCACTGTATGGTATTTCATGGTTCGTAGATTCTGTGCATTTTAAAAAACATCTTATTATTTTGCTGGATTATTCAGATACTTTGATTTCTAATGGTCTCCATAACAAAAAATTGTTTTTCCAACTCTTGATTTTTATGTCACCTGCAACTTGTTGCAACTGTAACATAGAGGATCGAGTCACATACTTTAGAAAAAAGCAAAAATCCATTGTGACCTGCAGCGTCAAATAAATTTCTGTCACAGTTTTTCGGACAACTACATGTCACTGCCTCAAGTACTTTATGGTGTAAAGTGATTTTATACCCCTTTCTTTTCTACTTCCTGTTTTTCCCAATATTTTAAGGAGCAGGTGACTTGATCCAGAAATTTCTTAAAAGTGTGGGGGGAGGGAGCAAATTAATATAGGCTTTTGTTACAGCTATATCAGTTTGGGTTACACTCATGATTATAGGATTCATTTATGGGCCTGTTGAACAAAACTAATTTGCCATTTAGTCTTGGACCCAATTTTTAAGGTTTTTATAGTCCAAAGAAAAAAGGAACAAAAGAAACCCAAGCAAACATAGGTATTACTTCTTTACTAAGTGTAAGATTAACAAGGAATAGAATGGAATTAACTTTTTTTATGTAACATGCAAACCTAATTAAAATAAACTCTCATAGATGTCAGACTTTTCACTTGTAATTATTGTCCAATGTTGAGAGATCTTGGCACATGAAATATTACCCTTTTATTTTGGGAGACAAATTTCAAATGAATGTCACTTTCTGTTATGTTTGTAAGGTTAACAAATAACATTTGGATTTTATGTAAGTCTTAATTAGATCATGTTAAAATTGTCTGGGCTAGGATAATGTATGTTCCAATTAAAATGTAGAAAAGAATTGATTTATAGCAGGCATGGATCTATGGAAAGGCATACTGGGCATACCCCCCACCTAAAACTGGGAAAAGTTATGTTTTTGTCACAAATTCCATGTAAAAAAACACAAAAAAATTGTGAAAAAACATCATTAAATTCTTACGTCCTCCTAAAATGAAATCCTGGATCTGTCACTTATAGTCCATAATAATTAATTATTGAAAGACAATAAAATGAGTTGTGAACTTTGACACTAATAAGAAAAGGTTAAAACACCAAATGAGTTAATAAATATATATCCATGGTCAAGACCTGATTCTGCATAAATAAACTGTCATTATGACCTTAAGGTCTCTTCTGGTTACAGAGGTCAAGTTCTTTTGTTTGAATTATAATAACAGAACAACAAAGGTTCAGAAAACACATAAATGAACAAAAGAATAACATTTAATTAAGATAGAAGAAATAAGTGTGAGGGACAAAACCTACAATGAAAAACCACAATTTAAAAATCCACACTGGAAAACAGTCAGCAGCCTTTAATGTTACCAGTGGTCCCTGCTCACTTGCAATTGGTCCTGGATTGAAAAGTCATGAATCTTGCAAATCATTGAACTCTGTGGCATATGTACAGAATTTATTTTAGTAAAAATATTTTTAGGTTTGGCAGTACACATGTTCTCTATTGAAGAGTGGATCAAAACTATGCATTAAAAATTTTAATCTGACATTTCTTCATTCTTCAATTTTTGCTTCTAATCAATTAACTTTTTGATTTCAAAATTCAATTAAAAATCAATTGACAAAAATATATAAGCCTCCCCATGATGTCAACAGTCATAATAATTTAACAAAGCAACATAATATCGAGACTTTGTCTCACCCGATTGAGGTTAATATCATATTTATAAACCTCCTTTAAGGTTGATATTAAGATTTAAAAACTTTCTATAAATTCGATCTATATGATTTAATACCTGAAGCCATGTGAAAGACTTTCTACGCTTTTTCTTGCATTGCTGGTTTAATTGGCCACCAACATACTTGTATTCGATGATTAATTTCTTAGTTGTAAGAATAGCCATAAAATGTTCAATCTCATGTTACCCTCTAAAATAGGTTCTTTAAGCCCCGTTTACACGATCAAAGTTTTTCATCAAAAATCTTTGTCCAAGTTTTTGATGAAAAAGTTGGACAAATAAAACTTTGTCAAAGTAGCTGTTTACACGATCAAACTTTTTTGATGGTTTTCTGCTATTTATAGTGGCTTAAGTGTGGGGACTAATTTGTAGTATATGAGTGCATAATCATTTTATATGCAGTTACTTCTAGATTAGATGTGCAGAAATTGCATCAGACCAACACGGTCTGGTTGCTCAAACACTTTGATTTAGGAATTAGAATTAAGTTGAAAATGCCAATGAATATTATTATACTGTTACAAAAGCTGTAGAATGATTAAACGTTTCTAAAAGACATTTACCAGTTATAGAGAAATAAGAGCATTAATATGAATTTTCTTTCAATCCATCAAGTCATCACCATTGAAATTTTGTTCCTGTTGTTACTTTATTTCCTACCATTTTGCCATGTGCTTTTGTTTACAAAATATTCTGATTAGTTCAATAACATATTCTGATTGGTCAATTCCCGTCAAAGTCCATCCAAGTTTTCAGAAAAATAGGATGAGGTTCTATTCTGTCAAAGTCCGTCAAAGTCCTTCAAATTTCTTTGTCAAAGTTTTTGATGCAGGTTTACATGATCAAAAAAGTTTGTCAAAGAAAACTTGGACAAAGTTTTTGATGGAAAACTTTGATCGTGTAAACGGGGCTTTACAGATTCAAACATTTCACTCTGTTTATTGATCATGTCCCACCTTCAACAGTAAAGGGGTATTAATGTTTGGGTCTGTTTGTTGTCTGTCTGTCCGTTCATCCCAATTCAGTTTTACCATCAGCCTTCATTAAACATTACAAGACACAAGTTACCAAGATATATACAGTATTTAATAAAAATTTATGTAGCTGCTCACACGCTCTTTTGTATTAGCATTTTCAAGATGACTTAAAACATGCAATAAAATCTTTTTCATTTTCTTTTCAGATTGAGTTCTGGCGCTGTGTTAACACTTCTGTTCCAGGTAAGATGTATTCATTATTTTATACCCATATAGTGAATTGGGTATTTACATGCCCAGCATTGAGGGGGTTAAACTCCCTCAGGGTACCCATTAAAGGAAGAAGTTTATTTTGTTAATATGCATCATGATACAGGTCAGATCTTGTCCGTGATTGCGGCAGCATCAGCATTGAGCAACATCGGGAGAATTGTTTTTTTCCAGAAAAAAGTTATTAGAGTAGAGAACTCTGACTCTCTGACCAGTATTTTTTTTCAAAAAGAAAACAGTAATTATGAATTTTTTTTATGCACACACAATATCGTACTTTTCTTTTTTTATGCCCCATTACGAAAGTTTGGGTCCCTTCATCCATCTGTCACAAATGTTGCAAGATCAAGCATTACCCATGTGAGTTCGACATATTCTTGTTGTTCTGAATTGGAGTCATTTCTGACTGTCTGAAGTTAATTTTAAAGGGAACTATACTTTGCTATTAAAAGCGTCCCTCTTTTGAATCCTCAAACTTGTTGTGGCCTAATTTTTTGTTTCCAAATTTTAACAAAGTAAGATCTATATTAAGCTTTTTTTTGTAATATCTTTTAAAGTGCATTGAAAATAACCAGACCAGGTTTGTGTTTTCCTTCAAATCTTAAGTACTGAAACTTCTGATTTATAATAGAAAATAAAGCAATAAATATGAAAAAAATTTCAGTTTAAAACAATAAAATGTCAGGATGGATTTCCATAAATTTTGAAAGCCTGGGTTGTTGATGCCAAGTATACATGTCATCGAGACATTTTATGACATCAGAAATAATGAAAACATGGTAATTAGCATAATTAATGTCTTACTGAGTTTATACATTCTTGTAAGATTTACAAAGATTGTTAATTGATAGGTTATAGAGACTTTTTGCATGTGTAAATATATGGGAAATGAACTAAACATTCTTTACAGGATCTTCATTTCAAAATTGTTTATAATATTATAACTGTATTTATTGAAAATTTGGCTTTGGATGAATGCAAAATTTGGTATCAGACTTAAGTCCCTGTCATTTCATGGGCAGGTCACAATTTAAGATTCACTTCTGAACATGTCTGACAGTCAAAGCCCGTATGCCTGATCCCCCACACCTCCAAATACATAAACTTGACCTGAGACATGGACTCAAACATGGAGTTTCGATTCCCTCATCTAAGATTTGAAAAGTATTGTTGTCATAAAATCTTGAACTTTCTTACAAATTTCAATGAATTTGTCTAACTTTTTAACTGCGCATTATCTAACATCAAATCCTAGACTAATTTAGGTATGTTGGCAACTGCATGGAGAAAAAAGGGTGCTTTAAATAATGCAACAAGCAGCCTTTCTCTTACTGTGTATAATGGTCTTCAAGACAAATTGTCCTGCTCAGATAAGAATGTCTTAAGAAAACTTTTCATCATTTAGTACCTGTTTCATTATAGTACAAGGAAATAAAGAAGTCACTTCAAATAGGTATAATTATCTTCTTATGTCAACTGTCATCCTAATAAATGAACAATATAAAAACACTGATTAAATTAAGCGTTATGAGTCATTTCTAGTGATTCATGATGCGGAAAAAGAATATATATGTTTAACATCAATTGTTACTAAAATTATTAAATGAGAAATTGTCCTTACAACTTATTTGCGTCACAGACTATGTTTTTGGTCTAGGAGAGTGCAGTGGTTGGGGTTCCAAAGTTAATGGTTTTCAAGGATGCTGCACATTTATCCCTTCTAGCAACCACAAATAGAAAATTGTCTGTTTTATTAGGGGAAACAATAAGAACTCTCAAGTCCCAAAAATAAATGAATTTACACTGACAGTATTTCTGCAGTTGTTCCTAATTGCCCTTCTTGGTCAATTGAAAAAAAAAGTCTTAGAAAGTTTTTAGAATCAAAGAAACCAATTTTTGTAGTTTCAAAACAAAAAATTTCATTGCAAATGTATGAAAACAAATATTTCTTAGCTGTCAAAATCTGTTGCGAAATTAATATTAAAACTTTAATTTTTTCTCAATTCAAAGTTTACATAGCACTCTTATGTATGAGAAAGTGTAATATTCAGTGCCAAGTTCAATTTCATCATGACACTTTTAATGTTTTACTAAAGTGGTACAATTATTCCACAATTATCTACTTCAAGGTGACAATAAGGGGCTTCTGTTCGACTCAAAATCGTCAATTTTTGTGACAGAACTCTAATGAAAGGCTTTAATTGTGTTGAAGTTAATTCTCTTAAAAACCCTACAAGTGTATTGACACAAGAACACATTACCAGCGAAAGTTTGTCAATGGGACTATGTCAACAGCCCCTGGACTCGCTTTTGTGCTCAATGACAATCAGCCGATTAATACAGTGCGGGATATCCACGTTTAAATGGGGACCATTGTTGTCCGGCTAAAAAGATGGTCGTGAAATGTAAATACTGGAGACTTGTGACCATTAAAGAGGCAACTTTGGTCATTTTTCAGTATCAAAGCTTAATTTGTAAGCAGTGGTTAAAATGGTTGGGTCTGGGTGAATATTTGATCTTTTTTCCTGCGGGTCCGCAGTCTTGTTATTTTAATGAACATCTTTTTTGTGAAGTGTTTACTTGTTTTTCTTTTACAAAAAAGTGTCTATTATATAAATGTTGACCAAAAGTAAATTTAAAAGAATATACACGTTTTGTAGTGAAAATTAAGCAAATAGAGGTTTTCAGTATTACAGTTCATATTGAAGTCAGGGTTATGAAAAAAAAAATAAGCAAACATGAAATTTTAAGAAGAACAGTGTGTAAGGTCAAATAAAGGGTCATTTTGAAAACAAATCAAAAGTACAAGTGTTTTGTATGTTCAAATATTATTAATAAATTTATAAATTTATTCAAAATATTTTAATTGTCATAATTACAAATGATACCAGTAAATAAAAAGTAAACACAAAATGTAACCAGCAACTTACAAAAAATGCCCCTCCCTTTCCCCCCAAATAGAATTAAGATCAAATTTAAAAAAAAATAGGAGGTCCATAACATTTTGAAAGACATATTTTTTGAAAAATTGAAAAAAAATATGAAGATGATTATGAAGGATCTGCTTATACAAAAAAAGTGAGACAGATAAACTAATCAAAGGCAGATCAAAGGACCCACGTGCTGGGCGCACCCATCCTGTTTGGCAAAAAAACTTTGTTGGGGACTGTTATGAAACCAGAGGTCCCAGAATATTTGTTTAAACCCAAAATCATTGTTGATGCCTCTTTGTACTTTAAACCTTTTTGTTCATGTGACTTTTTATGTAAATTGATGTTGACTCGTCCTCTTGGGGTCACATCTACCTTCTGGCCAATCAGACTGTTTGACATGAGGTCACATGTCAGGTCATTTATTGGTTGACACAAGGTCACATGTCATCAAACCCTGGTCAGTCATAAGTTGACATCAGGTCATTTTAGAAATGACTAGAGGGTGCATATGTACATGTGCAGATGTTGTCTCTTGAACTTTTAGTGACTCTTTAGTATAAATCCAATGCTGAAAGGGTTACAAGCCGAGCTATTATCAAAACTTGATGCCAATGGACTTAATGAATATTTGTTTTCCACTGGAGTCCGGTCCCCTTTTCAAATGTCTTTAATACATGTATAATAAAATTATTTTGATTTTCATATATATGCACTTAAAGTGGACATTTTACATATAAATACAAAAAATGATAGCAGTATATAAATGGTTAATTTGGTTATTGTATATTTTAAAGATGCTGACATGGTTTTAGCTGAAATAAAAAAAAATACTACTATATCAACTTATGATAAACCTTTTAACTTAAAAAACTTTTAAGGATTCACAGCCAGTCTTTTTCAAAATTATATACATGTTATTGGAAAATGCCATGTTATGGTAAAAAAAAACAACTAATATTTTATTTTCATATTCCCTGATAACGACCATGATATCATATTTTAATTAGCATCATTAATTTTCCCTGCCATTCAATTTCAGTCTCTCAATTTATAACATTATGAAAACTTCTGTGTTACTTTAACTCGTAAATCATTGTTCTGACACTTTAACTGTTTTTTTTTTCTGTCTTGACACTTTTTCAATTTTGGTTAAAAAGTCCTCACAAAGATTGTTTAAACCTGTTTTTCTCCATGACATGTTGCATTGTAAATTAAATATCTTTTGTCAATGTTTGAGTTGCGGATCAGACTATTTCCTCATTAACTGATACAAATATTGAAATTTCGATTTTTAGTAACTGTTCATTTATATTCGTTAGGTGTTAAGATTTATCAATGATAAAGAAGGGTAAAAATATTGGAAAGGTTTTAGATTGTTTAACAGGGTAGGAAATTCGCTGAAAAAGTTACCAGCCCTGAATTGAAATTCTACCTGTTTTTACTATATAGCCAGTCAAATTTTCATGAATAGCAGCCAGCCCTGCCAAAAAGTTACCAGTCTTGGGCTGGCGGGCAGGCTGTTATTTCCAACTCTGTTGTTTAATTGGCATGAGGGAAGATTAATATCTGTAAATTGTAATATTTCAGTGTTAAAATTAAACAGATGGTAGAAAATTAATAAAGTTTTGACACCATGAATGGTTTATATCTAAAATTTCTGGGTGTTGAATACATTACAGAAGCAATTATTAGTACAATAACTTTAGCAAGCTATTTAAACTTCAAGGTTGTGCCAAAGTAGGATGGGGAATGAATTGTTACAATTTGTGCTTCAATTTTTGCGAAATAGAACCCTAATGTTTTGCAGTTAAAAGAGATAAACCAGTCGGTGGTTTCCTTAATTGGCATACTCTGGTATTCTGCACCGTATTAACTGTCTGGCTGTATTACCCTGCGATGTGGATCCTAAAAGGGTAGAAACCCCTTCCACCTCCAATTCAGCAAACAGTAATACAATCCCTAATTTAAGACATAGTCCACACTCAAAAGTAAGGAGTATTATCCAGGGATGACTCTTAATTGATTTTTGTACGACCAGCAAAAAAATTGTAGAGATGTCCTGTACTTCTTTATTTTTGCAAGATTTAAGCTAATAGTATTAATAAAATTATAATGCTTCCAAAACGTAAAACATTGAATTTATAATTTGTAAATGGGTTTTTCGTTTTGTTTGATTTAGCTCAAATATTTTCCTCACATCTGTACATCTTATTTTTAGTAAATCATCTTTTTTGTTCCATCTATTAATTTCCCTTTCCCTTTGGGGATCCTCAATGCATTCTGAACATCTGGTGTGATGTGCTGATGTTATTCTTTATTTTCAACATGTTATAATTAGCTCCAATTAATTAGCAAAGATAAGATAAATGTTTAACAGGGTTCCAGCAATCTAAGTCAGTTGATCTTTCAAGTTTAATGTCAACATAATAATCATAAAAAGTGCCCCTCCTACAGGTTAATTAATTAGGTTTGCTTGGGGATATATTACAATTTACTGTGGTTTCATTATTATTTGTGGGGTATCAATTTTTGTGGTTTTTGTGGGTGGGACTGATCCACAAAGTTTGGTACCCCACGAAAAGGAAATTTTACATTGCTTTGCATACTGAAAACTTCAAAACCATGAAATTAAGAACCAACAGACTGCCATTTTTTCAGCAATCCACTAAAATTGATACCCACGAAAATAAATGAATCCACAGTATCATGTGGACATGAGAAGTGTAGTATTCAAACTGCATAATTAAGGAAGTGCAAATCATGCTTATAATTTTGTTAAAAGACAGGACCAGCAGGAAGGGAAAACTTTTCGCAACATTTTTTTCTGCATATATCAACTTCATTATGGCATAACAATTCAGGGAAATTTCATGAAAATCCATCCAGTGGTTCAACAGAATCAGATATAACCCCTGTGAGATGGTTATGAATAATTCATGAATATTCATGAAGAGTTCATGAATTGTTCATGAACAATCTTCGTGAACATTCATAAAATTATTCATGAACATTTCAAGAATAATTCATGAACTGCAAATGGAACAGCATTTCATGAATGTTTTAATTCATGAAAAGTGCATGAAGATAGTGATCCTTGAAAATAATTGTTCATGAATTGTTCTTGAATATATTTTGTTCATGAATGACCATGAATGTAATCAATTTCATGTAAATTCATGAACATGACGTTCCATTTGCAGTTCATGAATTATAATTCTTGTAAAATTCATGAACATTATGCAAGTAAGGTTCATGAAGATATTCATGAATAATCATGAACCAAAATTGTGCATGAATCATGAATTATTCATGAACAATTCATATTTATGAACTGTTCATGAATATAGAAATGCATGAATGTTACGTTCCATTTTCAGTTCATGAGTTATTCATAATATGTTCATGAATAATATTCATGAATGTTCATGCATAATGTTCAAGATATATATTCATGAATAATATTCTTGATATGATCATGAATAATTATTCTTGATATGTTCATGAATAATATTCTTGATATGTTCATGAATAGTTCATGAATAATATTCTTGATCATGAAGACAGATTTCTGTAGTATTTAATTTATTACTCATATACACACCGTGTTTAGAAACAGTCAATGCCCTATTTAGTTTAAATAACAAAAGAAGATGGGTCAAATACAGAAATGGCCGGATTTTTGGTATGGGACCACTTGTTGATGCTATATACCAAATATCAAGAGGCTGTGATAAGTGGTTCCCGAAAAAACTGTTACGAAAATTCTCTACAAATGACTATTAATGTTGACAAACAGGAAGTAGGTGAGCAAAAAACCTGACTGATAGTAGTTTAATACTAAATACATGTACATGGATCAGATAAAAACCAATATTATTGACAAATAATCCTTATATAGTGTTGGGATATCGGAAATATTTAATAATCGATCATCAGAAATAATCGAAAGATCACAATCGATTTATCGATCATAAAATCGGACTTTATTTACTCTCCAAATTAATGTAATTCTCGGCAATATTCGCATAAATTCACTAAAATCTATTATGTTTCAGTTAATCGATTATAGATTTTATAATCGATTAGTAGCATCGGCAGCCCATATCGATAAGATTTTCCGATAAATAGACGATCTTCCAATTTCAATTTTTTTGGTAATTGTCGAAATCTTACCTCAAATTACTGGATAACTGGTTGCCGACGTCAATTGCGCGTTAAAGGGAATTTTTAAGTTTCATTATTTAAGTGTAAATGAATTAATTTGAAAGGACCGTCCGAGTGAAGCAAATTAATTCATTTCATGTTTGATTGTTTTCCATTAGAAAACACATTTAATAGATTGATAGAATAATTCAGTCCCTGTGCTCTCTTCTAAAAAAGCCGCCATTTTACCCCACATGACCTCTCGTGACCCCTATTCTAACATCCGGAACGTTCCGGAATGGCACTTTTGGAAGATCGTCTATTGATTAATCGGAACATCACTATCCTTATCTATACCATGGCAAATACAACGGCAGACCTCTTTAGAAATATAGCGTACGGAGTCTTTAATGTTCTTACAACGCTGAATGTCATAAAGTTTACGGGGAAATATTTCTTTAAATTGCGTACATGTAAAGGGCATCTTCTATTTAGTAGCAATAACAGCATGAGAATGTTTCTTACCGTCAATGCCGAATTCATTTCCCACACAAACTCCGGAAATCCAACTCGATAGATGCACAAAAAACTTCTTAGCGAACCAATATCTCGTAAACTTTTGGAAAGTACAGAAGAACATCTTGCCTTCAACAAATAGCGTATAACATAACGTCATTACTGACGTCATTTAGGGTGTAATAGGAACGGAAACGGACAGTTTCCGGATAAGGGTGCTTTCACTAAGGTCCGCAAACATCATGAACATTCATGAACAGTTCATGAAATTCCATGATGGTGATAAATTCATGAAAAAACCATGAACAATTCATAAAAGGCCTTTTATGAACTGTTAATGAACTTTGATGAACGTGATAAATTCATGAAAAAAACCTGTAATTTCATAAAAGACATTTTATGAACTGTTTATGATCTTTGATGAACATGATAAATTCATGAAAAATCATGAAATTTCTTGAATTTTTTTCATGAACTGTTTATGAACTTTTGATGAACATGTTTAATTCATGAAAAAATCATTAAATTCCATGAAAAAAATTTTGAGAACTTTAATGAATATCTTGGATTCATGAAAAAGCATTAATGTTCATAACAACTCTTTCATGAATGTTTTATGAAACTTGATGAATTTACCAGGATTCATCAAATGTTCATGAATATTCTTTAAAGTCATTTAATGCATAGTTCATGAACAAAATTCATGAACTCTTTTTATGAATTAGTCTATGAATTTTTATGGACTGTTCACGAGTATTCATGAATATCTATGAAAATGCATAAAGTCATGCATTTCATCTCGCAGGGGAAATACCTTGAAATGAAGCAGAAAGACAGACCAGATATATAGTCAATAGACAGTCAGACAGACAGACAGACAGACACAGACAGACAGACACAGAAAGACAGACAGACAGACAGACAGACAGACATACACACAAACAGGCACAGACAGACAGACACAAACAGACAGACACTGACAGGCACAGACAGTCAGACAGACAGACAGACACACACACACAGACGGGCACAAACAGACAGACAGACAGACAGGCACAGACAGACAGACAGACACCCTTAAAGATTCCTGTACATCATCATTGTATGGTCATCTACTTCCAGTTGTCTAAAGAGATGAATGGGGAAATGCTTAGCATGACTTATTTACAGATTCCTCCTGTATTAACAGACCCAGATTTAAAAAAGGTTTTATTGAATATGTGTATGTGTGTGTTTGTAAAAGGGTACCATGAATCTGTTCATAGTAGTTTGGCAATCTGGCATCTTATATTAAATGCAGTATCCACAAAATGAAATACTGGTTGGTATTTTATTGACAAATTGGGTTGAATATTATTACTTCACCAAACCATAAGGAACTTTCGTGTTGAATTGATATAGTAGGAGTCTTAAGTAATAACATGGACAATAATTTCTATGAATGATAAATATTTTTCAATAGATGCATTACATACAAGTCTCCCTGTCAGTTGGTTTACCTGAATCGCTTGGGGAAATAATAAAATAATTTTTAAACGATTTACAGCTTAAGCTTTAGAAATTTTTGTTGAGATTTTCATGGCTGGATGAAGACCCATCTAAAACTAATATTGTATTTTTCTCTCTTGACACCTGTCAATTTAAGCAAAAAAGGTAAATATTTTGTTAGATAATCGAGGTCACCAAGGGGGAATAATTCATTAGGATTTCAAAACATTTTGAAGTGGTTTTAAAAGTCACAAATGATATTTTCAAATAAATTAGGATTACATTGTTCACATTTTGCAATCAATTTAACGATTAAGAGAAGGGAGGAACGACTTAGTGTCTTTTTTTCCGGGACGGGAGAAAGTTTTAGATGGTTCAAGTTGAAGAGCCGATTATATTTCATGTCATCATGGCAGGCAACCTTTGTTAAGCTATAAGAATAGAAAAAAAAAGATTTATGTAAAAATAATTGAAAAATTGCATGAAGTATTCATCCATCTTGATTCTTGAACTACACTTGAATAAACAGGTATTATCATTTATTGTGAAGAAGTCTTTGGTGGGGTCCTTTCTGCAATAACTACAACTACTCAGTTTGGGTTAAATATTGGTTCTCTCATAAACACTATTAAAAAATGTCAGCTTTGCATGTTGCTAGGTTTTGTAAATGGAACATAACTGGATTGACATCCTCAATGTTTCTGAAACTTTCATTCTCAACAGCATGCCTGTATATCTTAGTTTTGGACTGGCATCTTATCTTGTCATACCCATAGCCAGATTTTTTTTAGAGGGGGTTTGATTTTCAAAATATTCCTTATTTGAATACTGTAAACCAACTAATTTTCGCGAGCAATTTATATTCGTGGATTTCGTGAGGAACAGAAATTCACGAATATAAATTGTCTCAAACTACTTCATTTTCACGGTAATATAATTGTTTTTCACGAAGAATCACAAAAATAAAAAACAGAGAAATTGTCTTTTTACACAGAAACTCGAAATATTCTAGTCGCGAAAATTGGTTTACAGTAGTGCCACAGAATTTCAGGTTGTTTTTTTCTATATATTTAAAATGTTTTAGTCCAGGAGGGGGGAGGCAAACTCCTGGCTACCGACATGCTTGTGGTACAAAAATGTACTGTAAGCTTCATACCGGTACTCTTAGACAGGGGGGAGTGTGGGAGGCAGAGGTTCAAAGACCGTTCAGATGAAACCACATTTTGAAGGAGAAAAACTTACATATATTTAATAAAAAAATTTAAAATGTATCAAATAGATGTAAAAACATATAATTCATAAAATATCTCTGAAACTGTATTTTCATATCCACATATGATGCAAGAGAATGTCTTACTTTGTCCTTCCTGAGAACTTATGGTATGAGCAAGATAGAAATAAATCATAGAATGCCATAAAAAGGTACATTCTTCAGGTATCAGTAATGTATGTATTAAAGAATTTGTATAAAATGCTCAATAAAGTTTCAATGTAGGTATTCATAGAAAATCAGCATCTAAATCGTCATTACCCCTTTACAAATTGACAAGGGCTAATTCAAAATCGATCAAGTTGAAAAAGTTAAAAATTTACTATATAATAATTTCAATGTACATGCTAACTGCCACAGTTAAAATTGTATTTTTTTGTCTCTCTCAAAATGACATTCCATTTAAATTTGATTGACACGTTTTATTGTACCGCATTTTTTTTTATTTTGTAAATTTAGATTTACGATATACGCTTGAATGTATTGTCAAAGACGCATTTATGTCTTAACATTTTACGCATGGTTACAATAAAGTGAATTCTACAGTGTCGTTTAAAATTATAAGATATTAGCCCCGATCAATGGCCTGGGAGGAGTAGTACATGGTTCTTTTTATCCTTCAACGAGAAAAAATTAATAGGGACAATTCACTTTTGCTTCGCCTTGGTTTCGATAATAATCAAAAACACCATAAAGCTATTACTGTAAGCTTTATAAAAAATTCAAAGACCAACTCTTTTTAAATCATTTTATCGGGAAAATCTTAGCCAAAAGCTAAATTTAGATGACGGCAAACTTGAATGATTGGCAGGGTTAATAAAAAGTTTATTGTCATATCATATCTTGGCATCTTTTATACAAAAAAATGTAAACGAAATATTACACAGTCATTCTTCTTATGTGCAGTGTTTAAAAATTGAATTGAAATGTGCATAAAGGTTCTTTTACAATTAAAAATCAGTGTAATGGGGTACACATAAGTAATTTTACACACATTTTGGTATTAAATACTTCATTTTGTGTATATGTATTAATGATAATGCAGGTTCATTCAAAGGGGATCGGAAAAGGTGATGCAACTGGGTATGTCTGGGTAACTTTCTGTGAAAATTTTCAAAAGAACATCGTTCTCCATAAAAGCCTCGGTTAGACATCTCCCAAATGTTTAAGGCTAAAGCCCCCTCTTTTTTAAAGAGTATTATGAACATGTGCCCTAAGGTGCTGCGTGAGTGTTTGGTATTTCAAATATGGAAGATTTTAGACTTCCTAGAAGAGTGTAAAAATAACCTACTGTTTATTCATCAATTCTCGAAATTTGCTTTTACACTAAAGCATTCAAATGTCATAGGATCCTGAATCATTATAAAGAAAACAATATCTTTAGTCTGCATTAGAAGATTTTGTTTAATTGTCCTCTCAAGAAAATAGACATCTTTTGTTAACATAAGGAGATTTCTTAGTTGTCATCTTAAGAAAAACAATATCTCGCTTACATTAGAGGACATCTTAGGCATTTCCTATTAAGGTCTTTGACAATTGTGGTTTATTCAACATGTTAAAAGGGCTACTTTAAATCTTTACGTAATGGAATTAGAACACAGTCATAAACATAGTGTTTAATGACCTGGTGACAATATTAAGGTGCATTTGGGAGGAGAACCTGAAATTTTTTTGTAAGGCCACCCGACTTCGTCTTTGTCTTTAATGGGGGTAGAGATAAGATAATGACAATTTAAATTTACGATTGCGGTAAATGGAAGGTATCAATTTTTACGACTCCGTATCGGATGTCTTTTGTTAAGTAATAGTTATGGGTTTTGGTAAATTATTTGTTTGTTAAAGGTATCCAATTCTGTCTTTTTAAAAGGCTACCGAGTTTATTAAAGACTTTGTTTTGTAATGCTATAAGACTACATTTCTTTCTTGTGGAATTATACACACTTTGGTTTGACTGTTAGAAGGACTGTTTTAATATATTACTTGCAACAGTTGCTTTACTTCACATGGAATCTTTCTTAAATTTAGCAACATTTTTAAAACTGTCATTCTTAGTCTCTCTTTGACACTATCCATGGTCTTGTGTCGTTGTCATGCATCCTGCGACGTCACAAACATTTGCATTGCAGTTTTCTGGGCAACTACATGACACAGCCTCTTGATATTTGGCATGTAGATTCCTCCTATATAGTGACCATATGGTGTTTAGCAATCTTATAGCCATATCTCATCTACTTCCTGTTAACCAAATATTTTAGGTCTCCCAGGGAAGACTGCCATTCTACATCCTTAAAAAAATACATGTATGCTATTGTCTGACATTGATTTTTTCCTAATTTATCTTTGTATATAATTTAACTGTACAAGTAAATGTATTTTACATTAAAGAGTACGGCCCAATAGGATGAAAGATCATGTTACGTAGTGAATGTATTATAAGATTCTTTTTCTCTTTTCAGTTGTACATAGTATTGCCCAGTGGAATGGGAGGGCGTGTTGTGGGCTGGCTGTTCAGAGACAGTGTAAACAGACTTGTCAGGAGGTTGGTATAGACATGCCTGGTTTGAGAAAGAAAAATTACCCCCCCCCCCCAAATAAAAAAAAAAAAGGAAAAAAGTCAAATTATTCCACATGTCAACACTCAGTAATGAAAAAGAAAAGTTAAGCATGATCAACTTCACAAAATCTGCTTAGCAAATGATATGAAACAGGAACAGAACTTACAAAACACATACCAAAACCTAAAAACTACCGGTATTTCAGAAAAGTCTTTTATAAAGTCATCACTCTTCAATGGAAAGGAAAAGTAACACTTCAAGTCTGCAATGATCTGTCAAGCTTTGAAAATGTCTTGTTGATATGAAAAAAAAATCTTACACATACTGAGACAAAAATATGAAAGAAAAGGCTGCTATCACTTGCCAATGAAAAGGAAAAATTAACAAGAGCTTCATCTGATAGTCTACATCTATGGCGTGTCAACTTTCAAACAATATTGCAATGTTTTCTATCAATGGTTTTTGAAAAATTCTGGTTCCAAATTAACATGTGGCTCCCGCAGGGTTAAAGACGACCTGCGACCTGAGGGCTGTTTAAGGGCGACTTCCGACCTACACTTCATAAAATCGACCTATGCCAAAAAACGACCTGCGACCTCCGCCAAAATATGCCTTTTAAAAAGTGACCTTGTGACCTCAGACCCCTTGCGACCTCAGGGGGTACCCTGCGGTAGCCCCTAACATGATAAAGTAACCTCACACATAATGAAAACCAAAGGTAAAAGATAAAATGCTTTCATTATGACACAATACATAAGATTTGTTTGAATCCTATGTATTGCATTTTTAGTCTTGGGCCAATGCAAGACAGTGAGCAGTGACCTCTGGTCATGTTGAAGACTGCTGGCTGTTTTCCATTGTGATTTTAAAATTGTTGTTTCTTTAATGTTGGTAATTGTGTCGCGTACACTTACTCCACATCTCATATCGTTTACCATATGTCAATGAAAAGGAAAAATAACAAAAAACTTCTTCATAATGTCTGCTGTCGCAGACCTCTCTATTTCTGGTTTGCAATTGACATGTAAAAATTATACAAATGTACATATTTTAGACAAAAATATTGAGGAATAGGCTCTCATTATATCATCACTTATCAATGAAAAGGAAAAGTAACAAAAATTTCTTTAATAAAATGTGCACCCAGCTGTCGAAGTAAATGCTTATGATGCAACAAAGAATCTTTTCTGATAATCTGTCACTCAAGATTTATAAACATGTGGTATGTGCACTTGATGTCGTGTCTAATTAGTACAAATCGTTAGAGGTAATTAGTTTGTTTTGATTTTGACTTATCTTAAAGCCTTTTTGTTATTCTACATATTTTTGGCATAGTGTAAGTGATGGACTAATAATTTTGGACTGGATTGGTTTCATGGAAGTGAAAGTTGAACAACACTCTATATGCAATCAATTATTCTGTCAATTCACAGAATAATTTCTTTTACATTACCTAAAACTTTCAGCAAATGTTAGACATTCTTTGACAGACATTTTTTTTATTTTTAATTTTTATCCAAGATGTTTTACATGCCAAAAGTTATCACCTAAAGAAAGACATTTGTAAGATTACCTAAAAACATAAAATTAGCATTATCTGATCCAGATTAAATTTTTGTTACAAATTATCAAATTGAATTATCAGTTCAGAATACCACCCAATTCAAAAATATGCATGTAGCAAAGCAAAAGTGTGAATCTTATTTTTTAATTCCAAATTATGCTACAATAATCTTGAAGCTGTAAAGATACTTTAGCACTTGTCTGATTATTGCACCTCTTTGATAAACACTTGACTTCATCCATCTTAGCAAGAATTCAGAATTTTGTTCAACAACTTTTGCTCTATTCAATAAATCATAGAAATTAAATCCATCAACAATTTCATCTATCTTTTGACATTGATAAGGTTCCTTGTAGAAATGGTTTTCATGAAGGTATACATCGATAAAGGATAAAAGGTTGCATTCTAAGCCGACAGTGATTAATGGGAACTCTTGCTCTAACAGACTCGACCCTTTGGATTTACTCAATTTATCAAAGTTGTAATAGTTGATTCAGACTATATTTTTTCTTGATATACCAGTTAATGAGTTGAACTTTAACCTTATCAAAGGTAACATGTCTGTATTTGGTAATAAATGGGATGAGAGTGACTGATGTTAAATTTTCCAAAGAAGATGTTTTTCTTTAAATTAGAAGAGAAGTTGTGCCAAAGTTTGTGGGGTTTAAAGGAATCACCCTGTCTGTTTGTCTGTATGCATATCTAATAAATGCAACTGCTCTAGACCTCTTGCTGGATTTTGATGAAACTTTTCATGATGTGTATTTTATGGGCATGTGCATGGAGCAATGGGAGCGTCTTTTTACCACAGGCCACCACATGCTACCACAGGCCACCACATGCTACCACAGGCCACCACAGGTCACCACAGGCCTACCACAGGCCACCTTTTAAAAACATTTTACTATATAATATGATATATTTTATTGAAATTTAGAAAAAAATATAAAAAAAATTAATATTTTACATCAAATTATATATATGTATGGTTTTATTCAGTTATATCCATGCTGATTCATGCTACCACAGGCCATCTATTGATACCACAGGCTACCTTTTTGAAACATTTTTTGATTTAATATGATATATTTTATTGAAATATAAAACAAATATCTCAAAAAATAAATATTCTAAATCAAAATTTGTGGTTTTAATCAACTATATTTATGTGAGACCATGTTTGCGTACCACAGGCCACCTAATCATACAAAAGACAACCAAATTTATTATACGAAGCAATACATGTATTCACTTATATTTGTTTTTAACAGCCTCTGTTAAACTTACTATAAAACAAAGATTGGCTGATCAATTCATACAGAAATGGTTCTCAGAATTAGATAACTCTGCAAGAGAATTTTATAAGCTTGTTAAAAAAGAATTTAAATTTGAAGAGTACCTCACTAGGCTTTCAAAAGCTGATAGAATTTATATAACTAAATTTAGATGTTCAAACATTAAACTTCCAATAGAAACTGGAAGATGGAACAACATACCTAAAGAACTTAGAAAATGTTTATTTTGTAATCAGGAAGTAGGTAATGAATTTCATACTTTATTGAAATGTCAAAATAACAATCTATGTGAATTGCGACAAAAGTTTATACCTAAATATTATTGGGCTCCGGCTATTTTATACAAGATGGAGGGAATTTTTGTGTTTTGTAATACAAAAGTGGTTTCTAATATAGCAAAGTTTATAAAGCATTTGACAAAACTTATGTAATATTATAACATGTTTCTATATACATTCATTTGTCTGTTTAGTTCGTCATTTTCTGTAATATTTATGTTTATTGTACCTCATGTTACACTGTATTGTGTCTGAGCGTTGTCAATAAAAGTTGAAAAGTTGAAAAAAAAGTTAGTGCTAATAATTAAGTTTACATGCCTTTTCTTACAATATTCCAAATATAGGAAGCCAATAAAATAGTACCACAGGCTCTCTTGTGCAAAGACCAAACTATGAAATAATTAGGATTAAATTGATATTTATTCTTCCCTTGAATTTTTTTTAATTATTTTATTTATTTATCATATTAAGTTATCTTTTTATTTGTTTTTTATGTATGTACTTTTTTATTTATTTATTTTCTTCAATACACTCATGTTTTTGTTGACAGATGTCTGAATTACCTTGTACATATGTTGTTAAATGTTAAAACAACATAAAGACCTTGAAATAACACATTCATTATTGGTTTTTACTCTTCTATTTTCTGTTTACTGTTTTTGAAGTATATACTGTGATTGGTCCTAACTGTTTCTAATATGTCCAGTGTTGTTTTAGCACTTTGAATTGTCTGCCAGAGCTTGTCCGTAAAATAATACATACCTAGTGAAGACCTTTGAGTTAAAGCATGTTGTGTGTCTTATAGTTAAAACTACATTTTGAAGCCATAAAGCCTTGAAATTCAAAATTATTGGTCCAATATGTTACTCATCAGAAAACATTGCGTATATAGTATATACGACAGCTAGATAATTTTCCTGACTATAATTGTAATTCAATTACCTTTATTATAAATTGGATAATTAACCTTTACGATATTCCATCCATTGCAATCATTTTAATTGGATTACAGGACAAATTCAATTATCCATTTAACTTGTTAAATTATTTTCATATTTATTTTATGTCTTATTATTTTTTTACAGTATTTTTGTTTTAACTTGTTTTTTTTTTTTTTTTGGGATATTTTATATTTTTTTTTAGTATTTTGTATATTTATATGAATAAAAGAAATTGTTGATTTTTGTTAGGAATTTAACAGAAATGAAAACAAAAACAAAAAAATCCCAGAAGATATTAAAAAAATATACCTACCTTTTATATTTGGAGAATTCTTTGAAATAATTTAAAGTAATAAAAGTAATTGGTGAATAATTTTCATGAGAAAACTTCATATTTTGATTACATAATTATTTTTATTGCTTTAATAATTCAATTAAAGGATTATACAGAATACGGGTGATTAACAGCAACACCACAGCTGTCATAAATCTTAATTGAATTAAGTATGTAATCATAATCAATAATCATCATAAGTGAGTCGAAATTAATTAATTTATAAAGATCAAAAGACCAATGATAAGATAAAAAAAATGAGTCTTATTAGAAATATGTAATAAAAAACAGGAAAATTTGACACTTCTTATATCCTGTTTTGTACCTCCTTATCAAATACAGTTTGATCACCTATGTCAGAAGAGAAAATGATCGGGACATATTTAAGTCTGCTGAGCATCTGCACATAGTAAAGACAAGTGAAATATGCTTCAAAAACTCTTTAATATATATCATAAAATGTCATAATTTCTTTTAAAAAGGTGGCCTGTGGTATACTTATCAGGCCTGTGGTAGACACCTATTGTCGTGGAAAACGTTTGTAGCTTTGGAAAAAACATGACAAAAACATGTAAAACATGCTTCAAAACACTTTAATACAATAAAATATATCATACAATATCATAATTTGTTATAAAAAGGTGGCCTGTGGTATGACTATGGTATACTAATCAGGCCTGTGGTAGACACCTATTGTCGTGGAAAACGTTTGTAGCTTTGGACAAAACATGACAAAAACATGTAAAACATGCTTCAAAACACTTTAATACAAAAAAATATATCATACAATATCATAATTTGTTATAAAAAGGTGGCCTGTGGTATGACTATGGTATACTTATCAGGCCCATGGTAGACGCCCACTGTAGTTGGTTGTTTTGGACCAAACATGGTAAAAACATGCAAAATATGCTACAAAAACACTTTATTACAATAAAACATATCATACAATGTCATAAAATGCTTTAAAAATGTGGCCTGTGGTAGGCATGTGGTGGCCTGTGGTGGCCTGTGGTAGCATGTGGTGGCCTGTGGTAAAAAGACATACCGTGGAGCAATTGAGGTATCATTCAGGGGAGATAATTAGACCAATAAGATAGAGGGGATTATTCTTTTATGAGCTGGCAGTTTTGGAGCAGTTTTAATAAGAAAATTGAACACCCATTTATTGAAAATTTCAGGATCTACCACTAAGAAAAATTAATTTCAAGGTTACAAAATCATGAAATACAAATAGTTAAGAAATTTTCATCAAAATTGTTTGTAATGTTGAATGATGCTTTATTTATGTCTGTTTATAATACCAGAGGTTGCCAGAAGTATGGGAACTGTGGATAACTCAACAAAACCTGTCATTTTTTGACATGTGTTTTTTAAACAGATTGATTGTGGAAAAAACATTTGGCAGATTAAGATGATCTGGATCAGTAAAATGTTTTGATTAAGAATGCCAGACAGTGTTGGTCTTGTTTTAAGACTGGTATAAGAATTTTCACATGGTAGACAAAAGGCTGATTGAGCTCTCGTGTGTGTTTTAAGTTTTAACATGCTTGTGGTACCATTAGTAGGGGACAGTTTAAAAATTTTCAAGAAGGGCAACTTACAGTCCATGAAGGACTGTGTTGGGTCAAATGTGCTAAAAATCTACAGAAAATAAAATTTTCCAATGAAAGGGGCTTCATCTGAACCTCCAGAACTCCAGAACCCCTCATCATAATCCCCCACTGCTGATCAAGATGTACCTGAAACAGTTTTTGTCTCGCCTGCGAAGCAGAGCGGGACATAGGTGTTACTTTACCGCCGGCGGCGGCGGCGTTAACTTTTTGGAAAAGTTTTATGAGCACCTCCATATCTCAAGAACTATAAGTCCTAGGTTGATGAAACTTGGTAGGCATATGCCCCAGTAGTAGCTTAGCACAGTTGCATCCCCATCTGTTGACCTTGACCTTGATTTTATGGTTGAGTGACTTTGACAATTTTCAATACATATAATAGCAATGGAAAAGTTTTGCGAGCACCTCCATATCTCAAGAACTATAGGTCCTAGGTTGAAGAAACTTGGTATGCATATGCCCCAGTAGTAGCTTAGCACAGTTGCATCCCCATCTTTTGACCTTGACCTTGATTTTCTGGTTGAGTGACTTTGACAATTTTCAATACATATAATAGCAATGGAAAAGTTTTGCGAGCACCTCCATATCTCAAGAACTATAGGTCCTAGGTTGATGAAACTTGGTATGCATATGCCCCAGTAGTAGCTTAGCCCAGTTGCATCCCCATCTTTTGACCTTGACCTTGATTTTCCGGTTGAGTGACTTTGACAATATTCAATACATATAATAGCAATGGAAAAGTTTTGAGAGCACCTCCATATCTCAAGAACTATAGGTCCTAGGTTGATGAAACTTGGTATGCATATGCCCCAGTAGTAGCTTAGCCCAGTTGCATCCCCATCTTTTGACCTTGACCTTGATTTTCCGGTTGAGTGACTTTGGTTATTTTTATTGCATATATTTGCAATGTTTAAGTTCTATAAACATCTTTTGATCTCAGAAACTGAAAATCCATGTAAATTCAAAATATAGTGGAAGTAAGAAAGAATAATTGTTTCTGATGGTGCCGGCAGGCGAGACATACTTTAGTGTTAACTCTTGTCTTACATAAGCTATGCTACAAATAAGGGTTATATGGTATCCCAAAGTTTTTGATCCAAAAGACATGAGTTTGCAATAAATAATTGCTGTACAATAAATTTTAAATGTATAAAATACCCATTCTTTATATTATTATTCTAATAAATTTTTAGTTAATTTCATCATTCAGTGTATGAGGCAGAAGAAAAATTGTCTTATATTTATATTTACATGTGTTTATTAAACTTTTATATCAATGACATGTTTATAACCTATTATTACAAGACCTCATTATTCATAAAATCATAAACCTAGTTCTCTAATATTTGATTTATTGAGCACTTGAAGCAAGTTTAGGCTACTTACAGATGGTCCTCTTTCCCTCTGTATAAATTCAGTATCTATTCTTGGCCCACTTTATTTTCTATTAAGATAAAACTTGCTACTGACACCCTTCAATTGCAGTCATTTAGTAACCGTAACAGTAAAAGTGTCTTTGTAGAGGACCATGCATTCTGTTCAAGAGCATCTGTCATGAACAAAACACACACGAACACTCACACACAAATACACGCACAAGTGCATGTATTTCATGAATAGGCTATTCCTTGGTTGTTAACTAGCCCCCCCCTTTCCCCCCAAATTATTAATTTTTAAACTACAATACAAGGGAGGTTACTCTGAAAAGGTTTTGAACATTTTAATTATTAAATATTTTTCTGAAAAACTTTTACCTGTAGTGTTGACTTCAAAGATTTAGCAGTCATTTTTTTAGGAGGATGGGTGGGTACATGTAATTAGGTGTTGGAAAAAAAATGGTACCAGGTAATTAGGTGTTGGAAAAAAACAAATGGAAAAAATCTTGAGCACCACAAAATAACAGTATATTAGCATTAAAACTTTCAAGGTCAAATCCAGTCTTTTAAATTTCTGTCTTTCTGTATTGTGTCCATATAACAGTCTGATACAGATTAGAAAATTTCAGTAAAATATGTTAAGTAAATTGCATCTCAAATGTTTTGATAAGCTCTGGAAATTCAGACAATTTTTCCTGTTAAACTACTTTTGCTAATGTAAAACTTGTTTTCAATTTAAAATTTTACATCATACTACAGAATATTTTGCAGAGAAAAGCGATTAAATTTATCAAATGTGCATTAAAACTGCATAAATTCTCTGCACATTTTATAAGTAAACATCCTATTGTCGATTAATGCCAAAGGGATAATAGGTTATTTACGACCCCCCCCTTCCCAAAACCTTTACTGTGCCTATATTATAATCATTATATCTTAAGTATTTCCAACAGAACACATAAAAGTTAATTTTGAGAGATGAATTATGGCGTCCCCAAAACAGTAGGAATCTGTAGTCAGATGATCATGCCATTGTTTAAACTGTTTTAGATTTTAGCTTCTAATTGTTTGTAATATGTTCCATATATTTCAAACATCTCATTTTCATGGGGCTCATTGCAGGGAATTTGATTTGATTTTAGTGTAAGGTCTTGCAGTGTCTCTAGCCTACCAATAGTCAGAAATGGGGAGGTTCCAAAGGCTTGGCCATGGTCAACCCTCCTCTGGTGGAAAAAAAAGATATATACTGGTAAAAATCGACTAAAATTTAATGATAAAGCCAATCAAATTTTCATCTAATAACCAACTTGGAATCCCTTAAAAAGGTATGCTTGGCATCATTATGGATTTAGATTTGCCCTAAAAAAGCGATCTTTGCTGTCCATGCATGTACATTTATTTACCATGATTGCCATTTGAATTGTAACAACACCAAATCTTGTTTTTTGTTGCCTCAATATTACACTGTAATGTAAGTTTAATTATCTCCATCATTAATAATTAAAAATTAATTAATCTATTTCAGGTGACCTCTATCCAAGAAGTAGAACAAAGTCATAAATGTTCCCGTAGCACCGAGACGACACTTTATACCTGTCTGGAGAAGGAGGATGGTGGGTAATTTTACAAAATAACAGTTAAACCAGTCTAAAGTCAGCCTTGAATAAACTGAAAACCTGCCTAATTTTACCTGGTTTACTAGTTCCTTCTTTTAATTTCTTTAACTTGTTTACTGTGGTTTCATCATTATTTTGAAGGAAATCTAACATTGATCTGTATCCTGCAGACTTCAGAACCAGAATTTAAGATTCCACAAAATGGTCCTTTTTCATCAAACCACGAATATTGGTTCTCAAGAAGATAAATGACTCCACAGTAAACAAACACATCTCTCTACTGAATAAATGTTTGGTCCCAACAGGGTTGGTTTCTGTTTAGAAAGGTTTCACAGTACTTCAAATTATTGCACTATGTCAAACTCTTTGTCAGTTAAAGACTCATCATCGAAGACACTGGAGCCTCATAAGAAGGGCACATTATATAACCCTAAATTATCACACAGGCCTTTTTTAAAGCTAATACATTGTAACCTGTATAAACCAAACACCTGTCTATACTGATAAATTCTTGGTCCCAAAGGATTTGGTTTAGACTGGTTTCTCAGTACAAATTTCCAGGCAGATAATTTCAGACTGTGTCCAACATATATTTTGTCAGACACTCAAGCCTTAAGTTATATGAAGAGCACAGTATAAAACCCACATGTATCAAATAAGGGTGCCTAATTCAAAACTTATGCTTACCTCTTTGAGCTCTTGCTGTCTGTTGTATGATAGAAATGCTTGGATTTTGTATTCTGAAACTCGAAAGACCTTATATTGGAAAATGAATCTTGGGCGGCAGGAGGGAGGGGAAGAAATTTTCAAAACAGTTTTCTCACCAACTACTAATCACAACAACTTGATATTTGGTATACAGCATCAGGATGGGGTAATTTGCTCACCTACTTACTTTCTGTTTAATAAAATCCAGCTTTTTTTGACTGAGAGATTTATTTTTCTCTTTTCAGACAGTGCACGGTGCTGCAAGTCATCTACTGAGTATAGCTGTCAGTTGGTCTGCCAGGCAATGTTTTCTCGTGACTCCATGACACGTCAGGAACAGCGACAAATCCTACGTGGTCAATGCCATGGGACTAGCAAGACCATAATGCAATGCTTACAGCACAAGATCAAATCCCCAAGGGACAGCAATCCAATGGACAGTAAGTACAAAGGTTTTGATTGGATAAGAGGGGATGAATGGTATAAATGCATTAAAACATTAGTTATTGGATTCACAGTAGACTTAATGCATGACATGAAAAATGGTTTATCAACCTTAATCTAGTAGTTTGCAATATATGACCAGGAACTGCATATCTCTTTAAGTAATTTGTTTGTTACCTGCGTCGCCGAAGGCGAAAGCAGGTCTAGTAGCCGGGTCACTCCGTCCGTCCGTCCGTCCGTCTGTCCATCTGTCCGTCCGTCCGTCCGTCCCGCTATGGGGTGCCTGTCTTGTGTAATCTGAATCTCAAAAACCAAACACTAGATCTTTCTGAAATTTTACACAGTGATAACAGATATATTGAAGATGTGCACCTCCCCTTTTGGGGGCATTTTATAATTTTGTTTAGAAATTAGGGGCCCAAATGGGGCCAAAAAAACGACTTTTTAAATTTTTTCCACAATAACTTTTGTTCTGGTTGACCAAATGCTATGAAACTTTACAGTAATGTTACTTACCATAAAAGGAAGGGTCGGGCTGATTTTGGGTGTCCCCTCCTTTTTCGTTTAGAAATTAGGGGCCCAAAAGGGGCCAAAAAAGCGACTTTTAAATTTTTTTCCACAATAACTTTTGTTCTGTTGACCAAATGCTATGAAACTTTACAGTAATGTTACTTACCATAAAAGGAAGGGTTGGGCTGATTTTGGGTGTCCCCTCTTTTTTCGTTTAGAAGTTAGGGGCCCTAAAGGGGCCAAAAAAGTGACTTTTTTTATTTATTTCCCCAATAACTTTTGTTCTGGTTGACCAAATGCTAAGAAACTTTACAGTTATGTTACTTACCATAAAAGGAAGGGTGGGAATGATTATGGGTGTCCCCTCTCTTTTTGTTTAGGAACGAGGGGTCCAAAAGGGGCAAAAATGTGACATTTTTTATTTATGGTCCAATTTAGAATTTTTTTTTTACAAGTCAATTTTGGTCATATATTGGATACAAAATGGAGGATACAATTCTTTCTTGGCTACAGTTATGTTACTTACCATAAAAGGAAGGGTGGGAATGATTATGGGTGTCCCCTCTCTTTTTGTGAGGGGTCCAAAAGGGGAAAAAATGTGACATTTTTTATTTATGGTCCAATTTAGAAATTTTTTTTTACAAGTCAATTTTGGTCATATATTAGATACAAAATGGAGGATACAATTCTTTCTTGACCAACCTTTTCTGTTTAGCAATAAGGGGACCAAAAGGGGAAAAAAATAGAAACTATTTTTTTGTCTATTTTTACAATATTGGGTGGCATGTGACAAATATTCTTTGTAAGTCCACCATAGGATGCAAGTGTCAAAATATTTTGACTGTCCATATTGGTCCTAGAACGTACAGGGTTCAACGTTTTGCCGTGCGACGCAGGGCCAGACATCGATTGGTCTTGTTTTTTGTTGTTGTGTTTTTTTTGGGGGGGGAGGGTTATTTTGTGTTGCTGATTCCAATTATTTGTGTTTTCTGTTAAATCTTCAGTGTGAAGTTTTTTGGAATCATATTACTCTTTTGATATTTTTCTGTTTCTTCCAAACAATTTAATCTGGTCCTAAAGAAAAAGAAAAAAACACCCTTCCTGATTCTTATTCACTTCCTCTTTTGCAAAGAGTCATACATTTGTACATGTTTAAATAGCAAAAAAAAACCAAAAAACGTTCAGCTTCTATGTATGATAACACAAATCATAACTGTTTTACCAATCACACTCAGTGCAGCAGTTACAATAACATTTCTGTTTTAATATTCAAAATGTCATTTGCATGTTTTCACCAGCTATTAAAGAGATAAGCATGGCATGTTTCCATAAACAATGGCCTGCTGACATGCATTATTAAAGTCTGTTAAATGATTGTTATTTTTATTTCCATATCATTAACGTGTGGCAGTTTTGTCTAATTGGTTCAGTTTGGTTAAAGAGGCTGATTAAATCAGAAAATAAGGAAAAAGTTGGTCAGCTGTAAAATATGGAATTATGATGATGTAATGTATAGTGGTTAGCTCATCCAGATAATGGCTAAGGATTTGTCAGGGCTGTGGACCCATTGATTGCAGCGTTTTGTAAATTGGAGAACTACTGTTTATTAAACCCTTTAAAATGTTTGTTTTTGGGGTGGGGTGGGGGGGGGATGGATTATAAGGAGTTACCAAGGTTGTCTGTCTTTCAACTTTACTCATAAATAAAACTGCATGACTTCTGTAATGTTATAAGAGTTGCCCAGGATGAGTTTTAGTCAGTTTCGAAGTTTTAAAAACCTGATTACATGTACACTTTGTCAGATTATGATCATCTTCTATTCTATGTAGAGAATAAATGGCAAATATTCTACACATGAAAAGTCATTTTGTCTAATAATGTTTTTAGACTAAATATTAAGTTAAAATGATTGTCCAAAGAAAAAGCAGGAAAGGTTACAGTCGTGTCTTCATATATATTATATCCATTTAGTCTTTAGTTTTTGCCAAAATAAATGATTTCATGGTAAATTTCCTTAATTCAACAGCACAACATGCTAAACCTGTTACAGAGAATTACAGAGTAAAACCAGCAGAACCGTTCTGCTACTAATTTTTTAAAGCCATTAATTAGCCTGTAATTAGCTGTCTCAATCCTGCTTGTCAGTCTCAGGCTAATTAGTGCAGAATCCAGCCCATGTTTACTCGTGCATGATCAATGAAGGGTCAATAAGTAGGACATGTGTCCAATCATGTAAAAATCTTGAAAGATTTTACGTTTTTTTCTTTAGTTTGTCTATTCATTATGAGATAATGCTCATTACTGAATCAAAACATTGAAATTAGATGTAGAAAACATGGCAAATATAAATTCATAACTGTCAGAGTTTCCAATTATAATGCATATTAGTTTTGAAAGATTTTAAAACATTTGAAAGATTGCGTTTATCAATAACTTATGTTTTTAGTGCATTTTCATTGTCTGTAACGCATCTTCTCCATTTGCATTAAAGATAAATGTAGAAACATTTTAGATTTTGTTTTAAAATGAAATGAAGCAAAGATGATTTCTATAGGGGAGCTTGCCAAGAATATTTGAAACATGACTTATTCATGAACACTAATGAAACGATTGAAAGAATCTTTTTTAAAAATGTTTGAAACCTATTATGTCATGTGTGTATAATGAAATATTGACTTTTCTGTCTTATTTTAATGATAAGGTATGAAAATATACTTTTGCTTTTGTTTTTACAAGAAAATTAAGAAGCAATCAATCATTTGTAAGAGTTAATTCACTATCATGCATTCAAATGCTACAAGATGGATTGTTTAAAGAGGGTGTGTTTGATTTTGATGGCTTGGTGCGTTTGACTGATGACTTTGACAAGACATGAAAATCAGCTGTTAACTTTAATGTTTTTGTGGTTGTTGTTGTTTAAGTTTTTTATAAACTTTTATTATGAATATTTGAGGTAACAGTGCTACATTTTTCTTAGAATTGATGCACACTGTCCTCTCTACATGAACTATAATATTTTTAAAACTGATTAAAACTTTGTATGTTTGAAACTATCAAAGAATATGTTTTGACCTGACAAAATCTTCGTCTGTATCTACAACTTAGAATGTATAGAAATTAAAAGATAGAGCTAGCTTGAAAACCATGTTGGTTTAGACAGGTTTTTGTTTTACTCAGGGTTTGGTTTAGATAGTTTCACTGTATTATATTATATTAGATTTTTGTGGTCCAGCCACGTATGTAGATCCGACATATAGTTTTATCCTTGTCCATCCATATGTCTGTAACACTTTGGTTAAGTTCTTTGTTAAGGTCCACAACTCGGATACTAGATGAAGGTGTTAATGATATTTCCCTTTAGATGTATCTTGGATAGCACTTACGTCACCACCTACTAAAAAAGTAGCACTGTGACCTATATTTTACTCATGAATGACTAAAAAAAGTTCTTGGTTAAGGTCCATAACTTATATGTTGGAGGTCAATAATATTTCACCACTAGATTTTGTGTATCACTACATCACCAACTAGAAATAGTTCAATGTGACCTATATTTTACGCATAATTGACTTAATCTATATCTTGGTTTAGGTCCATTTCCTAGTAAAACATGTTTGGGGTCTATGATATGATAGGAACAGGAGGGTCATCCTTGGCTCATAAACATATAATATTTACTAGTTTTAAGCTATTTTCTTTCTTTTTTCAGGTCTACCATGTTGTTCTGAAGCCACCAACGAAGAGTGTCGAAAAACTTGTGTGAGGACCCTTATGTCAATGAAAAACAATGAACAGATTGTTGAAGAGCTTGTCAAAACATGTGGTCCACCTCTACCTTATGTAAGTGAAGCAAAATCAGGTCCAAATTTAAACATTGAAATCAGATGTGTATATATTCTCTTTTAAAGGCATATTGTCTACGGCAAACTTATTTTTTTTAACCCCCAATTTTTTGGTGCCAATTGGACCGAAATGCAATAAAATGAATATTGAAAAACAAATTTGCCATAAATTTTGCCTCAAAAGTAGTTTATTTTGATCAAAATAGCTCGACAATATTGATTGATATTTTATTTACCTGTATACGTCACATTGACACAGATTTAGACTGAGTTGTTTTAACGCGGACACTAATCGGAATCTCGGGTTTTGTCCCCGAATACATTGATATGTTGAAAAAATACCAATATTTTTCATGTTTACCTTTTAAATCACATCCAAAACTTAATACAGGCAATAACTGTCAGTTTTATTCATTATGTAGCTCTAATATTCGGTTGCCGTTTTAATTTTCTTCCGAGCTAAAACTTCGAGAAACAGATTATGCACCACGTGCAAGAACTATGAAAGTTTTCAATCAAAGAAAGTATAGTGCGCATGCTTACAGCTCATCTACATCTCATGAATATGAATTTTTGTAAAGCTTTACAAATATTATATATTTTTCAATTTGTGAAGTAATAAGGTATCCTAGTGTTATTTTGAAGGTTTGTATCTTTCTAAATAAACAAAACAAATAGTTTGACGACAATTTTTTGGTTTTACAAAAAAATAATTTTTCGTAGACAATATGCCTTTAAGAAAGTGGGAAGGTTGGAAACCCGGGTCAACCCCATCTGTCTGCCCAAAGAACAAGTAAAAACTCTTCCTATGTTTTTCTATGCAACTATAAATAACATTCAGTCAATTGATATTTTTTTGAGTGTTCAGAGATATGGGCTTATTTTTTTTGGTCCAAAAACAGCCCAGTTTAGTTTTATGATAGACTATATACAGGAACTTTATTTTAAATGTTCATGTATGTGCCAATGTGGACTTATTTTGATTGTATCAATTTTATTTTATATTGGAGTTAATCATAGTAACTTATTCATAATTTTGCCTCTATGTAGGTGCCGATATGGGCTTGTTTCCTGTCCAACAACAGCCCAGAGCCAGCTGTGGAACCCAAAGTGATGGATGGAGTACGGCTACACTGTTGTTCAAAGGCTGCCACGGAAAGATGCATGAACCTCTGTTCTAAGGTAAGCAAATATAACAATTATGTCCATAGAAAAAAGACAATACTATGATATTACCAGAATGATGAGATTATACAACACAAGTTCAGAAAATCAGAAGCAATTTAAACATCTCAACGGGAAAATGAAAATCAGCTTTCCATTTGACCATGATTACCTGCTTCTCGTATTGCAGTTTTCCCTAGGCCAAAAATATAATATTTATGATTGGTTCAAAACCAACACATAAAAGTTATCAAAAAAGACAAACAGAATTTAAAATATGTATGACACAAACTCATGTTGCTTGATCAAAGTTAAGCAAGTCATTGGCTTTTTGGGTGGCCTTTTAGTCATTCAAAATATGTGTGTGTCTCCTTCTATATAGCATCTTTGCAAACATGCATGCACAGTTAAAAAACTTTATTCCAAATATGAAAATCATAGCAGAATTGTCATAGATATTGCATTATGTTAATTATGATTATTTGAAGAATTTGGTGTATTATTCTGTTCAGACAAGAGGTTAGGAGAATTTGTCTTATGTATTTCAGACATTTAATACAGAGTGGTATAGTAGTTGGGAGAATTTCAGTGATAAATGTCAAGATTTGAACCTACCTGTGTCGATGACTGAAGCCAACCTGTTAAACTGTCTTGATGAAGGTAACATAATGCATCCAATATTTGCACCCCACCCTTAATTTAGGAAGTGAGGGATGACTGGGTTTATGCTATACCACATGTTTTAAGATAAGCTAGATCCTTACAAATAAAATGTATCCTAATCAATCTTGAAATTGAAAGTAGTGGAGAATTTATATACATGTATTAAAGAAAAAAACAAGGTAGAACACATGAATAAAATAAACCCTGTTTAAACAGACATAATCTCAAGCATATTCCTAAATTCTTTTAATTTATTGGAAATTTTTTAAAAGTTCTAAGGTGATAATAGTGAAAGCCAGTCGGAAGTTCATAGTTTTAAATTTTAGACATATCTTGACCCTAATTTGGCAACCACCTAATTACCATTTTAATTCAACTTAGGCTCTTCTCTCATGGATTTACAGTATCTATCTATGACGCCTATGAAAATAGCTTTGGTTTGAATTTAACTAAAATAATTCTTCAAATAGATACAATGCTGTCGGCCTTTTATACGCACCTAAGGGTTATGATTGCCAAAAACTTCTGAAACAACAATCATATTTTAATAAAAGTTCACTACCAAATAGCTGAATCTTTCCTCTATTTTGCATAATTTTCATTTTTTGAATTACATAACATAAAGCTCTAATAAATGGTACTGAACAGGAGCACCCTACTTTTTAGCTCACCTGGCCAAAGGTCATGTGAGCTATTGCCATCACTTGGCGTCCGTCGTCGTCGTCCGTCGTCGTTAACTTTTTTTAGAGCTTCTTCTCCTCTGAAACGGCTGAACAGATTCGAACCAAATTTGGTCTGATGGTACCTTAGGGTATCCCCCACAGAACTGATGTGGGGATTTTTGATTCATCAAAAAACATGTCCGCCGTTGCTAAAAATAGACCAGGGGGGTCAGACTACTGTTTTTGGCTTGTAAATCAAAAAGTATAAGAGATAGATGAAATCTGATGCCACCCTACTGCTTCAGCATTAAAAGCTCTACAAATGTCTCCATTTGGTCCAAGTTGTCAGATGACCCCTTATAGGGGTTACAGCCCCTTAAAGGTGAAAAATAGTGTTTTTTCATGTTTTACCCTATAGTATGAAAACTATTGCAGATAGAGAAAAGCTGTTGCTTTCTTAAATGTTCAGCTCATTTAGCTCTACAAAAGTCTCCACAGGGTCGAAGTTGTCAGATGACCCCTTTTGTTGCTTTATAGATTTTAATAAGGCTTTTGACAGTGTTATCCATAGTGGCTTAAAATTAAAGCTAATAGATATGAATGTAGGAACAAAATTTTACAATATAATATGCGCTATGTATAAAAACAGTAAAGCTTGTGTTAAAATTGGTAATTCTTTAACTGAAGACTTTTTCATTAAGCTAGGGGTTCGACAAGGTGACAATTTAAGCCCTGCCTTGTTTAAAATATTTATTAATGACTTTCCAAATTACCTTCAAGCCTGTTCAGACACGGTCAGTTTACATAGTAAAAAACTGAACTGCTTAATGTATGCAGATGATATTGTTATATTTTCGAGCTCCCCTCAAGGATTACAAGATAGGCTGAATATGCTAGAACAATTTTGTGATGATTGGTGTATAAAGGTCAACATTAAAAAGACTAAAGTGTTAATTTTTAATAAAGCTGGAAGGAAAATTTCTGAAAATTTTACTTTACAAAATAATCAATTAGAATGTGTCTCATGTTATAGATATTTAGGGGTGTATTTCACAGCATCAGGGTCATTTCATCAAATGAGGACTGAACTTTATAATAAATCATTAAAGGCTTATTATAAGTTAAGAAGTGACTTTTTAAGTTTAAGTCCAAGTCTTCGCACATGTGTACATATTTTTGACCATACTTTGAAACCAATCTTGTTGTATAACTCAGAAGTTTGGGGAAGTTATTGTGCTTCTAACTCAAAAATGCGAACGTCTTTTGATTTAGATAAAATATTTAATAACATGCCATGTGAAAAATTACATCTCAAATTTTGTAAATGTATTTTAGGAGTTCATAAGAAAAGTGTGAATTTTGCTGTATTATCTGAACTTGGAAGGTTTCCTTTATATTTTGACATTATTAAATCAATCATTAATTATTGGTATAGACTTGAAAACCTCTCATCTGATTTTCCATTATTAAAAGATGCATATTTATGTAGTAAAAATTTTGACAGTAGTAATAGATTTACCTGGTATACTTTTGTTTCAAAGCTATTGAATTATTTTGGTATAAATACAGACTCAAGTAATCACAGTAGCTATAAATTTAAAAAGATGCTTGAAAAAATACTAAGGGAAAAGCTTTTGGACAATTGGTATAATTATAGACTTTCTAAACTTGATGGAAAACTATGTACTTATTTCAAAATCAAGGATCATTTTGGATTCGAAAATTTTTTATTGAAAATAAACAACCCTGATCAAAGAAAAGCTATCTGTAGATTTCGAATATCAGCCCATAGACTACAAATTGAAATAGGGCGTTTCTCCAATACACCTAGATCTGAGAGAACTTGTACAAACTGTTCCTCTGGGGAAGTTGAAGACGAAACACACTTTTTATGTGTTTGTTCAAAATTTGAAACAAAAAGAAATATTTTATTTAACCTTATTGCCCAAAAGTATCCCAATTTTTCTAGTCTATCAAACATTTCCAAAATGATATTTTTACTTAGTAATGAGGACACTGATATACTAAATGCCACTGCCAGATTTATACTGGATAAAGATATTTTTTACTAAATTAATATTTTTTTTATGATATATTGTATTCAATATATGGACATTGATCAACATTAACATCTTATACATTGTATATTGACTGTATCACCATGTTGTCTATTGTATTTTATGTGTAATCTATCAATTATGTTCTTTTCCTCTACATGTACAACTCTCTTTGCTCCCAGTGGGCTCCTGATTGGAAATAAAAGATATGTTATGTTATGTTATGTTATAGGGGTTACGGCCCCTAAAATGATGTTTTTTCATGTTTTTGGCCTATAGAAAGAAAACTATTGCAGATAGAGAAAAGCTGTTGCTTGCTTAAATGTTCAGCTCATTTAGCTCTACAAAAGTCCCCATAGGGTCAAAGTTGTCAGATGACCCCTTATAGGGGTTACGGCCCCTGAAGTAATGTTTTTTCATGTTTTTGGCCTATTGAATGAAAACTATTGCAGATAGAGAGAAGCTGTTGCTTGCTTAAATGTTCAGCTAACTTAGCTGTACAAAAATCTCCATAGGGTCAAAGTTGTCAGATAACCCCTTATAGGGGTTACGGCCCCTAAAATGATGTTTTTTCATGTTTTTGGCCTATAGAAAGAAAACTATAGCAGATAGAGAAAAGCTGTTACTTGCTTAAATGATCAGCTCATTTAGCTCTATAAAAGTCTCCATAGGATTGAAGTCGTCTGATGACCCTTAATAGGGGTTACGGCCCCTAAAATAACCTTTTTCATGTTTTTGGCCTATAGAATGAAAACTATAGCGGATAGAGAAAAGCTGTTGCTTGCTTAAACGTTCAGTTTATTTAGCTCTACAAAAGTCTCAATAGGATTGAAGTTGTCAGATGACCCTAAATAGGGGTTACAGCCCCTAAAATAACCTTTTTCATGTTTTTGGCCTTTAGAATGAAAACTATAGCAGATAGAGAAAAGCTGTTGCTTGCTTAAATGTTCAGCGCATAAAGCTCTACAAAAGTCTCCATAGGGTTGAAGTTGTCAGATGACCCCTTATAGGGGTTACGGCCCCTAAAATATCGGTTTTTCGTTTTTTGGCATATAGAATGAAAACTATAGTAGATAAAGAAAAAACTGTTGCTTGCTTAAATGTTGACATCAAGACCAGGTGAGCGATTTAGGCTCCTGGGAGCCTCTTGTTTGTCAGCATAAAAATGTCGGCTTTTTGTACGCAGTCAAAAATTAGGTCATCACAGTTTATCCCCCTTTATGTAAATGAAGTCATGGCACACTTTGTATTGACCTTTGATCATTTCTGGAAAACATGTCAAAATATAGGCTGTTTCCAAAAAGTGTGTTTGGAAAAAAATTAGTTTTAACGATAAGGTGGTACTTTGTCATAGCAGAAGTAATGTAAACTATATAAAAGTACCAATATTATTCAAAATTAACAAATATTGCTTCAAAACAAAAATAAAATCTCATTTTTTCTTTCCTTCATTCTAAGAAAAAGAAATGAAAATGATCTCATGTTTGTCTTTACAAATTACCATGTGCATATAAATAAACAATGCGTATAAATACCCGACAAAGCTGTACATGTATTTACATGATCATACAAGTCTTAAATATGAAATATGTTTTCAGTGGAATATCCCTGCAAGCTTGGCTGTACTGGTCTCAACTTCTGTAAAAACTTTAACTTCCGTCCAACTCAACCGTTCAGAAGTTGTAACACCCAGGCAGATAATGCGGCAAAGAAAGATGTAATGGAGTGGCAAAAAGGCAACATAATACTACCACAAATGGTCATACCTGTCAAAGGTAAGTCAATAACTGCCAGGTCAACATTGCCTAAAATCTGCATGAAAATGACAGATTCTCTGAAATCTGTTATTTTCATTGAAAGGGGGTTCATAGAAAGTACTTTTATGGTATTCATGTAGAAACCTTTGAAAAGTTTAACGTGTTCAATTAATGATCTGTGCAATAAGTCAACTTATTTTTTTTTTAGAATGAGTTGATTTTGATTTTGCATGCTTTATAATCAACAATACCATAAAAAGTAGAATGTGCTATCCATTTAAAACCATGCTCAATTTAAGAATTACAACTTTCTGTCAGGTATCAATAGATTCTACCCAAAGATATGGTCTATCTAAACAAAAACCCTAAGGACCTATATTCATGCCACCTTTGAGAATGAAAAATTGTGAAAGAAACAATAATACGTCAATTTTCAATTTTTATTGCAGATACAAGAGAATGTGAACCAGAGATGTGGAAGGCCATAGCTTGTGCCCTACATACAAAACCCTGTCATAACTCTCACAAGAAACCAGCTCATCTACCTCTTTGCAGGTAACAATTGAATTTTATTCAGATAAGAGAATAAGGCAATTAGCCATACTCCGAAAAAAAAAACCAGTTGAGTCTGTCTGTATGCAAACTCTTCCATAAACTCTTGATGGATTTAATCAAACTTTACATAGAATCATATTATATAGAGATTTGCATTGCCAAATATTGATATGGGATATCCTTCAGGGAAGATATTTGGACTTTAATATTTTGTAATACAGAGTTCAATATGAATATCCTTTTGTGAGCTCATTAACAGTATTCTTGTTTTATTTTTAGGAATGAATGTATGTACATCTTGAACAAGTGTGTTGACTTGAATCGTCTACAGAAAGGACAAACCGTACAACATCTGTGTAATAAGTTGTCATCAGACGATAGTCATGGCTCATGTGTGTCACTTATCCCATATCTCAGTAAGTGTCTGTCTGTTCTATAACAAGTACTTTAACTTAAAAAGCTCTGTATCTTGACTTGTAAAATAACAAATTAAATATTTTCTTCAGTTAAGGTGAAACTTAACTTCTTTGCTGAACTATCTTTCAGGTTGATAAAATAGTTGAATGTTTGGCCAGATTTCATGGAGTTAAAAATCTGGGTTATAAAATGATAACTGTTGGGCAATGGGTGAATGGACTGGCAGGCGGGGAAGAAATTTTCATAACAGTTTTCTTAGCAACTACTTATCAGAGCAACTTGATATTTGGTATACAGCATCAGGGTGGGGTCCCATAATGTGGGATTCGATTTCAGGCCTTTTGCTCAACTACTTCCTAACAAAATCCAGTCATTTTTGACCAATTTTATCTAACTTAGAATTCTAAGCAACATAAAGTTTTTTAAACTTTAGAAAATGATAGTAATGTATTTAATTAATTTATATAATGATTTTATCAGCTGACGAAGGAGCCTTTTCTAGTGTAGAACGAGTAACAACACCCTGTAACCCTGACCCCTGCTCTGAATACGAGATTTGTTGGATTAATCGTAGAAAGTGTCGTCATCCAGAAACATGTAAACCATACGTATGCCATAAAGGTCAGTACAGGTCATTTTTATGCTGACTCCAACAAAGAGACACCAAAGGATTATATTTTTAATTTGTTTTTTAATGCAAATATACTGTAATCATGGAAACGGGGTGATATTTTCACGTTTTTTTTTAATAATGAATCTTTTTCCCGTGAGGGATAAATTTGCGTTCCTTCTGATTATTTATACTATTTACTTAAAGAATGATACATTCATCCAATCATCTCCATAGGAGATATTTTCACAGATATTTGTGATCGTGTTTTTAAAAAAGTGCCATTATAGCCTTTTTTATGCCCTGCACAAAAGCTCTTCTGTTCTAAATCCTGTTTATCTTCAAGTTTAAGTTACTTTTTCGTGAAGAAATTATGATATCATTATGTAACTTTACACAATGTTATTGAGGATATGAACATGCTAACAAAAAAAAACCACCAAAATATAGCACATGTCCTATCAACTTCATGGTTGATTAATCTTGTCTGGTTGTCCTATTTTTAGATCATGTTTCTATTTTTAGCCTGTAGGATGGGAGATATATCAGCTGAGTTATATCTAGATCATATTTCTATTTTTAGCCTATGGGATGGGAGATATAGATAAGATAAAGATAAATTTATTAAGTCCAATTAAGGGCCCAAGAGGGCATGATGACAAAACATAACAATTACAATTAATTGATGATAGAACATGAAACATATAAGTATATATAAGAAATGCTGACATAATATATTAGACCAAAACAGGTTAACAGTGTCATGCAAAATGTTCAGATGAGAAAGACACCAAGGACGATGCATTAAGACTGAGTAGAATGATAATAGGATAATTGTATACAGTGGTTGTGGTAATACACACAAGATACATGCATAGAAAAATATCAATGGTGGAAAAATAAATTTCAAAGCTACCAGTCTTCTTTGTGTCTTAATCAAGTGAACATGTTACATAGCATGTTTATGTTAAATGTTGGTATGTATATAAGGTAATATATGTCAATAGCTTGAAGGTGAGTCAGGTGGAAAAGACACCATGGGACGATGCATATAGACATGAACAAAAGGATTTTCCTGTTTATATTCGGTTTAAATATATAATATTAATAGACCAGTAGATAATATTAATGAATTTAAATATTCCAATTGATATGTCTACCACGTGTCTTAACCATATGACCCAGCCACAACCTAAACATGTTAAACATTTGAGAATTTTATTATGTCACTAATCAATGAAAGTATATTAATATTTTCATTATTCATTAACCACAAAAATTGATTGTCAAGATTCAATGAAGTAAAATTCTTGCAATATGACTTGGCAGATGCAAAAAGACATGTCCTTAAATCTTTAGTATGATTACATGAAATCAAAAGGTGTCTCTCATCATCTAATTCTCCTAAGTTACATCTTGTACATTTTCTTTCTTCTCTTGGGATGCCCTGATATCTACCTTTCTCAATATTTAATTTATGAGCAGATATCCTTAATTTAGTTATATTTCTTCTTGACTCATTATTTTTTAAAACAAGTAAGTATTTTTCTAAACCAAAATTTGTTTTTAGGAAACTGTAAGTATCAAGTTTTCCTTTAGAAATCTTGATTCTCTCAATATGCCATAAATCTATAAAATGATTATGAATAATTTTTTTGCTATTATTTTTGAATGTTTGAGTGCTAGAAAATTTGAACTCATTTATTTTATCAATGGATCGCAGTAAATATTGTATAGAGCCATACCATGATGGTTTCCTTTCATTAAAGATTTTTTGGGAATTAATAAAGGCATGTTTTAATAATATAAAGTTTGAGGAGGAATCTAAATTTTCAAGTCTATGCCAATAGTTAACCATGTTTTTGATAATATCATAGTGCATGGATGTTCTTCCTAGTTCAGAAAGAACACCAAAATTGGTAGCTTTTTTATGCACTCCAAGAATAGATTTACAGAATTTTATATGTAGTTTATCACATGCTAAATTATTATAGAGTTTATCAAGAGGGCAGAGGCCCTCTTTAAATTTTTGAGTAAAGGGGTTAAAATAGCCCCATATCTCAGATCCATATAATAAAATAGGTTTAATAGTGTGGTCAAATACATGTGTTGAAATATCAATACCTGGATTAAGTGAGAGAAGATCAGATTTTAATTTATAAAAGGCTTTCAGGGCTTTGTTATATAATTCTGATTGGGCTAATGAGAAAGATCCTGAGCTTGTAAAATGAAGACCCAGGTATCTATATGAGGAGACACACTCTATTTCTGATACTCCTAATTTAAAGGACTCTTTGAGATGCCTGCCTGCCTTGTTGAAAATCAGAACCTTTGTCTTTGATATGTTAACATTAAGACACCAATCTTGGCAATAAATATGTAGTTTATTTAATTTTGACTGAAGTCCTTCTGACGAAGTTGAAAAAATCACTATATCATCTGCATACATCAAACAATGAATTGGAAAGTTATTTAGAAAAACTGGGTCTTTACAGTCTTTTAGGTATTGAGGCAAGTCATTGATAAATACTTTAAAGAGATTGGGGCTTAAATTGTCACCTTGTTTAACACCTAAACAAGTAGGGAAAAAATCAGTTATTAGATTATTGTTTTTTATACATGATTTGCTTAATGTATACATGCTATTGATTATATTATAAAATATTGTGCCAACCCCAATTTGGAGTAATTTTAGTTTCATGCCAGTATGAATAACTGTGTCAAAGGCTTTCTGAAAGTCAACAAAGCAGGCATACACCCTACCATCTTTTGTTGAACAGTACTGATCCAAGATATTCTTCAGAATAAACATATGGTCAGATGTTCTCGCTTTATGCGTGAATCCAATTTGGCTTTCGTTTATAATGTTATGTTTATTTAGAAATTCAGTGAATCTATTATCAAGTATTTTATTAAATAATTTGCCTAAAGTATTTGTAATTGTTATTCCTCTGTAATTGTTTGGATTAGATTTATCTCCACTTTTAAAGATTGGGGTAATAAACCCCTTGGCCCATGATTCAGGGTAAATACCATTTGAGAAGCATACATTAAAAATTTTGCAAATGCTGGAAAGTAAAAAGGATTGACTATTTTTTAGCATATTGTTAGATATATCAGCTGTGTTATATTTAGATCATATTTCTATTTTTAGCCTGTAGAATGGGAGATATATCAGCTGTACTGGTACCTCGTCATTCACCAGTCAGAATCCCCCACTACATGGAGGGAAAGACCAGTGACCAGTGCTTTGAACACCAAGTGTGTATCTGTGGACAGAATGATTTATTACAGAAGTGTAAAGCTATTCCATGCTTTAGAAGGGAAAGTTGTGTGCTTGGCCAAACAGCTATCATCAAAGGTATTTATACTACTGGTTTAATATTTGAATGGACATTTTTTTTTTTAAAGTTTCCATATTTACTTTAAGGAGAGTGAACCATCAAATGTATTTTTCATGAAACCTTCACTTGGTCAATATGACATAATGTAGATGTGCAACGCCTACTGTTTAGTATTATTTTTATGGTTTTGTGAATCATGCAAACCACAAAATTTTTAATGCCGATTGACAAATACTTGTTATAGGAAATTTCACATGAATTTCTTTGGTGAATTTGTAAAAGCTATGAATTGATGAATCTTATATCAATCCTTACAAAATGATATCCATGAAAAAGCAGCAATATTTATTGAAGAGCATGTCTTTTTACTCTTAAAGATATTTTTTGTTTTAATTTTGCACATTATATTCAATAACTTAAAATGGGAAGGTTGAAAAAATATTTGTTCAGCTTGTCAATATTTATGCCCCACCTATTAAAGATGAAAGGCTTATTGTTTTGGTCTGGTCATACATTAATTCATGGGGCTTCTGCTTCTGGACATATTCTTGTTTGTCTTTAAAAAAATATTGGATGCTTATGATTATTTTATGAAAAGTTATGGAGTAAATGAACATGAGACCATAAATCATATGTTAACTCCAAAACTCCAATTGCAATCAATTTTAATAAGCTGTATGGCCAATTTGAAAATTACAGTATAGCAGTTGATTTTCGCTGTGTTTTTTTTTTTCGCTTATTTTTGCGGGTCGATGAAAATCACGAAAATAAATCCTGTGAAAATATTATTCTAACGCAAATCATCAACAAAAACATCCACAAACGGTGAAAAAAAAACCCCACAAAAATATTTCACATACCTTTTCAGACAGAGACCTTGAAAAATTACCACCGTGAAAATAACCCGCTATTCGGTAATTATTTACAATATTTGGATGATTTATTTTTCAGAGCACGGTGAACAATTTAAATTAGACTGCAATCATTGCATCTGTAATGAAGGGGAGGTAATTTGTACCAGACATAAATGTCCGTCGGGAGACATGACAAAACATGAAGACTTACCATGTGACTGCTCCAGAGAATACTCCCCAAGGTGTGGTCACAATGGGAAGACTTACCCCAACCCCTGTTTAGCAGAAAAGTAAGTTCACTTGTTAGGGCTATATGACCACAAAAAGATTTTGTATAATGGTATAGCTGTTTTTTTCATAGACACTTTGATTAAGTACAATTTTGTTTTCGTTCAGCTTAGTGGCAACTTGAATGTAGATTTTGATACCTTTCCCTGCTACAATGAGGGCAAATAAAATATATGTATGTTTCTCTTTTCCCTATCTGCTGACTCTTAACACTTTTAAGATGCCCAATTTTTAGTTATAGTTCAACAATATCTCCACCAAGTCATGGTGAAAAATGCCTACTCCCCTATTTTTTTCAAAAATGAAACCAGAAATTTATACTCATACTGTTTTTGTTTTGGCCTGGGTGTCTTATTGATTTGAAAAAAAATCGGAAAGAACCCCTTTGTCAATATCATCTCTTAAATTAACTTTTAAATTTCTTCATTATGCAATTACCTTTATTTTGCATTTTAGATAAGTAATCCGTGTTTCAACATTGATTTTGATCTTTATTGAGCAAACATTAATTATGAGAATAAACTGAAATAGTCAACACTTAAAGTTATTTGATATTTATATATTTCACAGGTGTGGAGGGTTAAAGAAGAATGAGGTTGTCCTTGGGGAATGCTCTGCTTCAAATCCTTGTCAACAAAACCCATGTGGAGATAGTTATAGGTTAGTTGTTGCTAAACATAGATTATAATTATTATACCTCCGCTTCAAAGAAGAGGGGGGTATATGGTTTTACCTGTGTCTGTCCATAATTCTGTAGTTCCGTCCCGCTTTTTGTATAAATTGTACTTTATACATGTTATACTTGACGGATTTTGTTCGAATTCTGAACAATGATGGAACCCTATTAGTTGTGGGTCCTAAGCATTTTTTTTTGGTGTATTGGCCCCCTGGGGCTGTGCCCCATCCCTCCAAATATTGATATTTTTTTTAATATTGCAAAAACCATTGAGATCCCCACCCTATAACCATATATATTCTTAGTCCTTATGGTAAGATGAATCATTTGGTACCTGAGAGGGGCCTGATGGGGTCATGCCCCACCCCCCTCAAATGACACAATACTTATTATCTTCAAAACCATTGAGATCCCCACCCTATAACAATATATATTCTTAGTCTTTATGGTAAGACAGATCATTTGGTACCATAGAGGGTCTGAGGGGATCAAATCCTTGTGTACACAATGCATGCAGAGAAAGTTTTTGGTTTAATTTGTAGTTTCTAGATATAAATTCAAGTTTTACCAAGGTAAGGGATCACTGAGGGTGGTTTATATGACCAAACGCCTCTTAAGTTACTATAAGTAATCTGTATAGAAATAGACATTTATACACTGCATTGTTTGATAAATATCATGTATAAATGTGTATTTTTTTCTGGTTTCAGGTGCTTACCAAAAAGACAAGTCTGTCTCAGTATAAACTATGACAGTTGTCCGCAATATGAATGTGGTAGGTTTTAATGAATGATAAATAATAGTAGCAGCATTAAGCAAACTAAAGAAGTATCACAGGGGAATTTAAATCCCAAAGTCTGAAATATAGGGTTCTCCATGGGCTGTTTTATTTTTTTATGGATAAACTTGATCTACACAATGGTTAAAATTTATTTTCATCCTCCGCCATGATCAAATTCATGTTGCGCCAAAATTGACATAAAGTCTTTGTACCATTATGTTTATTTATGACAACACAGGAGAGTGTCAAATCATGTCAAGAGTGAAATTATAGAACTAAAGTTGTAGTTTTAGAATAGGAGCAAATAGTGTATGACTTCTCTTACTCAGGTTTAAGTCAAAAAGACTAAAAGACTAGAGTTTATTCGGTGACCTGAACTGGTCTTTTTTTTTAGCAAATCTACACTCATGTGAAAAGAAAGATAACTCTCGTCAGTAAATTATGATTTAGTAGTGTAAATAAACCTTATGGTCTCTTTAAATTGATAAAAAAAAAGAATTTAAATGAACAGGTAAATAATTTTCCTATAGATGTATCGCAAAATCTGTTGATTGTTCACATGTTTATTAAATTTTCTTAAGAAGCAGAAAAAATGATTTAGTTAATAAGGTATAATGAAAAAATAATTTTCTTTTATGCCCAGCTTTGAAAGAAGAGAGGCTTGTATATATAAGGTCAAGTTATCTGTCCTAAATCTGGTTTATGTTTACCTTCAGGCTTAACTTTTCTGTTTTTCTGCAGGATTTAGGAAGTTTAGTATCATGCTGAAAATATATACATACCGACACAAGATAACTATAGAATTGTTCTGCTTGCTCGCATCAACTTCATGGTTTAGTGCTTTGAAAAAAGACATGTTGCAAGGTGGGATGTCATGTCTTTTGGATATCTTCCTTGTTGGGAATCAATTTTGTTTCTTGTTTTATTTCAGTTCCTCTACATAAAAGTTGTGATCATCATCACCATGATCCTGTTTGTGATACAAATGGGAAGGAATACACAAATCCTTGTTTGCTAATACAACACAAACAAACCCTAGCTTACAGGGGTCATTGTCAGGTAAGTGAAGTCAAACAGACCCTCGCTTACAGGGGTCTTTGTCAGGAAAGTGAAGTCAAACAGACCCTAGATCTTATAGTCATTGTCAGGAAAGTCTGACAGACCCTTTCTTATTGAGATTCAAACGGAACTTGTATTGGGGTCAAATGCACCCTAGCATGTTGGGGCCATTGTCAAGAAGGTCAAACAGACCCTAGGTTATTGAGATAATTTTCAAGAACTTTGTAAACAGAAAGCTACTATGTATCTCTAAATGGGAAATCTATGGAAAAATGATTGCATGTCAATTGTACCCTTTTCAAAAATGATTTCCAAAGCATAACTTTAGAATCCATTAAAATTGCTGACATATTAGCTATTGAGATAGTGGGGACATCATATTTGATTTTAGAAAAAATGTCAAAAGATCCAGGTCACATGGGTATCGTAGAGAAAACTGGTTCCCAAAAGCATCTTCAGAAAACATTTTTGCAATATTTTGAAACTTAGATTTGGAAGGAAGCTGTTCATATAGTATACTTAATTGTTATCTTTTTTCTTTAGACTGAATGTTCTACCTCAGGCCGTGTGTGTGGCCACAATGGAGAGACCTATCCACACGAATGTGCAGCATTAGCAGATAGAACCACTGTTGATTACTTTGGAGACTGTCGAGTACTTGGCCAATATATGGGTAAGAATAAATAAAAGAATCAATCACCCTTTTGCCCCCACAATAATTTGTCGGGGTTGTTACTTATATCTTTGTTGGTACATAATGTATCTGTCTACTGTGGATTCATTTATTTTCGTGGGTACCAATTTTCGTGGTTTGTTGAAAACGGATCAGTTCATGGATTCTTAATTTTGTGGTTCTGATGTCTCCAGCATACAGATCAATGTTAATTTTCCTTTTTGTTGGGTATCAAATTTTGTGGATGAAAACTACCCACGAAAACAATGAAAATTGATACCCCACGAATAATAATGAAACCACAGTATTTGAAAATTTCTTTCAAGCCTTAATTTTTATCAAATCTGTACATGAGAATGATTTGAAATTTAGAATTTTGGTATATTGTGCTTAAATATTTTCAAAACTTGAAGAGAATTGTAATTTATAACTATGAAGCTGAAAACAAATGTAAAAGGAAAATCCTAGCATTAGTTTATTTTAACTTTTAAATATGTTATCACAAAATATCCACGAAAATATCGCTACGCAAACAGTTAAAGTTCATGTATTAAGTTAAGAAAATAATCATTTGAAAGGACTGTAAACCATTCACTATAAAATGTATATATGCAAAATGTTTTCCAAAATATTAAAGTAACACCATTTGTAAATTGTTAACTTTTACAGTTTGCTCTACATTTTCACAGGTAATTTGTCATTGGTCAGTGATTGTTCAGATATAAGATGTATGCCAGTGAAGCCTTCATCGTGTTTCCCTGTCCTGCCCCCAGGGGCTTGCTGTCCTGTTTGTGGTAAGCTATGTTATTGAGTTAGGATATTAACATGGAATAGTTAGGTATTTAGATTGCATTTCTGATGGGGACTTTAACATCAAGACTGTATTGGAATAGGTCTAATGAAGGCAATAACAAAATTTTCAAACTTGGAGAATCAATGGAATGATGTCCATGAGAAAAGACATAACAAGGAAGATATACTGGAAAAAATTGATGACCGCAATGGTATTGACTTGGTACAGACATTTAAAAAGAACCAGGCTTTATAGCATCCCAACCCTCCATCCCTCTGTCAGAAGCGAATTTATTGAATGATAAAAATTTTAACCCTAAAACTATTTGGAGAAAGTAGAATATAAGCATTACCTTGTCAGTCTCTCCCTATCCAATGCCCTCATTTTTAATCAATTGTATCTGACAAAACTCCATATAATGATGTGAATGAAGAATTTCATTGCAGAGATAATAATTAAGGGGAGATAATTGTAATTGGGCTATACAAAATAACAATAATAAAAATAAATGAAATTCATCTTCAATGTTTTTTCAGCTGCCCAGCTACGAGTACTGTATAGCACAGACATGGTTGATGTAATGGCCAACACGCGACAGTCAGGACCAATAACTGTCGGCAGTATCCTTGATATTTTATCTCAACAGCTGACAGTCAGCGAATGTGATGTGTTTGGCTACCTCAGTGTGGAATCAGACCTAGTTATCTTGGTGAAGCCAATTACCAGTAATCCGACTAAAGTTCAGGTTAGTATTATGTACAATATAATGTGATGTGTTTGGCTACCTCAGTGTGGAATCAGACCTAGTTATCTTGGTCAAGCCAATTACCAGTAATCCGACTAAAGTTCAGGTTAGTATTATGTACAATATAATGTGATGTGTTTGGCTACCTCAGTGTGGAATCAGACCTCGTTATCTTTGTCAAGCCAATTACCAGTAATCTGACTAAAGTTCAGGTTAGTATTAAGTACAATATAATGTGATGTGTTTGGCTACCTCAGTGTGGAATCAGACCTCGTTATCTTGGTCAAGCCAATTACCAGTAATCCAACTAAAGTTCAGGTTAGTATTATGTACAATATAATGGGATGTGTTTGGCTACCTCAGTGTGGAATCAGACCTCGTTATCTTGGTCAAGCCAATTACCAGTAATCCAACTAAAGTTCAGGTTAGTATTAAGTACAATATAATGTGATGTGTTTGGCTACCTCAGTGTGGAATCAGACCTCGTTATCTTGGTCAAGCCAATTACCAGTAATCCAACTAAAGTTCAGGTTAGTATTATGTACAATATAATGTGATGTGTTTGGCTACCTCAGTGTGGAATCAGACCTCGTTATCTTGGTCAAGCCAATTACCAGTTATCCAACTAAAGTTCAGGTTAGTATTAGGTAGAGTATAATGTGATGTGTTTGGCTACCTCAGTGTGGAATCAGACCTCGTTATCTTGGTCAAGCCAATTACCAGTAATCCAACTAAAGTTCAGGTTAGTATTACGTAGAATATAATGTGATGTGTTTGGCTACCTCAGTGTGGAATCAGACCTCGTTATCTTGGTCAAGTCAATTACCAGTGATCCAACTAAAGTTCAGGTTAGTATTATGTACAATATAATGTGATGTGTTTGGCTACCTCAGTGTGGAATCAGACCTCGTTATCTTGGTCAAGCCAATTACCAGTTATCCAACTAAAGTTCAGGTTAGTATTAGGTAGAGTATAATGTGATGTGTTTGGCTACCTCAGTGTGGAATCAGACCTAGTTATCTTGGTCAAGCCAATTACCAGTAATCTGACTAAAGTTCAGGTTAGTATTATGTACAATATAATGTGATGTGTTTGGCTACCTCAGTGTGGAATCAGACCTCGTTATCTTGGTCAAGCCAATTACCAGTAATCCAACTAAAGTTCAGGTTAGTATTACGTAGAATATAATGTGATGTGTTTGGCTACCTCAGTGTGGAATCAGATCTAGTTATCTTGGTCAAGCCAATTACCAGTGATCCGACTAAAGTTCAGGTTAGTATTATGTACAATATAATGTGATGTGTTTGGCTACCTCAATGTGGAATCAGATCTAGTTATCTTGGTCAAGCCAATTACCAATAATCTGACTAAAGTTCAGGTTAGTATTATGTACAATATAATGTGATGTGTTTGGCTACCTCAGTGTGGAATCAGACCTCGTTATCTTGGTCAAGCCAATTACCAGTAATCCAACTAAAGTTCAGGTTAGTATTAGGTAGAATATAATGGAATGTGGAGTAAATGCATGTAGCAATAGCATCTGTGAAAACAGTTGTATTCAAATCATTGCTTCTTGGTTTGGATGACATTGATAAACAAGGCACCAGTGAATTTTGGATGAATAAAAAAAACCCCAACATTATCTTGTGCATTTCACTTTTATAAATGAACCCAAAACATGATATAAAAGCTACACTGTAGCACGAAAAAACATAAAATAAAAAACGCAAACTTGCTTCACAAAATAACCCTTTACCACTCCAAAGATAGATATCATTGTATAAATAAAGTTATTTAATGTCATGCTTATATAATTAAAGACACCATGATGAATGCTTAAAATGATACCATGTCCATTGTCAAAATAACACTGACTTTACATATATACCCACCAGCCTATTTCTATCTTAAAAGAAAACATCAGACATCATTTATTTTTGTTTCTTTTGTGACATACCAATATGAACCCACCTGTATGTGATTAGGTTTGTCAGTTACAAGCCCAAGGTTGATGTTTCATAAGGATACTCCCGTTTCTTTCACTATTATTACTTCCCTATATGGCACAGGTGTATCCAAAAGGGTGGTGAACCCAAACACACACTTACCCACACACACATACAAAACATGTATGTAGCCACCATAACATTTTGGCTCAGCTTGAGGTGGTTAGCTTATGTTAAATTCTTTGTTCTAAGATAATTTGATTCTTTTTCTTTCAGGTACAAGCTTGTATCAAAGAGGCTGAAAGAATTGAATACTTGATCCAATCAGACAGTCCATTACTTAAATCTTATGTTACAATGACGCCATTACTATTGGCGACCTTAGAGACTCCAGGGGCCATGGCAAGTGCCCTCTCCGGAGCAGGTGCTCCTTTTCAAAGCATCTTACTGACAGCATTATTTGTGATAGTCTTAGTCAGAAGAACGTTTTCTTGATAAATATTTTTCTGTAATACTTTGAAGAGTTCTGAAGAGAAAGAATCTATGTCGCTTGTGGTAGCCATGGTAACTGTGTATTGTGATATTGAGGAACTGTTACACAGAGGTCAAAGTTTATAATTGAATTTTGAAAGATATATCAGTCGTTGCTGAAGTTTTGTAGAATGTGTGGACCAGTGTACTATAAGAAGTTGTTCAGATTTGAAAATTGTAAAAGCTGGTTAATATTTGTAAAAATATCTTTTCATGAGAATTAGTCATGTGTAATTTAAAAAAACCAGTTCACAAAGCTATTTTTTTTATTCTGAGAAAGATGCTTAGGATTTCGATAATAGAAATACCAGTTTTCTTTAAAGCAATCTGTTTACAGCTTAATTTAAATTATTAGAAATAACAATTTAAATTAGAACTAAAATTAAATTTTGTAAAAAAAAATTTTAACAGAAAGACTTATTGAAATGTGAACCACATGCAATCACTTTAATTCATATTTTTAAATGAAGATATATTTGATATACTAGAAAAAAAGAGAGATTTCTTTGTGCATTGGCCACTGCTAGTTGTAGAAAATGGCTCCATAAATCTTGGGTTAGCATTAATTGAAAAATTCCAAAGAGTATCTGAGCAATTTTATATATCTAGATTATTTTTAGTTTGTCAACAAAACTCATCATGGTTGGAGTTAAGGTCATACCAATAAAAAGTTTCTTTTAAATTTCTTTATCCCTATATGGTAAGTCTTAAAATATTTCGTGATTTGACAAAATGAATAATCATGTGAAACATTTTTCGCTAAAGTTTTCCAGGCTGTATTCAGTATTTCTGAAAAAAAGTTGGCAATATATATGTTAGAATGGGTAATTGCTCTTATTTACTAATATTATCTTCTTAAGGTGCTATAATGTATTACATGTATATATGTATAGTATTTTATATTTCCTATTGCTTAGGTGTATAAATGTAAATAGTCCCCTTCTTCATTATTTTACAAAATGGTTGTACATAGTATCACAACCCTCACCAAGTTTTCGTTTCAGCTACCCCATCTTTGTTTTCCTTTATTTTAAAAAAGGGTTTCATAAGAGAGCATTTTTGCCAGAGTTCTTGTAAAGTTGTCCTAGCTAGCTTTATTTTGTTTCATTTATTTAACAGACCTAGGAAATTAGTGCTATAAGTTTTTACATTGAATTATTGAATAGTTGTAAATAAATTTATCATGTTATTCATACATTCCATTTAAATTTTCATAGGAATGTAAAAATGAGCTAAGAAATTTCACAAAAAATATGATTTTTAAAACTTCTTCAAAATTATTCTAGTTGTTACATACATTTATGTCATCAGCTGAATTAACCAAATATAATAATGAGTTATTGCCCTTTAAACTGAAATGTTGGTACATGTTTAGAACATGGAAAGGACCCAATGTAATTGAATTAATTCTTTGTAACAATTTTTAAAAATCAAAAATTCCCAAGTTGAACTTTAAACTGAAAAAGTTGTGCATGAACTTGGAAAAATTCATAAAAGTTTTGTCTGTTTCTGTTCACAGCAGCCTTCCAATTATAAATTACTCATAATTCTTCATTACGGAACCACAATGTTTTCTGTACTCATTCTACAATAACAGAAACTCATATGTACATATATTATTATTCTTTATTGTAAATATATTTGTATGTGATTTTATGTACAAACATTTATTTCAACAAATCATGTAAATATTTCATATTTATTTGACTATGTCAGTCTATCTACAAGATCAGCATTCAATTAAGACAATACCAAATATTTAAATTTATTAGATAATTGTATTTTGCATATATAATGTATATTATGTTAATTGTTGTTGCATTTTGAAATGAGAAAGTATTTTGTTAATGATTTGATAATGATTTTAAATGGCATTGTATTTATTATGTCCCACCAACTTAAAATGCTTGACATGTAGTTTTAATGGCTGCCAATGAAGGTTGCAGGACATATAGTTGTCTGTCTGTCTGTCTGTCTGTCCGTCTGTCTGTCAGTCTGTCCGTCTGTCCTACCTCAGATTCACCTTATTGTTTAAGCTGATTTCTCATAAATTATTATTCGGATATTCATAAAATTTTGTACACTAATTTAACATAAGAAGAACAATATGCCTGGATAAAAAAAAACTATGCTTTCTCACAAATATGGGCTTAGTGGGCCACTTGGATCTGCCACTATTTATTTTTTTTTTATGCAAATTGATAAATTTAAAATTCTGTAGTGTTTTGGATACAATTATTTAGTTGTAAGTTTATGGTTATAATAATGGCAGGTTCAATTACTTTTTTGAGGACAGAAATTCATAGGATAATATACTGTTTTCCATTATTGTTTATTAATACCCGGATCGCGAGTTCCAAAATAGCCGCCATTTTACCTCGATTTTACTGGAAAACTTGTACCTACTCTGTGATAAAACAAACAGGGAAACCTTGTCCTTTCACTCCAATCTCTTGGAAATATTTGTATTTATATTTCTTTAACCATTACAAATTGATGAACAAAACTTTTTATTCAATTTTCTTTCAATTTTTCCTACAATAAATCGGTAAATATGTTGCTTCCATTGCTCCCAATGTTCTGACGTCAGATCTTACCTCTGTTGACCTTTGACATTTGGACATTCTAATATCCGGAATGTTCTGGAATGGATAAACTCACGATTGGTCTATATGGCTTCCTTTCTTCCTGACAACAAAAAAAGCAACTCTCTTCTATTCTTTATGTTATTGCCTTTGAGTTGTAATTTAGATTTTGTAATTGTATGTTTTATCTATGTTCAATATTGTACTAAATATTTTTAATAAGCCAAAGAGGATGTTTTTTGCATATTTGTTTTAACTACTTGTGTGTGTAAGTGCTGCTGAGCAGGCAAGGAAATACTTTGTTATGGTTGATACTTTTTTGTTATATTTAAATGTTGTTGGGTGCTTGTTGAGTGAGTTTAATGTTGCTATATGATAGATTGGACAGGAAAAATTTGCACATATGGTTATAAAGTAATTTGGTCAAAAATAAAAAAAAAATTTCAGAGTCATTTGGTCTCATGGAAATAAAAGACACCTTTTTTTTGCCACATCTACCATAGTAGGGGGGCATATAGTGTTTGGGTACATTTGTCCGTCCCAAATGTTGCAAGATGAGGCATTATGTCCTTTGGACATATTCTGAATTGTAAACATGTTGAAATAAATGTCAATTGAATATATATAAACTTTTATTGTTTTATCATTGGAATTTGAAAATTAATTTATCTACATTTAAGCATTAAAACCAAATTGATGTTTGTCTACAATATTTGAATATATAAAAGTAGGTTGATCAAGGATTTTATGTTATGGGGATGCACAGAATTTTTTTTTTCCAATTTAATTTAAAAATTAATTTATTATTATTTAAGCACCAAAACCAAATTGATGTTTGTCTACAATATTTGAATATATAAAAGTAGGTTGAACAAGGATTTTATGTTATGGGGATGCACAGAATTTTTTTTTTCCAATTTAATTTAAAAATTAATTTATTATTATTTAAGCATCAAAACCAAATTGATGTTTGTCTACAATATTTGAATATATAAAAGTAGGTGGATCAAGGATTTTATGTTAGGGGGATGCACAAAATTTCTTTTCTGCAAACATAATTTTTGCTATTTTAAGGTGAGGAGCATTCCCCCATCTTAATGGGTGGCTGAAAAGATATGGTGCAATTGTCATGATGTGTATGTTGTTTAAAAGTTTAAGCAAGTTATGAGTGATTGTGATATTTGTATTATTCATACATTTTACTTATGTTGCATCTAGTCCAATTATATGACATTAGACTATGCAATATGTCATTGCTCTGTACATAGAAAATTCATCAGTTAATGTGAGATATTGTTAAGACAAAGAGAAAAATAAAACATGGTAATTATATTGTTGTATTGTGTTATTACTTTTGGCAGGATTTCATGGAATGAAAAAATCCTGAATATAAAATGTTGAATATTAATTAGGCGCCAGGCAAAAATGTAAATTTATGTGCACTTTATTCATCAACTACTAATCAGAGATTCTTGAAATTTGGTATGCAGTATCAGCATGTGGTTTTGTATCAGGGTATTCAATTTCAGATCAGTCGCTCACCTTCTTCCTGTTTAACGAAATCTGGCAATTGTTTACTTTGACCCCAAAAAAAAATGTTTGTAGAATGAAAAAAATCCACAAAATAAGAAGACAAGGGGCAACAATAATATGAATACAAACAACCCCACCAAAAAAGCAACCAGCAGCTGCAAGAGTAAACTATAACATAATTTAATTTTTTACTCCTCCAAATTAAAAGAAATTCTCATCTCAAATAAAAAGAAATTGCTCAATCTTCAGGAGCACCTTAGTTCACTCTTGTAACAAGTATGGCCACTAAAATATGTCTGGCCTGCCGGCACCATCACTAAAATCAACTACCTTAGCTTTCATTTCTTGATATAAACACAAAAAGTGTCTGTATACCCAATATCAGATGCCTAGCTATTATATCATTCAAGCAATCCATTGTCCACACAAGTATTGCAAAAAGTTTTCTGCCTGAAAAAAAAGACCTAAGTTCACAGAGTCACTGGAGCGTAAAAATGGGGTCATGGTCACATGGCATGGTGACAGTTGCGTAGACCATAACCGCAACTGTCTGTATACCTAATATCAGATGCCTAGCTATTAGAATTTTCCAGCAATTCATCGTCCACAAAAGTCTTACAAAAAAGTTTTAACCTGAAAAAGACATAAGTTCACAGAGTCACTAGAGCGTAAAATGGGGTCAGGGTCACATAGCATGGTGACAGTTGCGTAGACCATAACATGAACTGTCTGTATACCAAATATCAGATGCCTAGCTAATACACTTTTCCAGCATTTCATCATCCACAAAAAAGTCTTATATAAAAGTTTACGGCCTGAAAAAAGACCTAAGTTTACTGAGTCACTAAAGCGTGAAAATGGGGTCAGGGTCACATGGCATGGTGACAGTTGCGTAGACCATAACCTGAACTGTCTGTATACCAAATATCAGATGCCTAGCTAATACACTTTTCCAGCAATTCATCATACACAAAAGTCTTATAAAAAAGTTTACGGCCTAAAAAAGACCTAAGTTTACTGAGTTACTGAAGCGTGAAAATGGGGTCAGGGTCACATGGCATGGTGACAGTTGCGTAGACCATAACCTAAACTGTCTGTATACCAAATATCAAATGCCTAGCTAATATACTTTTCCAGCAATTCATCGTCCACAAACGTCTTACAAAAAGGTGTACGCCGCCGCCGGAAAGTAATACCTATGTCTCGCCTTCCGCGACTATTCGTCGCAGGCGAGACAAAAATTAAGTTTATGTTGTAGATTTCTGTTCAATTGATATTGAATTTTGTGTTTTCTAGTGCCGTTTTTGTCCGTGTTTACAAATTTTGTCATTGCCCTTTCAGACTTTTGACACTTGAATGCCCCATTGTTGCTTCATTGCTTTTTTAGCTCACCTCACGAAGTGAGTTGGGCTTATGTGATACCCTCAGCGTTGGCTTCAGATTGGTTAAGGACTATTTCCAGTTAATAGCTAGTGCTTCATCAACCATATTGGTATGATAGGTGCAGCATTATGCATGTTTTGGATGCTGTCTGTGACATGCATTCTCCACATGACTGGCCATTTACAGATGCGTCGACAACCGCAACCACTTACAGAAGAATGGTTAAGATCCATACACCCTTACTGACAATTGCCACATCAATCATATTGGTATTGTAGGTGCACCTATTGATGCTAAGCACAATGCATGCTTCAGATGCTGGATTTTCTTCATAAATGAACAATTCCAGAAGAATGGTAGAAGTCCATTCCCGCTTATTCCTGCTTACTGACAAGTGCCACATCAATCATATTGTTATGGTAGGTGCACCTAGTGATGCTAAGCACAATGCATGATTCCGATGCTGGATGTGACCTATATTTTCTGCATGATTGACAACTTACAGAAGAATGATTAAGATCCAAACATGCTTACTGACAAGTGCCACCTCAATCATATTGGTGTGGTAGGTGCACCTAATGATGCTAAGCACAATGCAGGCTTCGGATGCTGACTGTGACCTATATTTTCCACATGAATGACCACTAACAGAAGAATGGTTAAGATCCATACAGGCTAACTGAAAAATGCCACATCAATCATATTGGTATGGTAGTTTCACTTAGTGATGCTTAGCACAATTGCATGCTTTGATGCTGGCTGTGACATATATTTTCCGAATGAAAGAATGGTTAAAGTCCATTCCCGCTTGCTGACAAGTGCAACATAAACAAAATTGATATGGTAGGTGCACCTAATGATGTTAAGGACAATGCATGCTTCGGATGCTGGCTATGACCTACATTTTCCGCATGAATGACCGCTTACAGAAGAATGGTTAAAGCCCATTCCTGCTAACAGACAAATACCATACCAGCCATATTGTATGGTAGGTGCATCTAGGGATGTTGGGCAAGATGCATAGTGCAGATCTTGGCAGCGACCTTTTTTTCTGTATGGATGAGCACTTAAAATTTTGAAAAGATTAAGTCAAATAGGTCAATTCCTGCTTATATTTAGTGAAATTAGTGCGTAACGAGGTGAGCTTCGTAATCGATAGATTACCTATGTTCCTTACTACCAATTCTCCCTTAGGACCGCCATCGAGAGTTCTGGCCATACCTTGAAGACCAACTACCTTCAAGAACCATTTTTAGCTCACTTGGACCAAAAGTCCATGCGAGCTATTACCATCACGTGGCGTCCGTCGTTATCTGTCCGATTACAATTTTTCAAAAATCTTCTCATCTGAATGTACACAACAGATTCAATGAAACTTGGTATGAATGATCCTTAGGGTGTCCTGCACAAAAGTTGTGTTTAGATTTATGCTCCGTCAAAAAACATTGCAGCTGTTGCTAAAATAGACCAGAAGGTCAGACTTTTGTTTTTGGCTAGTAAATCAAAAAGTATAAGAGATAGAGAAAACCTGATGCAACCCTCCCTCTTCAGCATCAAAGGCTTATAGGAGACTCCATTTGGTCAAAGCTGTAAGATGACCCCTTGTAGGGATTATAGCCTTTTTATGTCCAATTAAGCGTGTTTTTTCATTTTTTTGCTCTATAGAATGAAAACTATTGCAGATAGAGAAAACTGTTTCTTGCTTATAACTTCAGATCATTGAGCTCTACAAAAGTCTTTTGGGCAGAAGATGTCAGATGACCCCTTTTGTCCCTTTAAAAGTCAACTAGAAAAACTGTGAGCCGCAGCTCACAAATAAATACCCCCCACCCCCCAAAAAAATAATCAGATAAAATATAGAATAAGAGATGCACATCTACATTATGTCACAAAGATTGTGTGTAGGTTTCATGAAAATCCATCTAGGGGTTTTGGAGGAGTTGCAGAAAAGAGATGGGCACCCCCATGTAGTCGAATGGCTGAGTCCATGTATTGCCATGGGAAACCCCAAAATCATTCTGATCAAGCTTTCAAATAGTAGGTGCACATCTATATTATGTTACAAAGATTGTGTAAAAGTTTCATGACAATCCATCAAGGGGTTTAGGATGAGTTGTGGATAAGAGATGGGTACCCCCATGTAGTCGAATGGCTAAGTTCATGTTTTGCTATGGGAAACCCCAAAAATCATTCTGATCAAATTTTAAAATAGTAGATGCACATCTACATTTTGTCACAACAATTGTGTGTAAGTTTCATGAAAATCCATCAAGGGGTTTAGGAGGAGTTGCGGATTAGAGATTGGTACCCCCATGTAGTCGAATGGCCAAGTCCATGTTTTACTATGGGAAACCCAAAAAACCATTTTGATCAAATTTTAAAATAGTAAGTGCACATCTACATTATGTCAAAAAGATTGTGTGTAAGTTTCATGAAAATCCACCAAGGGGTTTAGGAGGAGTTGCGGATAAGAGATGGGTACCCCCCATGTAGTTGAATGGCTAAGTCCATGTTTTGCTATGGGAAACCCCAAAAACCCTTCTGATCAAATTCTAAAATAGTAAGTGCACATCTACATTATGTCACAACAATTGTGTGTAAGTTTCATGAAAATCCATCAAGGGGTTTAGGAGGAGTTGCGGATAAGAGATGGGTATCCCCATGTAGTCGAATGGCTAAGTCCATGTTTTACTACTATGGGAAACCAAAAAAACCATTCTGATCAAATTTTAAAATAGTAAGTGCATATCTACATTATGTCAAAAAGATTGTGTGTAAGTTTCATGAAAATCCACCAAGGGGTTTAGGAGGAGTTGCAGAAAAGAGATGGGTACCCCCCATGTAGTTGAATGGCTAAGTCCATGTTTTGCTATAGGAAACCCCAAAAACCCTTCTAATCAAATTATAAAATAGTAAGTGCACATCTACATTATGTCACAACAATTGTGTGTAAGTTTCATGAAAATCCATCAAGGGGTTTAGGAGGAGTTGCGGATAAGAGATGGGTATCCCCATTTGGCGAATGGCTAAGTCCATGTTTTGCTATGGGAAACTCCAAAAATCATTCTGATCAAATTTTAAAATAGTTGGTGCACATCTACATTATGTCCCAAAGATTGTGTGTAAGTTTCATGAAAATCCACCAAGGAGTTTAGGAGGAGTTGCGGATAAGAGAGGGGTGCCTTGAAGTGTAACGGAAGGACGGCCGGAAGGACGGACAGACACCCCTATCACTATATACCCCCCACTTTTGAAGTGGGGGTATAAAAATAGTGATTTCCCCCTATAGAATGAAAACAACACATGAAGAGAAAAGCTGATGCTTGCCTCAACCTTCGGCTCATTGATCTCGACAAATGTCTCCCCTGGGTCGAAGATGTCAGATGACCCCTTATAGGGGTTATGGCCCTTTGTAGGTTAAAAAAATGTTTTTTCGTGTTTCTGGCCTCTGGAATGAAAACTATCAACGATAGAGAAAAGTAGTTGCTTGCTTAAGTTTCCAATGGGTCAAAGATGTCAGATGACCCTTTATAGGGGTAATGGTCCTTTAAATGTAAAATATACAGTTATTTCATGTTTATGAAAACTATTATGCTGGCGTCACACTGTCCCGATTTTGACCCCGATGGAAACACGATTATGGATATTTTCAAAATCGGGAGTGATCGTATTCAAATCGCGCTATTCGTGTTGTCATCGTTTACCATCGTAGCACCATCGGCTGAAATATTCCAACTTCGGGAGCAACTTCGTAATGCCTTCCTAATTTTTTAACATGTTAAAAAACTCCCGAAGGTTCGTGCGAAGGTCCTTGTTCGTGTTGTGTTCGTTAATCCATCCTTTCTATCGTAATGCCTTCGTAAAAGCATCTTCTGATTTCGTGTTGCCTTCTAAGTGTCGTCGGCTTAATCTATCTTACGATGGCGGCACGAATTAAACAAGAAGCTCTCCGAATGTGGTGCGAAGGAAACACGGCGTCGCAAAGACCTCGCTTTGTATTCGTATATCCGTCGTAACTAATGTAATGGCATAGAGTAATGACATGGAGATGGAAACACGGCACTGGTCAAAGCAGTACGATTTCTGAAGTAAAAAAAAAATATCAAACGTGTCAAAAGTGCCTTATAGGGACATTTATTAATCCATTTCAGTTAGGGGCGTGTTACAAAAAATCGTTTAGAAAAAGAAAAGTAAGTACATGTATATAGCTCTGTTTTCCCCCTCATAATTAAAATGCAGCAGGAAGAAGACTTACAAGACAGCAGCTAATGATACAAGTATCCTCATTAATTCTTCATTCATATTTTTTCTAGTTTCGAAAAATTGATAAAGGAAATTAAAAATAATGAAACTAGAATGATCAGTCTCAAAAGTACTAGAAGAGAAGACAAAACAAAGCGAAGACAGTCTGGATCTAGAATCTTCTGACGCTTTTCTTTTCGTCCTGTTCTTTCCAGCCGGGCGCTTCCCTCTTTCGCGTCCTCGTCCAGGCTTTTGTGGCACCTTGTAATACTTAAATTTCAATATCAGAAATAAAGGTTTAAAAATTTTACTCTTACTTTAGTTTTTATCAGTCCCCTACCGACAAAAGCCGAAAGGGAATTTAGGTTTGCACTCCGTCTGCCCGTTTGTGTGTCCGTCCGGCCCGGCCGTCTCGCTGTCACAATAACTTTTCGCACTTTTTTTTAAACCTTTTATATAGATATTAGACTTTAAACTGATTTTTGGTATGTGAGTCTTACCATGAAGAGTTAACGATCAAGTTAACGCGTTGTTCCAGTCCGCAATTTTTTACAGAGTTAGGACCCTTTGAACTTTGGAATTTCACTGAAATATCAGTTTCCCACACTTTTTTTCTAAACCCTTAATTATAGTTATTAAACTGCTTTTTGGTATGTACTGTATGCCATTACGGGCTACTGAGATCAAGTTTACATTCCGTTTCGGTCCGCAATTGTTTACGGGACCTTTGGACTTAGACACCGGTATAGGACCGGTAACGAAGTTATGTATTATAAGCTTAAGGTGGACACGCTTTGTTCAAGAATCGTTCACAACAGCTAAAATTGTTGAACTTTCTACATACATGTAGTTACAACATATTCTTCTTGTTTTCAGATTATGTGTGCTTCCGTCAACTCACAAGATAAAGTAGCGACATCTTTTTTGTTCTATCTTAACAGGCTCTACATATTAGCTTTAGATCAAATGTCTTATCTACTCTTACTGATCGACATCAGGGACAGCAGGGGTTTGCTTGGAGAGCCATCGTTTTAACTTGTTATCCCATGATAAATACTAATTAGAGGCTGCAAAGGACAATTTATATAGACTAAATTATATAATCTTATTGCAAATCGCGTTATTATATTTCATACTTCGTGTACCCATCGTGATGCTTCGTAGACCCATCGTATGCTAAACACGACGTCGCACAGCCGTCGTATAAATTCGTGTCTCCTTCGGATCTAATTCTCGACTAATCTTGATAACATCGTAACAACTTCGTAATCGGTTCGCAGCTATTCGTATGTGCTACTTTTCTGATCGCTTAGCCATCGGTTCTAATCGTATACCCTTCGGTTTTGATTTTGATTTTTATCAAGTTCGGGACTAACTTCGCACGAAGTTGAAATTTTCACATTCGTGTGTCCATCGTATTTCAAAATCGGGACAGTGTGACGCCAGCATAATTTACAGATAGAGAAAAGATGTTGCTTGCTTAAACCTTTAGCTCATTAAGCTCTACGAAAGTCTTCCTTTGGTTGAAGTTGTCAGATGACCCGTTATAGGTTATGGCATGGGGGGAGGGTAATTCCATTATAAAGGTAGATACACATGTGCGGCCAAAAAGGGTCTACTTTTTGAGGTGTTCAATGTGTGAAAACGGAGGAAATTTAAGATGTTGTATATATGATAAGGTGCACTTTTCACAATTGTCATATATCACTCTGTACCCATGTTTTGCCTCCTTGTGACTCTAACTGTAGATGCATTTGGTAACCTTTGCCTTTCAAACTTTGAACTATGAAATATGTCAGTAGTATATGAGATTGAAACGGCTATGATTTCTCGGGCCGAGCAGGGCCGAGCAGCCCCTCTGTGACGTCAAATCTACTTCCGGTCCGCCATCTTGCTTCCGGTTCCGCGATCTTGCTTCCGGTTCCGCAATCTTGCTTCCGGTTCCGCCATCTTGCTTCCGGTCCGCCATTTTGCTTCTGGTCGGTCATCTTGCTTCCGGTTCCGGTGACGCAACATCCGGTAATTAAGGTGAGGTAATTCCACAAAGTCACCGCACGGTAAAAGGCTTGTAACTAAGTTATTCCGCAAGATGGCGGACCAAAAGTAGATATGACGTCACAGAGGGGCTGCTCGGCCCTGCTCGGCCCGAGAAATCATAGCCGTTTCAATCTCATAAACTACTAACAGCTTTCCCTATCTGCAACAGTTTTCATTCAATAGGCCAAACACATGAAAAAAAAGCTATTAAACACCTTTAAAGGGTCACAAACCCTAGAAATAGGTTTTGTTAGATATCTGTGAGATTTTGTAAGAAATCTTTGAAGACAAATTTTATCAACAACATGCTTATGCAAGAAACATTTTGGTAAGCTATTAAGCATTTCCAACAAATATTGCTTAGATTGACCATACATACTTTCTGCTACAAAAAGAAAATGCAAAATGTTTTTAACTTTATATTTTTCTGCTAAAATATACCAATTGCAACTACAGAAAAAATAATGAACACACACAAGACATACACAAAATAAATTATTATTTTAACTAAGTTGTGTGAAAGTCAAAAGCTAGATAATAATATGAAATTTCTAATACATATTCCTATTGGATATTTTACCTATACCAAATGAACAGGTGACATTAATTCCATTTATTAATTAGATGTTTATTAAGTCCAGTAGGCGTTCGGGGAACAAACCCTTACATGACCCTTCGGTTCAGGTGAGCTAAAAATGATTACGGATTTTCTTTTGGCTTATGGATGTCAGGGACCGACCATTTGATTTTTATTGGGGGGGGGGGGCTATGTTGAAATTTGAAATAAAAAAGCAGGATGGCGAAATCCAAAAATAAAAGGCAGGACAGTGCTTTAAATTAAAAAAAGGCAGGATGGTAGTTTTGGCTGAAAATTTTATAATAGCTTTAAGAACAAGTAATCTGTAATCTACTGCTCACTCAGTATACCCCCACTACCCATAAAATTGGCTACGTGTATAAACAGGAAGTAGGTATCTGACTGTCCTTATTTCGATACATGCGATAAAGGACCTCATTCTGAAGCGATGTACTTTTTAAGTCACTTTGATATTTAATTGGTTGATGAGAAAAATAATATGAAATTTTCAACAATTGACCAGTAACGTTGAAAACTGACTTTTAGAAGATGTCTGACTGACCTAATTTCGATACTCGCAAAAAGGACTTTATACTGGAGCCATATACCAAATTTCAAGTCACTGTGATTTGTAGTTGCTGAGAAAAATGTTACGAAGATTTTCAACAATTGACCATTAATGTCGAAATTACATGTAGAAAACATCATCTTTTTTTTAAAATCATATGTATGTGTGAAAGTAAGTTTTTTGTGCATTTTAGGGGCATTTTTGGCCTTTCCAAATGCCGCTAAAAATACAGATTTTCTCATTTTTGCTGTTCATTTGTTTTGTTGGTTTCTTATTGCAAAAATATCTAATCAAATGTTTTATGTGTGTATGTGCAATGGTCTTTAACACCCTTTATCGAAGACCCTTTATCTGGTCCATGTAGGGTGGTCAGTTTTAATGATGTAGGAAACTGGAGAACAAGGAGGAAACCACCGACTTCAGTAACTGACAAACCTAATCACATACAGTAGGGGAAGTCCCTTTTTTGTAAAATACAAACGGGACTCGAACCGGCTAGACTAGTGATCAATAGTGTGGTATTTAAACCAGTGCCTTAGACCACTCGGCCACCCAGGCCCCTGTCAAATGTTTTAAGAAGCAATAATGATCGACTATTGGATATATTTTTCATGAGATGACTTTTTCCACCCAAACCCCTATTTTTGAAAAACTAATGTAATGGCATAGAGTAATGACATGGAGATGGAAACACGGCACTGGTCAAAGCAGTACGATTTCTGAAGTAAAAAAAAAATATCAAACGTGTCAAAAGTGCCTTATAGGGACATTTATTAATCCATTTCAGTTAGGGGCGTGTTACAAAAAATCGTTTAGAAAAAGAAAAGTAAGTACATGTATATAGCTCTGTTTTCCCCCTCATAATTAAAATGCAGCAGGAAGAAGACTTACAAGACAGCAGCTAATGATACAAGTATCCTCATTAATTCTTCATTCATATTTTTTCTAGTTTCGAAAAATTGATAAAGGAAATTAAAAATAATGAAACTAGAATGATCAGTCTCAAAAGTACTAGAAGAGAAGACAAAACAAAGCGAAGACAGTCTGGATCTAGAATCTTCTGACGCTTTTCTTTTCGTCCTGTTCTTTCCAGCCGGGCGCTTCCCTCTTTCGCGTCCTCGTCCAGGCTTTTGTGGCACCTTGTAATACTTAAATTTCAATATCAGAAATAAAGGTTTAAAAATTTTACTCTTACTTTAGTTTTTATCAGTCCCCTACCGACAAAAGCCGAAAGGGAATTTAGGTTTGCACTCCGTCTGCCCGTTTGTGTGTCCGTCCGGCCCGGCCGTCTCGCTGTCACAATAACTTTTCGCACTTTTTTTTAAACCTTTTATATAGATATTAGACTTTAAACTGATTTTTGGTATGTGAGTCTTACCATGAAGAGTTAACGATCAAGTTAACGCGTTGTTCCAGTCCGCAATTTTTTACAGAGTTAGGACCCTTTGAACTTTGGAATTTCACTGAAATATCAGTTTCCCACACTTTTTTTCTAAACCCTTAATTATAGTTATTAAACTGCTTTTTGGTATGTACTGTATGCCATTACGGGCTACTGAGATCAAGTTTACATTCCGTTTCGGTCCGCAATTGTTTACGGGACCTTTGGACTTAGACACCGGTATAGGACCGGTAACGAAGTTATGTATTATAAGCTTAAGGTGGACACGCTTTGTTCAAGAATCGTTCACAACAGCTAAAATTGTTGAACTTTCTACATACATGTAGTTACAACATATTCTTCTTGTTTTCAGATTATGTGTGCTTCCGTCAACTCACAAGATAAAGTAGCGACATCTTTTTTGTTCTATCTTAACAGGCTCTACATATTAGCTTTAGATCAAATGTCTTATCTACTCTTACTGATCGACATCAGGGACAGCAGGGGTTTGCTTGGAGAGCCATCGTTTTAACTTGTTATCCCATGATAAATACTAATTAGAGGCTGCAAAGGACAATTTATATAGACTAAATTATATAATCTTATTGCAAATCGCGTTATTATATTTCATACTTCGTGTACCCATCGTGATGCTTCGTAGACCCATCGTATGCTAAACACGACGTCGCACAGCCGTCGTATAAATTCGTGTCTCCTTCGGATCTAATTCTCGACTAATCTTGATAACATCGTAACAACTTCGTAATCTGTTCGCAGCTATTCGTATGTGCTACTTTTCTGATCGCTTAGCCATCGGTTCTAATCGTATACCCTTCGGTTTTGATTTTGATTTTTATCAAGTTCGGGACTAACTTCGCACGAAGTTGAAATTTTCACATTCGTGTGTCCATCGTATTTCAAAATCGGGACAGTGTGACGCCAGCATAATTTACAGATAGAGAAAAGATGTTGCTTGCTTAAACCTTTAGCTCATTAAGCTCTACGAAAGTCTTCCTTTGGTTGAAGTTGTCAGATGACCCGTTATAGGTTATGGCATGGGGGGAGGGTAATTCCATTATAAAGGTAGATACACATGTGCGGCCAAAAAGGGTCTACTTTTTGAGGTGTTCAATGTGTGAAAACGGAGGAAATTTAAGATGTTGTATATATGATAAGGTGCACTTTTCACAATTGTCATATATCACTCTGTACCCATGTTTTGCCTCCTTGTGACTCTAACTGTAGATGCATTTGGTAACCTTTGCCTTTCAAACTTTGAACTATGAAACATGTCAGTAGTATATGAGATTGAAACGGCTATGATTTCTCGGGCCGAGCAGGGCCGAGCAGCCCCTCTGTGACGTCAAATCTACTTCCGGTCCGCCATCTTGCTTCCGGTTCCGCGATCTTGCTTCCGGTTCCGCAATCTTGCTTCCGGTTCCGCCATCTTGCTTCCGGTCCGCCATTTTGCTTCTGGTCGGTCATCTTGCTTCCGGTTCCGGTGACGCAACATCCGGTAATTAAGGTGAGGTAATTCCACAAAGTCACCGCACGGTAAAAGGCTTGTAACTAAGTTATTCCGCAAGATGGCGGACCAAAAGTAGATATGACGTCACAGAGGGGCTGCTCGGCCCGAGAAATCATAGCCGTTTCAATCTCATAAACTACTAACAGCTTTCCCTATCTGCAACAGTTTTCATTCAATAGGCCAAACACATGAAAAAAAAGCTATTAAACACCTTTAAAGGGTCACAAACCCTAGAAATAGGTTTTGTTAGATATCTGTGAGATTTTGTAAGAAATCTTTGAAGACAAATTTTATCAACAACATGCTTATGCAAGAAACATTTTGGTAAGCTATTAAGCATTTCCAACAAATATTGCTTAGATTGACCATACATACTTTCTGCTACAAAAAGAAAATGCAAAATGTTTTTAACTTTATATTTTTCTGCTAAAATATACCAATTGCAACTACAGAAAAAATAATGAACACACACAAGACATACACAAAATAAATTATTATTTTAACTAAGTTGTGTGAAAGTCAAAAGCTAGATAATAATATGAAATTTCTAATACATATTCCTATTGGATATTTTACCTATACCAAATGAACAGGTGACATTAATTCCATTTATTAATTAGATGTTTATTAAGTCCAGTAGGCGTTCGGGGAACAAACCCTTACATGACCCTTCGGTTCAGGTGAGCTAAAAATGATTACGGATTTTCTTTTGGCTTATGGATGTCAGGGACCGACCATTTGATTTTTATTGGGGGGGGGGGCTATGTTGAAATTTGAAATAAAAAAGCAGGATGGCGAAATCCAAAAATAAAAGGCAGGACAGTGCTTTAAATTAAAAAAAGGCAGGATGGTAGTTTTGGCTGAAAATTTTATAATAGCTTTAAGAACAAGTAATCTGTAATCTACTGCTCACTCAGTATACCCCCACTACCCATAAAATTGGCTACGTGTATAAACAGGAAGTAGGTATCTGACTGTCCTTATTTCGATACATGCGATAAAGGACCTCATTCTGAAGCGATGTACTTTTTAAGTCACTTTGATATTTAATTGGTTGATGAGAAAAATAATATGAAATTTTCAACAATTGACCAGTAACGTTGAAAACTGACTTTTAGAAGATGTCTGACTGACCTAATTTCGATACTCGCAAAAAGGACTTTATACTGGAGCCATATACCAAATTTCAAGTCACTGTGATTTGTAGTTGCTGAGAAAAATGTTACGAAGATTTTCAACAATTGACCATTAATGTCGAAATTACATGTAGAAAACATCATCTTTTTTTTTAAATCATATGTATGTGTGAAAGTAAGTTTTTTGTGCATTTTAGGGGCATTTTTGGCCTTTCCAAATGCCGCTAAAAATACAGATTTTCTCATTTTTGCTGTTCATTTGTTTTGTTGGTTTCTTATTGCAAAAATATCTAATCAAATGTTTTATGTGTGTATGTGCAATGGTCTTTAACACCCTTTATCGAAGACCCTTTATCTGGTCCATGTAGGGTGGTCAGTTTTAATGATGTAGGAAACTGGAGAACAAGGAGGAAACCACCGACTTCAGTAACTGACAAACCTAATCACATACAGTAGGGGAAGTCCCTTTTTTGTAAAATACAAACGGGACTCGAACCGGCTAGACTAGTGATCAATAGTGTGGTATTTAAACCAGTGCCTTAGACCACTCGGCCACCCAGGCCCCTGTCAAATGTTTTAAGAAGCAATAATGATCGACTATTGGATATATTTTTCATGAGATGACTTTTTCCACCCAAACCCCTATTTTTGAAAATCTAACCTGAATCATAAAGAGCACAGGAATCAATCGGTATGAATATTGGACTTGTTTTTGAGTATCAATGCTTAATAAATTACAGTATTTTTTATCAATTTTTTTACTGGAAATATCAAAATTGCATGAATAGATTAGTGATACAAATATACCATAATCCTACCATAAAATATCCCATATCTGTTTAAAATACATACTGTTTTCCCCTGTTACGTAAGAAAAGTGCCCATGCATATCCAGTTCAAAAATAAAAACTACGAAATAGTTCGTCTTTTTATCATCATCATTAAAAATTTGCCTATTCTTATCACGTGGTTCTACTAGTATATTCTAATGAGCATCTGATCATTGTAATTCTTTTGAAGTTTTATCATTTTACAAAAGTTTGAATAAATCTAGGTTAATTGGCTTCATAAATATAAGTCGAAAAAAACCCCTTTGAATTAGGGACGGACCATTTAACTTGAGGGGGGCTTGGTTTTTTGTTTTGGTCAGAAAAAAAATATTAGTTTTTCTGAGGCATCGCGACAGAATATTTTTTTTCATTCCTAGCATTATTTTATATGACAGAAATCCTTCTTCAGATTTTTTTTCTTACCCTCTGCTCCCAAAATATTTTGAAAATGAAAACTACTCATAGGTAGATGATTTTTACCTAAAGGAAAAAAAACTCATATCTCTGAGAGAAATTGCTTATATCTATGATTTTTGCAACTCAATAATTTTTCTTTTATGAATTTAATGTTTTAAACAACTCTTTGACATTTATTTTGCAAATTTTCTTTTGTGTAAATACCATTTTTGAGCTATTTTGCCAATATGAAATTTTCAACAGGTAAATCTTTTATACTAGGAAATTTTTTCCTTCATACAACAAGATAAACTCCTCTCTATAGATGTGAGTTTAAACGGATCAGAGAGATCAACTTCCATTGTAACACATTCAATAAGAGGATTAAGTACGGGTGCTCCAAAGTACATTGATGAGTCCCTGTTCAGCTTGGGGTAATTAAACATTTTATTCGCTATAATGTATAAGAGAAGCTTAAAAGTTTTAACAAGCTTCTAATCAATGATTGATATGGGTAAAGCTGATTTTTTTGCAGTTATGACTAAAAATTCAGTAAAGACACGTTTTCTTTGCTAATTGTTAGGTTTGTTAAAATGATACCCTTGATTTGGTTGTTACAATTATTTCATTAAGGGATGTTATAGCAGAAAAATAGAAATATGCATATCTTTTTGTTCAGTATATAATATATATTCAAACTTTAACAGGTTGCATAATAAACCACAAATTGCTTTATTTTTGGAACTATAAAAGTTATCATTATTGTTCGTTTCATCTAGATAAAGCTTTAACGTTCTAAAACTGGAAAAGATAAGTCATAAATATTTGCAATTTTACTTAATCTTGATCGTTACATGTATTTAATACTTTTCTGCTGAGGTCTGTAATTTAGGCAGCTGTGCCTCTCTTACGAATATAGAATGTAGAATAAGAATGGAATTAAAATTCTTGTTTTCCTTTTAAAGTACTTAATGAAGGAACAAGCAGTGGTTGACACATCATACGTGTGACGGATCCGTGATGACAAAGCTGGAGATTAAGATTTTTTTGGCTGGAGATAGGACAAAAAAGCGGGAGATTTACAATGCTAATTATAATTCCATTTCAATGCCAATTAAGACCACTAGCGTGTGCCAAATACACCTGGCTTCAACTTTTTATACAATTATCAGGTCAATTATGGCAATAAACCTTCAATTAACACCTTTACCTGTTGAATTAACGTTTGCCCAATTGACAAACCCCTTAAACACCGGAAATATTATATGACTGAACAATTAAAATGTCTATAAAACTAAAATTTTGTCATGCCTTGAGAAAGCGGGAGAAAATTTTGTCATGCCTTGAGAAGGGGGTGGTAAAGGGGGGGTACATGCACGGATGAACGACCAATAAAAATGGTAATGCACGATGAACGGCCAATAAAAAAATGATAATCACGATGAACGAAAAATAAAATAGAGAAACACGATGCACGATGAACCTCCATGCACGGCTGAACGGGAAATAAAAATTGCTCAACACGATGCACGAAAAAAACCCTTTACCACCCACTGAGAAAGCGGGAGAAAATTTTGTCATGCCTTGAGAAAGCGGGAGATAACACAAAAAGTCAGGAGAATGGGAGATTAGTCAAAAAGTCGGGAGATTTTGTCTCCCGGCGTGAGAATCACATGTATGGCACATGAATGTCGTGCAAATTCCGATTGTTTTCGTCTACGTCTAGATGAATTGGTTTGACCGAAAAAAAACCCAAAGGTTTTTCTCATTTGAACATATAAATAGTAGAATGTGGTTACCCAATATTTTTTAACTGGCTATATATTGAGAATTAGTCGAAAAATTCCCTTCCGAATCACTCTATCTCCTAAACCAAAGATTGGTCAAAACAAATCCTTTCTCCTATAGGTAAAATCACAATTATAAAATCCTTATTGATTTCCAAATTAAATCATCTTTTCTTGGCACTTCCCGGACCAAGCGAAAACTTTACTAAAAACTTACAAACATATTATATGCATTTATATGGGAAGGAAAACCAGACAAAATTAAGAGAGATTGTTTATGTGAAACCTTTACAAAGTCAATCAACAATGCGAACTCCAGTCGAAACGAGAGTGAACTCAGGTGCTCCGGAAGAGTAAGCAGTTCCTGCTTGCTTTAGCACACCCGTTGCGTTGCCAACAAACAATCCAGTGTGTCAAATCCGGTAAAGGGAGACAAAACAAAAACTTATGACAAACCAACATCGGCACTCATCTGAGAGATCGAAATCCCATATTTGTCTATAAGTGCATGATGTCTCCCGAAAAATTTCTTGAGTGAAGACAGCAATCGAGGAGCAACATAACCCTGTGTGAGCAATTTTTGCGTCAGACGTGCCGCTCTGCTAAAGAAACGCTCTGGAGTAACGAATCAATTGAGACACGTAAACTCCAAAAACTGGAGGTGACAGAATGTTGCTACACAAGAAAGGAAAGTGACGATTGGAAAGTTGAAGTCATCACGTTTGTCATAGAGCTTTGTTGAAAGTTTGCCTTGAGAGTCAATTTCAAGATGTAGATCTTGAAACTCGGTCCAAAAACAGAATAGAGAACAATCACGTATAATATAAAGGAAGCAAGAGGCACCTGCAAATATAAAAAAAAGCCTAAATAGACTAGTGATACAAATATACAGTATTCTTACCATAACATATCTCATATCTGTTAAAAATACATATTGTTTTCTCGTTATACGTTAGAAAAGTGTCCATATCCAATATCAAAGTACTTCCTGACCTACAAACTAAAACAAATACGAATTATTTCGCCTTTTTATCATCATCTTTTAATAAAAGTTTACTTTTTTCTATACTAGTCTTTTTGAAATTCCATGATAAGAGAGCATCATCTCATTTGTAATACATTTGAAGTTTGATTATTTTACAAAAGTTTGAAAAAGATCTAGATTAATTAGCTTCATAAATATATAAAATTCTCATTTTTGAAACGAATCAGAGGTTTTGTTTAACTTTGATATTTCGGTGTCTTGTTCTTATGATAAAACCCTCAAAGGTAGTACTTAAACTACACTATTGTAGCTACATGCATATAATTGCATACACTTGTCCGTCAATTACATAATTGAGCTACTCAATCAAAAGACTTTGTGAAGCGATTTGTGAATTTTTAGATTTTTTATTTCTCAAATAATGGGCACCTCATATACAATTATCACCCTATAGCTAGCAGGTGTCCGAAGCCATGATGCTTCTTTCCTCGAGAAGGTAAGGTCCTCGAGGGTTACCTTACTTTTCTAGGGTACATGAAGCTCTAAGTCACACTTCAACTAGGGTGATAAATGTTATATTAAATTGAATATTACTAGAATACGCAAAAAGTGAAATTATATATGACAATATACAAATGACAACAAAGTTCCAGACAATAAATTTTGCTACGCCTGACGCGCGTTTCGTCTATTCAAGACTCATCAGAGGCGCTCTTCCAAAAATATTAAAAATGCCAAACACTATATGAATATGAAGAGCATAGAACAGTATAACCAAAAATACCAAACTGGGGAACCAAGTTCTTACTAAGATATTCAATCTTATTGTAACTCATCAACACCACCTTGGACAAATTCCACACTTTAACACTTACATGTATCAATCATTGATTAGGATCGGTCAACATTTTTGCGCTCATCTTAAACATAATATAATATTAATTCATACTTTATCAGCTTGCATGATAAACCACAAATTGTTTTATTTTTGGAACGATATTGTTTGTTTCATCTAAATAAAGCTATAACATTCTAAAACTGGAAAAGATAAGTCATAAATTAATATTCATCTAGGATGCATACCTAATCGTTATTTAATACTTTTATGCAGAGGTCTGTACTTTAGGCAGCTGTGCCTCTCTGACGAATATAGAATATATATTATATGAATGAAATTTAAATTCTTCTTTTCCTTTTAAGTACTTAATTAAGGATCAAGGAGTAGTTTGCACATGAATGTCTTTCGAATTCCGATTTTTTTGTCTACGTCAAGATGAATTCGTTTGATCGAAAAAACTAAGGAAGTTTTTTTTTCATTTGAAAGTAGTACAATGTAGTATCTTGATATTTTCAAATGGCTATATCGTGAGAATTAGCAGAAAAAAATTCCCGTCCAAATCACTCTATTTCCTAAACCAAAGAATGGTTTTCGATGATCACTACAAATAGAAAATAATGAGATGTGGAATTAGTATTAGACACAGCCCACATAACAAGCGACAATTTAGAAAAAACACAATGGACAACCGTCATTTTTGGCGCACTGCAAAGTTGACAGGGTGAATCACAGATTTAAGTGATTTTTTTAAAGGGACGGACCATTTAACTTGAAAGTGGGCCTTAGTTTTTTGTTTTGGCCAAAGAATTTCTACTTTTAAGCTCACCTGACCCGAAGGGTCATGTGAGCTATTGTCATCACTTGGCGTCCGTCGTCCGTCGTCCGTCGTCCGTCCGTAAACTTTTTAAAACGTTAACTCCTCTGCCACCATAAGTCAAATTGAAACCAAACTTGGTATGGTTGTTCATTAGCATTCGGTGCTTAGAACTGATGTGGGGATTTTGATTCGTCGTAAAACATGGCCGCCGTGGCTAAAAATAGAATATAGGGGTAAAATGCAGTTTTTTGCAAATAACTCAAAAACGGCTACAGATATCAAAATTCTGGCTGGATAAAAGTGATCAGCACCTCAAGATCTACCTACCCTGAAATTTAAAAGAAAATCCAACAAACCATGTAGGAGTTATTGCCCTTTTTGTGGATTTTTTGCAAATTTTGCACCTGCTTAGCTCAATATCTTGAAAATTATACAAGATATTTGAGAAATTTAAATTGCATATTGTTAAGCACATCAAGATCTACAAAATATGTAATAAGGTCAACATTGTTGAACCTTTCCTTTTAGGAGTTATTGCCCTTAGAACGTCAAAATTGAGCATTTTAACAGCATTTCCTCATTACATTGAAAACGTTAACTCCTCTGACAGTTCAAGTCCAATTGGAACCAAACTTTGAATAGTTGTTTATTAGAATTAGGTGTATAGAACTAATGTAGGGATAATGATTGGGAACAAAAGTGATCAGCACCTGAAGATCTGGATCTGGATCTGGATCAATACTGTGCTGGGTCTGTTAAGACATAGTCGCACAACAGGTTAAAAGCCAACGGTGCATGGCGGAAGGCACTATTTACAAGTTAAAAACAATACGGAAGCTCAGCAAAACCTGAGCTGGCTGACTCCATCCTTGAAAGTATCCAAGGAGTCAGCTGATACTAGTTGTTGTGGCAGCCCGTTCCAGATGGTGATAGCTGATGGAAAGAACGAGTCTTTGTAGCTGTTCACTTGACAGAATGGTGGTAAGAATCTTGTCAAGTGACCTCTAGTAGATGCTCCAGTCGGATGTAAGATCTGGGACGAGTGTATGTCTATGAGATTGTTGACAATACGGTACATCATGATAGCTCGTTGTCTGGAGCGACGTTCTTGTAGTGTTTCTAGTTGGAGCTCTTCAAGCATGGATGTCACACTGCTAGTCTGCTTGTAATCACCCATGATATACCGTGCCGCTCTTCTCTGCACTTTCTCAATAGCATTGATGTTTTTCTTGGTTGAGTTATCCCATACAACCCCTGCGTACTCCAGCTGTGGTCTAACTAGGCTCTTATATGATTGTAGTTTGATGGTTCTTGGGCATGAGGACAGGTTTCTTCTGAGAAAGGCTGTGGTGTTATTTGCCTTTTTAGTGGTGGTATTAGTATGATGGTTCCAGTTAAGTTTGGAGTCAATGGTGATGCCAAGATATTTTGCCTTGTCTGTTTCGTTTAGTTGTTGTTGGTGTATGAAGTAAGCTCCGCTGATGGTTTTGCGTTTGTTTGTGATGGTAATTACTTCACACTTATCAGGATTAAACTCCATTAACCAGTCCTTCTCCCATTGCTGTAATATGTCCAGGTCTCGCTGGAGTTGGTCTTTGTCATCTCTAGATTTTATGGTGCGGTACAGTAAACAGTCATCTGCAAATAGTCTGGCTGTTGAATCAACTGACGATGGTAGGTCATTGATATATACTAAGAAAAGCAGAGGACCTAGTACCGTGCCTTGTGGCACCCCTGATGTTACTGGTGCTGGGCTAGATTGTTCTCCATCTACTACCACTCTCTGTGATCTATCAGCAAGGAAACTTTGGATCCAGTTCAAGATGTTACCACGGATGCCATAGTGTTGTAGTTTCATTGACAGTCGATGGTGGGGAACTTTGTCAAATGCCTTGCTAAAGTCTAGTAGTACGGCATCAATCTGTTCTTTGTTGTTTAAACCTGTCGCTAAGTCATGGATGGTTGTAATGAGCTGACTCTCGCACGACCTCTTTTTCCTAAATCCATGTTGGTTGTCGGATAGTATACTATGTCTTTCAAGATGGTTGATCACTTGACTGTGGACAATATGTTCTAGTACCTTACAGCAAATGGAGGTGAGCGATACTGGTCTATAATTTGATGGTTTTGCTCTGTCGCCTTTCTTAAATATTGGTGAAACAAATGCATTCTTCCAGTCTTCTGGTACTTGACCCTGGTTTAGTGAGGCCTGAAAGATGCGAGACAGTGGTGCAGCTACTGTGGATGCCATTTCCTTGAGGAAGCGGGAGGATATTTCGTCTGGTCCACTTGCTTTATTAGGATTAAGATCTTGTAATAGCTTCCTGACCCCCTTTTCAGTGACCTGTATATCTGGTATGGTGTCTGTTGTTGATTTTGGAAGGTGTGGTAGATTGGTTGTTTCTTCTTGGGTAAAGACTGATGAAAATTGTCTGTTGAGAGCTTCTGCTTTCTCTGATGGGGTGGATTTGGTTATTCCATTCTCTTTCAGGGTTGCAACTCCAGATCCATCACATTTCTTACTTTTAATATAACTGTACAGTTTCTTGCTGTTGGATCCGTCTTCTGAAATAAGGTCACTAATGTAGTTATTATATGCTTCTTTGCAATTCTTCTTGTTGTCTTTTTGTAGTTTTCTGTAACGATCCCAGTCCTTCATCTTGTTGGTTCGTCTGGCTTTGTGGTAAGCCCGTTTCTTCCGTCTACTTGTTCTTTTAACTGTTTTATTAATCCAGGGCTGACTATATCGAGTAGATGTTAACTTTGATGGTACATATTTATTTACCACTTCTATGCATTTGGTCTTAAATTGTAACCATAAGGAGTCGACTGTAGAGTTGATTTCATGGCTAAAAACTTCATTAAAGTTGTTCATCTCATCTTTCATACCTTCGATGTTGGCTTTTTTCCATAAGTATATTTTGCGTTTTACTGGTTTACGTCTCGATGGCACGATGTTGGTGTCTACTAGAACGATATCATGGTCACTTAAACCAGGTGTAGCAATTACTTTATTTACTAGTGTTGGTCTATTGGTTGCAAAGATATCAAGTGTGTTGTCTTGTCTTGTTGGAAAGTTCACAATTTGTTCACATCCTATGTCACTAAATGTGTCTATGTATTGTTGGTTGATGGTTGAGAGGTACTGATGACTGGTAATTGAGTCTTGGTCCCAGTTTATATCGGGCAAGTTAGCATCGCCTCCTACCCATATAATATGGTCTTTGTACGTCTGGTGTAATGTCCGCAGTGTGTTGCAGATAGCTTGTGAGTACTGGATATTGTTATTTGGTGGTCGATATAGGTTACAGATGATTACTGGCTTGTGGGTGTCCTTCGTCGGCAGTGTAATGGCAACTATCTCAGTATCATCTTCGTTATTCAAGGTTATCTCAGTTGTATTCATGTCAACTTTTGTGATTATGGCTACTCCACCGTATGTGCTGTTTGGTCTATCTTTCCTTGCCTCTTTCCTCAAGATCTACCAGCTCTGAAATTTTGAAGAAAATCCAACGACCCATGTAGGAGTTATTGCCCTTTTTGTGGATTTTTTGCAAATTTTGCACCTGCTTAGCTCAATATCTTGAAAACTATACAAGATATTTGAGAAATTTAAATTGCATATTGTTAAGCACATCAAGATCTACAAAATATGTAATAAGGTCAACATTGTTGAACCTTTCCTTTTAGGAGTTATTGCCCTTAGAACGTCAAAATTGAGCATTTTAACAGCATTTCCTCATTACATTGAAAACGTTAACTCCTCTGACAGTTCAAGTCCAATTGGAACCAAACTTTGTATAGTTGTTTATTAGCATTAGGTGTATAGAACTAATGTGGGGATTTTTGATTGGTCGTAAAATATGGCCGCTGTGGCTAAAAATAGAACATAGGGGGTAAATGACAGTTTTTTGCATATAACTCAAAAACGGTGACAGATTTTAAAATTTTGATTGGAAACAAAAGTGATCAGCACCTGAAGATCTACCAGCTCTGAAATTTTGAAGAAAATCCAACGACCCATGTAGGAGTTATTGCCCTTTTTGTGGATTTTTTGCAAATTTTGCACCTGCTTAGCTCAATATCTTGAAAATTATACAAGATATTTGAGAAATTTAAATTGCATATTGTTAAGCACATCAAGATCTACAAAATATGTAATAAGGTCAACATTGTTGAACCTTTCCTTTTAGGAGTTATTGCCCTTAGAACGTCAAAATTGAGCATTTTAACAGCATTTCCTCATTACATTGAAAACGTTAACTCCTCTGACAGTTCAAGTCCAATTGGAACCAAACTTTGTATAGTTGTTTATTAGCATTAGGTGTATAGAACTAATGTGGGGATTTTTGATTGGTCGTAAAATATGGCCGCTGTGGCTAAAAATAGAACATAGGGGGTAAATGACAGTTTTTTGCAAATAACTCAAAAACGGTGACAGATTTTAAAATTTTGAGTTATTGCCCTTTTTGTGGATTTTTTGCAAATTTTGCACCTGCTTAGCTCAATATCTTGAAAATTATACAAGATATTTGAGAAATTTAAATTGCATATTGTTAAGCACATCAAGATCTACAAAATATGTAACAGGGTCAACGTTGTAGGACCTTTCCTTTGAGGAGTTATTGCCCTTAAAACGTCAAAATTGAGCTTTTAAAAAGCATTTCTTCATTACATTGAAAATGTTAACTCCTCTGACACTTAAAGTCAAATTGGACCCAAACTTTGTATTGTTGTTTATTAGCATTAGGTGTATAGAACTGATGTGGGGATATTTGATTGGTTGTAAAACATGGCCGCTGTGGCAAAAAAATAGAACATTGGGTTAAACTGCATTTTTTTGCTAATAACTCAAAAAGGATGACAGATTTTTGAATTTTAATTGAGATAAAAGTGATCAGCACCTTAAGATCCACCATATTGTCAGATGACCCCCTTATTAAACTTATGACCCTTTCAATGTTAAATAGATTTTGCTTAATAGCCTTTACTCCAGGCACATATGTCAGGTGAGCGATTCAGGCTCCTGGGAGCCTCTTGTTGAAAGCGTCGCAATAATTTTAATTTTTTTGAAGACATCGCGATAGAATATTTTTTCATTATTAGCATTAATTCATATAGCAGAAATCCTTCTTTAGAATATATTTTATCCTTACCCTCTGCTGTCAATATTTTTTCATAAAAAATCATTTTAAAAATAATTTTTAGGAAAAAAACCAAGCCACCTTTAAATGGTCGGTGCTTAAAGAACATCTGCGTGATTAAAACAAACACTTCTTCTTAATCAATACCCCTATAACACAAGGTCAGGTATTGAATTTTGCTATACCTGCCGTGCTATTAAGACTAAGCTCTGAGCGACACAAAGCTAACTTAAGCCAAAAGAAACAAGTGAATAACACAAGAAAAAAACAAGATTTTAATATTTTCAATTGATATTTATTTATTTGTATTCCTCACTTTACTGCGATAATTTTATTTGATATCACAGTTAAGTTTCATTTACTAGCCACATAAAATTCACTATCTTTAAAGTGTGGAACTCTGAATACTTGATATAAAGTTTTGAATTCCAATCGATTTGTGAAGTAAGTGAGTTATTTGGAAACTTTCGATTTTTGAACTTTATAGATTACCTTTGATTTAGCTATTTGACCCAAATTAGATAAGATACCCTTTTCTATAAATGAAACTAAATTTAAAACCAGGTACTATTTTAACAAAATGTTCGCTCATTTTCCGTTTAAATTTCAATATTGTCTAAGCCCTAAGGTTCTTCCTACCCCAGACATAGGTTAATAATTTGATTCCCCATTTAGTATTATTTGGTTTCACTGTTCTTTGCTCTTCATAATCATATAGTGTTTGGCATTTTCAATATTTTTGGTAGAGCGCCTCTGATGAGTCTTGAATAGACGAAACGCGCTTCAGGCGTAGCAAAATTTATTGTCTGGAACTTTGTTGTCATTTGTATTTTTAATGATATATTTTTGGAAATTATCATTTTTGGTCGAAAGCAAGTTTTTTTGTGATATATTATAGTCTTGATTAATTTTCAAAATGATGGTCTAGATTATGGAAGCCCATTAGTGCCAAATAAGACTGAAATATTTTTGTTTATCAGGAGACCGCCACTTAATAAACGGCGGCCGCTAGATAATTATTTGGCGGCCGCGACTTACTATCTAGTGGCCGCAACTTATTATATGGCGACCGCCACTTATTAACTGGCGGCCGCCACATAAATTATCTGGCGGCAGCAATATAATTTATATGGCGGTCGCCACTTCATTATCAAAATACAAATGACAACAAAGTTCCAGACAATAAATTTTGCTACGCCTGACGCGCGTTTCGTCTATTCAAGACTCATCAGAGGCGCTCTACCAAAAGTATTGAAAATGCCAAACACTGTATAAATATGAAGAGCATAGAACAGTATAACCAAAAATACCAAACTGGGGAACCAAATTATTACTAAGATAATCAACCTATGTCTGGGGTAGGAAGAACCTTAGGGTTTAGACAATTTTGAAATTTAGACGGATAATTTAAAGCTTTGATGTATTCTCCAACTCAAAAAGTGTTGGTGCCGGAGCGGGCTAACCTCGGGGAATTTATACTCCACCAGCAGTGCTAACCTTCACGTGTGTTCGAAATACAAATGACAACAAAGTTCCAGACAATAAATTTTGCTACGCCTGACGCGCATTTCGTCTATTCAAGACTCATCAGAGGCGCTCTACCAAAAATATTGAAAATGCCAAACACTGTATAAATATGAAGAGCATAGAACAGTATAACCAAAAATACCAAACTGGAGAATCAAGCGAGCGCCATATATTATATGGTGACCACCACTAAATTACCTGGTGGCCGCTACTTATTATATGGCGGCCGCCACTTATTATTTGGCGGCCGCTACATAATTTATCTGGCGGCCGCCACTTAATTTATTTGGCAGCTGCCACTTAATTTATCTGGCGGCTGCCACTTAATTTATCTGGTGACCACCACTTATTATATGGCGACCGCTGCTTAATTAAATGGCGGCTGCGAGATAAATTAAGTGGCGGCCGCCAGATATATTAGGTAACGGCCGCCAAATAATAAGTGGCGGTCGGCAGATAATTATGTTGCAGTCGCCAAATAAATTAAGTGGCGACCACCATATAAATTATATGGCTATCGCCAGATAAATTATGTGGCGGCCGGCCGCCAGCGGCTGCTAGATAATAAGTCGCGGCCGTCAAATAATTAACTGGCGGTCGCCATTTATTAAGTGGCGGTGTCCTGAAATATAAAAATGTTTCAGTCTTATTCGGCACTAATGGGCTTCCATACTAGATAACTTGTTCGAGATGAATTATGCATTGTAAAAAAAGATAGTTCTACATAATTCACAGAAGGAAAATGTCTAATAAGATAAGAGAATTAAGGGTAGTCCTCTGAAAATTTGTTTTGAAAAGATTTTGGACAATAAGAGTTTTTGACGATAGAGTTTAATGAAGAAGAAAAAATATGCTGTTTGGCATATGGGGGCAGTGATTTAAGTAAAAACCGAAAGGCATTTTTATATGGTCTTTGACTCTCATCTATTCTTACAGTTTTTTTTTATCAAATTTGATTTTTGTGATCAGCCATTTCTTAACAGTGTGCTAGTCATGAATTTTACAGGAATAATCATATGGATTGATACTTTGAAGATAAAACACAAAAAGGTTCAATACATTCTCATATAAAACAACAGTGCACATGTGTTACTTGTGCAATTAAAATCGATCTGTAATAAAATGTAAGGGACATAACATTTAACTTGAAAAAGGGGGGGGGGTGTATCTGAATTTTTGTTTTAGTGAACGCGACAGAATCTTTTTGTTCATTATTAGCATTATATGTTTTATAAGGCAGAAATCCTTCTTCAGACTTTTTCTTACCCTCTGCTGCCAAAATATTTTTTCATCAAACATAAATTTTAGATTTTTTTAGGTAAAATCCATGACCCCCATAGACGGTTGTTGTACCGAGGTGATTACCTCAATGTCTTTGTTCCGCACCAAATGAGCATCTGGATCATACATGTATGATCGGGACCAATCAGAAATACCGATAATTTATTGATTGATAAAAACCAAAAACATATCCGTTTTCACATTTGACACATGTGCTACGGTCAACGGTTTTTTTCAGGCAATGAAACATCACAATACAAACATTCAATTTTTAAGTATGAATAATCGAGTGCATAAAATGTTTTTTTTTTTCTGAAAAAAAAATATGGTGTTTCTGAATATTAAAAGGTACATGTAAAAACAAAATTACCGAACTTGGATGGTCAATCTCAATGTCCAAGATCGAGAAAAGACAAAACCATGTTAACTTATGGCAAGACGATATATAAGTTATAATTGTCGTGGTTGATCGTTTACATAGAATTTTGCATCTACAAGCTATTTTATGAGCCTAGTAAAATGATATTAAGGATGTTTGCTACTATTATTGAAAATAAATAGGTTTAAAATTTGATGCCTTAAATAAAAGGATAATAGTTAAAGGTATAAAATATGCAAAAAAATTGAATAGGTTAGTGAACTCGTTTTCAAGATAATTAATGTTACAGTTTTGGCGGAAAAAGGTTTTCTCTGACTTTTTCATAGGTTTAGCATTAGCACTATTTAGCTGTTAAAACCCATGACAGAATAAATAGGATTTGATAAAACTTTGTTCATTATATCTTTATGATATATCAAAGACATTGATAAAAAGAAAATAAGGGGTTCGTGGACAATTTTTTAAAACCCTATTTAGATGGTAAAAACCAGAGGATTCCGAAAAAAATGACAAAGCTAGCGATCATCCTTAAATAAGGATGGAGATTCAAGTATGCATTACTTAGCTGAAATTAGTCTACATGTAGAATTGAAAAATGGACAAAGATTTCACAAGCATACTTTTATGTATTTAACATGTCATATACAATAAACAGAAAAAAACCCAAAAAACTTGCCAATAACTAAACTCTAATATTAGAAAGCACTTCTACATGCACACAATATCTAAAAGCTCTCAAGATTTACGTTTTGAACCAGTTTAATACAAGATGCATAGTCAAGTTTTGCTATTTTTCATAAGTACTCATTTATTTATTAAAATGATACTTGTTTGCAATGTATCTAAACATTATCTGGACATCATGTCATACTTGTTTAAGGGCGGAGTTAATCATGTCACATGTGCACTAGAGGCCTTAACATGGATTTTCTCCAAAAACAAAAAACCAAATTTGCTTAGCCTTAAAAATAATTATATTGTGCAAAAACAAACTCGTCAATATTTCACAAGGCACGTGAATTTTTTGTATCAGCATCCTCAAATCCAATTGGATGTCCATACAGTCTTTTTACACCTGTTAACAATTTTATGTTTGTCAGATATATATGCAATTGTGACTATTTTGTTTCGGTATTCGTTTCTTCGAATTGATTCGACAACAATTATTTTAAGGTAAGACTGTTTGACTTTTAATGCCATATACGGAGATTATTCCAATGGAACGTTGTACTCAAGCTTAACTTTCCTTACTGAAACTGGTTGTTATGAACCAATCTCATCTTTTGAAATAAACAAATTGTAAAGCATGCATAGATATTTATTCTCTGCAAAAACATTCACACATGGAAAAAATCATGGGACCGAACATTTAACCGAAGGGTTTTGTTCTGGTCAGATATTTTGTCGAGCTCTTATTAATTTTAAAAGATGTTGAGACAATACATGTTTTCATTCATTACCATTTATGATTTCATTTGACAAAAATCCTTCTTCAGAACATTTTATTGGTAACAACCGCTCCAAAATATTTTATCAGAAATGGTTCAAAACATTTAAAAACACAAGCCTTCTTTTGAAGTTAAAAGACCAGTCCCTTATTTGTGTAGGTTTCGGCTTTTGAACCACGATCGAATGTCTAAATTTTAGAAAACAAGAAAAGGTTTCTTCCCATCAAGTGCCCCCCCAGGTAGGTTACAGTTAACCATCTTCTATCAGTATTGTTCCGTATAGCCACTTGATCAGTTTCATAAAACTTGTTAACAGTCTATGCGTTATATGACTGAGTCTAAATTACATACTAACTCGTTATTTTTTATCTTAATTGGATTTTAGTTTTTGTCCGCAAATATTTTGTCACAATTAGAAATAACAATTATTCAAAATTTTCAAAATCTATGTAAAATCAAAGATCATCATCGAAAAAGTTAGGGAAAGAAAACTATATCTTATTGGCTATGCACTATTTATTACTGTGTTTGTTGGTCAGAGCATGCGGCCACTTTCGAATTTGCCAAAATGTGTATTCTCACAATTAACACAGTATTCTCACGATTAAACGGAGTTTTCATACAAGTAACACAGTATTCTCACGATTAAACGGAATTTCAATACAATTAACACAGTATTCTAACGATTAAACGGAATTTCCATACAAGTAACACAGTATTCTCACGATTAAACGGAGTTTTCATACAAGTAACACAGTATTCTCATGATTGAACGGAATTTGCATACAAGTAACTAGTACAAAATAATAACAGGTACACGACATATATGTTGGTACAAATTAAATATACATGTTGCAACATGTATGATCCAATTGTACAATTGCAGCATGTGCATTTATTATTGAACGTGTTGCAACATGTTCAACCTATGTAATGAAATTTGTTTTTACTTTTACAAATGTCATTGTAGGATAAAAAAGTATGTAGTTATGATCTACAGATATAATTTGCCTGAAATTCTGCTTTGTTTAAAATACAAATATAATCAAGAAGAATATATCAGGTTTAGCAACATTCACCACATTTTATGTTCTTAGGTCAACTACTTCTTGTTTACCGAGTATTTAGACTTGTATGCGTGGCTACGTTTGGGGAGCGGGGGTATCACTAGTGAGCATTAGCTCACAGATTTACTTGTTGATTGAAGTGTGTGCTTTGTCTGCGAACATCGAAAGGGGAAGGTTGGGCCCCCAAAAAACTTGTTTAACCCCACCAAAATTTATATGTGCCTGTCCTAAGTCAGGAAACTTTGACAAAGCTTTTGTTTGTACTTGTCTTTTTGATGCTTTCTGTTCTTTGTTTAAAAAAGGGGTCTATCTTTGACTATTTCAGGTCTGGATTTTTAATGATATGAATTTTATTTAGACCATGGGCTAATTGCAGAACGGCGAGTGGCGCCTTCTGGCCTTGTTGAAGGCTACTGGCGGTTGTCCATTGTGGTTTTTCTAAATTTTCGCTTGTAATATAAGCTGTGTCGCATACACTTATTCAACATCTCATTATTTCCTATCAAACTTTAAAATTTCCACCATGTCTCAGACAATTTAATCAAAGGGTCTTTCGTTACTGGTCTTTCATCATTGTCTAAGTAAATTTTCTTAAAAAAAAAACAACAAAATAAATTTTAAGCTGAATTTATGCATTTGACACTCTTTATTTCAAAACAAGGAAACGTATTGATTTTCATGACCAATTGTACAAGTACATGTAAACCAAATTTCAATTACTGTGGTTTCATTATTATTCGTGGGGTATCAATTTTCGTCGTTTTCGTGGATGGCTTTGACCCACGAAAATAAATTCCCCACGAAAAGGAAATTTAACATTGATCTGTATGCTGCAGACTTCAGAACCTCGAATTTAAGAATCCACGAAATGGTCCTTTTTCATTAAACCATGAAAATTGATACCCACGAAAATAAATGAATCCACAGTAAACGTTTTAACATGTGGCAACACGCACAGCAAAAAGTATACATGTTGCAACTAGAAAAATTGCATAATAATTGTTGCAACATGAACATTTTATTTGTACATATTGCAATATGTACAATATTGTAACTTGAACACAACATATACAACGTATTATTGGTGTTTTTTGCTGTATAAAATTTTCGATTGCAACGAATTTTATTTTTGTTGATTTAACTTTATGTAGATTTACATTTGTAGTTCTGGATAAGAGTACTATATACTAGCAACCGCGAAATAACACAAAAAACGCAAAAATTAAAGAAACGCAAAAATGACCCATTATGCCATGTAAATTGTCTGTTAACGTTAAGATGTTCTGCGATTTACTTGATTATATATATTAGAAAAGATGTGAAATATGAATTTATGTCCAAATAATAAATCGAAAGACAGACAATTGAACACTAAAATGTCGACAAAATATCCCGGTTATATTTATATCAATAGTGAAAGTTATTGTCATGGTCGTTTAGTGTCTTTCATTTTGTGCAGCGAATTTGACTTTAACTAACTTTTTTGTAAAAAAGACATAATATTAGAAATTTTTTTTCATTCTTTTAAGCAATTTGAGAGACAAAAATACTGACATGGGTATTTTATCAGTAATGTTGACCTGTTGGGTTGTTGGGTATGTCGTGTGCCAAACAGATGACAGTGTCTTACAACTATATCCAGAATTTGGACAATTGCTGAGTAGAACAACAGGCGTTGAACACTCCTTAGAAGGTACATGTAAGATAGCTAATAAAAAAAGGTTATTATATATACATGAAGTCTGAATCACACGATTTATTTTTTCGTTTTTGTCTCGCCTGCGAAGCAGAGCGGGACATAGGTGTTACTTTACCGGCGGCGGCGGCGGCGACGGCGGCGGCGTTAACATTTTGGAAAAGTTTTATGAGCACCTCCATATCTCAAGAACTATAGGTCCTAGGTTGATGAAACTTGGTATGCATATGCCCCAGTAGTAGCTTAGCACAGTTGCATCCCCATCTTTTGACCTTGACCTTGATTGTCCGGTTGAGTGACTTTGACAATTTTCAAGACATATAATAGCAATGGAAAAGTTTTGCGAGCACCTCCGAATCTCAAGAACTATAGGTCCTAGGTTGATGAAACTTGGTATGCATATGCCCCAGTAGTAGCTAAGCACAGTTGCATCCCCATCTTTTGTCCTTGACCTTGATTTTCCGGTTGAGTGACTTTGACAATTTTCAATACGTATAATAGCAATGAAAATGAAGTTTTGCGTGTTTGTTTGTAGGGTATTTAGAGGAAAAAATGTTCTCCGAATACATCGGTCCAGTCCCGGAACTTTACAAACGGTTCATCGATGATGTATTTTGAGTCTCATCCGACAGTGAAGAGGAGTTGAAATCTTTTATCAACTTTGTCTCTTCCTACCACCCTGCAATCAAATACACTTTCAACATCACTCAGGATAGCCTCTCATTCCTTGACATTAACTGTACTATCACAGACGGTAAGATCTCTACATCGGTGTTCTTTAAACCTACCGATGCTCATTGTTATCTGAATTACGAATCCTGTCATCCTTCCTCCTGCAAAGACACCATCCCGAAGTCGCAGTTTCTGAGGCTTCGTCGTATCTGCAATGACGATAAGGATTTTGGGATCCAGTGTAACAAGATGAGATCTTTCTTCACGAAGAGAGGTTATCCTGACAAAGTCTTGGACAGGGCCGTGTCCTCGGTTTCCCGTGTGAACAGACGCGAGGCAATGGAGCCCCGGGTGAAGAGCACCAATGATCGTGTTCCGTTAATCCTTACTTATCACCCTCACAATGTTGCCATCCAGAACATCCTTATTCGCAACTTTAAATCCATTGTCCTCAAAGATGAGTATATGTCCACTGTTTTTGCTGACTCTACCCCTATTACGGCTTTTAGAAAGGGCAAGAGTCTTAAACAGCACCTGGTCAGCAGTTCGTATAGGTCGTCACGTCAACCCGCCAGCTACAAAGGTACACGTCCTTGTAAAAGAACTCGCTGCTCTACTTGTCCGTTCACATGGGAGACCGATGCTGTGGTTGGTCCCTCGAAAACTTTCCAACTGAAGGATGGGTTCACCTGCATTACCGAAAACGTCGTATACGCTATAAGATGTAAGCGATGTTCCATGATTTATGTTGGTGAAACTTGTCGGAGACTCGGGGACCGTTTTGTGGAACACAAAAACAGTGTCACCAGAGATACTGAATGTCCAGTTGGGGAGCATTTTCGAGGGTCCGGCCACAGTATAAAAGATAAGCAAGTCACGGTTCTGCTTCAAACCCATCACGGCGAGAAACAAAGACAGTTCCTTGAGCAGAGAATAATAAAATTCCTGGGAACAGCACGTCCTTTCGGCATCAATGTAAAAAATCAAATCATTTCTTAGTAATTTACTTAATTTGATTCTTTGGGTATGATTTGGCCTATTGTTATATTGCTCAGTTCAGGATTTGGGTGATGATGACGTGGTTGTTTTTATCGAGTGAACACTTTTTACTATATTCACTTGTTGGTTGTCCTCAGACCGTGGCGGTCGTGATTTTTTTCTTTGCTCTGCCCCCGACGAAGGCTGAAAGCCGAAAATTTGTGCTTTTTTAGATTTTAGATGTATTCTTTATTAATTTATATTAGTTTTATATTTGATATTTTTACCTTTTATGTGTGGTTTAACCAACCTACTTATTTTATTGTCTCCATTTTAACTTGCCACACCACAACATTTATTAATCTATAATAGCAATGGAAAAGTTTTGCGAGCACCTCCATATCTAAAGACCTATAAGTCCTAGGTTGATGAAACTTGGTATACATATGCCCCAGTTGTAACTTAGCACAGTTACATCCTTATCTTTTGACCTTGACCTTGATTTTCCGGTTGAGTGACTTTGATTATTTTAATTGCATATATTTGTAATATTTAAGTTCTTTAAACATTTATTGATCTCAGAAACTGAAAATCCATGTAAATTCAAAATATAGTGGAAGTAAGAAAGAATAATTGTTTCTGATGGTGCCGACAGGCGAGACATACTTCAGTGTTAACTCTTGTATATAATATATCTGTTGATAATTTTAATTGCCTTTTAGTATTGATGACAAATGATAAATGAACTACGACTTTTTTCGAATATTTCTCACTCTTGTTGCGACCTGAGTTGTTGATTACTGTTCAAGTGTTTTTGTGTTATTCATGTTTTGTGTTTCTTCGTGCGGTTCTCGTTCGTGTTTACTGGTTTAGTGTTCGCCCTTTCGGACTTTTACATTCGAATGCCCAATTGTTATCTTTCACCCCTCCTAGATCCTTTGGCAACGCATCGCTGATTTTAAATTCCCTGTGGAGAAACCTCATCAAACGTCGTCCATTTTTAAACACCATTTTTTAAATCATGAACTTAACTGGAACCCTATATTTTTTCTTCACAGAAACAGGTTCAATGCAACAAAGAGGGAACAGATTTGAAAAAAAAGGAATTATTTTTCCGTCCTGTCTTTTTATTTCAAATTTCGCCATATCCCTATAGTCTTATCCATAAAATTCACATGGTGGCTTACTTAACCATTTAATACTGAACGTTATCACACTGACCCCTACTTTTTTTATATGTATGAACTGGTTGTATAGAACATATTTTTTATATAAATTTTTGGTCCTGAAGACAATGGACGACACAATGTTACAGTTATGCAAAACCTAAGGAGATCCGATAAGAGAAATTGAATACTCGGTCACGCCAATAACAACCCATGGAAATAGTATCTTACGAATATTTAGTATACGACACTATACAGGATCTGTTTTTAATGTTTGATAAAAATTGTGTTTCTGTATTTTGCAGATCATGAAAGTAGGATTGCAGATAATGCAGGGAAGATAACTGGTATGTATTCTTTGTCTTTTGCATATTATCTATTATTTTTACCGTTTTTTTCAGTCATTTCTAAACTGTCATTAAAGTGATAATTTTAGTGTGATTAATGTCAGTTCAAAAATATGAAAAATAAAGCTTTTAAATGTTGAAAACAAGTAAAGAAAGTATTGTTAAATACTGTACAAACACATTATGATCTCGATATATATACTTTATTTACATGTATGACACTAAAAGAAAGCTAACTGAAGTGTTTTATTAACAAAGAAACGCACACGCCTTCATTAGCTCACCTGGACCGAAGGTCCAGGTGAGCTAATACCATCACTTGGCGTCCGTCGTCGTCGTCTGTTAACAATTTTTCAAAAATCTTCTCCTCTGAAACTACTGAACAGAATTTAATGAAACTTGGTATGAATGATCCTTAGGGTGTCCTGCACCAAACTTGTGTTTCAATTTTTGATCCGTCAAAAAAACATGGCCACCGTTACTAAAAATAGATCAGGGGGGTCAGACTACTGTTTTTGGCTTGTAAATCAAAAAGTATAAGAGATAGATGAAATCTGATGCCACGCTACTGCTTCAGCATCAAAAGTTCTACAAAAGTTTCCATTTGGTCGAAGTTGTCAGATGATCCCTTATAGAAGTTACAGCCCCTTAAAGGTGAAAAATAGCGTTTTTGCATGTTTTTGGCCTATAGAATGAAAACTATTGTAAATAGAGAAAAGCTGTTGCTTGCCTAAATGTTCAGCTCATTTAGCTCTACAAAAGTCTCCATAGGGTCGAAGTTGTCAGATGACCCCTTATAGGGGTAACAGCCCCTTGAAGGCAAAAAATAGTGTTTTTGGCCTATAGAATGAAAACTATTGCAAATAGAGAAAAGCTGTTGCTTGCTTAAATGTTCAGCTCATTTAGCTCTACGAAAGTCTCCATAAGGTCAAAGTTGTCAGATGATTCCTAATAGGGGTTACAGCCCCTTAAAGGTGAAAAATAGCGTTTTTGCATGTTTTTGGCCTATAGAATGAAAACTATTGTAGATAGAGAAAAGCTGTTGCTTGCTTAAATGTTCAGCTCATTTAGCTCTACAAAGTCTCAATAAGGTCTAAGTTGTCAGATGACTCCTTATAGGGGTTACTGCCCCTTAAAGGCGAAAAAAAGTGTTTTTGGCCTAAAGAATGAAAACTATTGTAAATAGAGAAAAGCTGTTGCTTGCTAAAATGTTCAGCTCATTTAGCTCTACAAAAGTCTCCAAAAAGTCAAAGTTGTCAGATGACCCTTTATAGGGGTTACTGCCCCTTAAAGGCGAAAAATAGTGTTTTTGGCCTAAAAAATGAAAACTATTGTAAATAGAGAAAAGCTGTTGCTTGCTAAAATGTTCAGCTCATTTAGCTCTACAAAAGTCTCCATAAAGTCAAAGTTGTCAGATGACCCCTTATAGGGGTTACAGCCCCTTAAAGGCGAAAAATAGTGTTTTTGGCCTATAGAATGAAATTATTGCAGATAGAGAAAAGCTGTTGCTTGCTAAAATGTTCAGCTCATTTAGCTCTACAAAAGTCTTAATAGGGTCAAAGTTGTCAGATGACCCCTTATAGGGGTTACAGTCCCTGAAAGGCAAAAATAGTGTTTTTGGCTTAAATAATGAAAACTATTGCAGATAGAGAAAAGCTGTTGCTTGCTTAAATTTTCAGCTCATTTAGCTCTACAAAAGTCTCCATAGGGTTGAAGTTGTCTGATAACCCCTTATAGGGGTTACAGCCCCTAAATGTTTTTTGATTATTTAGAATGAAAGCAATTGCAAATAGAGAAAAGATTTTTCATGCTTATAAACATTCAGCTCATTTACTGTAGCTATACAAAAGTCTTCATAGGGTTGACATCAAGACCAGGTGAGCGATTCAGGCTCCTGGGAGCCTCTTGTTGTCATAATTCAATTTGATTCTTAAAAAAACCAAAATTTAGTTCTTCGAGAGTTAGCCTGACTGACCTGACTATCAAATAATAAGTAGTGTCCCATAAGATATCATAATGTCGTTTTATTTTGTTATAATTCCATTAATATTTTTGTCCCTTTAAATATTAAAACATAGTAATAAAAAGTCTGAGAATGCTCTATTCAAAAGAATGCCATGTGATTATATTTCCTTACGATTTCTTTAAAGTTTTCTTTTAATTATATAGAAAATCAAGGAAGGCTGACAGCTCTGGAAGGTGAGTCTATTGCGTCCATGATTTTACATGCACATCTGTGGCTAATACATAAATTTCAGGGAGGGCGGGCAATTAACAAAAATCTGGAACCACTTGTTTCATAGAGGTCCTAACCTCTTGTCAAACGGGAAGGCGTGCACCCCTCACACCGGTTTTAAATCCGCCTTTGCACACGAACCTACGTATTATTAGTAACGTGATCAACCATCAAAGCTAACTTTCAAAATAATAACAAAAAGAAACAGTCGTGTACATGTAAATGCATAATGAGAGGAAATAGTTATGTGCGGTCGCCTTAGTACGCTTCCTATTGGTTTCAGAGTTGCTACTAAATAAAATATTGGTGACCATGTTTAGAACTCTAGCACATTAGTAGTTCAAGAATTTGGCAAAAATTATCATATTTCATGAAAGTTCTTTGTAATGCTAAATTGTATTAGATAAAATAAGATACATGTATAAGCTCAAAAAATCAAAACTTGCTACTTATACTATTGACCACTATTTTGGATTATATAGTTTTCAAGCTTTAAAAAGAAAGGCTTAAATATGTCTGGTTAAACCGAATTGTAGTGTAAAGCGCATGTAGAACATTTATTTAATATATTCATTTGTAAGATCGTGTAAGATTTTAAAATTTATTTCCATGCCATATTTAACTCTATCCTATTTTTTAAAATGTTTTTAGGCTTTAGAAAAGCTTACTTTTTCGGTTTTTACGATATTGGTAAAGCATCAGATATTACTAAAGGAGGAAAAATAGGATTTACAAAGGTACATTTTAATTGAAAGTGTTAGTGGAGGAAAAAGTGAGTCTACACATGCAACTTAAGTAAAATAGCACCAGACATCATGCTATGTTATTGTACGAAGGGGGATAACATACAAGAGAAAAGTATTCAATGATCCAAGATATTTGCTCATAAAAGTATTTATATTAAATTTATACTGTTTTTCTATTTTGGATATACATGCAGTTAATAAAAGTGAAGTCATTCGACATAAACAGTTTTCCCTTTAAGGAGACACCATTTGATTTTTATGGGGAGCTATGGTAAGTTCATTCATCCTGCCTTTTTATCGGAAAAATCAGAGCCTGGCTTTTACAACCTTTAAACTAATCATAATTTGTTTTATTTTTTGATTAACCATATTTTTTTAATTGATCATGATTTTTATTTTATTTAAATAACCATAATTTTTCATCTGAGTTTTGGTATCAATGCCTTTTTTTTATGATTTGCAGAAGTATGCTGACCCTGGTTCTAATTATGCTAATAGTAGATACACAATACCGTACTCCGGCGTATATGTATTTTCATGGACCGTCAGCACATATTGGGGGAGTTGTTTTTCTAGCAAACTATATACGGGAGAATACTTTCCCGCCGATGCTACAGATTATAGAACCTTGAATTCAGAAACTGTAGTACAATATGTAAGTGGTCGATTAATTGTATATTTATTCAAAGATAACAACTGTTTAAAAAGTCGAAAAATAGGTGCAATTTTCAACATAAAACATTTTTAACAACCTCTAAAAATCAACAGAAACTTAAAATCCACAATAAAATTTAATGTGACTATATATAGCTTAAGCTGTCGCTGCTCCCTGTCTTTCAAAAAAGCACCGGATAAAAAATAAATGGAAATAAAGGTAACAATAAGAACAAAACTATCAAACTGAGATGATCAGTAAATTCATATATCCAAGAAAATGTACAAAATAAACAGGTCAAAGACATACCAGAGAAATTGAACATCGCAATGGTCCTTATTTGGTGCAGACATTTTAAAAGTTATTGTAGGTTAAGTTTAATGCAACCAATAATATGAAACTAATTCTACAGTTTTCAACAAAATAAACCTTTCTTTAACAATCAACACAGAGACTAAATTTACAAACGTTTCTGGCTAAGGAAAGACGCATATTTAAATGTTTTAATCAATATCATTGTCTTTCGTAGGTAAGTGCTGGTAAAGCAACATGGGTAGAACAAGGCAACAACGACTGTAGAAGATTGCGAAGAGCAACCTTGGCCATCTACAGAATATACTAAGAAAAAAGTAGAAGTGGGAGTTATTTCCTCATTTGAAAAATAAACAAGAAAGCAATCAATGCTTTTCTTTAAAAAATACTATTTTTGGGGTTTATATTTTGCCTTATTATATTATTATTTAAATCAATATTCAGAAATACCAATGGCTCTGAAATTCCTTTCCAAAAAATGGTATCTTGGTACCCAAACTTCTATACAATTAAGTAAGGTATATAGCTGAGAGCCGGTGGTGTAGTGGTTAACGCGTCGGGCTACTAACACCGTGATTCGTGGTTCGATCCTCGTCTGGGGTGAAAATTTCATGAACCGATTTTCCGACTCTCTCTTGACACCATTTGCGAGGATGGTCTCAAGAACCGATGCTAGTCCTTCGGAAGGGACGAAAAAAGGTTGTCCCGTGTATGGGAGAGCAATACCCCATGCACGTTAAAAACCCCTTTGTAGAGTTCGATAAGAGTAGGCTCAATGGGGGCCGCTACAATGGCCACACTCGCAATCTGCTAGCTGGAGAGGGATTAATATAAGCATTAAGCTTGTTTCCCAATCCAGGGTAAATAAATATGTTTAAACTAATCGCCATCACGTTCAACTACATAGCTGTCTGTTTAACTCACAAACATCTTGTCTGTTGTCAACAGAGGACACATATTTATAGTCGTAGTGGACTAAATCATTTTTAGATTTTACAGAACTCCAACAATTTGTTGGATATTTTAAGGGGGTATCCAACACTTCAGCTAAAATGAAATTTGTCGTTTAATTTTGATGCAAATTTGCAAAAATATGTTCTTTAGTCAAATAACTTTAGTTGCAAAATAATTAGAGGTTCGTTCTTTAAAAATTGAAAATAAAATGTGGTGGTATTCTTGATGTTCTTATTGACCATATAATTGTCACATTTATATCTAGAGGAGATTTACTTAACAACAAATTGGCATTCCAATCGGTACAGACTATGCTCCTCTCCTTGTCGACTTGTTTTATACCCTTTCGGGACTCAATTTCTTCAAGTGGTTTTGAAGAATAACAAGAAAAAAGAAGAAAGGTCCTTTAATATCATAAGTATATTGGTGATGTCCTCAATTTATCATCCTTTTCATGTTTATCGCATGAGCGATCTACAACTATTCCGGTGTGTCCTCCGTGTTTAGTGTTTTCTCTTGGCCATTGAGATTGATCCTCCAAGTTCGGTTATTTTATTATCTCTTGGACATTGAGATTGATCCTCCAAGTTCGGTAATTTTATAATCATCTTTATAAGTTAGTAAGGTATTGCTTAACTTACCTTCAAGCAGTATATATTCGGGAGACCGACATGAAATGGTGATACAATTAACATGAAATGATAATGAAGTGAAAGAAGTTGGGCCACAAGGCCATGCCATGATAAATTTATTTAACAACAAATAGGCATTCCAATGGGTACAGACTATGCTTCTCTCCTTGTCGACTTGTTTTATACTCTTTCGGGACTCAATTTTTTCAAGTGGTCTTTAAGAATAACAAGAAGAAAGAAGAAAGGTCCTTTAATATCACTATAAAGTATATTGGTGATGTCCTCAATTTATCATCCTTTTTATGTTAATCGCATTAGCGATCTACAACTATTCCGGTGTGTCCTCCATGTTAAGTATTTTCTCTTGGACATTGAGATTGATCCTCCAAGTTTGGTAATTTTATTATCAACTTTATAAGTTAGTAAGGTATTGCTTTACTTACCTCCAAGCAGTATATATTCGTGAGATCGACATGAAATGGTGATACAATTAACATGAAATGATAATGAAGTTAAAGAAATTGGACCACAAGGCCATTCCGTTATACAATTTTTTATTAAGAACTACACATAGGTAATTACATTTACATTAAAATTTAATCGTAAGCATAATGTAAATACCATGGGTGGATTAGAGTTAATAAATAAAGGTAATAACAAAACTACCGAACTTGAATGATCAATCTCATAGTCCAGAGAAAATGACAAAAACGAATCAGTCATACCGGAGAATTGGTGGATTGCAATGGTTCTGACTTGGTACAGGCATTTCAAACGAAATGGTGGGTTAAACCAGGTTTTATGGCGCCAAACATCCCTTTTCCATTGCGATCTTAGGATTCGGTAATGACCATAGAACATTACATAATTGTAAGACACAATAGGAATATTGAGTTGCTCATCTCAGTACAGCAGACCAGCCAAACACTAATTAAAACAATTAACCACCATATCTTACTAGTGGCTGATACCGAAGATAGAATTTTTTAGGGATCTTTTGAGACGTATTTTCTTATAGCCCTCCTCCAAAAGTAAATGAGACAAATATAACACAATGACAAGATTTTGGACAAAAACAAAAAGAAAGTAAAAGAAGGTATAGCGAAACTGGATCAAACTCATATGTCCAAAAAGAAAATACAAAACAAGACAGAATACCGTAAACGTTAAGATTGCAATGGTCCTAACTTGGAACAGACATTTCTAAAAAATGATGGGTTCGACCAGATTTTACGGCACCAAGCCTCCTTCTTCCTTTGCAATCTACAACTACAAAATGCAAATGGAAAACAGAGTGACACCGTAAAATAGGCTTAAAAATAGAGTGATAGAGTGCCTCTCAAAGGTCAGAAATCAAAACTTTGAAAATGGCTACCGTTTCCATGGAAACAGGGAATAGGTCATAATATAGGACATTGCAAATATCTCGGTAACCTAGGTGCGTAGAGTTCTGAAAATTTGTAGGTTAATAGAGCATAAGAAGCTCTTCAATAATATGAAAAATATTTGAAGCGATATTTACGGTTTTCGAGTTATTAAAGAAAATGTGATATTTCAGGTCCGAAATTGAGCAATTTGTAAAAATGTTTCAATCTCAATAAAATTTGGTATATAGGGGTTTCATATGATAGTGAAATAGGATATGATGTCAAAACTTAATTAGAATGACAATATGCATACGTTTGGGAGATATTTTTGTGTTGGGCATCCCCAACATAGTCAACACTGGTTAATTGTTGTTACCGTGAAACAAGAAAAAAAATGTCTTTTTCCAATGCGTTCAAATAAGGATAGATATAAACAAAATAGTTGTTTTTGAAATTATTAAATTGTACAAAATAGCATTTGCTGGTTGTCCATTAAAATGTAAACAACACATTAATGCAAAATAAATATCAAATAAGTTATTAAATTAAACGTATACTGAAGATATAATAGAAATAATTAAAAATCCGATCGGTGATAGATTTCAATTCTGAATAAATATACAAAATGTATTTTAGAAAATTGTTAGTTGCATTTGCATTGAAAGAAAATTGGGTTTATTTTCTTGTTAACTTTTTAAAAGTCAAAAGAATTTGATTGGATTAACGATAATTTAAAATACGCCTAATATCTTAAAGAATATTATCGAATCCAAACCGGAATATGACAATGAAGTTTATATACACTTTGCAGTTGCACGGACGCTACGAGCAATGTTATTGACAGGTGAAAATATAAATACGCCGATTTGATAAACTTTTTAATATTTTCATGGAAAAAATATAAATTTACTAAATTTTTGCGCCGAATATATTGTTGATTTCTGTTCGGTTGTTTTTATATTTTGCGTTTCCTTGTGCTGTTCTTGTTCATGTTTACCGGTTTTGTCGTTGCCTTTTCGGACTTTTGACACTCGAATGCCCCTTTGGTGTCTCTGCTTATATCAATAAATTTATTTATAAGTATTACCTGTTAAAATAAGCAGAGGCACCAAAGGGGCATTCGAGTGTCAAAAGTCCGAAAAGGCAACGACAAAACCGGTAAACATGAACAAGAACAGCACAAGGAAACACAAAACATAAAAACAACCGAACAGAAATCAACAACGCGAACTCAAGTCGTAGCAAGAGTGAACGCGGGTGCTCCGGAAGAGTAAGCGGTTCCTGCCTGCTATAGCACACCCGCCGCGCTGCCAATTTCCAATTCAGTGTGTCAAATCCGGTAAAGGAAGACAAAACAAAACCCTATGACAAACCGACATCTGCACTCATCTGAAAGATAGAAATCCCATATTTATCTATGAGTACATGGTGTTTACCGTAAAATTTCTTGAGTGAAGACAGCAACCGAGCAGCAACATAACCCTGTGTTAGCAATTTCTGTGTCAAACGTGACGCTCTGCCAAGGAAATCGATGTAACTCCCACAAGCTCTGGAGTAACGAATCAATTGTGATACGTAAACTCCATAAGCTGGAGCGGACGGAATGTTGCTACACACGAAGGGAAAGTTGAATGTTTTGGTTTATAGAAGCAATAAACCTAATTTTCAATGATGCACATTCTACTTAATTATTCAATGTGCACCATGAAAAAAATATAGTTTATGGTTCAATAAACCAAATATTATTACAGTTAATTCTTAAATATTTACAAAGACATACAACTAGAAAAAAATAGAGAGCAGAAAACCAAATTGTCGAAAAAAGACATGAAAAAACCATGCTCAACCCAAAAAGTTTTAGCAAAGAAGTCAAAACCAGCATCAAGAATGGCAATGTGCAGTGCAAGAGTGTGTGTGTGTGTTGATGTTTAACGCCCTCTGTCGACTCATCGGGTCTATGTAGGGCGGTCAGTTTTATTTGTTGAGGAAATCGGAGTACCAGGATGAAACCACAGGTAACTGAAAAACCTAATCACATACAGTTGGGGAAGTCTCTTTTGTGTTAAATGCAGACGGGACTCGAACACCAGCTGAGGGTTGATCGGCCAGTGAACAACAGTGTGGTATTCAAACCAGCACCTACGACCACTCAGCCACCCAAACCATCTGCAGTGCAAGTAAAGACACCTTATGTCTTGTTGAGTCTAGCCATTAAACATCTCAAATGTGATGACTTTCTCATCTTCAAATCTGTCGATTTTGAAAATTCTATAAATTAAATAATTTAAAAATTAAAACTGCTTACTCCTCTGTTGAATCTGATTGCTGTTTGGATGTTTTTTGTGTTTTGTTGTTGTTTGGTTTTTATAAGGATTCCATTTTAATCGATTTTGTCTTAGTCTTAGCTTTTTCGAATTAATTTTGGACATCGATTGTCCCATTGGTACATAGCTGTTTTTTGTGAAACACATGCCAAATGTTTCCAATGATCTTTTTAATGGCAATCGGATATTTTAAAAAAATGGCAACATTTACGACAGACAATTACGACTGGGCTTGTAAATACACTCGAATCAAGCAGTCATGGTAGACTTTTAGAAGTCATAAAATAAAAAGTATTAAAGAGTTAGGTACCACACACATGAACAAACAAAATAAACTGGAATCAGTTATCAAAACAGGAGTCCAACAGAAACGTACAAAATGGCAAACATATATAAAAAAGTGTAAATAAACTGTGCATGATATACCAAATAAGTTTGTTTCAAAGGGGTAGGGGCTCTAAGACCCTATTTTGTCCCCATAATGTCAGTGTATTTTATTTGAATGAACTATGTTTAATTTGCATTCTTAAAATAATGCAAACAAAGTGTTTGGCAATTATGGCATTGTAAGTTGAGAGCTTTTCTCTACACGGGTCTTTAAAATATGACTATTCTATAGAATTTGTCCAAAATGGTGAAAAGGGTCACATTTTACATTGTTTTTGTTTAACTTGAATGCCTCCACAAGCCCCCACCAAAATGAAACTTAGCAAAAATATGCAAGATGACACAATATTGCAGTGTGTGAAATATCTTTTTGGTGGAGGTATGCGGGGGTATTTAATTTTTTGAAAAACTGGTCTTAAATTTGTGAATTTTGGTCGTTTTTCAGCTTTTCTTGAAATATGACGTCATTAAGCAATCAATTAAGACATCATGTCAAATGATGACATGTGTATTTCAGCTTTTTACATTACAACCATACATAGCATCAATTAATTACAGTGTAAACTTGATCTGTTCTCCAATTCATTTTTATAACAAATTTGGGGCCAAATAAGCACCTTATAGCCCCTACCCCTTTACTACAGAAGACGATAGCATCTTCATAAATTTGTTAAATATATATACTTGATAAAACAAACTCAAGGCGACAATATAATCCAGATCTGATGTAAAGTCAGTAAAGATTTCTGTGAGTCAGACATGGGGTAATGCAAATGTGTAATGGTGATGCATTGCAATGCATTACATTTTTTCAAGTAATTCAATGTAATGTGTAATGCACCACTTTTTGCATTACATGTAATGGTAATTCAATGCATTTCTTTCTCAAAAATGCATGTTATTCCTGAATTACAAATGAAGTACATTGTATTACTATTTTTAAATTTGAAAGTGAAAAAGGGTCAGTAAAAATTTTAACATTTTATTTTTTTCAAAAAAACTGCTTTATTATTACTTTAAGTAATTATTAAATCATTAAACAATAGTTCTAAAAAATTTGAAGTGAAGCCATACAAACACAAAATAATTAATTTTTTTCCTTTGACACTGTTGTAAAAACAACTTTAATCATAGTTTCAAAACAACCCTTCTGTCAATATTAAATGGCTTCAAGCTAAAAAATATTAATTAAATTATTTATTTTTTATTTATCATGTTTATAGTGGATCATAATCTTTAACAGAAGAAAGTTGACCAAGAGAGTTGAATAGGCAAAAACATTTCAAAGTATCCAACAGAATATGCAAAAATGACATATTTTTCAATTTATAATCCTCATTCAGTAATACTATGTTATCTTCCTTGACAAAAATGATAAAATCTTTTGTATATAATTTTAAAAAATGATTTAAATTCAACTTTACAACTGCTTTGATTTACTATCTTATTTTTGTACAGATCACAAGATGACAAACTATGCCTATTCATGATCTAATCTTCTTCAATATATGAGATAGGAACATATATTTTTCTTATGAATAATATTCTTCAATGCATGAGTTATGAACAATATTCTTTAAGATATGAGTTATAAACATATATTTTTTAAACTCCTTTTTTTTCTTATACATTTGTTTTGTTCATGGCACGATGTATAAAAAACAAACATTGAAGAAGACGGTTTAGTTCTTTGAAACAAACAAAGTTTTAGCTTAGTAACTTTTTATTATTCTGTTCTGTTTTTATGCCAAGACATAAAATGTATCAGAATACAAAAGTATATAAGTTCTGGCTTATTAATATTTTATTAGAAATATTTTAAAACAAAGTTTACCTATTGCAAACAAGTTAACGGAACTTAAAAATGTAATGGTAATTCAATGCATTTCTTAGCTAAAGTAATGGTCATTCAACGCATTTCTTTTCAAAATCCTTGTAATGGTAATGGTAATTCAATGCAAGTTTTCCCAATGTAATGGTAATTCAATGCGTTACATTGCGATGTAATTCGCCCCATGCCTGCTGTGAGTATGGTTTATTGTATCACTTTTGGAAGTTTCATGCCCGGAAATTCCTGTGTTAAGGTAGATGGGTTGTCTATCACTGAACATCTTTTTTGCACATCTATCAAAACTTTAGAATTTATAATGCTTGTTATACTAATAAATTTATATTGGGCTAGTTAAACATCAAAATAGGTAATTACAACAAAAATTAGGATAAATACATCTCTTTACGAATTTCAATATTTTCCCGTACTTTTTAAGGGGAGATAATTTGTTTAGAAATAATAGGGAAAAAAGACATTTTTCACTTTTATCAAAAAATTTGATGGTGAACTTTATTTTTTATCTAGTAGGCCCCTATATTTAAAAATCCGTTGAAAACAAAATTTTTCACAAATTTTAAGATAAATCAATGGAGTTGATTTCTTTAGGTAAAAAAAATTTGAATTTTCCTTATTGATCCAATATAAAAAATACTGAAATCATCCATTTTTCAAAGACGTTTCTACAAAAATTCCCGTTTTAAGTTTTAATTTAATTATCGAGATTTAAAGTACCAGTCTAGGACTAACTGTGGTTAAAATTTATGAAAATTCGATGGATAACTTTTTAGACACCCCATCTACCTTAATATTGAACACTTTCATAAGAAATGCATTTTAAATTTTGTCATTTATCAAGAACTATTAAAAATTGTAGCATGATAAAACAGTGAGACAAAATGCATGATATCATTAACAAAAGTGTTCTCACTTGAGTTTCTCTCAAAAGATCTTTTACCAATATTTAACAATTTGAGCTTATGTAATTGATTCATATTACTCTATTTTATTAATCTGGTTGGTCATGGGTCAATTATTTCAATCTTATTTGTTTAAATCTCACCTTAAAAACCGAGAAAGTTTGGTTCCGCCCAACCTTGTGAGTAAATTAGAGTAATAACACTGGTAAAACATCCAAAATAATACACGTGACTCCTGTAAGCTTAAAACAAATTTTTTATGCCAAAATCAGTTGAAAACGGGCTCAGAGCTATACACATTTATGAAAAACATAAAAGCCTATCTGTCAGTAACAGCGATATTTCTCCTGAGAATTGCTCTAGCTCTCTCACGTTTTATGTTCCCGCGACGATATGTCGGGTGCATTAAATTTTACTCTTGTCCGTCCGTCCATTTGTCCATCCGTCTGTACGAAGTTCTCTAAAGATTTTCACAGAAACTGTACATGAGAATGATTTGAAACATGGTAGGATAGTTGAGTGTGACATACTATTCGTTCTAAGCGACTTTCAGACCTGTCGGACTTTTACTTCCTGTTTGGTTAAACGGGGGCATCCGTGTCCCATAGACACACTTATTCTTTATTTCCCGCTGTCCTTATGTTTTGGGACTCAATTGTGGAATTAAAATTGTAATGTTTTGATTTTTAATTATAGCATATAAATGGGGTGTTGCGAATATCAATTATATTTGCACATATGGGAACTTGTTCCTAGCACGAGTTTGATCCGCTAGCGTTATTCGACACAAGTGACATTAAAATTGATATTCGTCACCTCGAATTAGTTATACTTTTTATTATATAGCTACTTTTGATAAATACGACAAATAGATTATTAAAATGATAAAACGCGAATGAAATTATAGGTCGATGAAATGTTAATTGCGTACATTGTTCTAATCTATGTTACCTATTTTTCAGCGGAAACTTCACGAGGGTTAAATAAATTTGCATGCGAGTTAAAAAAATCCTGTTATTCACTCCTTGGAAATCTAGAAATTTATTTAACTCGAAATTCATAATTTTTTCATCGATATCTATATAGTATTGTGTGTTATTTTGTGCTAAAATGTTAGAAAATTGACCTCTTACATTAATGGTAATCCTAATCTTTTATATCTGTCTGCAAAGCTAGGAAGTTGAACTTATCTCATTAGTTTTGTTGCCAAATGTTGTACATTTTTTTATTGAAACGGCTTCTTTGCTTATGTCAGACCAGATATTTAGTACCATATTCTGAGTGTTGTCTATATCTTTGTATAGTGCAATGAACATATCCTTATCTTAACATTTTAAAATCCTGCTGATGATTCCTATATTTTTTGGTTAGCTATTTTTTACTCACGTTTTGGAAGTTTAGCTTGTTTTCATTCATGATCCATAGATCTCTCTCGCTTTTAGTTGTTTCAATTTGACAATCTTATATTGTACCGCATATTTGCTCAACTTTATTACAGCTGATGGTTACAGAAGCAGAAGTACCTATGGGGCATCCGAATGTCAAAGTCCGAAAGGGCAAAAAACTTTGTTTGTTTGTGATTTCTTTTTGCAAAAAAATCTAATCAATTGTTTTAAGAGGCAAAATTGAACGACTTACGGAAATATTATTGATGAGATAACTTTTTCTACCCCAACTCCTATTTTAGGAAAATCTAACACTAATCCTTAAAAGCGACTACTCCAAAACTACTTAATAAAACATTCCAGTATTTTTACATATTTTTTTGGTATACATATGTTTTTAAATTCATTGTTAATATTCTTAAATTTTGAATCATTTTCTAAATTGTCAAAACCCTAAGGTTCTTCATACCCCAGACATAGGTTGGTCTTAGTCATTATTTGGTTTCTAGCTCGACATTTTTTGGTATTATTCTATGCTCTTCATAGTCATATAGTGTTTGGCATTTTCAACTTTTGGTTGAGCGCCTCTGATGAGTCTTAAATAGACGAAACGCGCGTCAGGCGTAGTAAAATTTATTGTCTGGAACTTTGTTGTTATCTATATTTAAACTTATTTCAAATGGGATTTACATGAGACCGAAACATGACGAAAATACACCCTTGATGATTGATTTTGTATCATTAATTTTTGTTTATATAGTTATTTTGTTAAGCTTTTTCAAAGTCAACATCTGTGAATTTAATAAACTTTTACAAAGAGCAGAGGTGCCAATGGGGTATCGGAGTGTCAAAAGTCCGAAAGGGCAGAGACAAAACCAATAAACACAGATAAGAACGAGACAAAAACAGACAACATGTAAAACATGGAAACACAAAATAACTGAATGTCAATCAACAACGCGAACTCCGTTCGAAACGAGAGTGACCTCAGGCGCTCCGGAAGAGTAAGCAGTTCCTGCTTGCTATAACACACCCGTCGCGTTGCCAACAATTAATCCAGTGTGTCAAATCCGGTCAAGGGAGACAAAACAAAACCCTATGACAAACCAACATCGGCACTCATCTGAGAGATCGAAATCCCATATTTGTCTATAAGTGCATGATAGCTCACGTAAAATTTTTGAGTGAAGACAGCAACTGAGGAGCAACATAACCCTGTGTGAGCATTTTTGCATCAGACGTGCCGCTCTGCTAAGGAAACGCTCTGGAGTAACGAATCAATTGAGATACGTAAACTCCATAAGCTGGAGCGGACGGAATGTTGTTACACAAGAAAGGAAAGTTGAAGTCATCACGTTTGTCATAGATCTTTGTTGAAGGTTTTCCTTGAGAGTCAATTTCAAGATGTAGATCTTTAAACTCGGTCCAAAAACAGAATAGAGAACAATCACGTATAATATGAAGGAAGCAAAGAGGCACCTGGAAATATAAAAAAAAATATGCCTAAATAGACTAGTAATACAAATATACAATATTCCTACCATAAGATATCCCATATCTGTTGAAAAGACATATTGTTTTCCCCTATTACGTTAGAAAAGTTCCCTCATCCAATTTCAAAGTACTTCTTCAACTACAAACTAAAAAAAATACGAATCATTTCGTCTTTTTATCATCATCTTTGAAATAATAAAAGTTAACCTTTTCTACTAGTCCTTTTTAATCCCATGATAAAAGAGCATCTGCTCATTGTAATACATTTGAAGTTTGATTATTTTACAAAAGTTTGAAAAGATCTAGATTAATTAGCTTCATAAATACAAAAAATTCTCATTTTTTGAAACGAATCAGAGGTTTTGGTTAACTTTGATATTTCGGTGTCTAGTTCTTATGACAAAACTCTCAAAGGTAGTATTTATACTACACTATTGTAGCTACATGCATATAATTGCATACACTTGTCCGTCAATTGCATAATTTAGCTACTCCATCAAAAGGTTTTGTGAAGCGATTTGTGAATTTGTAGATTTTTCATTTCTCAAATAATGTTCATCTTATATACAATTATCACCCTATAGCTAGTCGGTGTCCGAAGCCAAAATGCTTCTTTCCTCGAGAAGGGTTACCTTACTTTTCTAAGGTACAAGAAGCTCTTAAGTCACACTTCAACTAGGGTGATTAATGTTAAAGTATATTGAATATTGCTAGAATACGCAAAAAAGTAAAATTATATATAATCTTATTCCTCATCAACACCACCTTGGACAAATTCCACACTTTAACACCTACATGTATCAATCATTGATTAGGATCGGTAAACATTTTTACGCTCTTCTTAAACATTATTTAATATTAATTCATACTTATCAGCTTGCATGATAAACCACAAATTGTTTTATTTTTGGAACGATATCTAAATAAAGCTATAACATTCTAAAACTGGAAAAGATAAGTCATAAATTAATATTCATCTAGGATGCATACCTAATCGTTATTTAATACTTTTCTGCAGAGGTTGTACTTTAGGCAGCTGTGCCTCTCTGACAAATATAGAATATATATTATATGAATGAAATTTAAATTCTTCTTTTCCTTTTAAGTACTTAATTAAGGATCAAGGAGTGGTTTGCACATGAATGTCTTCCTAATTCCGATTTTTTCGTCTACGTCTAGATGGATTCATCTGACCGAAAAAACCAAGGAAGTTTTTTTTCATTAGAAAATAGTACAATGTAGTTACTTGATATTTTGTAATGGCTATATCGTGAGAAATAGCCGAAAAATTCCCTGTCCGAATCACTCTATTTCCTAAACAAAAGAATGGTTTTCGATGATCACTATAAATAGAAAATAATGAGATGTGGAATTAGTATTCGCGACACAGTCCACATAACAAGCGACAATTTAGAAAAACCACAATGGACAACCGTCATTTTTGGCGCACTGCCAAAGTTGACAGGGTGACTTACAGATTTAAGTGATTTTTTAAAGGGACGGACCATTTAACTTGCAAGTGGACCTTTGTTTTTTGTTTTGGCCAAAGAATTTTTACTTTTTGAAAGCGTCACAATAATTTTGATTTTTTGAAGACATCGCAGTAGAATATTTTTTTCATTATTAGCACGATTTCATATAGCAGAAATCCTTTCTTAGAATATATTTTATCCTAACCCTCTGCTGTCAATATTTTTTCATAAAAAAATCATTTTAAAAATCATTTTTAGGAAAAAACCAAGCCACCCTTAAATGGTCGGTGCCTAAAGAACATCTTCCTGATTAAAAAAACCCTTCTTCTTAATCAATACCCCTATAACACAAGGTCAGGTATTGAATTTTGCTATGCCTTCCGTGCTATTAAGACTAAGCGCTGAGCAACAAAAAGCTAACTTAAGCCAAATGAAACAAGTGAATAACACAAGAAAAAAAACAAGATTTTAATTTTCAATAATACATTTATTATTAATTTTTTTTAATTTGTTTTACTCACTTTACTGCGATAATTTAATTTGATATTGCAGTTAAGTTTCATCTATTAGCCACATAAAGTGTGGAACTCTGAATACTTGATAAAGTTTTAAATTCCAATCGATTCGTGAAGTAAGTGAGTTATTTGGAAGCTTTCGATTTTTGAACTTTATAGATTACCTTCAATTTAGCAATTAGACCCAAATTAGATGAGATTCCCTTTTCTATAAATGAAACTAAATTCAAAACCAGTGTTCTATTATAACAAAATGTTCGTTAATGTTTTAATGATAATTTTAGAAATTATCATTTTTGGTCGGAAGCTAGTTTTTTTGTGATATATTATACTTGATTAATTCTCCAAATGATGGTCTAACTTGTTCAAAATGAATTGTGCATTGTAAAAAAGATAGTTCTAAATAATTCACAGAAAGAAAATGTCTGATAAAATGAGAGAATTAAGGGTAGTCCTCTTAAAATTTGTTTTGAAAAGATTTTTGGACAATAAGAGTTTTTAACGACAGAGTTTCATGAAGAAAAAAATAAATATGCTGTTTGACATATGGGGGCAGTGATTTAAGTAAAAACCGAAAGGCATTTTTATATGGTCTTCGACTCTTGCCTAATTTTACAGTTGTTATTTTTTTTTATCAAATTTTATATTTGTTATCAGCCATTTCTTAACAGAGTGATAGTCATACAATTTACATGAATAATCATATGGAATTATACTTTGAAGATTAAACACAAAAAGGTTCAATGCATTCTCGTATAAAACAACAGTGCACATGTGTTACTTGAGCAATTAAAATCGATCTGTAATAAAATATAAGGAACGGAACATTAAATTGAAAAAGGGGGTTGGGCTTGAATTTTTGTTGTAGTGAAAAAAAAATCGAAGGCGACGCGACAAAATGTTTTTGTTCATTAAAAGCATTATATATTTCATAAGGCTGAAATCCTTCTTTAGATTTTTTCTTACGCTCTGCTGCCAAAATATTTTTTCATCAAAAATAAATTTTAGATTTTTTAAGGGTAAAAACCATGACCCCCTTAGTGGATATATTTTGAATTATAATAAACAGTTGTTATACCGAGGTGATTACCTCAAGGTCTCTGTTCCGGACCATATGAGTATCTGGACCATACGTGTATGGTAGGGACCATTCAGAAATACCGATAATTTATTGATTGATAAAAAACAAAAACAATATCTGTTATCACATTTAACACATGTGCTACGGTCAACGGTTTTTTCACGCCAATGAAACACAAAATACAAACATTCAATTTTTGAAGTATGAATAATCGAGTGCATAAAATGTTTTTTTTTGAAAAAAAAATGGTGTTTCTGATTATTAAAAGGTACATGTAATAACAAAATTACCGAACTTGGATGGTCAATCTCAATGTCCAAGATCGAGAAAAGACAAATTATGGAAGACACACCATGTTAACTTATGACAAGACGATATATACATGTTTGTAAGTTATAATTGTCTTTGTTGATCTTTACATAAAATTTTACATCTACAAGCTATCTTATGAGCCTAGTAAAATGATATTAAGGATGTTTGCTACTATTATTGAAAATAAATAGGTTTAAAATTTGATGCTGCTTAAATGAAAAGATAATAGTTAAAGGTATAAAATAAGCAAAAAATCTTAATAGGTTCGTGAACTCGTTTTCAAGATAATTAATGTTAAAGTTTTGGCGGGAAAAGGTTTTCTCTTGCTTTTTCATAGGTTTAGCATTAGCACTATTTAACTGTTAAAACCCATGACAGAATAAAATGGATTTGATAAAACTTTGTTCATTACTTCTTCATGATGTATTAAAGACATTGATAAAAAGAAAATAGGGGTTCGTGGACAATTTTTTAAAACCCTATTTAGATAGTAAAAACCAGAGGATTCCGAAAAAAATGACAAGACTAGCGATCATCCTTAAATAAGGATGGAGATTCAAGTATGCATTACGTAGCTGAAATTAGTATATATGTAGGATAGAAAAATGGACAAAGATTTCACAAGCATACTTTTATATATTTAACATGTCATATACAATAAACAGAAACAGAAAAAAAAACCTTGCCAATAACTAAACTCTAATATTAGAAAGCATTTCTACATGCACACAATATCTTAAAGCTCCCAAGATTGACGTTTTGAACCAGTTTAATACAAGATGCATATTCGAGTTTTGCTATTTTTCTTAAGTACTCATTTATTTATTAAAATGATACTTGTTTGCAATATATCATCATGCAAACTTGTTTAAGTGCGGATTTTATCATGTCACATGTGCACTAGAGGCCTTAACATGGATTTTCTCCAAAAAACAAAAAACATATTTGCTTAGCCTTAAAAATAAATATATTGTGCAAATACAAACTCGTCAATATTTCACAAAGCACGTGAATTTTTTGTATCAGCATCCTCAAATCCAATTGGATGTCCATACAGTCATTTTACACCTGTTAAAAATTTCGTATTTGTCAGATATATAAGCAATTGTTACTATTTTGTTTCGGTATCCATTTCTTCGAGTTAATTCGAAAACGATTATTTAAAGGTAAGACTGTTTGACTTAAAATGCCATATACGGAATTTTTTCCAATGGAACGTTATACTCCAGCTTAACTTTTATAACAAAAACATGTTGTTTATGAAACCAATCTCATCTTTTGAAATAAAAAAATTGTTAAGTATGCAATGATATTTATTCTCTGCAAAAACATTCTAACATGGAAAAAAAATTGGGACCGAACATTTAACTTAAGGGTTTTTGTTCTGGTCAGACATTTTATCTAGCTCTTATCAATTGTCAAAGATGTCGAGACAATACATTTGTTTTCATTCATTAACATTCATGATTTCATTTGACAGAAATCCTCCTTCAGAACATTTTATTGGTAACAACCGCTCCAAAATATTTTATCAGGTATGGTTCAAAACATTTAAAAAAACAAGCCCTCTTTTGAAGTTAAAAGACCAGTCCCTTATTTATGTAGGTTTCGGCTTTTGAACCACGATCGAATTTCTAAGTTTTGGAAAACAAGAAAAGGTTTCTACCCATCAAGTGCCCCCCAGATAGGTTACAATTAACCATTTTCTATCAGTATTGTTCCCTATATCCACTTGATCAGTTTCATAAAACTCGTTAACAGTCTGTGCGTCATATGGCTGAGTCTAAATTACATACTAATTATATACTAACTCGTCATTTTTAATTGTTACCTTTATCAAAATGGAATTTGAGTTTTTGTCCGCAGATATTTTGTCACAACAAGGTAATAACAATTATTCAATTTTTTCATCATCAAAAAAAGTTAGGGAATGAAAACTATATCTTATTGGCTATGCTATATTTATTACTATGTTTGTTGGTCAAAGCATGCGCGGCAACTTTTGATTTTGCCAAAATGTATATTCTCACGATTAAGCGGAATTTCCATACAAGTAACACAGTATTCTTACGATTAAACATAATTTCCATACAAGTAACACAGTATTCTCACCATTACACAGAATTTCAATACAAGTAACAAAGTATTCTAACGATTAAACGGAATTTCCATACAAGTAACACAGTCTTCTCACGATTGAACGGAATTTCCATACGAGTAACAAGTACAAAAAAATAACAGTTACACGACATGTATGTTGGTACAAATAAAATGTACATGTTGCAACATGTATGATCCAATTGAACAATTGTATCATGTACATTTTTGTACGTGTTGCAACATGTTCAACCTATTTAATGAAATTTGATTTAACTTGTACAAATGTCATTGTAGGATAACTAAGTATGTAGTTATGATCTACAGATGCAATTTGCCTGAAATTCTGCTTTGTTTAAAAAACAATTATAATTAAGGAGAATATAATTTATGAAAGGATATGAACATGAGACCACTCCAACTGTAATTAATTTTTATGAGCTGTATGGCCATTTCGGGTTATACAACATTCACCGGTCTAATTATCATTGCAAGTTGTAGTAGGTGAATGATACTTTTTAAGTTACCTAGCAAGGTGTTTAGAGACACCTAAATCTCTCCCTTAGGGACCGATCATTTAACTTGAAGGTGGGCTTGGTTTTTTTTTGTCTGTTCAGAAATTATTTTTCGCACACAGCGCTGAGAAACATTGCCATCACACAATCTTTTTTTCAGTATCAACATATTATTTTATATGACAGAAATCCTTTTCAGAATATTTTTAACCTCGATCTGGTGCCAGAATATTTTTGTCATCACAAAGGAGATCCAAAATATTTTTAGGAAAAAAAACCAAGCCCCGCCACCTATAACTTAAAAAAATCTTATCAGTTTAAGCTGAGTGGTCATTGGGTTACCCTTTAAAGCAATTGAAATCTTACTTATTACTTCAATTCAATTTAAAAAGATATGCTCGGATCTGCAGTGGCCTTTCTGATTGTAAAGGTTAAAAACGTTTTATTACTGAAAAAATGGTTAAAACAAGGTTATCGATACCACAAATTAGTAATTTTTTTTTCGAAATTCTTCCAAAAGTATCGATCTCTTATTGAAAAAATTAATTGTACATGTCAATCTCTTGGATCTGATAGTGAAAGAATATCACATCCTGGATTTTATGGTAATATTTTTTATAAAGTTCTAAAGTTTAAAAACAATCCATTGTAAATGAAAAACTTGCTTCAAAATCTATTACGCAAAGGATACGAATTCAATATTTTGGTTAAATCTTTGAATTTAGTGTTTTTGTCAGAAACATTGGTAACTTAATACTTACTTTAAAACTTCCATAAGCTTTTTAACTAATTGGCATTTTTAAGCATTATAGCGATGAAGTTTATGTCGGTTTTGTGTGATGACACTCCACCAATTGAAATCATTTATTGATTGAAGTGTGTGCTTTGTCTGGGAACATTGAAAGGGGAAGGTTGGGCCCCCCAAAAAACTTGTTTAACCCCACCAAATTTTATATGTGCCTGTCCTAAGCCAGGAAACATTGAAAAAGCTTTTGTTTGTACTTGTCTTTTTGATGCTTTCTGTTACTTGTTTAAGAAAGGGGTCTATCTGTGGCTATTTCAGGTCTAGATTTGAATGATATGAATTTTATTTAGACCATGGGCTTATTGCAGAACGGCGAGTGGCGCTTTTTGTCCTCGTTGAAGACTGCTGATGGTTGTCCATTGTGGATGTTCTAAATTTTCGCTTGTAATATAAGCTGTGTCCCATACACTTATTCAACATCTCATTATTTCCTATTCAACTTTAAAATTTATTCCATGTCTTAGACAATTTAATCAAAGGGTCTTTCGTTACTGGTTTTTCATTACTGTCTAAGTACATTTTCTATAAAAAAAAACAATAAAATAAATTTTAAGCTGAATTAATGCATTAGACACTCTTTATTTCAAAACAAGGAAACATATTGATTTTCATGACCAATTATACAAGTAAACCAAATTTCAATAAAACGTTTTAACATGTGGCAACACGTACAGCAAAAAGTATACATGTCGCAACTAGTAAAATTGCATTATAATTGTTGAAACATGAACATTTTATTTGTACATATTGCAATATGTACAATATTGTAACTTGAACACAGCATATATAACATATTATTGGTGTTTTTTTGCTGTATTAAATTTTTGATTGGAACGAAAATTCTATCATTTTATTTTTGTTCATTTAGCTTTATGCAGATTTACATTTGTAGTTTTGGATAAGGGTACTATATACTAGCAGCCGCGAAATAACACAAAAACGCGAAAATTAAAGAAGCGCAAAAATGATCCATTATGCCATGTAAATTGTTTGTTAACGTTAAGATGTTCTGCGATTTACTTGACTATATATATTAGATAAGATGTGAAATATGAATTTATGTCCAAATAATAAATCGAAAGACAAACGATTGAATTCTAAAATGTCCACAAAATATCCCGGTTATATTTATATCAATTATGAAAATTATTGCCATGGTCGTTTAGTGTCTTTCATTTTGTGCAGCGATCTTGACTTTAACTAACCTTTTTTTTGTGAAAAAGACATAATATTAGATTTTTTTTTATTCTTTTAAGCAATTTGAGAGACAAAAATACTGAAATGGGTATTTTATCAGTTATGTTGACCTGTTGGTTTGTTGGGTATGTCGTTTGCCAAACAGATGAAAATGTTTTACAACTATATCCAGAATTTGGACAATTGCTGAGTAGAACAACAGGCGTTGAACAATCCCTAGAAGGTACATGTAAGATAGCTAAATAAAAAAAGTTATTTCATATACGTATAGTCTGAATCACACGATTTATTTTCTTAAATTTACAAGTGTGGACTCTAATGCATATTGCCTAGCAAGCCGCTATGGACACAAAAAGCAAAGGTCTGCTTTAGTAACATAAAAAATACTTTATTATTTCTAGGTCCTGCTAGGGTTTATTGTTGAATTCTATATGTAGCCTTTGCTGTACACATACTATAAAATCGATCTAAAATTAAGCCATGTCGATGAATCTAAGTCATGTAAGTGTTTATCCCAAACATTATTTGTTTTTAGATCCAGTATAAGCATTGTATTATCTCCTATTTAGTTTAAAATAATTGCATCTAAGTTTGGTAATGTTAGTGGAGGAAATAGGAAACTATTGCAGATAGAGAAAAGCTGTTGTTTGCTTAAACCTACAGCTCATCGAACTGTACAAAAGTCTCCATTGGATCAAAGATGTCACAGTCTGTTGTTCATATATACTTATAAATCAGCTTAATGTTAAAGTTTAAAAAAGTTTCAATCTTCAAATTATTCTGAGAACAAAAGCTACCAACGGGATTCTGGGAATACCGAAGAAGAAAATCAAACATATATTTTGCGCCTAGAAATTTTTATAATATTCGTTTTATAATATTATTATTTTCAACATTTAGTAGCATTCCAAGCATGCGGAGATGTAAAAAAAATGTACATTGTTATTTTGACTTTTTTCTAAGTGTGACCAAAAAGGAAACTGGACTCATCCTCTTTTGTATTTTTGTCTTGGGCCAATGCAAGACGGCAAGCAGCGACTTATGGTCATGCTGAAGACTGTTGGCTGTTTTTCATTGTGATTTTTAAAATTCACGTTTCTTTATGTTGGTTGTGTGGCGTACAATTATTCCACATCTAATTATCGTCTACTTTAATGGTTATCATTTGTCAGATCAGCCTATGATTTTGAAGTATATAATATTATATGAAATAAGTTTAAACCCAATTGTAGATCTCTTTATGAAAATTTGCAATGTACATGTATGCCTTTAAAATGTTTACGTCTAATAGCAATAAATTATATTATAACTCAAACAGGGCCAGATCCAGAAATTTTTGAAAGGGGTTGGTCCACATAAATTCCGCTGTGGACGAAGGACGGAAAGGGGGTGGTTCTTGACAAATTTTGCAGAAAACCTACACGATACTTGCAAAATTTTTGTCGGAAAAGAGGAAAATTCCAACCTCGGACCCCCCCCCGGATATGCCGCTGCTCAAATATTTTTGATTGTCACCTATTCAAAGATTGTCCCTCCCTTTATGATAGAGACTAAAGCAAACTTATACACGAACGTTGCAATCCATGTTCCGCACACAGGGGCTTGGATTCTGGTCATTTATATTGACTTTTAAGTCGCCTCCCCCTACTTTTTAATCCAAGCCCCTGTGGTTCCTTTGGTTATTTTCTGACATGTTTGTAGTTGTGGCGACATTGGTCTCTGTGTGGTGAATCGACAAAATTATCAAGCAATGATAACATTTTCGAACAACCAATTACTTTTGACAAATAAGTTTATTTTTCCGGATCCCGCAATAGCTTTGTGAGAAATAGATAAAATTATTTATCCTTATTAAACTGACCTAGATCAAGACAGACGAATGACCCAATGTGGCTATTTTGTCACTTTCAAAAAATCAATAAAATGCTTGAATTGTGTGTGCCTGATTGACCTATTTTTGCATAAGCATTATTTCTGTCTGTGATAATAAACTTATTCAATGAATTAACATTTTGCAGTCAAAAATTTATAAGAAAGTACGCTTAAACATGTGCACAATCTGATAAAGAGACTACGCCATGTACGCTACATGATCTAGTTGAATCGCATTGTTGCTTTAAAACACCGCCACATAAAAGCATGAAAAACGAAAATGCTGTGTACAATTTTTTTGCAAGATTTAACTTATTTTTGGTGTCCGAATAGTATTTTTGTCCTTTAAACTTTATTCAATCAAGTAAATTTTCGCAATCCAAAATCAAATATCCATTACGCTAAAGCTATGCAAGATATGCTACACTGACTAAAATATAATCCGAAGCGGAACACATAATCTACTGGTCGCGGCCATATTGTCCTGATGGAAATCCGAAGATTGAGAATCCGAATATAGCCCCCGAGTGAAAAGTGAAAGTATGTACATTGCAAAGAGCTTTTGTAAATATAGAAACGACGGAAACAAACGACCTAATTGAAGTATCGCTGCATTTTAATTATACGACCGCAAAAAATTTGCGGACGTATAATGTATGATGCTGTCGTTGTCGTTGTCGTTGTTGTCGTCGTCGTCGTCTGGGGACATTTGGTTTCCGTGCGATAACTTGAGTAAATATTGACCAATTGTTATGAAATTTTGATATGATGTTTGTAACCACAAGAGGAAGGTTCCTATTGTATTTGGTGTTGGTGGCCCTTACCGTTTTGGAAAAAAAGGCCAAAAGGGGCTAAAACGGGTGTATTGACAAAACTGTAGTAGAATGTTTATTATTCATTTGATTTTGAAAATTCTTTTTTTTTGATTTTCTTATTAAATTCTGTCAACAAAATGTGTCAATGGTTTTGATGTATATTGAACCGTTACATTGCTACAGGGGGCCAAAGATGGGCCACACCAAAAAAATCAACTTTTTTATTTGTGGTCCGATTTTCGAAATCTTTTTTTCATTGGAATCCTTGTGAAAATCCCTGCCTGTATTTTCAATCAGATTTGAAATATCTCTTACTGTTTTTGAGATATAAGGGGTCGAAGGGGCAAAAAACGCCATTTTTAAAAGTTGGTCAAGGCAAATGGTTTTACACAAGAAATTTAGCTGTAGTGGGCCAGCCAATTGTTATGAAGTTTAAATATGATGATTATATACACTAAAGGAAGCTTTTTATTGCATTTTGTGGTCCTACCCTTTTTCAAAAAAGGGCCAAAAGGGGCTTAATCATGTCAAAAATGTCAATGTAGAAATAATTTTTTTTCTATTAAATGTTATTGTAAATATATATGTGTCAAATATGCATTTTAAAGTCCACCATAGGTTTCATGTGTAAAAAAGATTTGTAAGTCCACCATGGGCTGCATGTGACCAAATCAATAGACTATCCATATTGGGCCTCCAATGTACAGGGTTCAACTTGTTGCGGTCGTATCATGCTGCGCTCGGCGTAGCTTTCTATTTATAATAGGTAGTAATAAAATTTGTTGATAGTTTTCTTTCCTTTTTAGTCTTGATGACAAATGATAAATGAACTACGACTTTTCTCAAATAATTCTCCAAACACGAACTCTTTACTCTTTCGGAACACCTGAGTTCACTCTTGTTGCGACCTGAGTTCGTGTTGTTGATTGCTGTTCAGTTATTTTTGTGTTTTATGTTTTGTGTTTCTTCGTGCTGTTCTCGTTCGTGTTTACTGGTTTAGTGTTCGCCCTTTTGGACTTATATTCGAAGGCCCCTTTGTTATCTTTCATCCCTCTTAATTCCTTTGGCAACGCATCGCTGATTTTAAATTCCCTTTGGAAAAACCCCATCAAACGTCGGCCATTTTTTAAAAGTTTAGTGCTAGTATCATGACCTTAACTGGAACCCTATATTTTTCCTTTACAGCAACAGGTTCAATGCAACAAAGAGGGACCAGATTTAAAAAAAAGGAATTATTTTTCCGTCCTGCCTTTTTATTTCAAATTTCACCATATCCCTTTAGTCTTATCCATAAAATTCAAATGGTGGCTTACTTACCATTTAATACTGAACGTTATCACACTGACCCCTACCTTTTTTATATGTATGAACTGATTGTATAGAACATATTTTTATATAAATTTTTGGTCCTGAAGACAATGGAGAGGGGGGTAGGACCTTTTTCGGGACACCGGGATTGGCCATATTTAAGCTCGGGATTCCGGGATTTGGACAATTTAAGTTCGGGATTCCGGGAAAAAATTATATCAACTTTATCGGGCTTCGGGATTTTCTCATTTTTAAGTCGGGATGACGGGATTTTGTAAAAATTAGTTCGGGATTCCGAGATCAGACCCCCTCCTACCCCCCCTCAATGGACGACACAATGTTACAGTTATGCAAAACCTAAGGTGATCCGATAAGAGAAATTGAATACTCAGGCACGCCAATAACAACCCATGGAAAAAGTTTCTTACGAATATTTAGTATACGACACTTTACAGGATCAGTTTTCAATGTTTGATAAAAATTGTGTTTCTGTATTTTGCAGATCATGAAAGGAAGATTGCAGATCATGCAGGGAAGATAACCCGTATGTATTCTTCGTCTTTTGCATATTATCTATTATTTTTACCGTTTTGACAGTTATTTCTAAACTGTCATTAAAGTGATAATTTTGGTGTGATTAATGTCAGTTCAAAAATATGAAAATTAAAGCTTTTACGTGTTGAAAAGAAGTATAGATAGTATTGTTTTAAAAATACTGTACAAACACATTATGATCTCAATATATATACTTTATTCACATGTATGACACTAAAAGAAAGCTAACTCAAGTGTTTTATTAACAAAGAAACGCACACGCCTTCATTTTCATAATTCAATTTAATTCTTAGAAAACAAAATTTAGTTCTTCGAGAGTTAGCCTGACTGACCTGACTATCAAGTAATTAGTAGTGTCCCATAAGATATCATATTGTCGCTTTATTTTGTTATAATTCCATTTATATGTTTGTCCCTTTAAATATTATAACATAGTAATAAAAAGACTGAGAATGCTCTATTCAAAAGAATGCCATGCGATCATATTTCCTTACGATTTCTTTAAAGTTTTCTTTTAATTATATAGAAAATCAAGGAAGGCTGAGAGCTCTGGAAGGTGAGTCTATTGCATCCATGATTTTACATGCACATCTGTGGCTAATACAGAAATTTCAGGGAGGGCAGTCAGTTAAAAAAATCTGGAACCTCTTGTTTAATAGAGGTCCTAACCTCTTGTCAGACGGGAAGGCGTGCACCCCTCACACCGGTTTTAAATCCGCCTTTGCACACGAACCTACGTATTATTAGTAACGTGATCAACAATCAAAGCTAACTTTCAAAATAATAACAAAAAGAAACAGTCATGTAAATGCATAATGAGAGGAAATAGTTATGTGCGGTCGCCTTAGTACGCTTCCTATTGGTTTCAGAGTTGCTACTAAATAAAATATTGGTGACCATGTTTAGAACTCTAACACAAAAGTAGTTCTAGAATTTGGACAAAATTATTGAAATGCTAAATTGTATTAGATAAATTAAGATACATGTATAAGCTCAAAATAACCAAAACTTGCTATTTAAACTACATGTATTGACCACTGTTTTGACTTATATAGTTTTCAACCTTTAAAAAGAAATGCTTAAATATGTCTGGTTAAACAGAATTGTAGTGTAAAGCGCATGTAGAACATTAATTAAATATATATACATTTGTAAGATCGTGTAAGATTTTTAAATGCCATGCCATATCTAACTCTATCCTAATTTTTAAATGTTTTTAGGCTTTAGAAAAGCTTACTATTTCGGTGTTTACGATATTGGTAAAGCATCAGATATTACTAAAGGAGGGTTAATAGATTTTACAAAGGTATGTTTTGATTAAAAGTTTTTGTGGAGGAAAAAGTGAGTCTGCACATGCAACTTAAGTAAAATAGCATCTGACATAATGCTATGTTATTGTACGAAGGGAGATTACATACACAAGAAAACTATTCAATAAGTTATTCTATAATATAAATATTTCTTTAGCATATTGCATTATAATCAACTAAGTGAATAAAAAAGGATATTCACCTGGCAAAATGATATTCACCTAAAAAAAATGGCGGGAAAGGTAATGACGTCGTTACAGTATTCTTCTGTTTAGTTTAGTTTTTTAACACTTCAAATGCATGTTTTTGTCAGATATTGGATAATAGAATAAAACAATTACTGTCTTTTGTTTCGATAAATGTGAGTGTTATTGACTTAAGAAAAAAAATAAAGATATTCACCTCGCCCTTCGGGCTCAGTGAATATCGTTTTTTTTTTAAAAAAGTCAATAACACTGCACATTTACCTCAACAAAAGACAGTAATTGTATAATATTTGCTCATAAAAGTATTTATATTAAATTCATACTGTTTTTCTATTTTGGATATACATGCAGTTAATAAAAGTGAAGTCATTCGACATAAACAGTTTTCCCTTTAGGGAGACACCATTTGACTTTTATGGGGAGCTATGGTAAGTTCATTCATCCTGCCTTTTTATCGGAAAAATCAGAGCCTGGCTTTTTTAACCTTTAAACTAATCATAATTTGTTTTATTTTTTGATTAACCATATTTTTTTTAATTGATCATGATTTTTATTTTATTTAAATAACCATAATTTTTCATCTGAGTTTTGGTATCAATGCCTTTTTTTTATGATTTGCAGAAGTATGCTGACCCTGCAGGTTATTATTATGCTAACAGTAGATACACAATACCGTACTCCGGCGTATATGTATTTTCATGGACCGTCAGCACATATTGGGGAAGTTGTTTTTCTAGCAAACTGTATACTGGAGCATACTTTCCCGCCGATGCTACAGATGCTAGAGTTATGAATTCAGCAACTGTAGTACAATATGTAAGTGGTGGATTAATTGTATATTTATCCAAAGATAAAAACTGTTTAAAAAGTCGAAAATAGGTGCAATTTTCAACATAAAACATTTTTAACAACCTCAAAAAATCAACAGAAACTTAAAATCCACAAAAAAAACAGTACGTAAGGTTTAATGTGACTATTTAAAACCGAAGCTGTCGCTGCTCCCCGTCTTTCAAATAAGCACCGGATAAAAAGTAAATGGAAATAAAGAACAAAACTACCAAACTTAGATGATCAGTAAAGTCATATATCCAAGTAAATGTACAAATTAAACAAGTCAAAGACATTCCAGAGAAATTGAACATCGCAATGGTCCTTATTTGGTGCAGACATTTTAAAAGTTATTGTAGGTTAAGTTTAATGCAACCAATAATATGAAACTAATTCTACAGTTTTCAACAAAATAAACCTTTCTTCAACAATCAACACAGAGACTAAATTTACAAACTTTTCTGGCTAAGGAAAGACGCATATTTAAATGTTTTAATCAATATCATTGTCTTTCGTAGGTAAGTGCTGGTAAAGCAACATGGGTACAACAAGGCAACAACGACTGTAGAAGATTGCGAAGAGCAACCTTGGCCATCTACAGAATATACTAAGAGAAATATAGAAGTGGCAGTTATTTCCTCATTTGAAAAATAAACAAGAAAGCAATAAATGCTATTCTTTAATTCTTTGGTATTTTTGGTTATACTGTTCTATACTCTTCATATTCATACAGTGTTTGGCATTTTCAATATTTTTGGTAGAGCGCCTCTGATGAGTCTTGTATAGACGAAACGCGCGTCAGGCGTAGCAAAATTTATTGTCTGGAACTTTGTTGTCATTTGTATTTCGAACACAAGTGAAGGTTAGCACTGCTGGTGGAGTGTAAATTCCCCGAGGTTAGCCCGCTCCGGCACCAACACTTTTGAGTTGGAGAATACATCAAAGCTTTAAATTATCCGTCTAAATTTCAAAATCGTCTAATCCCTAAGGTTCTTCCTACCCCAGACATAGGTTGAATATCTTAGTAATAATTTGGTTCCCCAGTTTTGGTATTTTTGGAATATACTGTTCTATGCTCTTCATATTCATACAGTGTTTGGCATTTTCAATATTTTTGGTAGAGCGCCTCTGATGAGTCTTGTATAGACGAAACGCGCGCCAGGCGTAGCAAAATTTATTGTCTGGAACTTTGTTGTCATTTGTATTTCGAACACACGTGAAGGTTAGCACTGCTGGTGGAGTGTAAATTCCCCGAGGTTAGCCCGCCCCGGCATCAACACTTTTGAGTTGGAGAATACATCAAAGCTTTAAATTATCCGTCTAAATTTTAAAATCGTCTAATCCCTAAGGTTCTTCCTACCCCAGACATAGGTTGAATATCTTAGTAATAATTTGGTTCCCCAGTTTGGTATTTTTGGTTATACTGTTCTATGCTCTTCATATTCATACAGTGTTTGGCATTTTCAATATTTTTGGTAGAGCGCCTCTGATGAGTCTTGTATGGACGAAACGCGCGTCAGGCGTAGCAAAATTTATTGTCTGGAACTTTGTTGTCATTTGTATTTCGAACACACGTGAAGGTTAGCACTGCTGGTGGAGTGTAAATTCCCCGAGGTTAGCCCGCTCCGGCACCAACACTTTTGAGTTGGAGAATACATCAAAGCTTTAAATTATCCGTCTAAATTTCAAAATCGTCTAATCCCTAAGGTTCTTCCTACCCCAGACATAGGTTGAATATCTTAGTAATAATTTGGTTCCCCAGTTTGGTATTTTTGGTTATACTGTTCTATGCTCTTCATATTCATACAGTGTTTGGCATTTTCAATATTTTTGGTAGAGCGCCTCTGATGAGTCTTGTATAGACGAAACGCGCGTCAGGCGTAGCAAAATTTATTGTCTGGATCTTTGTTGTCATTTGTATTTCGAACACACGTGAAGGTTAGCACTGCTGGTGGAGTGTAAATTCCCCGAGGTTAGCCCGCTCCGGCACCAACACTTTTGAGTTGGAGAATACATCAAAGCTTTAAATTATCCGTCTAAATTTCAAAATCGTCTAATCCCTAAGGTTCTTCCTACCCCAGACATAGGTTGAATATCTTAGTAATAATTTGGTTCCCCAGTTTGGTATTTTTGGTTATACTGTTCTATGCTCTTCATATTCATACAGTGTTTGGCATTTTCAATATTGTGGTAGAGCGCCTCTGATGAGTCTTGTATAGACGAAACGCGCGTCAGGCGTAGCAAAATTTATTGTCTGGAACTTTGTTGTCATTTGTATTTCGAACACACGTGAAGGTTAGCACTGCTGGTGGAGTGTAAATTCCCCGAGGTTAGCCCGCTCCGGCACCAACACTTTTGAGTTGGAGAATACATCAAAGCTTTAAATTATCCGTCTAAATTTCAAAATCGTCTAATCCCTAAGGTTCTTCCTACCCCAGACATAGGTTGAATATCTTAGTAATAATTTGGTTCCCCAGTTTGGTATTTTTGGTTATACTGTTCTATGCTCTTCATATTCATACAGTGTTTGGCATTTTCAATATTTTTGGTAGAGCGCCTCTGATGAGTCTTGTATAGACGAAACGCGCGTCAGGCGTAGCAAAATTTATTGTCTGGAACTTTATTGTCATTTGTATTAATAAAATACTAATTTTGTTATATATTGCCTTTTAATATTATTACTCAATTCAATATTCGTAAATGCCAATGGCTCTAAATTTCTTTACCAAAAAATGGTATCTTGGTACCCAAACTTCTATACAGTCTTATATCTAATGGTATTCAATTTTCTCCCCTGCAGAAAAACATTTCAAAGCTCGTCCATTTTCTAAAATTTGTTCTTTGAAAACTTTCAATTTTTCCACTTTGACAACAAATTTCCAAACGAGAAATGAAAAAAACCGTCCGATTGATTTCAAAATGCTTTTCAAAGTTTAAGAACTTTGTTGTTTAAAAGCTGTATTTTTTTCATTTTTGTTTTGAAAATATACTACTGTATGAGATCCTATTCGAGAGAACTTAATTTAGCGGATTTCTTAAAAAATAAATGATCTTCGCGGATTTCAATTTTAGCTATTAGCCATATGCGAGTATATACTTTGCATATACTATTCACCAGATCAAATTTTCACGGGTTTATATTTTCGCGAAAAAAGCGAAAATTAGATACCCGCAAAAAAACCCAACTTATACGGTATAAAGAATATATTCGTTACACAATCGACCAACTTTGCAGTATGCTTGATTTACTTATTGACAACATACCTGTCATATCTAGCATATGTTATTTAACAACAAATTGGCATTCCAATGGTTACAGACTATGCTCCTCTTGTTGTCGACTTGTTTTATACTATTTCGGGACTCAATTTTATCAAGTGATCGTAAAGAACAACAAGAAAGGTCCTTTAATCTTACTCTCAAATATATTGGTGATGCCACTCATTTTATCATCCTTTTCATGTTAATCGCATTTATTTAGCGATAACAAACTATTCCTGTGTGTCTTCCATGTTTTGTCTTTTCTCTTGGGCATTGAGATTGATCCTCAAAGTTCGGTAATTTTGTTATTACCATTATAAGTTAGTTTGGTATTGCTTTACTTATCCCCCAAGCAGTTGCGATTTCGGCTTTAATTGGAAGATGGACATGAAAAGGGTGATACAATTAACATTAAGAGTTTACAAAGTGAGACAAACACAACACAATGATAAGATTTTGGACAAAAAAAGTAAAAGAAGGTATAACAAAAGTACTGGACTTGGAGATCAAACTCATATATCCAAAAGAAAAGACAAAACAAGGAAGAATACGGGAAACTATAAGATTGCAAGAACCTAACTTGCAATTGGTACAGACATTTTTAAAGAGATGATGGGTTCGACCAGATTTCACAGCACCAAACCTCCCTCTTCCATTGCGATCTAAAATTAAAAAAATATTAATGGAGAACACAGTGACGCCGTAAAATTTGCTTGAAAAATAAAAGTTCCAATTAAAAGTTATAACAGCTTGAAATTAATGAAATTGGTACCAAAATGAACACATCCATATAAACAGTTACATCTGAAATAAAAGGGTTACACACATGTTCTATATGACATATGAAGGCCTTATCTCAGAATGGTTACAAATAGGTAACATCCATATAAATCAGTTACATCTGAAATAAAAGGGTTACAAACATAATCTATATAATGAAGGCCTAATCGTAGAATGGTTAAAAATTGGTTACATCAATGTAAAACAGTTACACAGTCATCATCAGCCGCTACCCAGCCATCATCACCTGCTACCCAGCTAAATGCAACCGCTACACAGTCATCATCAGCCGCTACCCAGCCATCAGCACCTGCTACCCAGCTAATAGCAACCGCTACACAGTCATCACTACCCGCTACCTAGCCATCTGCAACCACTAGACAGTCATTTATACCTGCTACCCTGCCATCAACACCCACTACACAGTCACCAGCAACTGCTACACAGCCATCATTAGCCGCTACACAGTCATCAGTACCTTCTATCCACCCATCAGCACCTGCTACCTAGCCATCAACAACCACTACATGGAAATTAGCAAACGCCACCCAGCCATCAGCAACTGCTACACAGTTATCATCACCCGCTACCCAGTCATCAGCGACCACTTCACAGTCATCAGCGACCACTACCCAGTCATCAGCAAACGCTGCGTACCCAGTCAACAGCAACCGCTACGCAGTCATCAGCACCTTCTACCAACCTAACAGCAATCGATACCCAGCGTTCAACACCCACTACACAGTAATCAGCAAACGCTACGTACCCAGCCATCAGCAACTGCTACACAGTCATCATCACCCGCTTCCCATTCATCAGCGACCGCTTCACAGTCATCAGCTACTACTACACAGTCATCAGCAAACGCTACGTACCCAGCCATCAGGAACCGCTACACAGTCATCAGGAACCGCTACGCAGTCATCATTACCCGCTACCCAATTATAAGCAACTTCTACACAGTCATCAGGACCTGCTTCCCAGCCATCAGCAGCCACTACACAGTCATCGCTGCTACTCATTCGACAACACCCTCTGCACAGTCATCAGCAACCACTACACAGTCATCAGCACCTGCTACTTAGCCATCAGCACCCATTACACAGTCATCAGCACGGGTAAACAGCCATCAAGAACTAGTCATCAGCAACTGCTAAACACCCATCAGCAACACTTTCACTACCAGAGCCGAAACGACGTTGTATCAGAAGAGATAAGCTTTGTAGTCCAAAGCAATAGTAGATAGCATACACATCTTGTAACCTAGGGTATCACAGAACCTGCAGGGGCATTTCTGTTACAGAATATAAGAAGTCAGAGTCCCTAGCCTGGACCGAGTGGCAGGTTCTAGGCTGTAGACGAGGACAAGGCCCCACAGTCAGGTATAACTTAGTTAAGAATGAAGCACAACTTGGATTATTAAGTAAACCAAACGAAGCTATGCTAAATGGAATTACGGTACCAGGTTCGACAGTGTCAACTATGTGGAGTCATTTTGCAAGGAATACCTATCAACCATGTCAACCCCAACACCAATGAAGAGTTTACAGGATATTTTGGAGATAGAAACATAGGAAGTCAGTTACCATATTTAGGATATGTAAATGCAAATATTTAGGTAAGTATTTGTTTCACACTATCTTGTGCTGATAGTTCTAGAGAGCAGATATAGTCAACACATACCAGTATTGATAGGAACCAACATACTGGACAGATTGAATTATCAAATGGTAGAGGAGTATGGACCCAGATACTTATAGACAGCAGCTTTAACTACACCATGGAATATTGCAGTGTGATGTTTAGCAGTCATAGAGCGAGAATTGAAAAACAGGGATAGACTAGCTATTGTAAAGACTTGTAACAGAATCACCATCTTACCCAATACCACCACTAAAGTTAGAGGATATTTAGACATGTGAGAAGTTGCTATATAAAGAAACACCATCCATCCAAATTTCAGTCCACTACCCTAGCTACGAATAAGAACATGTATATAGATGTTGAACAAGTAGTTATGACGTACAAGTATAAAGATATTGGTGATGATGACAAACATGACACAAGGCATAGTCACCATACAACCCAAATCAATCATTTGTGAGATACAGCCTCTGAGTATAGAGACGCAAGATATACTCATCTCTATCACAAAATACAATAAAAAGTTATTGGATGAAATAGCCATTACCAAGAGTGATTTAACAGAAGACCAACTTGAAGAAGGGAGGAATTTGATATTGTACTACGGGGATATTGGATGCCATAAATTTAGCAAACATTTTTCACCATAAATCTGTTACAGAACATATCCCTCCATATTTCAAAGACAAAAGTGTTCCTGTCATTTCTTATTCCTATACTTCCACCATTGCACCTAAGGTATTTAACTACAAACATGTTTTGCGGGATTACCAAATCAACGACCTCAAGGCAAAACCACCAGACTGTTTTTGTGACAAATCCCCATTCAAATATAGTCCCTCTGGCCACGTCATTACCGGGGACCTCAACATAGTGGAAAATGACCAACTCCGCGATGTTTTGGCCAAAGGACCAAAATATCGTGAGCCTAGAGCAATCAACTGGAACCATAATTTCAAAACAATTATGGATTCAGTTGAAGACTATGCCAGAAAATGGGCCAAAAAAGAACATGAAAAAGAAAGCGACGTTCTTTCTGAGTGGGTAAAGTCTGTGAGGTCGTTGGTTTTGAAAAGGATTAACTCTTTGAAAGGCTCGATGAGCACCAAGGCAACATCTATTTTCAACAACCCTGATGTTGCGAAGACATTGTCCACCTTTCATGACAAATATGTTGTCGTACCTGCTGATAAAGCGCCTAACAACATCATTTTCGTATGCAAAAGACACTATATTGATTGTTTAACAGCTGAATTAGGGGTTGGTTGTACTAGCAAAAGCACCACATATACAGCAACAACACTGTCAAAGGAGGAAATAATCGACAATCATAATTCTGTAATTTCTTCCTTTGGCATTTCTGTTGACAAAAAGAACAATGACGTTCCATCCTTGTATTAGATTCCAAAGTTACATAAAACTCCATACAAGCAACGATTTATTGCTGGGTCATCAAAATGTACAACTAAGCCTCTTTCAGTTTTGTTAACATCAATATTGACGGCAATAAAATCAAGCCTTCAAAAGTATTTCGATTGTTGTTACTCTAGAAATGGCGTCAATCAAATGTGGATTCTCAAAAATTCTAAAGAACTGATGGAAAATCTCCATTCTAAGTCATTTTCATCATGTAATAGCATTAAAACGTTTGATTTCTCTACATATATACTTCAATTCCACATTCACAATTAAAATCTCGTTTTGCACAGCTGATTAAACGTAGCTTTATCAAAAAGAATGGAAAACGCAGGTACAAGTATTTGGTAGTCGGTTATAAAAAAGACTTACTTTGTCATCCAAGAGTCTAGCAAGAAAAACAAATTTACAGAAGATCAAATAATAGAAATGCTCAACTTTCTAATCGACAACATATTTGTACAGTTTGGTGGACGTGTTTTTCAGCAAACAATAGGTATCCCAATGGGCACAAATTGTGCACCATTGCTTGCCGATTTGTTTCTTCATTCATATGAAGCAGACTTCTTATAATCACTTCTAGACAAAAAGGACCGCAAACTTGCTTTATCCTTCAATTTCACATTTCGTTATATTGATGATGTCCTTTCACTAAACAATCCTCGATTTGGTGACTATTTACATCTCATATATCCGAAGGAACTTGAGGTAAAGGACACTACAGATTCTAGGAGGTCTGCTTCATATTTGGATCTATTTCTCGAAATTGACACACAAGGAAGGCTTTGTACATAGCTCTTTGACAAACGTGATGACTTCAACTTTCCAATAGTTAACTTTCCCTTTCTGTGTAGCAACATTCCGTCCGCTCCAGCATATGGAGTTTACGTATCACAATTGATTCGTTATTCCAGAGCATGTGGGGAGTACAATGACTTCCTTGATATAGCTACACGGCTGAAAAGCAAATTGTTAACACAGGGGTACGTTGCTCCCAGGTTGTTTTCATCACTCAAGAAATTTTACGGACGACATCATGTGCTGGTATGCAAATACGGGATTTCTATCTCTCAGATGAGCACAGATGTTGGTTTGACATAGAGTTTTGTAATGTCATCCTTTCCGGATTTGACCAACACTAAATCGATCTTTGGCAACGTGACGGGTGTGCTATAGCAAGCAGGAACTGCTTACTCATCCGGAGCACCTGAGTTCACTCTCGTTTCGACTTGAGTTCGCGTTGCTGAATGCGGTTTTGTTGTTATGTGTGTGTGTTTTATGTTGTTATGTGGTTTGTTTTGTTGTGATGATTTTGTCTGTCGGTTTTGTCTTTGTCTTCACGGTTTTACTGATTACCCCTTTGGTACACCTTTGCTTCTTTCAACAAAGGAGACCATGACTAGGGATGTACAGGACAGGTAAAACACAGGAAAGACTTAATCGACGAAAAAATTTTCAAGCACAGACACCGAGCTATTTCACTGTCTATGTATGATGAGGTCAAGACACGTATGAAACAATTTTTGGACATAGAGGTTATACGACCATCGCATTCACCATTTGTCAGCGCCATAGTTTGTGTACGGAAGAAAATTGGAGCCCTTATAGTGCATGCCGACTACCGTCGGCTGAATAGACAGAGGGACAGTTACGCATTTCCAATGATTGAAGACCTTCTGGATTGTTGCGCAGGAAATAGATTCTTCAGTGTAGCAGTTTTGAAAGCATTAACCTCATAAAGAACGCCCAGCTTTTTTTGTTGGGCCTTAAGCATTTTATGAATTTAATAGGATGCCCTTTGGGTTAAAAATACTCATGCTACATATCGAAGACTTATGTTAATTGTTTGGCAGAATATAACCTTACAATTTGTATTACAGTATTTTTGATGATATTATTATTTTTAGCAGAACTTTTGAGGAACAAATACATCATATACAATCAGTTTTTCAGCAATCACATTGAACACGTTGTATCAGAAGAGGGAATGGAGATCGATCCAGGAAAGACAGACAAAGTGGTATCATAGCCTACAACCACCAGCCTTGAGGATGTAAGATGCTTTTGTATGATTTGTAGAATGCTACCGAAGATTAACTGAGAATTATAGTATAATCAGCATGCTTTAAAAGACTTTATGAATGTACAAACCAAGAAGATTGAGACGGAGACCAGAAGTAGTAGTAGAGAATAGAAATGGAGAAAGGAACAGGAAACATCATTCCAACAGTTGAAAGATCATCTCGTTTGGTGAGCCCGTAATAGGATTTGCAGACAGTATAACCCCCTTACAAACTACATACAGATGTGTCAGGTGAGGCACTAGAAAAAATATTGTACCAAAATCAAGATGGATTTAAGAGGGTGATAAACTATGCCAGCAGAATACCTAAGAAGGCCGAAAAGAATTATCCAGCGCACAAGAAAGAATTCCTTGCATTGAAAATGGTCATCCTTGGAAGAGTCCAAGCCTTAAATCTAGACATTAGCACCATGATCAGCTATATTGAGCAGCAGAGAAAACCAAGTAAGAAGGAAATAGGACACTTTATCCACATAAACATTATTGATGGAGGATTGTACAGAGTAATAGTAGTGGACGAGGAAGAGAGGAAACTAAAACTACCACGTGCACGTGTGCCTGTTTCCTTTGTGCAAGAGGCAATACACCATTACATGGGTCCTCCTGGACGAGATCGCTCTACATCTTAATTCCAGGGCAAACTTTATTAGGCAGGTATGTATAACCAGATGGATAGAAGAATGTAGCCGTCATGTAAGAATTAAGTCATCAACCTACCAGCGTGCACCACTAGTAAACATCACCACAACATCACTATAAGAGCTGGTTTGTATGGCCAATCCAACAATAATCAAACCACTAAAGCGTTAACAGACAGAGCTTAATATACAATGTAAGTACTAGAAAGAACAATCTGTTCTTTACAAAAATTATAGAAAAACAAGACACATATTACTTTTTAGCTCACCTGGACCTTCGGTCCAGGTGAGCTTTTACCATCACTTGGCGTCCGTCGTCGTCGTCTGTCGTCGTCTGTAAACAATTTATCAAACGTTAACTTGTCCGACACCATAAGTTCAATTGCAACCAAACTTGGTATAGTTGTTTAGTGGCATTATGTGTACAAAACTATCGTTCGGATTTTTGATTCGTAAAAAAACATGGCCACCATGGCTAAAAATAGAACATAGGGGTCAAATTACAGTTTTTTGCAAATTACTCAAAAACGGTAACAGATATCAAAATTCTGGCAGGGTAAAAGTGATCAGCACCTCAAGATCTACCTGCCCAGAAATTTTCAAGAAGATCTAACAACCGATGTAGGAGTTATTGCCCTTTTTCTGGATTTTTTCAAAATTTTGCACTTATTTAACCCTATATCTTGAAAACTATACAAGATATTTTAAAAATTCAAATTGCATATGATTAAGTACATCAAGATCTACATTTCATGTAATTAGGTCAAAGCTGTAAAACCATTTCTTTTAGGAGTTATGGCCCTTAAAGCGTCAAAATTTACCATTTTTCATTACTTTTACCCTGAATTTCAAAGATTAACTTGTCTGACACCATACATCCAACTTCCACCAAACTTGGCACAGTTGTTTAATAGCATTAATGCTACAATTCTATCGTTGGGATTTTAGATTCGTAAAAAAATATGGCCTCCATGGCTTAAAACAGAACATAGGGTTCAAATTAAATTTTTTCGCAAATAACTCAAAAACGGTAAAAGATATCAAAATTCTGATGGGAGACAAAAGTGATCAGCATCTCAAGATCTACCTGCTCTGAAATGTTCAAGAAGATCCAACAAACGACATAGGAGTTATTGCCCTTTTTCTGGATTTTTTCAAAATTTTTCACTTATTTAGCCCTATATCTTGAAAACTATACAAGATATTTCAAAAATTCAAATTGCATATGATTGAGCACATCAAGATCTACAATTCATGTAATTAGGTCAAAGCTGTAGAACCATTTCTTTTAGGAGTTATGGCCCTTAAATCATCAATATTTACCATTGTTCATTACTTTTCCCCTGACTTGTCTGAAACGGTTAGACCAACTGCATCTTAACATGGCACACTGTTTGATATCTTATATGGTACAACTCTATCGTTCAGATTTTTGATTTGTAAAAAAACATGGCCACAATGGCTAAAAATAGAACATAGGGGCAAATTTCATTTTTTTGCTAATAACTCAAAACTGGTTTCAGATATCAAAATTGTGCAAGAATCAAAAGTGATCAGCATATTAAGATCTACCTGTCCTGAAATTTCAGAAAAGATCTGACTGCTGATGTGGGAGTTATTGTTCTTTTTCCTAATTTTTGCCAAATTTGCACTTATTAAGCCCAATATCTTGAAAACTAACCAAGATATTTCATAAATTTAAATCGCATATGGTTAAGCACAATAATATCTAAAAATATATGTATCTGTGTAGTTCAGGTGAGCGATTCAGGCTCTTGGGAGCCTCTTGTTTTGGTATTCATTCATACACTTATTTCTGAAATTATCTGATGCCAGTTAATAAACCATTTTATATCCGTTTTGGTATGTTTTTTTTTTAAATCACTGGGTCGATAACCGCTGCTGTTAGACCAGAGGTCCCCCATGGTAATCACGAATTTACCTTTAAATTTGTATTTTATTCAGGAAATTTCTTATCGTTAAATTTTAAACTTTTTAGAACACCAGATCTCTTTCCGTGTACTGCAAATATCCATGGTGCTGGATTCGCCATTAGCTTAACGAGGCCAAAAGGCGCTGCTCGCGGTTTGGCAAAGCCATTTTACACAACGTGTGTTTTAAAGAGAATTTTAAACAAAGATTCATTCAAATTGAAATATGAACGAAGAAAGCATTATAAGGTCTCAAGTAATGAATTTTAATTTTCTTCTCGTTCTCTGCAACTGAATACGCTTTACTACTAATTGGCACATTTCATAGTACCGTATCTCGTTTCACTTCCATTGATACACAATTATGCAAAAACAAATGCACCCTGAATTGAAAAGATATTCCTGGATCTGTTTAATCACCTTAAGCTGAACACTTTTGAACCTATTGCATTTATAAACAAGAGTTAACACTAAAGTATGTCTCGCCTGCCGGCACCATCAGAAACAATTATCCTTTCTTAATTCCACTATATTTTGAATTTACATGGATTTTCAGTTTCTGAGATCAAAAGATGTTTATAGAACTTAAACATTGCAAATATATGCAATAAAAATAACCAAAGTCACTCAACCGGAAAATCAAGGTCAAAGTCAAAAGATGGGGATGCAACTGTGCTAAGCTACTACTGGGGCATATGTATACCAAGTTTCATCAACCTAGGACCTATAGTTCTTGAGATATGGAGGTGCTCGCAAAACGTTTCCATTGCTATTATATGTATTGAAAATTGTCAAAGTCACTCAACCGAAAAATCAAGGTCAAGGTCAAAAGATGGGGATGCAACTGTAGTAAGCTACTACTGGGGCATATGCATACCAAGTTTCATCAACCTAGGACCTATAGTTCTTGAGATATGGAGGTGCTCGCAAAACTTTTCCATTGCTATTATATGTTTTGAAAATTGTCAAAGTCACTCAACCGGAAAATCAAGGTCAAGGTCAAAAGATGGGGATGCAACTGTGCTAAGCTACTACTGGGGCATATGCATACCAAGTTTCATTAACCCAGGACCTATAGTTCTTGAGATATGGAGGTGCTCATAAAACTTTTCCAAACAGTTAATGCCGCCGTCGCCGCCGCCGCCGCCGCCGCCGCCGCCGCCGGTAAAGTAACACCTATGTCCCGCTCTGCTTCGCAGGCGAGACAAAAAAACTAAAGACCCAGATGATTCAATATAAACATACGAATAGCAGAACAGATATTAAGTTACCAAGATCTAACTTCATCGTATTGACAGTTGACTACGGTCACTGAATGATGTGTCTTTTCTTTATAATTTTCTCTTCTTTTTAAAGATTTTTATTACTGAAATAATATGCTAACAATGATTACAGCGCTGTAAATCTTGGACTTAAAGACTTTGAAAACCAGTTTAAATCCATTATATTAACAGAGCGAAAGAGGAACGAAAAGCACAATAAGTGAAAATTTTCATTCTTGAATAATACTATATTCAGTGTAAATAAAAGTTTTAAATTAAAAATAAGTTATCTTCTTTTTTCAACAGAAGCCTACATATACCGTTTTATAGGTGCTGTGATAAATGAATTTGAAAAAAAAATCTGGTTGTAGTTGCTACCTAATGCATGTGTTCATAAATCCCGGTCATAATTTAACAGAAAGACATTTTAATATAACAATATCTTTAAAAAAATATCTTTCAAATACATCTTCTTCGCCTTAATTGTAACAACTTGTCACACAGCTAACGATTTGTTTCATTTACAGACCTGAATTGATATAATTTCATATTGAATAAGAAATATTCTTGGATTATTTCTTTAAATCAATATTTCTGTTACTGTCTCAGAGAGCCTCCGGAGATATAAACTAATCTACAGCTTCTCCTAACAGTTTTGTTTATAGCACGAAGCCTAATGCTTTCAATAATCATAAAGTACTCGACAGCAATCAAACACAATGAGAGTTAAGCAACAGCTGAATTTAATATTCTATTGTGGAAAGAACCGGATGTTGTAGATCTTGGAAAGCTCTTAAATGCCGGTTTTAAGTATGAACGTGATAAATGATTTTGGATAAAACATTCTGTTTTTCATTATATTTTTACTTCTAGTGATTCAAGACGGTTCATTGTGATTATTTGTTTGATACTTGTTGCATATTATCTAGGTGCATTTATCTGCTTGCAAGATGCTCAAATCTTTTTGCAATTTGGTTGGAATTTTTATTTTGTGTTCGGCACATTTTGTGACTTCTTTGACAGACTCGACTGACTGTTTCAACAGGCTCTTACGAAGCAGCAGTATATATGAAATCAACAACGTAACAAGTGTACGAAGTCTACATTCTAATAGAACTTTTTGTCCCCCACGACCCAGGAGACTGCAGGTTTTCGAGGATGTGCGACACGACAGCAGGATTCAAACGTTACGAGGTAAGAGATAACTTGTTTCCAATTGAAAATGGGGTAGCAATTTTGTTTGTTAGTTGGTTATCACTTTACTAAATACTCCCAAACAGCACGAATTATGCGTTCTTTAGCTGTCTTTTACCGACATGCTGAGCACTTCTAGTGTTGGCTGATTAAATGGTACACATATGTATAAGGTGCTAATAAATGTACATTACACAACATAAAAGTAAAGAAAGAGTACTTATAATGTTCAGCATTCTCATTTAGTCATTTTATAATCATCAAACATGTCAAACACACATAATGTTTGTCATAACGGTGAGAATTTGTAGAGAAATACCAGGAGGTGAGTGTTATATAAATCTTTTTCGAAAAAAAAATTCTTAAAAATGTACTGTATGTGGACTATACAAGTCTGAGAAAGCTGTTTGTGACAGTACATGTTAGGAAGGGGGATAATTACACTAGACAACATGGTACATTTAGCACTAATGAATGTCATCGTACCCGTACCAAGCATTGTATTTTGGAAATATAAATATGTAATTGGCATTTATATACTGTACGAACTTTACCAGAAATAACACGGATAAGTGTTCAGTGATCAGCCTAAGCATGATGTCTTATGGACAAAAAATTGAATTTATATCGCTGGTTATAATGTATCTACCTATCCTCTTCGTGCCTGGTGCCACATACCTAAGGCCGAAACAAGTTATTTCCATTAAGGTTTCACTTTGTCCAATACAACCTTCTCTTGTTCTTTCCATGTTTGCCCCCATCGTCTTTTCCGCAGTATTAATTCATCGTCGATATGTCTTCTCCAACTTTCTCTGTTTCTTTTCCCCTCTGTTAATGCTTGAGTACCGATACAACAAGACTTTAATGTCTATGTAAATTTTGAATACAAAAATAATGGTCCATAAAGAAACAACTTTTTTTTCAATTTTTTATTTAATTTGCGATTTTACAAATGGCATTGGTGTTTAAGGTTTTCACACTTTGGAAATCGGACGGAAATAAAGTGGCTGGACTTTTATGCTTATTTCTTTGCTATATATTTTTTATATATAATGAGGTTTATCTATTTATAAGATAAACCAGTTTAATGAAAGCGAGATTAATAAATTTTCTATTCTCTCTCCGTAATTTAATATCCGTATTTGTTCCGGGTTTTATAATTTTATTCACGAATTGACATGTGATGGACGAAGGAAACAAAATATGTGTATTTAATCTAAGCAATCCTTCATTCTACCCTATAATTAGATGACAAATTTGCCGAATTTAAGAAGCATGTATATGGCGCACCATTCTCGTGAAAAATTAGGACAGTTGTTTTTACATAATTGGAGGAAATTTGAAAGTAATCCAGCCAACGAATCAACAAAAATTGTCAACAAACATTGCCTTAAATATTTGTTAAATAATTTGAACCCATCTGTTTGAACCATCGTAAAACCAAAGGAACTAACGTTCTTTCCTGGACTTGAATCGTTTATACAACTTGACCCGGAGGAAAAACGATAAAAGAAGAAAGATTTAACTCTGTCGGTATATATCTTTTTGTCGAAAAACAGAACTTACTAAGGAAAAACGATAAAAGAAGAAAGATTGAACTCTAAGTTACTAAGAACGCGTGATGTCAAATACAGGACGATGCTGATAGGGCCATCTGGTGCTTCAAGGAGTCAGAATAAAGCAGGATCATTGTACATGTAGGCTTGCACATTTCCGAGATCAGATTATAATTCAAGGTACATGTTTATGTTTAATTCAAAATAGCAGCTACACATAAATAAATTTACATGAAAAGTAAAGCTTAAACTCAGCTTATACCCAGCTTATACCAGGACAGTATATATATATAATTTATTGACCATTAAATTTCAAATACACGATATTTATTACTTCCTGAAGTAAACGTTCTTGTCAATGATAAAATTAATCACATCTTGTTTGCATTTGTACGTCAACCAAATCACACGACGGGCACCTGTTAACCGACGTTACGTCACATCCAAATCAAATCATTGATGTCATGTTCACGAAAACAAACCACTGCATAAAACATGTCGTATTATATTTATTTCAAATTTAAATCGAATACTGCTTGTAATGTTATATTTCAGTTAACTTTTCTGTTGTGTTCTCTTATATGTTTATTCGTTTGCTTTATTGCATTTCAACTTCCTTTGCCTTTGTTTTACTTATACTTCCATATCGTACTAGGCTGGTGCATGGAGTGACAGGTCAAATCACTGTGTCTGCCCGTCCGTCTTTGAACACGGCTTTCAAATATTAAGAAATACTCGAATCGATCCAAACACCTTTGACACTGTCCTTATCTCCAAACCAGGTTTAATTACTTGTAAAGCTATTTTGATTTGTCCTGCACGGGGGCTAGCTACATTTTATATGTTTCCGGCTTGACAGTATATTGAATAATAAAGATGATATCTTTAGATGATTTCCTGCATTTAACGTGCTGATCCTCTGATAAGCGACATAAGCGTTCACAGTCACAGCATGTCACGTTAGAATTTGTCCTGTGGGCATTGCCCCCCCCTCTTGTTGTCCTAGTTTATTTGAAATTGCAGATCAAATATTTTTATGGTTGCTGTGGCAGAATTCTCCACAGCCGAGACTTAAAATCTTTTTATCTGTGTATATGCATTTTTATTTTATACCATTTCGGCATCACTGTTTGAAGGCGTTTTGTCGGCCAAATTCCCATTTTTTCGCATGGCTCTCCAATCTTTTGATGTCATTTTGAACGTCATACGAAATGTAATTAGGGGAAATCTTTGAAAATATATCATGTTTTTATTTAGTACCAGAACTGCATTAGACTGGGTTTTTTCGCTCACAATAGCTAGACCAACGTGCGGGTTGATTTTGTTTTGCCTTCGTGACGACAAATATATTTTAAATGTATTTGTTGCAGCCATCAGTCGGGATCTCAGAAAGCTTTAATGTGGTGACGAATTGAACAGGTTCATTTATATTTATCATTTTCTTTGTTTGGAGACTTTGGCGTTTTTCGCCGACATTTGTTTCTACACGGACTGAGGTCTGGGACTGGAGACGGATGCTTGCAGCGTGTATGAACCGTAAAAGTTTTAAGCAAATTTGGATACAGTGTGCATGTTAAAGGCGGGATGTGAATTTTTGTAAAACTTTTCATGATTAATGTTTTTCCGGTTTTTAGATTAATTTTGTTGTTTACATGTTAAAGTTTAAATTAGACAATGCCAAAATTTTTCTTTTGGCCTTTTTGTTAGTATAAAATTATTTTCGTAGACATACTCCCTTTAACTTTTATTCAATTTATAAACTTTGTATTCTACATAGTTTTTCTCGATAGTCAATTGATTGCGTAAGTATTGATTACTGTCTAGTTTCTTATTATTCGCATGCCTTATTGTACATGTTGACAATTATAATATTTAAGAATGCAGACACTAAACATTCACATGTACTCGTGATTCTGAGATTGAAACTATAGGCATGCCAAATTAAACTAGTGGCTCAATAAGAAAACTTGTTTGCATATATTTACTAATACACAACATGTTTCAATCAGGGCATGATTACTTAACAACATGAAGTCACTAGATACGTTATAGAGATTCGTTCAGGCGATGATTGATAATTTATGTTGTTTAATTTTTCATACATTAAGAAGTGCCCTGTTTTATCAAGCAATACCTACTTAGGTGGGAAATACAAATTATATTTATGCTTTCTACTATATTGAATAATTCAATTATACGGTTACCTATTGGCCCTTATTCACTCAGATTGAAAGAATGGTAGATAAAGTGGGCCGCTTGGGTAAAGTTTGAGCGTGTATAGACACTCTCATTTGGCAATAAAAAGGGGAAACACTGTTTTGCTGCATAAATATCAATTAAAATTTTTCAACGCTTTACGGTTGAAATTTGGTCTAGATCATCTCATGCTTCCATGAGTGGTCGGTTCTGATCTGCTTCCGGATTGAATTTGGCCAGTGCATACTAAAAAATAAAATCCAACTACAAATTAAAAGAAAGTGTGTCCCAAAAGGGGGCCGGGATGTATTTTTGAACGTGTATAGACACGCTCATTTGGCGATAAGGGGACACTATTCTTTCCTTAATTGTACGTCGGGTCATATTACCATTTAAAACTTTCCAACGCTTTACCGTTGGAAGTTGGTCTAGACCATCTCATGCCTCCCATGAGTGGTCGGTTCTGATCTGCAGTCACCAGATTGAATTTGGCCAGGGTATACAGTGTCTGAAATAGGAAAACCCAATCTGGTGGCCCAAAGAAAATTTTTGGGCCAGTGTTCTTATATGTGTCAAAAATCTACTCGCAATTGGCCAGTGGGCAAGTGGCCATTTCAGGCACTGTGTACAGTATAATAAAAGTAAATCCATGGTAAATCTAAATCAAAAATAATATTAATTTTACTCCCATGATAAACCATGGGGTGACAAAATATGGGCTGGCGTACTGGAATATTGTGTCCCTCGTTCTCTCCAGGAACCTGAGAGGAATGTGAGCATCCATTGCCTACCAATGGTGCACAGATTTGTCCGTATATCCTAGTGATTGGCATTCTGTTTCCTTATCTTGTCAATTCCTCTCTTGCAGCTAGCTGTGGCCGTAATTAGCCATTTAATATGTTTGTCTCAATATTTATGCGCCAAATTATTGAGTCTTTAATTAATGAGGTTTATCTATTTATAAGATAAACCAGTTTAATGAAAGCGAGATTAATAAATTTTCTATTCTCTCTCCGTAATTTAATATCCGTATTTGTTCCGGGTTTTATAATTTTATTCACGAATTGACATGTGAAACAAAATCCCTCCATCCACCCCCTTTTCACCGTCCAACATTTTTGCTGCTGTTGTTTTATTTTCTCTTTTCAGGCTCTTCAAATATGACAACAGGAGCTTCAGAGGATCTTACAATTTTGAGCTTAGAATCGACAAATCTACCAATTTGCGGACGATGCAGTTTGAAATACACTTGGATTTTACAAAAATATCCGTATCAATGTTCATTTGAATGACTTTTTAAAAATGTTACTTAATATATATTTATTATTTTCTACCTGCATATCGCGAGTATACCAAATACAGACTTTTTAAAGTTCTAAGTTACCAGCTTTCATTCAATTTTTAATTATTTTTGTGTTCGTGTGTATATGCTTAATTATTTTTAATAAAAATTCCTGTCACAGTCTACTAGGGCGGAATTTGGCAAGATAAGGGGACACTATTCTTTCCTTAATTGTACGTCGGGTCATATTACCATTTAAAACTTTCCAACGCTTTACCGTTGGAAGTTGGTCTAGACCATCTCATGCCTCCCATGAGTGGTCGGTTCTGATCTGCAGTCACCAGATTGAATTTGGCCAGGGTATACAGTGTCTGAAATAGGAAAACCCAATCTGGTGGCCCAAAGAAAATTTTTGGGCCAGTGTTCTTATATGTGTCAAAAATCTACTCGCAATTGGCCAGTGGGCAAGTGGCCATTTCAGGCACTGTGTACAGTATAATAAAAGTAAATCCATGGTAAATCTAAATCAAAAATAATATTAATTTTACTCCCATGATAAACCATGGGGTGACAAAATATGGGCTGGCGTACTGGAATATTGTGTCCCTCGTTCTCTCCAGGAACCTGAGAGGAATGTGAGCATCCATTGCCTACCAATGGTGCACAGATTTGTCCGTATATCCTAGTGATTGGCATTCTGTTTCCCTATCTTGTCAATTCCTCTCTTGCAGCTAGCTGTGGCCGTAATTAGCCATTTAATATGTTTGTCTCAATATTTATGCGCCAAATTATTGAGTCTTTAATTAAATCCGAATTTCACCTTATTTCTACAACAAATAAATTGATAGATGCACTTTTGTTTTGTCCCGAGTATTAGGAGATAAATTTATACCCTGTATATCTTAATATCCCCTTTGTATAGTTCGATAAGAGTATGCTCAATGCGGACTGCGTTCCTTCTCGAGTTTGCATTGTTATTAAATGTTTATATTGTGTTATTTCATTTATTTTCATCTATTATGTTGCTTTTTAATGTGTCAACAGATTTTGTCTTCTTCTGCTGTTGGTTTTATAAAGGCACGTAGAAAGTAAACAAACATTTAAAAAAAATAAAATATCGGTAGTACCTTTAAAAAATAAAATGAACAGCACATCCCTACAAATCGTTGCCGCTCCAAAAAGTGAGAGGGTTTCACATAGATCGTGTAAGCTACTGTAGTATTCATCTTATTAGTTTCCCAATCTTCTATAAATAAGCCTGAACAGGTAGTAGTTCTTTTAGCCACATTTATAAGTCGTAACTAACAGTGGCAATGTACGTGAGGCGAATGAGAACCCAAGTATCTACTCGCATTTTGAAATGTTTATCCAACATTTTGTTCTAAATTGTTTTCTGGTGAATATATCGTGGAAACGGATCCAAATCTTGCGCAACTTTTTATAAGAATACTCAGATTTAATTTTCAACATAAGGGAAGAAGCGCGGCGTTTTCTCAATTAAGTTTATTGGCTAAAAGTGTTGGCATTAATGACTTTATTCCTTAATTTAAAGAACCATGTAACCAAGACGACAAGCTGTTGTACCATTAAATTAAATAATTTAAAAATTTAAAAATAGAATTTAGCAACGAAACAGAAAGTTAATTTGATTTGTAAATAATCTTTTATAACGAAGCTGGTATTTCAAATTGCACAATAAATGCAACTACAGACTGAAGTAAATGTTGGTGCTTGAACTCAATTACTTTTTTGTTATTCAGACTTTCAGTTGCAAATGCGATTCGAATGTACAAGAGAACATTGGGATAAGTTAGAGGTCAATGACTTGGAAGACATTTTTAATTAAATGGTTAACCTCTTGAACCAAGTGTGCACCAATGCATCAATTTATGTATAGAAAACGTCGAGCTTTTAAAATGGAAGCCAGATTTGGTGTTTTGTACAAATCAAAACTGATATGCAGAAGAATGCACAAATCCTATCTAAAATAGGGATGTACATCTTTGATTTGTTATTATTTACGTTGCTGAGATTGTGTTTTATGTCACCTGCAACGTGTTTTAAGAGTCAGTTTTCGTCGTCTTGTGGCGTCCTGCGTCCTGTGGCGTCACAAAAAATTCCAGTCGCAGTTTTCCGGGAAACTAAATGTCACAGCCTTTCGATATTTGACATGTAGCTTCCTCCTATAGTACTAGATGGTGAAGAGCGATTTTATGTCTGTGACTTATCTACTTCTTGATTACCGAATATTAAAGACGCAGACGACATACTTCTTCCATAGAAGACCGCCATTCTAGTTTTGTTATATGCTGTGCGTCTCGCCTTTTATTTGTCTTGTCGGTCTTTTGTGTTTACTGATTTGGTCTTTGCCGTTGCGGACTATTAGTATTAAAATACCCCTTTGGTGTTTGTTACTCCAACATCCATCAGTTCCTCTATTTTGGCATTTCATGACTTGTCTTAAATTCTTCTATGAGGTTTTAAACCCCTCTGTTAATCATTTGGTCCCAGCTGTTGATAATGATTAAAACATTGCTATGCTGAGCACCGAGAAATCTTTGGTGCTTTTACACCCTGTGATAAATGAGAACTAAAACGCCGGTAGTAATTGAATCTCAATATATTATTTCTGTTGTAATTCCAAATTCGGATTTGATTTGATTCATGAGCGAATTGGATCATAAATGCCAAAACGTAATTACCAGACTTAGAAAATATGAGATTTGCCGTTGAATACTTAAAGAATAATTCGCTTAAACGATTCGTTGACGTTTGAAGTCCCCACTGAGACCTATTTGCGTCTTTCGTTTGAACAAACAGTAATTGTATAAATATCACGGATATCTTCTATATGGTTTGATACACGTGTAAAACAAAAGTATAATAGAGCATGTGATTCATCTTTTCATTGAAAATACAAAAATATGAGGTAAAAAGCAGGATGTAAGCCAAGATGTAATTTGAACCCTTAAGTATGAAATAAGTACAATGTAGTTTGTCAGCTCGCTCCGGAATCGGCATTTGTGTTGAAGAACACATCAAAGCTGGAAATTTATCTGTGTAAATATCAAAATTGTTTAAACTCTATATCAGGCTCCTTCTACCCAAGACATAGGTTTATCTTATTTTGGTTTTATTTTTTCTATGCTCTTCATACATGTCATATTTATATAGTTTTAGGCATTCTCAATCCATGTGGTAGAGCGCCTTTAAAAATTAGACAAAACGCGCGCCAGGGGTAACAAAATGAATGTTCTTGAACTTTGTTGTATACTACATGTAGTATTTGGTTTCACACTCTTAAAAGCAACCTTGAGAATAGAATAATTTTCTTTCCCCTGCAGATCTCTGTTCTAGTCATAATCATTGTAAGTTTGTAGGAAACAATTTAGATAAAATTTTTATATGAGGGGGCATTTAGACTGCAATATTGATAATGTTATTTCGGCCATGGAAATATAGCACTCAATTGATAAAAACTAGCGGAGTTTTTAATGTAATGGACATTAAACAATAAATGTAATTATAGATATTCCAATACGCCTAAGCAAATTGAAGAATAACGATATTTACATGACTCGCTTTTGGACTTAATAAGTGACCATAAGTGAGTCAACAAGTTGCGTCCACAAACGAGGGTCATAAATGATTTCCAAAAATTCTATTGTTGTTGTTAAATTATGACAGAGAAGACAAACTAACTGTTTTTTTTTGAAAGCAAAGACTCAATGCTTCAGTTATAAAACTCTAGACTGTATCTCGCAATAGAAGAGATAGGTTTGACGCCATACAACCTTGTTAAACCCGCTTTTTCTTTTGAAATGCCTATACCAAGTCAGGACCAAAGCGATCTTCAATTTCTCCGGTATGTCTTCCATTGTTTGTCTTTTCCCTTGGGCATTTGAGATTGATCCTCTGAGTTCGGTAGTTTTGTTATTACCCGGCTTTATTTTCTAGAAAAGTTGCAGTCAGAATACACAGATCTGCATTTTAACTGCTTAATTCGTTTTGAAATTAAACTTTGCCATTTTCTGATTGTTACGATTTGTTGTCATTTTGATTATGACAAAATATTTCACTCGAACAAATATTCAAAACAGATTAGTAACAACAAAATCAAGGAACTGAATGAAGCGTCAAAACTTGAATTATAAACCAAAGTGGGTATAAAGCGATTAATATCTTTAGACTGGATTTTCATATGCCAAGGAGTAATATTACATTTGATCCTGGATAAAAAATTTCATATAACATCAAATTAAATTTATCTGTAGGCCGGAAGCCAATGCCGCTTAGGGTACTGACAAGGTTGCCGGATGGCGGAGTTACCGCTCGCCAGCAGCTTATTGGAAGGTCAATAACCCAAAGTACTATTGGAAGAAAACCATAACATTCGAAACGAACTTTAAACCCTATCACTTCCATGGATGTCCGCTGTATATCAAAATGGGATGTCTGTTATTGATCCTACTTCATATTGCTTTCTTTTCAGTTATATTGTAGCGAGATGATTATTTTGGAAAGCATTGCAAAGACCTCAACAAAAGCCCAATAAGTAACTTCTACACAGAGAACAAAAACCCAATTTCAAACTGTAATAATTTAAGTGCTCTGTATAAAAAAGACAAATATGTTTCAGTGTTAGTGTTTCCTTTGCTTTTTTAAATTGTGTTTTCTTACTACCAATTATTTAGAAAAAAGATGACACGAATTAGCGCATTTTAATCAAATAAAAGATTATTGGAAGTGCAGCAAATAAGGGTTACAATAACAAAAGTTAAAGAACAAAAGACAAATCAAGGTTATCAAGACAAGACATTTCGGATAAATTGAAAATCACATTGGTCCTTACTTTAGTTTTTGTGCTTTGTCTAGGAAAACTGATAGGGGAAAGATTGGGCCCAAAAAACAGTTTAACCCCGCCACATATTATATTTGCCTGTCCTTAACCAGGGATCTTTGGCAAATCTTTCGTTTTTTAAATGTTTTCTGTTTCTGGTTGAAGAAGGAGGTTTATCTGTGACTATTTCAGGACTCGATTTGAATTATATGAACTTTATTTAGACCATGGGCCAATTGCAGAACCGCGAGCAGCGCCTACTGGCCTTGTTGAAAGCTGCTGGCGGTTGTCCATTGTTTTTTTTTCTGAACTGCCGCTTGATTGTGAGCTGTGTCACGTACACTTATTCCACATCTCATTATTTTCTATTGCTACCTGTAAGCGTTTCAGTGTGGCGCCAAAACTCCCTCCTCCATTATTCAATTATTCCACCAAAAGGGGAAAGGCATACACCCCCTGTCCCCATTTGGATCCGCCACTGTTATCAGTTTTCTCCCTTTGTGATTTTCTGTAGACAGAAATAATTTTTAATATCATTATTAAAGCACAAAAAATAAAAACCAGCTGACATACTTTTTAAACGCAGATAAATATCCGTAATTAGAATTTGAGTCCTTTCTCCCAAAATTTCTTTGTTTTTCTGCCTCCGGATACAATTTCATCTATTTTCCTGTGTAATTGCCCAGTGGGGAACCACTGTGTGCACATAAATAGCAGTTAACGTTCCATATATAGAACCCATCTATAATTATTGTCTTCTAGTGAATAATAAATGAAGTCGCACAGTTAACCAAAATTACAAACATAAACATATAGTTTCTATTAATAATACAAAAGTATATCAGTGAGTGGCCTAATTGTTGAAGATAAAAGTGTATTTTTGATTATGGTTTATGTTTTGCGATAAAAGTACATTTTGTTTATGTAGTTAGTATTGGCGGACCCGGAAGTTAGGGTTTGAGGTGACTCTGTTTTCCATTGTGGATTTAAAAAAATGTCGTTTATATTGTTGGTTGTGTCGTGTACACTTATTCCACATCTAATTATCTTCTATTTGAGGGCTGAACCGCTGGACCCCTTTTTCGTTTTAAAATTGTCTTATTTTCGTACAGGATATTTCAGCAAAATAGGCATGGAAACCCTTTACGTCCTCTCCCATAGAAAATAGGCAGTACTGTCCCTTTCAAAATTTACGAGATCCGCCCCTCTTTTGGGGTATTCAAATATTAACTTGAACAAGTATACTAAATGCTGATAGATTGTTCATTTTGTTTGATAATTTTGTCATAAGTTTTGAATCATTAGCTTTTTTATATTGGACTATTGCAAGACGATAATCGTGCAGCGGGCAATTGTTTGTAACAACTGGTAGTTTTACATTGTGCTTTATATATGTATTTAATGTATTTAAAGCAATTATGGCAAAATTATCAAAATCATTTCAATATGTGGATTGTGTCTTTCTGGCACATATTCCATATTCTTTCGTTTTTAATATTATTTCAGAGTTTGACTTTAGTGCCGTGTGGAGGCCGTAGAAAGCTTCACCGTGCTTCAGTTGTATGCTCTTATATATTTTCGAGTACTGGAATATGTGTTGGACAGACACGTTAACATATTTCCAAAATTTGACAACATTTGGCTATTTCTTAAAAAAATAATAAATTTATGTTTGGTCATTGTTGTAATATTTTTGGCTTCTGTTTTTGTTATATCAAATCTAATGTTCTACCGGTTTTCCATTTTTTTTACTCCTAGCGTGTCTGATGAAGGTAAGTCCAGAAAAGCGCTTCACACGCAGTGAAATTTTGCATTGTTCATTTATCAAAATCATTTCAATATGTGGATTGTGTCTTTCTGGCACATATTCCATATTCTTTCATTTTTAAAAGTATCGAGTAAACACTATTTTAATTCGTATCTGTAGAACCGTTCAGTCTATAAAAAGCACCCACGAGGGACAATAAGTTATATACATTGTTCATTGACGTATCTTGTATATAACGGTCAACGAAAATAGATACATTGTACATGTTTTAGCTATCGATAGGATGACATTATTTATGATAAAAGAACAACAAACAATATTAAGTGGGAAGGGTACAAAAGGTTTTAGAGTTTAGAGTGCGAGTGGCATATGAAGGGAGGGTAAGGTCGGACTAATTAGCAATGTCCAACGCTGATCGAAGCCTCAGCAGTGTGAGCGTGGCATTTCCCCCAAACTGTTGTTTGACCCAACAACAAGGCACTGGAAGCTCTGTTTTGGACTTACCGACAACAGTAGCGCTGGTCGGAGTTATCCCATTTACATAGGTTCCTCTCATCCATACCCTGCACGTTGCTATAGATGGCATTCGTAATGTATTTTGTTTATTAAAATCGTCGCGATCGGTTGCGGTACGTTAGAATTTCTGTCCTTTAAAACTAGAATGGCGGTCTACCATAAAAGACGTAAATGTATGTAGGCTCCGTCTTGACATATTTCCGTAAACAGGAAGTAGATAAGTAACGAGCATAAAATCGCATTACAGCATGTAGAACCGTAGGAAGAAGATCAAGATCTAGAGGTGTTTGGAAAAGTTTGAAGGATATTTTGTTTCGCCACAGGACGTCGACAACGACGCGCGCAGGACGCAGGACGAAGCGAAACGAGGGATTGTGTAAAATCATTCCCATGCGTCTCTTTGCAAGTTTCAGTCGACATAATGAATCTCTCACCGGTTACTTTGAAGTGTTTCCCCATTCTTGAAAAAGGAGGCGCGACAACTTTTTAGCTCACCTTGCCGAAGGCAATGTGAGCTTTTGCAATCACTTGGCGTCCGTCGTCCGTCGTCCGTCGTCCGTCGTCTGTCGTCCGTCGTTCAACTTTTCAAAAATCTTCTTCTCTGAAATCGCTTGGCCAAATGTATTGAAACTTAGGAGGGTTGTTCTGTAGTACATCCTCTACAAATTTATCGTTCCAAATTTTGATTCGACAAAAAACATGGCCGCCATGGCTAAAAATAGAACATAGGGGTAAATTGCAGTTTTTTGCAAATAACTCAAAAACGGTAACAGATATCAAAATTCTGGCATACGGTAAAAGTGATCAGCACCTCAAGATTTACCTGCCCAGAAATTTTCAAGAAGATCCAACAACCGATGTAGGAGTTATTGCCCTTTTTTCTGGATTTTTTCCAAAAAATTACTTATTTAGCCCTATATCTTGAAAACTATACAAGATATTTCAAAAAATTAGATTTCATATGAATAAGCACATCAAGATCTACAAAAGTTGTAACAGAGTCAAAGTTGTAGGATCGTTTGTTTAGGAGTTATAAATATCCCTTGGATTGTAAAAATTGACCATTTTCACAGTTTTTTGTTCAACATTTCAAAAATCTTCTTCTCTGAAACTGCCTAGTCAAATGAAATGAAAGTTAGTATGGTTGTTTAGTAGTATGTGGTCTACAAAATTATCGTTCGAAATTTTGATTCGACAAAAAACATGGCTGCCATGGCTAAAAATAGAACATAAGGGTAAATTGCAGTTTTTTGCAAACTACTCAAAAATGGTAACAGATATTAAAATTCTATTTGAGTAATAATGATCAGCACATAAAGATCTACCTGCCCTGAAGTTTTGAAGAAGATCTGACAATAGTTGTAGGAGTTATTGCCCTTTTTCTTTTCTTTTTTTCAAATTTTGCTCTTTTAAGACTTATATCTTGAAAAAAATACAAGATATTTGAAAAATTTAAATTGCATATGGTTAAGCACATAAAGATCTAAAAATTATGTAATGGGGTCAAAGTTGTAAGACCTTTCTTGATAGAAGTTGTTTCCCTTAGAACATTAAAATTGATAATTCCACAGAGTAGCAGTCCTTTGTTATATCCAGCATATAAGTATCATCGAATACAAGGTGAGCGATTCAGGCTCCTGGGAGCCTCTAGTTTAAATTTAAGATTAAATCTGTTAATTATGGATCATTTGGGCATTCCATTGTCAGCCAACAGGTTTTCGATTCGATTAACCCAACTTTCTTGTCTCTCTAAGATTCAAATTACTATTTAGCTACGACAAAGTTTCAATCAGAAATATCTGGTATTTTAAGTATGGTTAATTAAATAAGCTGTTACAGTCACTTGCAGTTTTATTATTAAATTGAGTATTTCTTAAGAGTATTTTAACATCGATTTTCTGTTCAGTTGTCAATATCTTAGGCAACAATTACACGTAAAAAGACAATTACGATGTGATCTGAACAGCAACTGAATTGTCGAGATAGGATTATTAGTTTAAGACCTTAAGGAAATACTCAAAATGGTATAAATCACAACGTTAAATCTTATTTCAAAAAACAAAACAAGGATAAAACACAAGCTTAAATTTACATGGAAAAATGTTGCTTAGTATGTGTTCGGTGTGTGGAATTTTTGTTATATGCAAATTAGAAGGAACTTTACACGATTTTTATGCTAATTCTCTTATTTGGGGGTGGCTTTAGGTTAGTTTTGTATGTTATAAGCTCACACAAGGCGGGAGCTAAATTGCCTGAGTATACGTACTATGGTGCATTAAACCGGAATAGGTTAGTCGACATATCCGCACCCAATGGCACGGAATGCAAAATTAAATTTTTACTTTGAAATTTGTATTTCAAAAATTTAAATACGTAAATGTTGTATTGATATGAATATTTTAAATATTTATAGCAAATAGAAATGCATGTTAAGATTATTTTTAATGAAAACGCTATATATTTCATTGACGTCACATGCAATTGTTCAAAACAAAATTACAGAATGGCGGGAAACTGTCATTCCAATTTTCGTGGAACAACACAAAGCGTAATGTACATGATGGCAATTAAATAAATATTCTGCCTAAATATTTCTGCAGTCATAAAATTATAACCTTGTCTATGTTGTGTCGTGAGCAGTATACTAGTATGATATTGTTTCTTCTCTAAACTTTGTACATTTGAAAATGAAAGTAGAAGGTGTCCTCAATGACGTCCGGTCGTCTATTTTAAGCATATATTATGACGTCATTTTTAGTTTGAGAATAAAAAGAACTTCTGCGTTCTGTTTGCAGGTTCGCTCGTTTTCAAAACCATGCAAAAGCTTGCATTTCTTTTTGTTATTCAAGAAATAAAGGGACAACAATTTGATTCTGAAGGGGGGGGGGGGTCTGCAGTTTTGGTCGAGTCAGAAAATTTAATTTCCGCCGTTTTTTGCCGCCGAGTTTATTTATTTTTAATATACCATACTAGTAAAGAATCTTTGGATAGATTTTTTCCCTTAGAAGTAGAGGCCAGATTATTTATCTCCATTTTTTATTTGCAGGCAAGATTATTTATTTACAAGAACTGCCACTCACCCCCGTCAGAATCAAATATCATGTCATCCCCTAAAATATATTCCCTCTTTTCAGTTTACATAGGTTATCTCCCATAAGCAGGAGTTATCTAACTTTGCAGGAGGTGTAATTTCTTAGCCCTTCTGTTCTTTTCATGGAAAATCAAAGAAAAATCTAGAGAGATCTGAAAGAAATTAGGGATTTCCCTAAATTTCACAAGAACTTTACTATATAAAATCTTTTAAATTTTACATTTTTATTGCAGATTATTTAATAAGTATCTTTGTAAAAGGAAATGTTTTAAAAAGTTACATAACTATCTCAAAATGTTGGGAAATCCCTTTTCTTTTGTAACCCCTCAAATTTATCATAGGATTTCAACAATAAATCCAGAGAAAATAAATTTCATACCTGCTGTAAAGTTAGATAACTCATGCATATGGGAGATAACCTATGTTAACTGAAAAGAGGGAATCTGCGGGAGCTTATCAGGTTGAACCTGCATCATATTATCCATATACACCACTTAATGAAAACAATAGGGAATTTTAACATATCTATACTCATAAATCATCGAAGTTTCGTACAATCACTTCATATACTAAAACGTAGTAGCACTGTTTTTGAGTTGCTTGTTCAAAATCGCGGCCAGTACACTGTATCTCGAGGTTTTAGCCCATAGAAACATTCACGGCGACGCAAACGCCAATGAAAATGACATCTATGGCTCGTATATAACAAATGAATATGATTTAGATAAACATTGATTTTTTTTTATTAAATTGTCACAATATTAAAGACATAGAACCTATCATTTTCGCAATTAAAAAAATGAAATTCACACTATTTGAAGAATACAGTGTATAACCTATGAGGACACTGTTAGTTTAAAAAACTACAAGAACGTATTCTTTTCGAGAGAAAACTGCATAAAAATACGCAGTGTAAAAAAAGACGACAACCTAATTAAAAATGTAAACACTTGCGTGCTGGTAAACTGAGAAACAAAAATATACCAAAACGACACGGAACGAAAACGAAATCCATAAAGAAGGAACGAAAGATAGCAAACGAAATCGAGCGAAACCGAAAAAAAAAAAACTGAATTGATTTTACCCGACACCAGTCGTTTTCTTAATTTACCGATTTCGTTTTGTTTTCGTCTCGTTTTGGTTTCATTTCGTATCACAGTTTACATGTAACAGTACCCAGTAAAGGTCATGTGAATAACGGTTTACCAAAAGTAAATATTTATGCTGGACAACACGAAGAATTAAAATAAAATAATTTTATATAAAGCTGAAATTCTTTTGTATGTCGGTAAAGGTATACTTTTGATATATGTTCTTTTTATTCAATGTGAAAAAAAAAATGCGAAATTGATAGTCTCTATGTCTTTAAAGTCTTCAAGAACAATAGTCCATCAGCCAACTCTGAAAAGACGTCATATTTAAAAGTTGAGTGGATACCCCCGTAGACCGATTTTTTATGGTACAAAATTTTAGTATTACATCTAAGCTTCATATTTTCAAATGTTATACTTGTATAAAATATGCGGAAAATAGGTTAAATATCATTTTTCTGGACCCTCTGGTGAGCAATTGAAAAGTAGTCATTCATTTATTTTCAATAAATTGAATATGGGGTTGAAAACATCAATTACTGTTTTATAAATCTATAGTATGCATAGTGATAATTGACTTAGAAAAAGAATTTGCATCATAACAAAGTCTTAAAAAGATATTTTTTAGAATTAAAATTGCTAATTATTTAGTTCAAAATTTCCCTATTTTTACAATTTGCGAATATCTACCAACGACTTCGCACGTATCACATGTAAAATATACTCAACAAGATTCACCTAGATACAATGGTCAACGATTAAAAATATTAAAACCTCTAGGATTTAATAAAAACAGCATTTTACAAAAAAATCCAGTTTTAAAATCCATGTGCGGATTGTAATGGTTTGACCGATATGGTTTTATTTTTTAAATTATTAAATGTGAAGGTCATTATTTCTATTTTTAGAGTCGATATTCTTATGATTTTGAGTCATTTCAATGGTATTTTTTAAAACCAACATAAAAGAAGCTATAATACAGAAAAGGAGAATCTTTACATTATTGAAAACAAAGTTATAACCAATTAATCACGTTTTCTTGTTTTAGGCCTGTTAGACTTTACTTTAGGTCAGGTGCGTTTGACTTTTTTATTTAAACTTATATGAAATGTTTACATTACTTTTTATTTTGTACTTATAACGTATTATTTTTTAATTCAGTCGACAATTTATATCGTGCTGTCGCCTTAAAACAATGTATGGGTGTCGTTTTGTAATTTTTTTTTTAAACCATTGTTATTAAATCAAAGAATGGTGAGGGGTTGGTGATTATCTAAAGTAATATTATGAATCTGAATTTTGATGAAAAATATTTAAGTAACAGAGGTTAAAAATATTATGAAGAAGGATTTCTGCCATATAAAATAATGCTAATAATGAAAACAAAAATTTGTCTCAAGACACCTTTATAAAAATAAATATCGGAACACCCCCCCCCCCTTTTCGTGGTAATGGTCGGTCGCATAAAAAAAGAGTACTAGAAGACTAGAAGTCCTCAATGATGATGGATTTTTACAATACTGCATTTCATTCTAAAGATTTAACAGCAATGTCATCTAAAAACATCCCCCAAAGACTCTGCCACACACACAGACGAACGATTTGGATTTTTCGGACGATTGCTGCTGTTAAGAATCAAAAGTACATCAAAGTTCCTCAGCAATACTGGTACTGGTCAGCTGTATTTAAATAAATAGAAATAGGCGCTGAAGTTTTTTCTATTGCAAAGGGCGTTTGGATCTTCATGCAGCTGCATATGCTCTTAACCTTGAAGTGTCAGTTCCCATAGAAAGTTTCGTATCCGTTTGTTCAGTTACGTTGATCCGAACGATGTCAGAATTTTGTATTTTTGTCTATAAAGTATTCTGTTAACAGGAAGTAGTTGAGTAATAATCCTTAACTCTATGTACTGAGGGCAGGAAATCCTTAATTATTTGCTGGTTTTATTAAGTATACTGTACATGTATATTTCTTATTTGTACTAGTGTGTTGTTTCGTTACAAACTTTTTTAGTTATTAATGACAATAGAATTTGGTTTGATTTGATGAAGAAATATAGAGTTAAGTTACATAAAAATTGAGACGAAATACTTAATAACTTTGCAGAGCGACGCTCGATTCAAGAAGACGAACAGTCAAAAAGTGAGCCTATGTATGTCGCTTCTGTCTAATGTTCCTGGCGACACGCAAAGAATACTAGTAGTTCGACACAAGCACTTTAGGACTACAGAAACTTATATCATTAGAGTACAATTATTTCTTTTTTTTTATGTAATTTAACGAAAAATGGGAAACACTGAAATCAGTTAATTTAAAAACCACACAATTAGTAAGATCACAGTATTCGCCATTAACACAAAATCAGGACAAGTAGTTTTCTTTGAATTTTCAGAAATTTTGAATGAAGTATGAGACGGGACATATTGTACTCGTGGAGAACTAGACTAGCTATCTCTTTAAACCTCACGTTCCGTTATTCCGTGCAATTCTCGATTTGGTGACTTTCTCCATCTCATATATCCTCGGGAACCTGAGATCAGGGACACAACGGATTCTAGGAAGTCTGCTACATATTTAGATCTACATCTCGTAATTGACTGTCAAGTAAGACTCCAACAAGGCTCTATGACAAACGTGATGCCTTCAACTTTCCCTTTTTTGTAGCAAAATTCTGTCCGCTACGGCTTATGAATTAAGTCTCCGTATCACAGTTGATTCGTTACTCCAGAGCTTGCGGCACTTACATCGATAGATAGATAGATTCCTTGATAGAGCGTCATGTTTGACACAGAAACGGCTAACACAGGGTTATGTTGCTCCACGGTCGCTGTCTTCACTCAAGAAATTGTACGGTAGCCACCGTGCACTCGTATAGACAATCTCTCAAATGAGTGCAGATGTTGGTTTGTCTAAGAAATTTGTTTTGTCTTCCTGTACCCGATTAGACCCACTGAATTGGAAATTAGCAACACGGTGGGTGTGCTATAGCAGACAGAAACCGTCTATTACTCTTCCGGAGCACCTGAGTTCACTCTTGTTACGACTTGAGTTCGCGTTGTTGATTTCCGTTCGGTTGATTTTGTGTTTTGTGTTTCTTCGTACTGTTCTTGTTCGTGTTTACCGGTTTTGTCGTTGCCCTTTCGGACTTTTGGCACTCGAAAGCCACATTGGTGCCTCTTTGCTTCTTTCAATTCATTCGTCGTTCAGCACAATCTCTAGCTTCAAAGGTTTGGTGATTTCAACTTCGTTTTGTAAACTTCTTTTTGGGAAAAATTGACCAAAATGTACGACATTGCTCAGCAACATAGAACAATTCACAATAAAAAGGCCTCTTTTTAAAAATATATTTTTAGCAAGAAAAATAGTTACGACTGGAATGAGAGTTTCATTTTTGTTGTTTTAGAAGTACGCTTATTGCTTTGAATTTCGTTAAAATCTAGATTCTTTAGAAGACGGTTACGGAAACAACTGCCAACAAAATGAAGAAACTAAATTTGGATCTTCAAAGTATTTACAAATATACTATATAGTAGTAATTTCAAAAGGCAAACCAAACATAACAGAGCGTCAAATAAATTTACAAAAAAGTTCCATATAGAAACTTAATTAACTGGCTAGCAGATTTCCTCGATTACAGTTACTTTGTATCCCTTTAGTAACTAAGTACAACAAACGTTTAAACATGCAGCGCCATAATTGACATAACTGTATGTTGTATGCTGCCTTGCAAAATGATCCAAAATGCACATGTACATGAAATTATGGCAACTTTTAAACGACAATAAAGACTTAAGTTCTAATGTTCTGATACTATAGTTTCAAAAAGGTCAAATATATAAACTGAAATTGAAAAAAAAATATTATGAAACACATTATTTTGATCATTTATATTTAAACATGGAAAAATAGAGATTTCAGCTGACTGGGACCACATTCAAAATACCGAACACTTTCATCTGGTACCACAATTTTTTTAATGGAATTGTTCTATTTAATTTTTTATGTTGTAGGTACATTCTTTCCACAAAATATTCCACCTAGCTTCATAATTGTTTAGGAAATAAAAAAATAGAAAATGAAAAAAACTCATTTTTAGTCATTCCTGGTATTATCTCCCTTTAAGACTTCTTTGAGTGAAAATTTTAACTAACTTTTGTCTGTCGTTGGTTGTCTAGACAACATTTAATGTGTTTAAACTTTTCTTTTTAATAATATTGTTGTAGACTTAGTATAATAGAATGTTTTATAAGGGTTGAAAATTTTTTGACAGTTTATGGTACCCCTAAAGGGGCCTCTGTTATACCAGTTTCCGCATCTTTTTGCAAAGTATAACAAGTTGCAAAATAAAGTTAACATGTTTGTCTTTTGATTTCTGCAATAAAAAATCGGTCTACAGGGGTATCCACTCAAATTATTTTTTTTCGGACCTGGCTGATGGACTACAAAAGATCCGGGATCCCGATCGTTGGCCATATTAAATACACGACATATATATCTGTCGTCACGAATGTAACAAATAATCAATCAACATGGTCGAATAAGTTTGAACAAAATAAACCAAATTCAAGGCAAATTTGGTAAGAAATTGATATTCATTTTTTTCTTTAATAAATTTTGTTCTAGATGAGATTACAAAATTGGGGACGAAAAAAATGTGATTTTGGTGGACAATGTGCCTTAACTTGTCAGAAATGTTAACTTCTCATTAATGATTATCAGAAACTTAAACTACTACTTGCAAACGCAATAAACCAGTCTTCTCAAGTGATTTACAGTCAACCTCTCATAAATGGAACATTCCAAGTTTTGAACTTTCGCTAATTTAAAGTTCAGCTCACAAATTGGAATATACTAAATGATTAACCGTAATTTGAAGTTATGATCTACTGAACCCAAACTCATTAAGAGAATGTACCAAGCGGTTTACGGTTACTAGTAAGTAATTCCAAGATATTAACAGTAGCATGAACTTATGATCTATTTTAAACTACTACTCACAAAAATAATATACCAAGGAATAAAAATTCCTTTAAACAACAACTAGCAAATGGAAAATTCCAAGTTATGTACAGTTAACTACTTGTAACTGGAATCAACCAGGTGGGTTTATCCAAAAAATTAAACAGTAACAAAACGCACATAGGGCGAAAATAATTCGATAATGTGATTTGCCACATTAAAAATACATAATACCTAAAGATGGTAAAGTTTTACCCCGGACTTGTATAAGCCTTTCCCAGTAAGTTAAAACGTTTTTGGGTCAAGGTGGTAAAGATGGCGTCGTCTGAATGCGAGACATACTTTAGTGTTTACCCTCAACTTGTGAAGTTGGACCTGAATGGGCAAGTCATTTTAGGCGCTGGTTTAAATACCACACTATCGATCAATAACCGACCACCATTGGTAGGTAGGTGTTCGAGTCCTGTTTGTAATCTACAAAAAGGGACTATCCTGCTTGTATTTGATTAGGTTTGTCAGTTTCCTGCCAAATGTCGGTGGTTTCCACCTGGAAGTACGGTTTCCTCAAACATTAAAACTGAATGCCCTATATGACCCAGGTGCGTCGAAAAGGACGTACAACCTAACACACACATTACACATCCTGAGACCCTTAGACATTTCACACAAAAAACATATAAATGTAAAGTCGTGTATTCGTTCATAGACATTTCGTCTTTCTTCCCTCGTCATCCGAAGGGTTTAGCAAACGAATAAAGTAAATAATAATTTGTGTCATAATTTTTATTTTTCTTGAAATCGTTTTTTTTCTCAGAAAGAACTTTCCCAAAGAAAAACTCTTAATTGATAAATGTGTTATCTCAAGTTTTAAAGACGCAAGCAAGTGCCAAAGACGTATGAAAAATAATTAAACTTTCTCCAGAGAATTACATTTGCTAAAATAATTTGATTTAAAGATATAGATGTCTTTTGAATTCAAGGCATTAGCGTTAAAAAGGTACAGATAACCCAAAAGGGACACACGATTACAAAGCCCTTACTACGCGTTCTATTAATTTAAAGGATAGAACACGCACACGAAACTCTTTCCCTAGCTAAAGAAGAACTGAAATGGTAGAACGCACCTGCTTCTTAGCTTGCAGCCAATTAAAGAAAAATGAGTCAATTTATATTACAAATATAACATAGGAGTTTTGCTAAATGCTCGGACACATTTAATTTATAAAGTCGTTCACGTGGTTCACTAAAGAAAGGACAAATTCGCCCGTCTCTAATACACGCTTTAGGTTTCTGCTCCTTATATATTTTATACTATCTTAGCAGAATTTGGACTTCTGTTGATATGATGGATAAAGAACATATATGTCTCCAATAGACGTCTCTCGTTTCCCAGTGGCTGACTGACGGGTATTTATAGTCGTAAATAGCTATAGACTCGCTATGTGCCATGGGTCGTCCAGCCCATGAAACATCACCGCCAGTGTTAGCCACTCCAGAGTATCTTTTGTTATCGCTGGAGCAGGGCCCGCCTTCCACCACGGGGAGGTACTGGTCGGAATTCTGGAAGACTTCCCAGTGGCTGCCAGTTCTTACATTATAATGGCGACAATTATAAAGCCAACAGACAATCAATCGAGCTTGAATTTAAGGTTAAAAAACCCAAAACAAAACATGTAAGCAAGCGAGTTGGTGTTTTTAAGATTATCCATGAACTTGAAAAGGATGATTAAATGACCATTAAATGATATTAATGAGATGTATTGAATTCGAAACGAAGATTTACTTTCTTCCAAATAAAAAGCTATCTCACTTATTTTACCCAAAACGTTTCTTTGCAATTGTTAACCCACAAGTAAAAACCAAAACCTTACGAAAACAGGCCTATGTTGCCTGTTTCTTTCTTCGATGATTTATGGAAGACTGACAATCTATGTTGCCCATGGGAGCCATTCAAGCCATTTGTACAAGACTTGATGTTCATTTCTAGACAAATTTACAGGAAAATGTCTTGTAATTTGGACAAGACAGACAGGCTATTTAAAGCATTTCCCATGACCACTGTTATGGTTTGGCTTTTTAACATGTAATTCACGAGGACATATGTCTCACTAGGGAAAAATTTTATGCATATTTAGTTTAATTTAGATCAAACTTGCATTGGTGTTTAAATATGTAAAAAAACTTCTTTTAGGAAAACTTATATCAAAATATAAAATTATGAAGAAAAAAATCGTGCAATTTCACGTAGATTTTGCATTTGTTAAATTGGTTTATGTTTATTTATTTTACATAAGACCACTTGAGATTGCTATTAAGGTTGAACAGTACACCTGCATGTAATTGTTTTTTTTCTGTTTTCTAAAAGATTTTCACGTTGTTATAATAAAAGTTTGAATTGATTAATTCAAACTTTTAATAAAACAAATTAGATATTTCAAACTTCGTCTATCATCTCATCTTATTTCTAAGTTTTTCCAACTTGAAATGGTCCATCAAATGCTGCTGTATTGAATATTTTGCTGAAAAAGTCAATTTGCTCTGATTGATATTTTGGTTGAGGGGGTATTAATTGTTAGTTGTTGATCAAAGTACTTATAGAGGTAGTTTATAAGAATTGAATATTTTGCATTTTAAGTTATTGCAAATTGAATTTTACGCCATTGTCTTTATTTGGATATGGCAGCATTTAATTGTACATCTTCATTATGGCGTGAAGATTGTGTGAAAGTAACATGAAAATCTACAAAGAGGTTTATGAGAGATTGGTACGGACAGGAGGACGGACATCGTACCCCTCTCCCTATACATGTACACATACCTTCTTTTCATACGGAACACACGTTTTATTACAATTTATACATAACCAAGTGTATACAGGGTTCACCACAGGCTATTCAAGAGCGGTGCCCCCCCTCGCTCTTGAAATTGTTTTCTACTCCCTTGAATTTTGAGCTTCATACAAAAGTGTGACTTTATTCCTGAAAACAATAGTTTTTTTTAAATAGAAGATGTATGAATATTGTGACTTATAGCTAAAATGCAAGTGGGAAAACAAAAGACTCAGATAACACAATTATGAATAAATAAATATACATAAAATATACATAGATATATTATGGTTTAGGAAAAGGATAATTGTCAGACTTGCACCGCTCTTTAATTTTTAACTGTGGTGATCCCTGGTACCGTATATTATAACCCTAAAGCACTAAAAATTCGAATCTCTTTAATAGCATTGAAAAGACTTCCATCAACGTATCCAAACCGATAGATACATGAGATAATGCGAAAATAAAGCTCCAATAATGGCTCGCTTGTTTAGTTATGACACAAGATCATCAATAACAAGCTAACTGGAAAAAAACCATGATGGATATCCTATTATATAGTATAATAATGTTTGAACAAACACAGCCACACAATACAGCTTTGAAGACGTCTGTAGCTATAGGTTGTTTTTTCGTCTGTTGAAGCATCATTAAAGATGAAGTTTGAAAAAGCGTAAATATTTACGTCTGTGTTAATTTATACAATAGATCGAAAATACTGCACAGAATGCACAATGTTTTTTTTGGCACCAAATGATTTTATACATGCAGAAATTGTTACTTACCTTGAAAATTACGGTGGAGTCTTATGTTTCAATTTTCTGTTGATTGAATACACCCAGAGTTCGGAAGTCACACTGTTTCTACTTCCAAATAAATTGTTTTTTTTTATAGATTTCTTGTAGTTGCTTTTTGGAGGTTCAACATGTACACATTTGTTTTGGCATACAGTTTTGTAGTTATGATATCGATCATAATCAGTAATAAAATATAAGCAAACTAAACAAAATACGGGACGGGTCTCTTTCTGAATGATATTCCACTTAGTGCAGTCAAAAATGAGTGTTCAGTTTTTCTACGACGTTTAGGCTACCCATATGCTTTATAGTGTACACTAGTTACAATGCAGTTGCGTTGAATGTTTGAAAGAGTAACGATCTCCAGAAAAGTATGAATGTGCATTGTGACACTTAATAAAGGTAAAAAAAAAACCTACCGAACTTGAATGATCAATCTCATAGTCCAGAGAAAATGACAAAAACGAATCAGTCACACCGGAGAATTGGTGGATCGCAATGGTCCTGACTTAGTACAGACATTTCAAACGAAATGGTGGGTTACGTCATGGAGGTATTTATAGGCTGATTATTTATGCTTTGTACTCTAATATACGTATAGTCCGTATAAATAATGGTATGAGTAGTAAACAAATCTACAAATATTGCTCAACGGATTAAAAAATTAGCAATTTGCAACATGATCTTTACAAAACAATAATATCTTTCAGTTTATTTCTTATTTGTGTGTATTTTTAGATATCTATATATGTTGGCCAGAAAACCTACAATATGGAACGTTAATATTTAATGGCTTCATCATCGATACTAAACCAGTCAATGGCCTGATGACAACTTGTAGAGCCCATGACAGCTTAGTGATTCATCAGCAAGAGGACAAATTACCGCTCTATATTTTTCTTCGAACAGATTCTCCAGCAAGTCTTGAAATAAGGTATTTTGATAATATTGTATTGATTTGGAATTGTTATGACAAGTTTACATCAAAAATCTAATTCAAAATATATATATATATAGTAGAAAATCCAAGCATCCCTCTTCAAATTGAAAGTTTAATCCCTCACCAGATATTTTCTATAGTTCAAATGGGTGAACAACCCTTAAATTACAAGATTAAGAAATCAGGGCCCGTGTCAACGAAGCTATCTTAGGATTGAGACGTGTCTTTGGACCGTCTTTAGATATGGATTAGTCTTAGGACGGGTCAACGAAAGGGTCCTAATTTGAGATGCGTCCTAAAATGTGACCAAAATTTGAGATAACAATTTAGTTGACTTAAGACCATCCTAATCAATTAGGACTATCCTAGCGCATTAAAATTAGGAAATAAACAATAGTTATGACTGTTGTGGATGCTTATCTTAGATGACGAGCGAATTACATCAGACGGAATAGGGTAATTAGAGAAAGAGTTTATTTCTTAGACTGTTATAGTTACAAATCATGGTAGCTTTACCGTTTTATGCTTTATATGACTCCTAATAGTGGTCTATTTTTGTGAAAATCTTGAATGTAAGGATGTTTGGTGGTCTATTTTGGTACAGTTTGTTATTCCAAACTTTTCCATGCTTTCTTATTTGGACTATGTGTGGCGTGGCTGGAAAGCCTCGAAAGAAAACATTTTTCTACTTTTAACATCTCATAGAAAAAAAAATGAAATTCTGTGTCTAAAAAAGTTGGTTACTCCTATTTCTGGTCATTGTCTAAATAAAAAAGTACACCAAAGTTTCAGGCAACAAATCTTATAACACCGAACGCGCGTTTAGTCTATTCAAGAGTTATAAGAGGCGCTCTAGTTTCGAGTGCTTTTCTTTCACTAATTTCTTCTTCCTTCCTTCCTGCCTTCCTTCCAATGTTTTAATCTAAATACATTCCGCTTCGTTATAAGCAGTCTAGTTTTCCGAAGAGAATATACAGCTTAAATTACGACTCATAAAAGACCACTCTATTCCCGAAGTAAGAAGAAGTTCAGAGAGTTTTGGTATTTTTGAAAATGTTTTTCGACAAAGACAGAAAGGTGTTGTTGCCGGATTATATAACAAATTTTAAACTACCTTCAAACTTAAAACGCATGTGCTATTTTTTTTTATAAGCAATCGAGTTTTCAGAAGAGGATTCGTTCATTTTCATTTCAAATACCGATTTTCTTTTATTATGAAAAAATCGGGAACATACTATATGCATTTTGTATAAACCTTAGTATAAAAGTTTGTAAAGTTGTTTACGTTATTTACATTTTAGTTATCAAAACAAAGAAAAAAACCCCCAAAAATAACTAAAAAAAGAAAAGAAGATTTAACAAATTGTCCACACATTGTAATACCGGTATAAATGGAAAGGTATATCATGCATTTTGATATGCCATGAAATTGTTTATGAAAATTATTTAAATTTGAATTGCATATAAGCATATAAGTTATTTTAGGACGGTCCTTAGACCATTATATATAGGAATGTCCTAGGACAGCTTCGATGTACATCCTATCCAATATCTTTAGATGGTTTTAAGACCATCCTTAAGTAACTCCTAAACGATGTCTTAGGATATGTGTTAGGATAGTTTCATTGACACGGACCCAGGATTAAAAAGAACACAAAAAATACAATCAAATATTTGGACAGAAATGTTATAAAGATTTCCGCCATATAAAAGTGCTTAAAAATAATATTGAAACAAAAATGTCTAAGCTTTGAAAAAAAATCTGGCATAAACAGAAACCAAGATCCTCCTACAATTCAAATGGCCAGTTCCTTAACATTTTTGTTAAATTTAAAAGATTAATTCTTAAAGTTTGTTATTATGTATATATACGTAACAGAAGAAAACATAGATGTGGAACCCAATACTGACAATGCCAAAGGCCCCTTGTCTATATGTCTGTCCGTCCGTCCGGCGCACTGATCATCAACACAGGATCCATAACACTGTGAAAAGGGTAGAAAAGAAAACAATTAAAGGTTACATGTACAAAATTAATGCTCAAAATCAAACTCCGAACAACGGATTTTATTTTACTCCAAGATAAAGCGCGGAATTAAAAACATAAAGGAACAAACATGTAATTCGTTGATATTTAATAATACACTTGTACATGTATTTAGATAGATCAATGGCATTGCTTTTGTAAAATATTAACAAAGAAATTTTGACGATACATGCTTGTCTATAAGTCGTTCGTATCTTTTGAAAATTTGGGGTTAAAACAAAATTGAATCCCCCTTTTTGAACTCACATACGCCACGCTTTTTAATGGCTACGTTTGGTTGTCAACTAAAAGATTGTGCATCATACATGTAGAAGGTGAAAATCGGCAAAAGTTTTTCGAATGTACGGATGGGAACCCATGTAAAGATTTGCGCACTGGCATTGTTATCGATACTATTTATATAATACATAATACATGTAATAAATCACTACATCTTTTTCATGAAAAAAAATATATATTCGAGACTAACAAATGATTTTTACTTATCCTTTAGATACTTTTGACAAAGATAATGACAGTTGAAATATGGGATTTGACGCTGTATTATGCAACGCAGATGTTTGGCCATGTTTTTTTTTTATAGGTAAATAAATGGTAGGTGAAGCCACATTTAAAAGGTAAAACAAAATATGAAATATAAATAAATAAAACCTTTAAAACAAATAAAAACTAAATTGCCCAAATTTTCGGACATAAAGTCCTTCTTCAGGGGCTAAAAAGTAAAAAGATGTTATCACATCGACTGTCCTCGTCAGTCGATGTGATAACATCTTTTTACTTTTTAGCCCCTGAAGAAGGACTTTATGTCCGAAAATTTGGGCAATTTAGTTTTTATTTGTTTTAAAGGTTTTATTTATTTATATTTCATATTTTGTTTTACCTTTTAAATGTGGCTTCACCTACCATTTATTTACCTATTTTACTTATACACAGGCCACAGTGCAACATATTTTATTTTTTTTTTTTATACTTGGTCCCGGAGATCCCGAAGGGTAACATTTAAACTATGGAAATTGTCATTTAATCAATGTAAGGGAAGGAACCTTACACTGGTTCGTTCTGAATGTCGACATCTTTAAAGACCCCTTAGCATAGTCTTAATTTCAGAAATAATGGAATAATACAAGACGTAATTATATGACTGGGACATCTGGGTAAAATTACAAAGACGTATCGTGCTACGGGTGCAGATATGTAAGGAAATACGCGGAAATTTAACAGACGTATTTTTCATGGTTTTCCATTTAAAGACTATCACGCTTGAAGACAAAGGAGTTCTTAAATATCATGCTACATAATAAAAAAATCATTTAATTCTTATAGAAGTCACAAAAATCTATTTTGCAAGTGAGTTGTCTGGTAAAATAGTTAAACCACTTGTATTTCATTTTTTTGTTTAACTACGTTGGCTGCTCTAGATTTTTTATTTTGAAGGCCATTCAGATTTTTATTTTATTTGAATGTTTTGTTTTTTGTTTTTTTGTGATGTTCTCATTTTTTATTGACTGTTTTAGTCTTTGCCCTTTCGGATTTTGACACTTGAATGCCCCATTGCGGTGTCTTTGCATTATGTATTTTACACTGGATACCAGACGCAAATATATAATTTGTCGTCACGTTTTTTTTTCTTCTAGCATCGTACAGATATCGTTCTCTTTGAGTCTGAAATATACCGAAACGCCTGTTGTTAGCTTCTAGACACATGTAAACAATGTATAACTACTTGTTGTCAGAATCTAGACAGATATAAACAATGTATTACTACACCTGTTGTTAACAACTAGACACATGTAAACAATGCAAAAATACCTGTTGTTAGTAGCAAGACCCAAATAACCAATGCATAACTACACCTGTTGCAAAGACTAGACACATGTAAACAATGCATATCTATACCTGTTGTTCGCAACAAAACACATGTAAAAAGGTATAAATAAACCTGTTGGTAGAATCTAGACACAAAAACAATGTATAACTTCAACTGTTGTTAGCAACTAGACACATGTAAACAATGCACAAATACCTCTTGTAAGCAACAACACCCATATTAAACATGCATAATTACACCTGTTGCAAGCAGTTAGACACATGTAAATAATGCATAACTAAAACTGTTGTTAGCAACTTGACACACGTAAACAATGGTTACCTATACCTAGTGTCAGCTACTAGACACATATAAACAATGCAGAATTATTCCTGTTGTTAGCAACTAGACACATATAAATAATCCATAACTAAACTTTACACATATAGACAATGCATAGCTACACCTGTTGTTAGCCACTAGACACATATAACAATGTATAACTACATCTGTTGTTAGCAACTAGACACATATAAACAATATATTACTACTTCTGTTGTTAGCAACTTAACATATGTAGCAACTAGACACATGTAAACGATGCATAGCTATACCTGCTGTTAGCAACTAGACACATGTAAACAATGCATAAATACACCTGTTGTTAGCAACTAAATACATGTAAACAATGCATAACTACCACTAGTAACCAAAAAATCATCTAAATCGGCCATTTAAGACCTATTTTGGTTGAAAAATACTGAACAAAAATCTGTTCAGACTTATCAAGACTTTCAGTAGAATAATTAGATTTTCCCCTTTCAACGTCGTTTCAGACTCGTTAAGATCGATTAAGGAATTTAAGATTGTACCCTGTCGCGGGTTGTTCAGATGCGTTAAGATCATGTTGGACATGTTCAGATGATTAGTAGATTTAACTGTTAAGATGTGTTCAGATGTTGTCAAGTTTGTTAAGTCTAGGTAAAATGTCAATAATTGAAGTCAAAAATAGTAAGTGTATTTAACAGGGATTGTTTCCCTTAGTAGACTTAAAAAAGACAAGCGAGAAATGTAAAAACTTAAAAAATATGTAAAATTTTCATAATTACAGGTTCTGAATTTTTTGGAAAACAGGAAATATAAATAGATTGAAATTATATAAACATAAACAAATTGGATTAACGAACATATATGAATATTGATGCATGTACATACATTAAAGGAAATAAATAAAAATATAATAAATAAATAAATAAATAAATAAATACTTGGTCTCTGTTTCATTAAAATTATGTAAAAACGAAGAAAGGAGCAACAAAAAGAATCATTAGTAATTTTAAGCCAAGTTTTAAAAAAAAACTCTAGCGGGTAAAAATAAAAAGACAATTTTTGTTTATGGTTACAGATAATTAGTTTTTGTCAGAACTTCAGTGCGCCTGGTGCACCAAAGAATGACAAAGTGCAGTAAAGACACGAAAATGGGAATATATTTTCTCATTTTTGTTTTTGTTTAAGTTATCTATTTTAAAGCAATGTTGGGACATACAAACTTGATGTTGAATAAGATAAATTAAAAGATATTCAAAAATACAAACAAATGTTTTGGTTTTTGATGTACCGGCTGCTCCTTGGGCCAACTGACATGTGCATGAACATTCGTTTCTGTTTAAATACGAGAGTGTCAACTGATTTGAAGTATTTGTCCGTAGGCATAAAATATATAGCGTTTACAACTGAAAATCGTCCCGTGCGGGGCCCGGGAGGCGAATAGGCCCGCAGCAGCGCTAAGCGTGTCGGTAAAAGTCCACTAAAGAGCGCTCAGAAACCTGACATCGGAGTCAGGCCGCTTTGCCCACAAAGCGACTGGGATGTGTGCCCCAGGTGGTTGAATGGGGCAGCCCTGACATCGAGAGATGCGGGGTCGTCAGGCGATAATGCGGAAAACCTGACCGCAAACCATAGTGGTGTACCGTGTTGGGAAAATGTCACGTTCCTCGCACGTTAAAGAACCCTGCTGCAGGTCTCGGTAAGAGTAGGACCATTAGGATCCCCATGCAGGAGGCAAAATTTCCCGTCCCTACCCATTACTCCTTTTTCTAGTGGCAGTCAAAACTCTCCTACCCGATTGGCCTTGTGTCCCCATTTCCTCCACTTCATCATCATCATTTCATGTTCATTGTATCACCAATTTCATGTTCATCTCCCGGATAACTAACTAACTACAACTGAAAATTAAAGAACAAAAACAAAATACGACAATAGCATTTTATTTTAACCAAATTAATTATAATTAATTAGTTTATTATTAGCCGGGTTGCAGCCTAAACAACAAATGCTACGACTAAGCTTCATATATCAAAAATAGGGGATGATTGTGCCCTTCGAAAATTTCATTAGCATATATGCAATTATGTCTGCAGTTTGCTAATTAACTTAATTAATTGATCCGGAAACCCTTTAGTCGTCATTGTTCCGGAACAACACCTATGAACAAGTTTCCGGTGGTCATACTAAAGCGCTAGGAAGCGCTCAAGCGGGTATTTGGCTCCAAAGACAATTATTTCAAATTAATTAGAAACTTACAAAAATTAGTAATTAGGCTCAACGATGTCAATAAATTGACAAAATTGCGTCGCGATTTATTGAAACTTATATGCCATTGGACATAAAGGTGGGGTAACACACAATAAAAGATAATAAATCAAAAACTAATTTAGAGTAAAATAATACCGTAGAACCTTTAATTTGCGATTAGCACAACCACGTACAGTAAGGTCATGCATATACAATGTTTTTATTGTGTGGTCTATTTTTAAAAGCAACGCATGCAACGATTGATTTTTTTCCGCGAATTCGCGGGCTTTTTCTAGTATGTATACTAATAGAAAAAAGATACTGTGCATCACTTTGAAAAATCACAAATTCAAAATTTTATTTAGTATTTGATAAATTTTATCACAGAAGTTTTACAATATCATTTTTCTGAAGATCTTGACAAAAAATTGCCCTTTTAGACCCCTAAAAGATGTTTTGTTTGCAGTTTGAAATCAGGGAGTGTCAATTTGAAATTCACAAAATCACACTTTGGAAATAATGCACATTTTTGAAATTAAGTTTTCTCAGCTGATTTTCACCAAAAACGTTTCTCCTTATAGTGGTTGAAAGTAAACAGGGTAAATTTGGAGTGAAAATCTTGATTTTTCATTTTTGGGTTTAAAAAGTGGTTTTTTGAATCTCAGAAACTGGAATTAAAATTTTTTCGGATTTTTACCCCAAAATGATCTGCATGGTCCACTCGACATTCAGTGAAAATTTCAACTTGATAACTGTATTTTTAACGATTTTCTGATTAAGAGAAATATGGGTACAATTGATTTCCAATAGACATGCACAGTTTCTTTTTTCCATGAGTATATTTAAGAAGGTGTATATATTCGTAGATTGATACATTTCAAATATAATCCGTACAAATATGCCAGTCTCAATTTCGTGTACAAGTCCTATAATATACGATACCAAATATGGTTTATTTTGTATTTATGAAAATAATAAAAATATAGTGCACCAGTAATCTTGTTTGTTTGTCAATTTTGTTTAAGGTTCATCTTTACACTTCGGAAAAAATGACCGATATTTTACGTCTTTTTTCAGTCTATGTGGAGCCTTAACTACACATTCAATTGCTTAATAAGGCGTAGCAGCGTCTAGATAAATATTTTTTGCATAAACTTTTAGTATTTTGCACGTGTACACTTGATCCGTTTTGCCGGTGCATTTTCTTTGCGTTTTTCAGTTCACCCAAATATAGCCAAATACCAACAATGCCCTGTCATTTGGCCTCCACGTGCAAGGCAATTTCATTATTGGTGTTATTAAATCTACGCACAATCGGTTTTATGGAAGGTTACTTAGGGGAAATTCATGCTTTATTTATGGGACAATTCGAACGGAAAGAAAATGAATAGAGAAAACAACAAAAGTTATCTTGTAAACTGGAAAGGAAAATGATCGGCGATTTTTATATCTAGGCGCTACTACACTTTATTTTCTGTTTCTCTGTGTCGTTTAAGTCGTACATAGACTAGAAAAATAGGTCAAATATCTACCATTTTATTCGAAGTGTAACCATGAACCTTAAAATCCTAACGGTAGAAAAAAATGCTTTGCAACCTGGATAAAGCAACGCATGTAAAGATCATGTTGCTGCTGAGAAGACTGGACAACTCTGTGTTTTTGGTACGACTCGGCCGTACGGACGGAATATGGTCCTATATCTTCAATCAAGATCACGTTTTTATTGTTGGGAGGTCTCGGGTGCAAATAATTAATCCATTTGACGTATACTGAACATTGCTGAACAATGAAACATAATTAGCCCAAAATTTGTCTCCTCTCTAGCTATGTTTGTTATACAATGGCACCACCTAGCTATCGAATCTAGCACCACAAACTAGTTACTGCCAATTCAAGAGTAACCTCGGTGTTGTTTATTTAAGGTAAAGCAGATTATTCTTGCTGTGAAATACCCTTGTTTTCATTTTTTAAATCGACACAAGTCAAACCTAACTCTAATTTACCCCCAACAGGTATTACTTCATGTATCCCATGAGCGAGTGAGTGAGTTGGTGTTTTACGCCCGTGCAACGCTATATAGGTGAACATGAAAAAGGTGATAAAATGAACATGAAATGATGATGATAAATGAAATATGGGGTTGGGGTGGGAAACAAAGGAACGGCAAATTTTGAAGAACCACAGAAAAAGGGGAGAGGTGGGTAGGGGCGGAAAATTTAGCCTATGTGGTGCACTACTTGGCGGTTCACAAAGGGGTCTTTTGCGTGCATGAAGCGTGGCACTTTCCACACACGTTGGCCCACTATGGTCAGCGGTCAGGCTTTCTGTATTATAGACCTGACAACCCCCGCGGACGAAGGCCACCCTATTCCGCCACCTAGGGTACACACTTGGTCGCTCTGTGGGCTGAGCACTGACCCGACATCAGAATCCCAAGACCCTTAGTCTACTCTTACGATAAGCTAGGCTCTGCTGCGGCCCTATTCGCCACCCGGGCCCCGCACGGGACTAATGTATCCCAATAAATCAATTTTCTTGACGGAAAAGTAATCAATTCAGTAGACTAGTGAATACTGGCTGAAAATCCCTACTAGAAACCAGGATTTTGCACCATTTTATCCAGATTTTCAAGAGGCCTTAAGCGGCTATCAACCCTCAATTGTTGCTTTGCATAAAAAAATTTGCTGCAATCAGCGCTTCACTCTTGCCTCAAATTATTTACATCCTATGACGGCCATGCTTCCTTTTCCTAATGGAATTTAGTTCATTGAAAGCTCGTGGTGGAAAAAGGGAAAAAAATCTGAGATGTGTAAAGCATATAAATTCACTGTGTAAAATGTATTTAATCATATTTACAAAAATAAGTCATTTGTAAGTAAATAATATTTTTCATTATTGTCATCAAGTCTAGCTAGATCGAAAGAGTATTTATTCATATCTTAAACTTTCCCCCAAGATTGCTAGTTTTAAAAAATGAAATAACAAAAATCAAGAAGAATAGCAGTATGAGCACAAAATACCAACATTTAGTTCAATATGGGATTGTGACTTTAATTCCTGTGATTTTTTCTTGTTTTTTTCCTGTGACATTTTTATCTTCCTATCAAAACTGTGACCTTTTTTCCTGTGACTTTCTATCCGAATCCCGGACCGCTAATTTACATGTATGTGTATACTCTGTACTATATAGATAGCATAATTTCTGTTCTAGTGAACTATCTAATCTTTTCTTTAACCTTAATTTTTTATGTGTTATAGTTTGTTTGTTTGTTTTGAGTGTATGTCTTGTTTTGATCGGGCGTAAAACATCAAACAATTATAGCCGAAGGGTGTCTAACTCAAGCCCTTTTCGTCTTTTTATAGGACTTCGGCGGAGTAAGGCTTTAACTCGTGCAATGCCGATTATTCTCCGCTATTCGCTGTCCAGTTCACAAACCTTTCAAGGATGCTAATTAATTTCCTGATAAAAAATTTCAATAAATCAATACATGTAAAAAATTATAATTTGACAACCGACTTCCTATTGTATATCAGCAGGGAACCAGTCTATACCGGCCTTTTTCTTCAGATAACAGCGGGTTTCAAGCCTATGTGGCCCGGCTGAGACTATTTGAAAAATACTATCAAAACTTTAAATTCGGAGCTTTTGTGACGCAATTATTATACTTCTAATTACCAGGTTTTTTTTTTCTATGATAAGAACCAAAAGGTGCAGCTTTCAAAATATCAATATACATTTTTATGATAAGCCATCTTTAATCTTACCCTACCCCCAACAACAAAAAAAACAACAATAAAACATAAAGCAGTTCGATCAACCATAGATATAAGAAGTATAATAAGAGTCTATATTTCTTCCATGATATAATATACATAGATAATAAAAAGCTCTGGACACACATCTGAGGCAGATGATATTCGCCGACTTTTTATCACCCACTTGATATTCGGGCGTTCTTCATGGCGTTAATTTTCGGAAAACGTAGAAAATATTTGGAAAATAAAAGAATTTTCAATGATATATATAAAAAAAATACATTTTACAGCAGAAATTTATCCATGGAGAATACTTAGGGTTTTTTCGTCCCCAGTTTTTTTTTCCAAAATAATGCAAAGGTTTTTTTCTAAACATTTTCCAATTCTGCACGAAAAGAAGCTGCCGTGTAGATTATGTTGTCTGCATGTTGAAATGTATGTGTTTCTCTGCTTTATGTTTTGGGTTTTTTTTTTCGCTAGGTGCTAAAAATCCCAAACCCCATGCTAAAAATACAGCAGTAAAAATACATAGTCTTTTTTCCGCATACCTGTAAAGAATATATTGTTTAGGATTTAAAAATTGCAAAAAATATAAATATCATTTCAAAGACGAAATCTCTGCGACTTGAACCCAACAACCAAGCTCATGTAAAAATGACCAACACTTAAACATAGACCTGTATATGAGGGTATAGCGGAGAATAACCGGCTACAGCTAACACTGGAATTCTGATGACAGTCCGTAAAATCTATTCCACACTAATTAAAGCTTGTGAGGTTTTCTCTACAATCTTAATAAGAAAACAACATTGCAAAGTAAAAAAATATTACGTCGGACATAATAAGTATTTGCCTTTTGGAGTAAGGAATTCATTGTGTTCTACACGATCGCTTCATTTAATAAAGTATATTTATAAAATGAAATGTTCTTTTATAAATGAATTGTCCCGTGTACATGTATACATGAAAGAAAGAAGGGCTCATTGTATAAGTTTTTGATTTCATTTATGAAGATACAAAACCATACATGTCATATTGATAGTAATAATTGCAGTTTGTGATATTTTTTTATATTCTCTCGATAAAAAGGGTAACATTCAAATGAATATTTGAAGATTCGACGCGCTTCTACTCTTATATGACTGGTGTCACTAGATTGCCATATGTTACTTCTAATAAGTCAACTTGGTCTCATTTATAGGAAATTACAGAAAAAAAGGTAATCTCAGTTTAATGGAACATTTATCCAGGTTTCTTTCCCAGCAAATTATATTTTCTTATGGCGTATTGATATAATTGTGTCAGTTTTCCTCCACCGATTTTTATCAAATAAACTTGAGCAAATATGTCTTCTCATGCTGTGTTTGGTTACTTGCATCCGTATACCTTATCATCAAGAGGTTACATGTAATTACTTAATTATTACACCACTGATAAGACCAGTCATCGATAATCTAAGATTAATTATCATGTACCCTCGATTTTCATTAGTTTGTCGGCGAATATCATCTGCATTAAAGATATCGCAACGCAGTACCGCGCGTTTGATATATCAAAGGAAACTGTGGGGTGCGCGGCGTGGCGCAAACTTCGACCTTTATCTATCTATATTATCTATAATATGATAATGGCTCTGCCCTAAAAGCTCGCGAAGATACAAAATCAATATAATAGGTGCAACCAAAACTAGGTTTAACCTTAATTGGATCTGGAAAAAATGTCAAAATAGCATCAGCTGGATCAATAGCTAAGAGGGTCCACTTTTGGATAAAAATTTAATAATTTATTTGAAAAATGTATTATCCGTAAAAACGCCAAAATATGGTTTCCGGCCGGGACAACATCATCCATAACTTAATCGATCCTTCAGTCACATCATATCATTCAACAAGCAGACGACATCAAAATGTCACCGCTCTTCTGCCAGGTTTTGTTATATTTTTTGTATACCCGTATCTATAATTGCCAAGTACTGTCTGCAAAAAATTGATTTAGAAAGCTGGTGGAAAATGACGACGTATCCAAATGATCATTTAACTTTGTCAGTTTGAGGGACCACATAGGATAAGGATGGATTAGGATTTTATTTTCAGATCAGGTAGGACCAAATTACCATACATATATAGAAAAACAGCTGCTGATCACTTTATTTTAATGAATCTGTGTTATGAAAAGTTCCGAAAATTGATTGACAGAACTCCCACCATTTTTCTTCGCATGACTATGCACTATGGGTAAAAGGTCACGAATTCTCGCGAGAGAAAGCCATATTTCTGTAAAAACAAAACAACTAGTGTTCGTTCGTTAGATAGTTATTATCTATTGAGAAAGTTATTGCCATTAATAACAAGAAAAGGTTTTGTTTTGTTACCGTTTGTAAATAAATAAGCAAAAACAAAGACTCGCTAACGCGAGACCCAGTATTTTCGTAAATTCCCAATGCATTCCGAGTAGCGAGACAGAATTTATTTTCAACCATCGTATTTTGAGTCTCGTGCAATTTGGCAGACTCTGTACAATAGTGAGCTTCGCTTCGCTCGCATATTAATAGACTTTTTTTTAGATTTTATTCTTTTCACAATCTACTACATGATAAGTTTTTTGTTATAAACTTAAACAATAAACAGTGTATTATTTCATTATTGAATATTTCATTTTTCTGTGATGCTATGGGGGAATGGGTGGGGGGGAGGACAAATCGTAAAAAAAATTTACGGAATATTGCCGAGTTGGATTTAAAATTACAAATTAACAATACTTTCGTTTCTATCCCCAATATTTAAGCAAGTTTCAGGTAGATAGAATAGATAAAGATAATAAAACAAGAAACGTAACATGATGCGAAACAATAAAAATAAAAAGGAGATAGCAAAATGTTTTTAACTGCAGTCCAAGAAATAGCGTATTCAGGTCGGAATTATATCCCAATATTTTTGAAACCGTCCCTATCTGATGATCACTAAAAACAGGTATATGGTATGTGTTACATAGTATATATTTTAAGCACCCTTCGGGTAGATAGATAAAAATAATAAAGCAGTAAACGTAACAATAAAAAAATGAAAAGAAGTTTGCAAAATGTCCAACTGCAGTCAAAGAAATAGCGTTTTGGGAATTTAAAAATTACAGGTCCAAATCCATTATTTTCAAATATTTTATATAGGTTATGTTACAAAATTTGCCAAAATTCACAGGACCGAAACGATTTTAACAGGCCAAAACCTGTCGGACTGGTGCTAATTTGTAGACTGCAACTGACACTTAAAACTACACTAAAAACTTTGGTAAAGATACAGGCTCTAAATACAAGAATGCTACACGTAGCCACATAGGATCGATGAACATTTAGGAGATGATAAAATGAACATGACTTGAATTGATGTGGTTCACTTTTTATGGTTCATTTTTATGTTAGGCAAAATGAAAATAAAAAACAGTACCAGTACGGGTAAATGAGCAAAACAGTGGAACAATAATGTTTTATTGAGTGACTGAGTTATTTGGTGTTTACCTCCTCCTCTTTTTATATGTTTAATGATAGTGGCAAAGGGGACATTAGAAATATGTTTTCCAACACGAAACACGGGGCAAAAATACGGACAAAACTAAAACGAAAACGTGAGAAATCACACTGAATCACGAAAGCATCCAAAAATAGACCGTCGAAAACGTTGCACGAAAATAAACATAAATGTATCATCCTTTCATTTTTGATAGGCAAAATAAAAAAAAACAGTAAGGGAACGGGCCGGGTTAATGAGCAATCAGTGAGTACATTATGATATATGTTTGAGATAGTCAGTTAGTTGCACAATATGGGTTATATATGGGCAATAGACATTAAGGACACAATATGGGTTATATATGGGCGATAGACAATAAGGAGATAATGTAAGAACATAAATTGATGAGAAATATATCAGGAGGTGTTGTGGTAAACAAAGGAACAATGAATGTTGAAGACCACTTGAAATATGGAAATGGAAGGAAACACTACTTGGTGACCAACCAAAAGAAAAATATTTAATTTATGTGCGTCTGTATTTATGTAAGCCCATTATTGTCAGCATTCAGGTTTTTCAGTTATAGAGTCTATAGTCAGGCAAGTTTCCCCGCGAATTCGTGGGTGCTTTCTAGTGTATATTGTATCTATGGATCAACCCACTCACTCAATTTAATTTAAAATGTAGCGTAAGTATTGGATAAAGAATCATTGGAGGATCATTTAATATGACTGAGAGAAAAGACCAAACAAGGAAGACAAAACATAGAAATGTGCATGTAATTAAAAAGAAAATTATAAGGAATGTAAAAGCAGCATAGTTGTAATTTATTAATACATATATTAATTAATGGAAGGGGGGTCAGTATAGGCTCAGCTATAAACTTCATATACTAGTATATTGAATAAATTTGATTTGACTGCATATACTCCACTAGGAGGTTAAAATGATTATAGTTCGTACAGCCCAAAAAACCACGGATAATAAGTTAATTTGTGAACCGCTTTGAGACGACTAAACTGTTGTGAAAAACGGTATATAAGAACCTCAAATTATTATTATTATTATCATTATAATTATTATTATTATTATTATTATTATTATTAAATATTTTCACATTTTTTTGGCGGGATGCTTCTTTGACATTTGACGTTCATTTGTTTGTTTGTTTGTTTGTTGCTTGTTTTATGAATTATGTAGACCCATTCAGGACACAGCACCCAAATCACAGACCCATGTATGTCCTGCAAAACGGACCTATGTACGATCACAAACCAGAAGGAAAACGAACCAACTCACAAGACAGGCCAATGTACCCTCAACGCAACATATATAGACCAATGTACCAAGAGAGTGACGAAATCCTTCCCCAAAAAATTCACACTATCTGGAACCCTTACCTATGGTGACTGACAATTAAGAACTCTTACCTGAAATGAGTTAATACTAGTTGGAACAATTACCTGTGTGGGATATAGCCAATCATTTACCCAGTTTCACATTAGCAACCCTTATCTTTGGAACATACAATGCTGAATCTTAGCTGAACCTACACACACTGAGAGAGAAAAACGGAGATGGGGTGAGAAATAAAGTAACTGTAAAAGACAACTGGATAAGGGGAGAGGTTGGTAGGGGCAAAAAATTTAGCCTATGTGGAGCATGAAGCGTGGCACTCTCCTCACATTGGCCCTCTATGGTTTGCGTTCAGGTTTTCCTAATTATGGCCTGACGACCCCGGTATTCATTATGACAGGGCTGCCCCATTCAACCAACTGGGGCGCACACCCCAGTCGCTTTATGCGCTAAGCGGCCTGACCCGATGTCAGGTTTCAGAGCCTTTTTAAGTGGACTGTTACCTACATGTTTAGCGCTGCTGTGGGCCTATTCGCCTTCCGGGTCCCGCACGGATCTGTGACGTTTATCATCTGTCTCAACAATTGGATAATAATATATCTGTGACCAGCGGCGGAATACACATACTCTGCCAACATCTATAACTAGCTGTATGTCTCCAACCAAGATTTTAAAACTACCATAAGTAGCTTTCATTAAAACCTTGGTCACAGGCTGTTACAGGCTATCGTTAACACTTGCAAACTGGAGACAGTTAAAAAAATTACCCGTGCGTGACTATTCACAATAGAATATAGGACAAAAGGTAGAAATGGTAAGCATCAGTCTAAACCTAGTCTGTTGTCTACGTTTTTCTCATATTGTTCTCCTTTTCAAAATCATACACCGTTATTTTTTGGACTGTCTTCAGTTTGCCAGCGGTAGATTATATATAGCCGATAATATTCTCCTTGGATGACAAGCCTGCTATTACTCAATAAATTGATTACAACGTTCACGTGTAGCGTTTTATTAAACATATTTTATTTTGAGGCTATCAATTTAATTCAACCGGTTAAACCTGCAGTGGCGGATCCTAAAAAGGGGTTGCAGGTTGTGGAACCGCCAAAAAATGTCTTATGCGTTTCCTTCAATTTGAAGAACAGGAAGGAATGGGGGTTATCTTTTTATGTTGATATATAAAATGAATACTAATAAATCATTTATTATTACATTTTGACTTTAAATAGTAGATGGGACGGGTCAACACAAAGGGCGGGGGTTTCCAGGCCAGTTTTGAAAAAAATCTGCATAAGAATTACAAATTGTTTCGGGGGAAAAAGGGAGGGGGTTCTGGGATCTTCCGTCGCAATTAAATCAAAACATTTATCTTGATGAAAGTTTACACAATGCAATGCAGCCGTGGATATATTGTGCAATAATCCATTTAATGAATATGCCGAGTCTAAATGTTCGGATGTGTATCTGTCTTACTATTAACGTCCTCATGTTTTTATTATATAGCATGCTGCAGAAAGCTGCGGTAGTTGTGTATTCTGTCGCTTTTCTGTGGTAAACATTTTATAGACGAAACTTAGGTTTAAAGGTGCCAGGTCCGAATTTCCCGCAACTGTTTCACCCGCAACAACTTATATTTGATATTGAACTGTATATAACAGATTTAAAATCATCATTTTTTAATGTTCTTGCATCCCACCATGTTCTTTGGTGTAACTGTTTACAGTTAGTTAATTAGTGTACCGGTAATTATAGAGTAACATACGACCACCACTGCCTGTCGCGTTTATGTTGGATACTCCTGTTTGTATATTCACAGAAGATAAAGACTTAGTGTAGTTATGGTATATAAACAACATCTATAGCATTTATATTAAAATACAAGCCGGTCTTTAACAGAAGAAGGTCACGAAATAAAATAAAACATAAAGTTGACGTTCTACAACTTTGTTTTAAGTCAAATGATTTCATTAGCGCACATGCATTGACACAAAACAAGAACCGAGTTAAAAAATCAAGCAATATGATTTAAATTACTAATGATTGGAATCGTTTACGTTCTAGTTGCTCAAAGACGCATGCATGCATTTAATATAATTATAATTTACATTCGCAATAAAAAATATAAATATAATTTAACTCGCGTAAGATCGCGAGGATTTCATTAAATTAAATTTAAGCTGACATCACGCACGGCTCCACCCACTAAAGTAACAAGTAATGACCAAATTTAAAATGAAAGTAATCGAAGAATCTTGTCAATATAAATGCCCGAAATCTGTAGACCTAACCTGAATAATTCGGTCGTTTTATTTCCCTCCCTGTAGTCGCTACTTGTTTTACAGAAGTATACAAATACGGATATGACTTGTCTTGATAGTACAAAGGGATGTAACTCTGATTATCTTAACACATCTTAACACGGTCCAAACGAATCTAAATTCAAATAAATGTTATCGATCCGATAATTACTGAAGTAGTCTTGACAGATCTTAACACTAATTAACGTACGATGGTCTGAACAAACTGAATTTGTCTGAACGGATCTGAACCGACTGTAATGATGATTGAACTGAATATAAACTGAATATCTTAAATTATCTGAACGAGAATCGGAAAAGATTTGTTCAGTTAAAAAGTATCTTGTTTGGCCACTTCAGACTATTTATGGCTTACTAGTGTACACTTGTTGTTGGCAACTAGACACATGTAAACAATGTATACATGTTACTATACATGTTGTTAGCAACTAAACACATATAAACAATTCATAACTACAACTGTTGTTTGCAACTAGACACATGTTAACAATGCACGACAACTGACATAAATTCCACTCTTCGAAATAATAAGATAATGGTTACTTAATATAAATTAAATTGATTTTTGACCATTCAAACTTTATTGTTAATCAAAACCAAAATAAAAAATAGCAAGAAGCAAAGAGGCACCAGTGGGGCGGGGCATTCGAGTGTCAAAAGTCCGAAAGTATTCATCAAATAAACCAATTATCATCATTTTTTTTATCTATTTTTTAGATTTTCACCGTTACTTCTCAAAGGAGGGCACAACTCCAGATCGTCTGAACTAACAAAAGGTTTGTGTACCAAATGGTTGTAGAAATTGATAATATCATTAAGGCTTTGTTTTTGTTAATTTGAAATGCTTCAAATCATTGAATAGGATAAAGATCATTAAAATTACTCTTTCTTAATGTGGTCATGGCTAAAAGAAGAAAATATAAAATTTTAGAAAGTGGGTTACTAACACTGATACTCAAACAATTTTCATATACACGAAGGATGACTGCTTTGTTATCCCCGCGCTAGCGAAAGCGCGGAGATAATGTTTTGCTGTTCGATGTACGTATGTACGTACGTCCGTACGTATGGCGTTAATGTCCAGAATAATCTCTGTAACCACTAGGAGTAGAAAGATCAAACTTGGGTCATTGATTGCATTGTGGATGGGGACTGTGCCGGAGGTTTCTAAATTTTGATAATGCCCCTAGGGGCTGGGCTGCATAGGTAGCCTAAGGGCACATTATTCCTTCGTCACGCAACTCCTCCCAGGTTATTTGGAATACCGAACTAAAACTTGGCTCAGTAGTTGCACTATGGATGTAGATTCTGCCGAAGGTTTCGGAATTTTGATGATGCCCCTAGGGGCTGGGCTGCATAGGGCTACATAAGGGCACATTCCTTCGTCACGCAACTCCTCCCAAGTTATTTGGAATACCGAACTGAAACTTGGCTCAGTAGTTGCACTATGGATGTAGATTCTGCCGAAGGTTTCGGAATTTTGATATGGCCCGTAGGGGCTGGACTGCATAGGTAGCCTTAGGGCACATTCCTTCGTCACACAACTCCTCCCAGGTTATTTGGAATAACGAATTGAAACTTGGCTCAGTAGTTGCACTATGGATGTAGATTCTGCCGAAGGTTTCGGAATTTTGATATGGCCCGTAGGGGCTGGACTGCATAGGTAGCCTAAGGGCACATTCCTTCGTCACACAACTCCTCCCAGGTCATTTGGAATAACGAATTGAAACTTGGCTCAGTAGTTGCACTATGGATGTTAATTCTGCCGAAAGTTTCGGAATTTTGATAATGCCCCTAGGGGCTGGGCTGCATAGGGCTACCTAAGGGCACATTCCTTCGTCACGCAACTCCTCCCAAGTTATTTGGAATACCGAACTGAAACTTGGCTCAGTAGTTGCACTATGGATGTAGATTCAGCTGAAGGTATCGGAATTTTGATATGGCCCCTAGGGGCTGGGCTGCATAGATAGCCTAAGGGCACATTCCTTCGTCTCGCAACTCCTCCCAGGTTATTTGGAATACCGAACTGAAACTTGGCTCAGTAGTTGCACTATGGATGTAGATTCTGCCGAAGTTTTCGGAATTTTGATAATGCCTTTGGGAGCTGGGCTGCATAGATAGCCTAAGGGCAAATTATTCCTTCGTCATGCATAATTCTTTACATATACATTTGATAGTACTAGTAATGCTCATTATAGTCATACAGTTTATTTCTTTCAATTATTTGCCCTATACTTTCAAACACCAGAGTAGCACGGGGATATGCAGCGTGGCTGCTTTGACTAGTTTATTATCACTTGATGTTTAAAGAGGTCACACTGTCAGAATTAATGAATATTTATATCTAAATAGGCTTATAAATGTGAGTGCTTACATTGTACGGGAGTACCGCATACACAATTTACCTGAAACTCTGTTCCTACAGCTAAAATTATTCTTTTAGCTAACAATGGTGAATATAGGGTCAAATACGTTTATACGTTCAGTAAAAAGGTCGCAGTAGAGAACACTTCTAAGATCACACACGTAAATAGAATAGGGCTTCACATATCTTTAAACTATAAAAGAGGGGGGTAGGAGGGGTCTGATCCCGGAATCCCGAACTAATTTTTACAAAATCCCGTCATCCCGACTTAAAAAAGAGAAATCCATAAGCCCGGTCAAGTTGATAAAATCTTATCCCGGAATCCCGAACTTAAATTGTTCAAATCCCGGAATCCCGAGCTTAAATAGGGCCAATCCCGGTGCCCCGAAAAAGGTCCTACCCTCCCTCATAAAAGTAGTTTTAAAATCTAGTGTAAATGATAAATATTAAAAAGTATACAGTTTATTATACTATAATAGCTTTTTTGACCTTTTTACAATTTAGGTTCATGTATACGTTTACCTCAAATTGGCTTAAATTTAGATCGATTTTTTAGTTTGTGTACAGCAAAGACTGCATATAAAATTCAAAAAGAAACCATAGCAGGACCTAGATATATTACTTTCTTATCTATTTCTATTAATATCTTTATGATTTAGTCCATTATCTTTAAGTTCTGCTTTTTACCCGTTTTTGAGCAAAGCCTATTTAAGGTTAATATCACTAACACCCTTACACGTGGCCTAAACATTTATGGGACATTTAATCATAATTCAAACAAAAGTGTTCACCAATATGTCAGTTGAGAGGTACAATAAGGATATTTTGTCCTTATTCAAAATACAATTTGAAGGCATAAAAACTGTACCAACAAAACTGTGCTATCTTGAAAAAAAAATTATGTGTGGATATAATAAGGTGTGTCCATATTTAGGTCCTACTATAAGTTATTTGACCATATGATATGCCGTTTGAGCTGTACATTTACTAAGATTCCCCTCAAAAGAGTTCAAACTGCCCTGATGAACCTTAAGTAATGAAGGTTTATAACAAACCCTAACCATGTGAAGTACCTTTTTGCATCGAGCTCTGTCTTGGAAAATGTAGATAAAGGTAACCAAAAAATTATCCAACTTGGAGGATCGATCTCAAATTGCCGAGAGAAAAGACAAAAGAATGCAGACATATCGGAGAAATGGAGGACAAACTTCGAGATTTAACGTCACGCGTTGTTGACTGCTTTTCATGTTTTTGGTGTTTTTGCGTGTGTTTGTTAATGCTGTGCTCGTCCGTGTTTGCTTGTCATGCTTTGCCCTTTCAACCAATCAATCAATTAATCAACCAATCAACCAATGGATGTCACATTTTGGAGATAGATTTTCTAATTGTTATATTGTTTAACCGATGAATAACCACGCGAAATCGCAAAAATCGAACGACTGTATAAAGCGAACTCAAGTTGTACTTTTAGAACAGCTGATTCATGAATTCATTAAGGCCCCTCCCTTTTAACGTCATTAATAAAAATGTCATATTTCATAGAATATTATATTTGAAAACGATAGGTTAATTTGATATTTTTTAATTACTTTAAACCACTGATATGTACATATATACTGTAATGAATATCATGTCCACATGTAATTGAGACAATGTCAAATACATAAATTAATTATTGTTCTACATTGTAACTATGAAATAAACATCTCGACTGCTACCACATGGTTGTGCGGCGTTTTGTTTTTTTTTCTTCCCTCGAATATGAATATCAAATCGCTATAAATAACAGTTAATTTGGCTTTAAGGGGAGCCCCAATGTATTCGTAGACCGATTCGGGACTTCGAAGTCTCAGTTGTTCATAAATGTTGGTTTGTCATCAAGTGTGTATTTGTTGCCTTTACTGGGTTTGACTCATTTTAAACGAATCTTTGGTAATGCACCAAAGCACAGTTTTAGTATAATTTTAGTCGACATCATTATAATAGACCTAGTCGAGGGCAATTTTCAAAAACTGCAATCTCGAGAGCTTGTAGCTTAAGGACCAGGTGATCAATCCAGCTGGCTCATGGGAGCCACTTGTTCTTTCTATTTTGTAATGCAGTTTACCAAAATAAACGACTTGTATCAAAATTAGAAAACAAAACAATAAGACACCACAAAAAGGGTGAGCACCCTTCAACTTTATTTACTGTAAATATAAAGTCTGGAGTGACACAAGTAATTTAAAATCAGATTCGCATAATGATGATTTGTGCGCATACCACTGATTAACATCATATACCGGTATATGTAAAATGAGGTTAAACGGCATATGAAAGAAGCAAATGTGTTCCAAGGGGGCATTCAAACTTCATTATTAAAGACACATTCGGTAGATAAAAATGATCACAACGAAACAAACCATATAGAGCGATAAGCAACGTGAACTCAAGTCAAAACAAGAGTTTCACTGGAGATGAGATAATTTCTCGAAATGGCCATGTGGAACACCAAATTTTTGACTTTTAACTTTTACTTTGCTGTGGTCTCGCTTTTGACTTCTTTATTGATAATAAATTAATTCATTTAATAATTCCCCGAGGGAAATCACAAGCCTGGTAGTCAGACTTGTCTGACACGAATTACCATAAAATTTCTAATATATTGTCGCTGAAAGTTCCGATTGTTAAATTCAAAATTGATAAAAACACCAGGTTTCTTTCCTTGTAATGCACATGGACGATATCCTCGGTGCTGGATTTTGCTTCCTTGTTCGAACGTTTTGGCTTTGAGTACTTTTCGTTTTCAACTGTTTTGGATTTTGACCTTCCAATGTTTTGGTTTAAATGCTACTGATGAGAGGTTACTCCTTGAAATGTCGATATATAGCATATCAAAATTATCCGTTTATACCCGCGTTTTGGTATTTGTAATTTTGAAACCACTGGGCGATAACCGCTGCTGGTGGACCAGAGGTCCCCGAGGGTAATCACAAGCCTGGTAGTCAGACTTGTCTGACACGAATTACCATAAAATTTCTAATATATTGTCGCTTAAATTTCCGATTGTTAAATTCAAAATTGATAAAAACACCAGGTTTCTTTCCTTGTAATGCACATGGACGATATCCTCGGTGCTGAATTTTGCTTCCTTGTTCGAACGTTTTGGCTTTGAGTACTTTTCGTTTCAACTGTTTTGGATTTTGACCTTCCAATGTTTTGGTTTAAATGCTACTGATGAAAGGTTACTCCTTGAAATGTCGATATATAGCATATCAAAATTAACCGTTTATACTCGCGTTTTGGTATTTGTAATTTTGAAACCACTGGGCGATAACCGCTGCTGGTGGACCAGAGGTCCCCAAGGGTAATCACAAGCCTGGTAGTCAGACTTGTCTGACACGAATTACCATAAAATTTCTAATATATTGTCGCTGAAATTTCCGATTGTTAAATTCAAAATTGATAAAAACACCAGGTTTCTTTCCTTGTAATGCACATGGTCGATATCCTCGGTGCTGAATTTGGCTTCCTTGTTCGAACGTTTTGGTTTTGAGTACTTTTCGTTTTCAACTGTTTTGGATTTTGACCTTCCAATGTTTTGGTTTAAATGCTACTGATGAGAGGTTACTCCTTGAAATGTCGATATATAGCATATCAAAATTAACCGTTTATACCCGCGTTTTGGTATTTGTAATTTTGAAACCACTGGGCGATAACCGCTGCTGGTGCACCAGAGGTCCCCGAGGGTAATCACAAGCCTGGTAGTCAGACTTGTCTGACACGAATTACCATAAAATTTCTAATATATTGTCGCTGAAATTTCCGATTGTTAAATTCAAAATTGATAAAAACACCGGGTTTCTTTCCTTGTAATGCACATGGTCGATATCCTCGGTGCTGGATTTGGCTTCCTTGTTCGAACGTTTTGGTTTTGAGTACTTTTCGTTTTCAACTGTTTTGGATTTTGACCTTCCAATGTTTTGGTTTAAATGCTACTGATGAGAGGTTACTCCTTGAAATGTCGATATATAGCATATCAAAATTAACCGTTTATACCCGCGTTTTGGTATTTGTAATTTTCATATAGTCGAAACCAGTATGTGTTTTACCTTCTTCATCATTATTCCCTAATCAACAGAATACTACTGGGAAAGTGATGGGTACGGAAGGGGATCAACGGGTCAAACCACTACTCAAACCTGCAGTAGTGTTCGAGGAGTGAGGACCGTAACATTTACCACACGCTGTGAACCAATAAGGACAAGAATGTAAATGAAAATGTTAAATGTTACAAAAAATATATTTTTGTACTAATTGATAGAAATATTTCCTTTGTCAGAAATGTTTACGGAATCTCGTTTTATACTTTTATTGCAGAGGAAAATGCTGAAGGTAAAAGACTTAAAAGAATGTCTGCTGAAAACCCAGCATATACAAAAGAATCGGCTATTACAGGTATGTGAAATTACCACTTATGGAACAAGTTACTTTTAGACTGGACAAACTTTACTTGACAAGTACTAAACTCTCTGAACTCGAAAAGTGTCTGAAAGAGTATTTTAGGACATTTAGTATTACCTGTTGAAATTGACCTTTAACTTTTATCACCTATCTGAACGATTAGTATGTCAAAATCGCTTTGACATCATAGCGACACATACTAATTCATTGATTGTTGTTTGCTTAATGTCCCGTCGGCGATATTTCGGCCATTATCGAAAATTAAAGCTGCCGAAAAGGGTAAAGTACGATTTACATTTTTCCAGGAAAGAATCTCTAATTTAAGTATTATTCCACATAACGATCAGGCAGCGGGTGGCACATTGATGTATTCCAATTCGAGATTTTGGGGGTATAGATGCATTCATTCAACCATAAAAATAAGTTCAATGCAGTTTTTCATTTGAAAATATAGTTGGTTCTTTGATATTTTTTGGCTGGTTATATTGGGAAAATTATGGCAGGAAATTTTCCCGTACTTTTCACCGTACAATGTTACTAAATTTTGATTGGTAATATCTCCCAAACCTAAGATTGACATACATATTTAGCAGTCAAGCAAAGTTTAGTGGTGTTGCTTTACTTAGTTCCACTGATATTCTGTATGTGTATTTGTTACATGTATCAATCTGTCATTCAATGAGGCATTCGAATATAACAAGAATATGTCCAAAAGACATAATGCCCATCTCGCAACATTAATTTTTTCCGCAATCACTAAAGCATCAACATGGTTGCTATTAAGGTACTTGTCAGTCAGAAGCAATGGACTTTAACCTAACCATTCTTCTATGAGTGGTCATTCATGCGGAAAATATAGATCACAGCCAGCATCCGAAGCATACATTGTTCTAAGCATCACTAGGTGCACCTACCATACCAATATAGTTGATGTGGCACATGTCCGTAAAATGGAATGGACTTTAACCATTCTTCTATAAGTGGTCATTCATGCGGTAAATATAGGTCACAGCCAGCATCCGAAGCATGGATTGTGCTTAGCATCACTAGGTGCACCTACCATAACAATGTAGTTGATGTGGCACATGTCAGTAAGTATGCATGGACTTTAACCATTCTTCTATAAGTGGTCATTCATGCGGAAAATGTAGGTCCCAGCCAGCATCCGAAGCATGGATTGTGCTAAGGATCACTAGGTGCACCTACCATAACAATATAGTTGATGTGGCACATGCCAGTAAGTATGAATGGACTTTAACCATTCTCCTTTAAGTGGTCATTCATGCGGAAAATATAGGTCACAGCCAGCATCCGAAGCATGCATTGTGCTCAGCATCACTAGATGAACCTACCATAACAATATGATTGATGTGGCATTCGTCAGTAAGTTGGAATTTGGAAATATGGGATTTGGGACGGACAGACGAACGGACGGACGAACGGACCCGAACACTATATACCCCTCTACTTTCGTAGATGGGGCATAAAAAATCGATAGGACTGAAATAACTGACAAAAATACCAGTTTGCAATGAAAAAAGGAAACCACAACATAAAATTAATTGCAATCTATATGGAACCAGATTTAAATGCAAAACTAATACTAGCCATTGCCTAGAAGTTGAATTGATGAATTTATAACAGATTTTGGCCTATAACTAACGCATTAATTCTAGCAATCATTGCAAAAGCTTTTTTAGACTTCAGTAACTCGATTGATTTAAAGCATCATTTTCATAACCATCATCATATCGCATCGTTTTGTTGTGTAAAGAAATCCCTAGAGTATTCAGATTGAATATTATACCATACATGACACTAATGGTCTTAAGCTTTGTATTATAGTTAGTGACAAACAACCCACAAGAGACATTTTCAAATCAAACAAGTCATTTCTAATCATTTATCTTAGTAATATATCTGTCACGCTGCAAAATCTGATATTTGCATTGAGACTTTTCACAGAATCAAATATATTGGAAAGGTCAAATATATAACATCTAATATAGATCAACGTTGTCCTTAAATTAAGTCTATTTGAAAAATAAAATCTATATGATAATAGAAAATAAAAAAGCAAATACACCAATGGTGCATTCAAGCGTCAAATGTCCGATTGGACAATGCCAAAGCCAGTAAACACGAAGGAGAACAGCACGAGGAAACACAAACCACAAAACAACAAACCAAACAAACAACAATCAACGTCGCAAACTCAAGTCGTAACAAGAGTGAACTCGGGTGCTCCGGAATAGTAAGTAGTTACTGCCTGGTATAGCACAACCGTCGCTCTGCTAATTTCTAATTCAATGTGTTAAATCCGGTAAAGGAAGACAAAACAAAACCCTAGACTAAACAACATCTGCATTAATCTGAGAGATAGAGATAGAAAAGATGTCAATGAGCGCATGATATCTTCCGTAAAATTTCTTGAGTGAAGACAGCAGCCGAGGAGCAACATAACACTGTGTTAGCAATTTTGTGTGTGTCATTAACTGTTTTCTTATATTTTGTGCTAATTTCAAGGAATAAGCTCTCATGAGCACCACTAAAATAAAAACTATTGGAAGGTCGAAAAGACGTACATGTACTCTTTACCCAAAATGTTTGAAAAAAAATTCTGGTTTAAAACTGCTTTTAGAAATGTTTTAACAGGAGAAAATTTTCACTGTTCACTTTGGTAAAAACAATCCTTATATTTTTCCTTATACTTTTTGAAAATGTTTAGAGTGGTTAATTTCAGTCTTTACTTTAGTCAAAGTGTGTCAGTCATATTGTTTACATCAAGTTTCAATCAATTTTTTACCTTAAGGCAATTTAAAAAAAATGTTATTTGATTTATCATTGAATTTGATATCAACGAAGAATTAACTTTCTTTTAGGTATTAGATACATGGTTAAGTGGTTTAAATGGCCCTAGAAAACCACTTAAATAGTTCTCACAAAAAAGAAGAAAGATATACATATCGAGTGTTGCAAATCGAAAAAGGCAAACACAAATTAGTAGATATAGAATCCTCACAAAAACAAATGAAACAACATACAAAATTATACACCGCAATCACCATCAACTTGCACTTAAGTCGAAACGAGAACTCAGGTGCTCCGGAAAGATAAGAAGTTCCTGTTTGCCCAAGCACACCCGTCACATGCCAAACGATCGATATAGTGTGGGTAAAGTCAAGTAAAGGACGACTCTAATAAATCTCTGCGACAAAGAAACATTTGTGCTTATCTGTGAAATAGAAAAGCATTTATAATTAGCTTATACTGTTAGAGTTTTTGTCTTTACATTTCCATTTCTAGACACTTCTGAATGCGGTAACAGCAGAAGCTGCTACAGGTAATTATATTAGATATAGCATGCAAAAATTTAGATACCAGTTTTTATATATTTATGTTTTGTGTTGGCTTAACGTGACCACTAGACCCCATAATGGCATTATATTTTTGTTATAGAATTAGGCAAAACATTTACATTTGTAGATAGCCTTTAACTGCGAAATTTCAACCACTGTACACTTGTGTTATTGAACCTTTAATACAAAACAATAATGAAATATACATGCACAACCCTGGAAAAGAAAACAACATCTTATTTTCTCAAGCTTTTACCAGATAGATGACACATGTATACCACATTAATAATTTGCAGAAATGGACCAAGGGGCTGTGAACATTTGAGATGTAACTATTTTCTGAGCTACAAGTATCTGATGGATAAAAAGAGTGTAGATATAGAAATCAGTGGTCAGTCCGATGGATGGATTGCCATAGGGTTTTCCTCGGACAGAACCATGGTAACATATGACTGTATATAATGTTAAGGAATAATCTATATGACATTTTACGACTTGAAGTAGTCTAAGGCTAATAAGGATACCAATAAGAATGTTTAAACAAGTCTTAAATTTAATTTCATGACATTTTTCCCAAGATATATGAATTAAGTATTTTTTTAATCTTAACTACCAGAAATTCATTTTGAAAAATTGATCAAGAGATTTATTACCGGAACTCGAATTATAAAAATAAAAAAATATTTTTTCCTTTGTTAATTGTTATATTTTATGTTTGAAATATTTACCAAATATGATTCTTTGCAGGGAGGGGATGAAATTTATGCCTGTATGTACCAAAGACGTAATACACTACCAATAAGAGCTTTATCATTTACAAATCCTCATCCTCATGTTCGCCCAGAAGAGAATCACAGTTTTCTTGTAAACCACTCTGAAAGTAGAAATGGATTTATGTATTGTCGATTTGAAGTTCCTATTAAAAGAGTTGATAGTGATGTGGATTTGACAAATGAATGGATTCAGTTTTATGCTAAGGGCAGTTTATCAGGTATTTCTATATATATTCTAACGTAATCCCAGCAGTAAAAACCGAAAGCATTAGTGTTTATATACAAACTCAAGTACAGGCTAAAAACTCTTGAACGGAAATATTTCAAAAATTTCTCTTTTACCCTTGATAAAATATTTGATTGGTGTTTTTGCTGTTTATTAACAAAGTCGATTCAGTAGTGTCAAATGCATTATCTTTTGATTGTGCTAAACATGAACTTCAATGACTGCAGGAAAAAAACTGAATTTATATAGAATTTTGAGTTTTCACACAATTCAATAGCGAATTAAGTGCATTCTGTTCGATGCACTAGACAAATATTTCCCGAGTGACAGTGTTGACAAATTTTTGTCAATGCAAAATTAGTAAAAGAACTAGGCTAACGTTAGATTACATGCAATTGTTCTAAAGTTATTTTATAATTTTGTTTTCTAATGATTTACTTAATTATTGCATATTTATTATTATATCTTTCATTTTTACCTGTATGTTTTGAAAATGTACGGTCAAAAACTTGGGACTCAAGTGGGTGCCAATTGTGCCGCCCCTTTATTTGCTTATCTGTTTTTCATTCATATGAAGCATAATTCTTACTATCACTTCTAGACAAAAAAAAAAAGATCGAAGACTAAATCGCTTTTTAAGTCAATTTTTCTTTATATTGAGAATATCCTTTCCCTGATTGATTCTCGATTTAGTAACTTTCTCCATTTTAAAGATCCTAAGAAACTTGAGATAAAGGAAACGGTGTATTTAAAGAAGTCTGCCTCATTTAAGATCATTATCTCTTAATAGACACTTATGGAATACGTTCAACATAGCTCCATGACAAACGTGATGACTTCAACTTTCCAATCGTCAATTTACCTTTCTTGTCTAAAATATCCGTATATTATAGCATATGAAGTTTACATACTACAACGATTCGTTATTTAAGAGTTTGTTGGACCTGTTAAATGTCTTTCCATGATATGACCTGCCCATTTCAAAATTTTCCTTGTCCGCCACTGTTCATTAATGTATAACTCTAAAAGCCAATACTTTTATCAAAAGCTTGACAATTTTTTATTTTTTTTTCTAGGAATGTATTTGGAAAAACACGAAGAGAGACCTTCGATGTCAACGAGACTTGTCAGCATTGTAGAACATATGAATGTTATTAATGCCGCTCAACAACATTTATCATTCATGCCTGCAATTTTTGTAAATCTGTTGATTCTGATGGTATGATAGCGTCATGATCTTTGTTACTGTAATATCTTATTACTTTTCCTATTATATTGCTTATTAAAAATGTGTAAAAGGAAATACTTTTGCAGTTTCAATGTCCGGTATATTTGCAGAAGATGAGGCACTCTGGCATAACACCCTTTACAACAGGTAGTATGTGCTATATTATATTGAATACGATTTTTCATACATCATGTAATATCGGCGGGTTGATATATTTTGAGTCGGGTTGATATATCAGGGTTATGATCCTTGTGATATAGTGTTGCAATCAGAGGGATGGGATAAAAAAGGAATTTCGATAATGTTTTATATCAAATATCCAATGAGAAGTCAGGATTTTTGTATGAAGTATAATACTGTACATATATTTGTAGCATTTTATATTGACATCTTACTGTTTGTGCATCTTATGCTGTACCTATAGTTTTCTTAATTTTGTTTCAATTCACCTGGTTAGACAATATTGTTTCTTTATTAGTTAGATTTTTCTTCATTCAAAATTAAATTGTTACTGTGAATAATTTATTTTATCATTGAACAAGCAACCCCCTAAGTTCTGTTTTAAGCGTGAACTGTGAAGGTTAACACTGCTGGTGGAGTTTAAATTCCCCGAGGTTAGCCCGCTCCGGCACCAACACTTTTGAGTTGGAGAATACATCAAAGCTTTAAATTATCCGTCTAAATTTCAAAATTGTCTAAACCCTAAGGTTCTTCCTACCCCAGACATAGGTTGAATATCTTAGTAATAATTTGGTTCCCCAGTTTGATATTTTTGGTTATACTGTTCTATGCTCTTCATATTCATACAGTGTTTGGCATTTTCAATATTTTTGGTAGAGCGCCTCTGATGAGTCTTGAATAGACGAAACGCGCGTCAGGCGTAGCAAAATTTATTGTCTGGAACTTTGTTGTCATTTGTATTTTGATATACACTATATTTTTGTAACGTATTCGAAGAGAAGAAAAAGTAATTGGCCGGGAATCCCGAGTTTTATTACTTAAAGTTAATGTATACGCTATTTTTTAAAAATAAACAATAGTTGAATGTCATATGTGATTTACCTTTAGCTTAGGTCGTAAAGTCAACATTTTTAACAATTCTAAGATGCATCAAGACAGATTGAACTTGAAAGAAAATCTTAGTATGTGTTTAAAGCACATGTAAACATTTAACATTTAAGTACAAAATATCCCAATTGTACCTCTCATCTGACTTTTTGGTAAACATTAAGTTAAATTATAACGAAATGTCGCATGAGATTTTCGGCCACATGAAAGGGTTTAAGTGATGTTAACCTAAACGGTAAAAAAGCAAACCTTAATAATAACAGAATTAACCTGAAAATAATAAGAATTTATTATATCTAGGTCCTGCTTATTTTCAAAATCTATATACTGTACTAGTCTTTGCTGTACACATACTAAAAAATCGATCTTAAATGAAGCCTTCTTAAGGTAAATGTATTCATGAACCTTAACTCAAATATATCACCAGAGAGCAAGTTCAAGAAAGGTCACCAAATAGAGCACATAACCAAACAAATTCTGTCTTGACTGACAGACATCAACGCCGATTTTCAAAGAACACGTACATTTTTTTATTATGGAAAAATACAGAGTTTCGTTCGGTTGCTTCACATGGTCAACGAACAGTATGCAAAATTAATTTATGACAATCTACATTTTATGACATATCTTACTTTAGCTAGATACAATCATAACAAGGAAATTTTCAAGATGACACTGATGCCCCGCTGACAAATAAAATAAACTATTATTTTTACAAAATTTACTAAGTCCAAGGGCCGTAATTGAGGACAAAATCAGTGGACCGGAACGAAACTCAAACTTGACATGTAACTCATCATGGTAGACTCACATAACAAAAATCTATTTAATATATGCAAGGATGTCGAAAAAAATGTTATGCATGTGTTTTATGAATGTGAACATGCCTACCATATTTGTACTTGTATTTATGTATAGATTATATATTTGAAAATAGCTACAAACATTAATATAGGAAAAATGGTAAAAACTTATATCTGTTTTCATTTTATTTTCTTAACCATGCTATTTTACTGTGCAATGTTTTAGCTATCAGTAGAAATATGCTTCCAACCATGAATCTGTACTTCAACATGTATATTTTGAAAAAGTGCTTTGATTCATTTTTGACAAAAAAGGATATTGTTTTCGAAAGAAAAACAAAAAATCATTTAATTTTCTCACTAATAAAAGTCTGGAAATGGTTATTCAGATGATCAGCTTGACGACTTAATTGACTATTCCCTTATGCTGCGCGAATTTTCTCTTCGTAGGGGGTGTTGCATACTTTAGTTAGAATATTAGAGTTCAAGGAATTTTTGAAAATTTTGTGCTAAAGGAACAATAAAAACCGCATTTTTTATCTAGAGAATCTTTGGACAGACAATTCACTAAAATTACTGTCCTCCAATCAGCTGTTAATCGGGAGACGCGACATATCAATTAAACGGGAGCAAGTGGGAGGTCTAATTTTAATAAGATTGATCAGCTGCCTTAATTTTTTTGCGGCACATACGATCAGTCCTTCCCTTATCTTTACTTGAATTTCAAATGTTTATTCTGTTCATTATTATGATTTTTAAGGCTGGATAATTTCCAATCTGTCTAAATTTGTTATTGTTTGTAACTTTCATCTTTATGTTATATTTTTGATTAATCAGTTATCAAAGAAAGATAGAAAAAAATGCTTATTTAATGTGGGCAAGATAATACCACATAGCTTTCAATGGGAATCTTCATTTTTACAATACATTATATTTGAAAATCCAATTTATATATATTGTTTTGTATTTAGAGGGAATATCAAATTTATTTTCGGTATAAGGATGTTTCATCTGCTTTAATGTCAAGTGATTTTTCAAGTAAAGTTATTTTACTGTATAACTATGTACAATCGATTATGTATTATAAATAAATTATAAAAAGCGCGTATTTATATTTTAATTGTAAATATGGTAAGAATTGCATGATGTATATGTGTGCCTCTGTGTATTCATCAAATCGTTTACATTATTGTCCTAGGTTTAGCACACATACATGTAACACAATCATACATATATCAACATTATAACATACAAGTAATAGCTTTTCTAATAAGCTAACCGTCTCTTACCTGTTTTATAATACCACTGTGTATAATACAAATACCGAAAAAACCGACTAATTTGAGGAAATATATTATATGTACTATTCTAATTGTTATTTGTCATACCGATTTTATAATTGTGTTAATGATAATAATTGTCATCATTACCAAAAAATGAAAAATGAAATTACGTAAAGACCTAGTTTTAAAAATCACATCGGCACAAATTTAAGAGTTGTCCATTGAGTCATTAGAGTTTTGTTTTATTTGCTAAAAAACAATTTCTTGAAAAAAAAACCACATATGAATAATCTATCGATTAAGAAGCTCGCTTCCTAATACAACTTTGCCTTTTAGCAGAGTAAGACTTCAATCATACTTCTTAAATTTGCCATTCATACATAAAATAGGTCACATTCAGCATCTGAAAAATGCATAATGCTAAGCATTCCTACGTGCGCCTACCTTGCCAAAAGATTAAAATGGCACTTGTTAGTAAGCAGGAATGAATTGTAATAATTTTTCTATCTATTAAACATGTATTTAACATTGGTGATGTAACCATTAAGCGGAAGTGAACTTTTTAAAATTTGTTGTAATTTCAAAAATTTCTAAAATGTTAGCATGCAAATCAGACATCGTGCTAAGCGTTACTAGGTGCACCTACTATTCCGACCCCACTTTATAAATGATTCAGTTATTTTGGTATAACCTGTATTGTAATATATAAACATATCCGAGATTATTGAGGATTTTTAACACGTTAATATTTTTTAATATGTCCGCCTTTTTAAGTACCATGCATGTCCCAAGTAGTTATAACCTGGCATTGTGTGTCCACTAAATCATTAATGTATATTGCTCATTTTATCACCCCTTTTATGTAGACATCTCACTTACATAACAAAAATGAGTTGCTTGGGAGTACAACATGGAATAAGTTAGTAACTACATACATGACTCATACATGTAGGTTCTGTGGATTCATTTACTTTAGTGGGTACCAATTTTTTTATGGTTTTGTGAAAATTGATAAATTTGTTGATTTTTATATTCGTGGTTCTGAAGTATGCAGCATACACATCAATGTTAAATTTCCTTTTCGTGGGGTATCGAATTTCGTGGATCAAGGCCACCCACGAAAACCACGAAAATTGATACCCCACGAAAAATAATGAAACCACAGTATTTGCTCATTCCTCTTCTTTGTATAAATCAACTTCTTTTATGAGTCAGCTTAGTAGATACTTTCTTGTTTGCATGTACATAGACATTGTACATTGTATTTCAAGTCCTTTCTCCCTTTATTTTTTTTAGTCGGACAAGGTAAGTGTAATTTTTAACTGTAGTAAATGATTTAAAGAAAGGTTAGTTATAATATGTGTTAATAGCTTTGCATTTATATGTAAAGCCTGCTTCTCGACGGACGGTTTGGTTAAAGTTTACTGATTTGTTTTTGACCTTAGAGTACCCAACAATGACATACGCCAAACAATTTATATCAAAGGTTATAAGGAAACTTAACTCTTCTAAGGCGCTGTAAATGGCTTAACCTATCGATGATTCCCTTTCTAATGCACAGTTAATACAATGCAATAATATCAAATTTTATTCAATGGGTTGGGTCCGTCACTTAAACATATATTAAGGCTTTTAGATTGAAAATTTAGTTAGTATTGTACGTTGAAAGTATCTCCAAAAGGTTTGTATGAACTATGTCACACATACTGACCGAAATGACTCGAAAGTGACTCCGATCAAAGGTAAAGTTTGAATTTATGTGTATTCTAAAACATGATCGACGTTTTAACTTGCATAACAATCAAAACTATCTGGTACTTTTTCAGAACTGGGAAATTAACACCCACTGCACAATTTACAGGGAAAACAGTTAAATTCCATCGATCGTTCAAAAAGAATGTTAAGCATAATGCTTGAAATATGTTATATAATACACCAAATAAGACAACCTACGTACCATGAGCTTATGTGGTGCAATCATGGCGGCCCATAAACTTCAAGGGATATTTTACTTGCATAAAGTATAGCCTTTTCTACACACGTTTGCTGACAATAGTAATTGGTTCGGCTTTCAACAAACCTTCACGCACAAAGGTCACCACATTAAGCCACTCAAAATGTATGCCTTGATCGCTCTGAGATCTTAGCGATGACGTCAAAGTATTTACCATCTAACTTAAGGATAAATCCTGGTCATATTTGGGTCTCGTTGAAATCTTGTTTGGAAACAACTTTACAAAAAATCTAAATTTTGTACAATGGCACTGAAGCTATGAATTATATGTATTCCTTAGATTTTGACAAAAAATTTTGTCAAATAATTTCAGAGTATTTGCCATTTTAAAATATCACAGGTAGTAATGTGTCATATCATAAAACGTTTGGTAAAGGATTTTGTCATGGTTTAGTCAAGGGTGTCATGGTTTGTACAAGGAAAATTTGCATAATGTCGTCTGTAAAAATAAAATCATAATTTTTCCGCACACAAAAGGCGTTTTCGGGCATTTAAAGGATAAGATGTATTTATACTAAAATATGGCACATGTAAAGGATGAAATATGTTCTCTAAATCATTCGGGAAACAAGGATTTACCTAATTGATAAAATAACACCAGTTTATGTTTCAAGGATAAGTAAAGGCCAGATGTTGCTAAAAACAATCATTTACTTAAGCATACAACCTTTTGTCACATTTTTCAGTGTAATTAAGCGCTTACAAAGCATGCATCGCAAAAATACAAATTTTTACTTGTCATGGTTTGTACAAGGGACGTCATGGTTTAGTCAAGGGTGGTCATGGTTTGGTCAAGGGGTATTTTAGAATTATATTTTAAATCTTATTCAATCAATTATGAACTAACAGTAATGTTTTATTCTTTAAACTGGTCATATGTATTACCATAATAATGCATACTACATATAAAACTGTATAATTTCAATGTTTGTGTAGCCATTCATAAGACATGTAAGAATAATCAAGAGATTAAGATTATTATACAGAAGTTTCCATATCATGTTCCATATCATTTCGAGACTTCAAAATTAGAGCGAGACATAAGCTGAGACAATAACATTGCTCGACAAATGGTATGAGTCATAAAGAGATACAAAGGTATACAGGAAAACACTGACTAGGCATAAGGTTTAATGCATGACCCAGCTTATTGTCGCTGAAACTTCTCTAAACCGGCCGCCACAGGGACCATATAAAATGGCCAGTTTAGAGGGGTGGCCGGTTTTGTGAGTGTCTCCTAAATGTCCACCAATGTTACAACACATGATCAAAATATATTGATCTTATATTGATCATAAAGTATCTTCTTTATATTAAACTTTTGGACAACCCATGATCAAAATATATTGATCTTATATTGATCATAAAGTATCTTCTTTATATTAAACTTTTGGATAGGTGTCTCCGTCACATAAAAAATATAGTTATGTTTATTTATTTTACATTCTTATTTGATATTAAATTTGATTTGTAGTAAATCTAAGAAGTTGAGGACTTAAAGATCCAACGGTTTTAGAATATGGACAACACTTTTGGTTCACTTCATAAGTTTGCAAAATACTTTATCAGTCTGGCATAAATTGAAATACAAATTAATATATCAAGTTTAAAATATTTTCAAAAGACTATTTCTCATATCAAAAATTATTTTCAGCACATTTATTCCAATTTACATGATAAAATTGCCTAACAATATTTTGATCAGCTTGGACAGAAAGATTTGAATAAATAAATCATGTCACAATAATTCACAAAATTGCAATTTATAATTCCATAATTCTTTAATTTACCATATTCAGATAAATTATTTTTAGATTTACTTGTGTATGGCTTCAAAATTCTTTAATTTGTTTTTATAACTTGTGTGTTGACAACTTTATTGCCTGTTGCATTGATTGTTTGGCCAGTATTCAGGGGTTAAAATTATTTGAGTAATGAAGGGAAATTTTAAAAAAGATGGCCAGTGTACAGTTTGGAGGGGTGGCCGGTATTATGAGGAAAATTTACATAGACTTTTAAAGAATTTTGCAGGGACTTTTTGAAATGGCCAGTTTAAAGGGGAGGCCAGTTTTCACGGGGTCCGGTTTAGAGAAGTTTCTATATACTAAAAACTCCCTAAAAATGAAGCTTATCCTTTCAGTATTTATATAAGTACATTTCATAATTTCAGTGATATTCACCAGCAACTGAATTATTGCAAGGGGCACATATTCTTCCATTTCAGGGTATATGTTGCTTCATCCTTAATATAATAATTAATAAGTGCAACAGCACTGTTTGTTGTATCACAGAAACATTTTTTTCGTCAGCAATATTTAAAAAAAAATTATAATACCGGAGCAGCTTGTTCCGTTTAAGGTTATATTAACCATATTCATATTAATTTTTTTCAACAGTAATCCTGATGGTACATAAACATGGTCTCCGAAAAGTATGGTCCCCTGAAGCTCGAAACTTTTAATTAATTGTCAAATCGCACTGGAAAAGGTAAATTATAATCAAAAGATTGATACTGTATCGTCAAAGAGTCAGTTTTGAGTATGTCCACCTTAAGCACGAATGTCAGCTGCTGAAATCCTTGTTTTTTACTACCAGTTTGGCGTCTTGTTACCTAAAGAGTAATCTCCCGCTTTTCAGGGTAAAATTATGCTTTTAACCGAAAACCAACATCCTTCTAGTCACATATTGAAGAATTAAAACTGACCAAACTCATGAAAATAATATTTTTTTAAAAATCATCGAAAATCATAAAAAGTCTAGAGGTGCTTAACTTTTTTCCAGGTGTATATTTAGCCCGATCTCCTAACTTTAGAAAATGTGATAAACCATGACAATATTTTGTTCCCTTTACCAAACCATGACAAATTTTAAATAAGGTTATAAGCACAACTAAGCAGATCTAAAGTTAACGCAGTAAACCTTTATCGTCATGTTCAATTCCTTTCAGCTCTCCACACGATTTGATACTTAAATAAAGGTATTTTTACATATTTTAGAAAAAAATCCCTTGTACAAACCATGACCTCCCTTGACCATACCATGACCAAATTCCCTTTACCAAACATTATACGATATGACACATTACTACCTGTGTATATATGCCCTAAGTCGCTAATGGATTCAGTAAGATTTTTCTAGATTAGGATTGGAGGTAGAAATAGTAATATTATGAAACAATATCCACTAGTCACTCATTTTTGCTTATCAAGCATTTAATTAGATATTTTTCATTAAAAATTACAAACAAATAAAACGGCAAACAATGCCTATAAAATGCCTTAAACAAACAAGAATTTCTTTTATCCACAAGAACATATGCATTTTTTACAGTAAAATTTTCGTTCTTACTAGATATAATTTTTCAGAAAGTATGCCAAAAAGTTTGATACTCAAATATAAGTATTTTTTTTTCATGAAAATGGTCAAAATTTGAGAAAAAGGTACAACAAAATAAATCAAATAGTCAATATTTTGTTTTTATCTTCAAACGCCTATAGCAAGGAAAAATGCACAGCAATTTATGAATTTTCTTCATTAATTGCTTGTGTGTACCAGAACATAGCAAAATCAAGGTTAGAATTAGTTTAATACTTTAAAAGAAGCAAAGAGGCACCAATGGGAATTCGAGTGTCAAAAGACCGAAAGATCAACGAAAAAAACCCTCAACTGAACAGAAATCAACAACGCGAACTCAAATCGTAACAAGAGTGAACACAGGTGCTCCGGAACAATTATCTGTTCCTGACTGCTAAAGCACAAACATCGCGCTGCTAATGTCCAATTAAGTGTGTCAAATCCGGTAAAGGGAGACAAAACAAAACTCTTTGAAAAACAATAATCTGCACTCATCTGAAAAAAAAAGAAATCCCATATTTGTCTACGAGTGTATGGTATCTACGCTTAAATTTCTTAAGTGAAGACAACTTCCGAGGAGCAACATAACCCTGTGTTAGCAATTTCTGTGTCAAGCGTGACTCTCTGCCAAGAAAATCGATGTTATGCCCGCAAGCTCTTGAGTACTGATTTAATTGTGATACGAAAACCCCATAGGTTGGAGCGGACAGAATGTTGCTACACAAGAAGGGAGAGTTGAAGTGATTACCACAAAAGCCCAGAAGGCTCATTCGAGATTCGAAATTCGAAATACGAGATTCGAGATACGAGTTTCGAAATTCGATTTCGAATATCGAATCTCGAATGTTGATTTCGAATCTTGAATGTTGATTTCGAATCTTGAATGTTGATTTCGAATCTTGAATGTTGATTTCGAATCTTGAATGTTGATTTCGAATCTCGATGTCGAATATCAAATCATTTCGAATCTCGAATCTCGAATATTGAATTTCAAATCATCTCGTATTCAAATCTCGAATCTCCTATGACCCTTTTGGGCTTTCGTACATTACGTTTGTCATAGAACTATGTTGAAAGTTTTCTTAGAGAGTTTATTTCGACATCTAGATCTAAATATGAAAAAGACTTCCTAGAATCGGTACTGTCATTAATCTCAAGTTCCAGGTGATATATATGATGGAGAAAGTCACTGAATCGAGAATTGGTCAGTGAAAGGACGCCATAAAAAACGGAACGTAGGGTTAAAAGAGAAAGTTACAATCGTTTTTTGTCTAGAAGAGATTGGAGGAAGTCTACCTCCTATTAATGAGGAAACAAATCAGCAAGCAATACCCCCACATACAGAAAAAACAAAACAGTAACATGGAATAGAAGATACTTTTTGAAGAATATGGAAAACTTTACACCATCGTAATGGAACACAGGTTGTGCTCCTGTGGCAACACTAAGAACTTAAAAGGCGATCTATTGCGGTATATCATATCTATTAATACAGCCAACTTTAGTACACATGTTTGTAAAAATTGCAATATTGTACATGTTGCAACATTTATGATAAATTGTACAAGTTAAGACAAAATATGACATGGTTGTCCTTCATCAAGTACATCCAATCCCAATTCTGCAACGCATTTGTAAGAAATATTCACCTTACTGTTTAGTCATTAGTATTTCATGTTTTGAAATGCCAAACAAAAGCATTTTAAGTGTTGTTGCTGAAAGTAAGACATCAAATAGACTATAAAGAGATGTGGAATAAGTGTACGCGACACAACCAACATTAAAGAAACGGCAATTTAAAAAAACTCACAATGGAAAACAGACAGCAGTCTTCAACATGACCAGAGGTCACTACTCGCCGTCTTGCATTGGCCAAAGACTAAAAATACAATACATAAGATTAAAAAAAATCCCTGGAATATCAAAGAAAGACCCATTTCTGGACAAAAAAAACCAAAAAAAAACCCAGATAGTAGACAAGGACAAACAAAAGCTTTGACAATGATTCCTGGTTTAGGACAGGCACATATAAAATTTGGCGGGGTTAAACTAGTTTTTTTTTGGGCCCAACCTTCCCACTGTTCTTTATCTTGTACAAAGTACAAAAAATAACACACTTTAAAAATCAAATCGGTAAAAGTTCAATTCACCAAGAGAGAACCTGAGACTAGAGTACTATACGAGAACAACGAAACGTAAAGGAACTCCCTTGAGAACACTCGCAGTTACTGACAGCTAGCTTAGAAGCATTTATCGATTGATGTAAAAAAGTCTGGCAACATACATTGCCAAAATTCGTTAAACTTATTGTCTTTTATCGACTTGATTGTGAACTACATGATACACTTTTTCTTTAATATCCCAATCTCAATTATTAAAACAAAGAAATAGTCGTTTCCAATAATGTAGTGGGCATTCAATATTATTTTTTACTTGTACAATTTTTCTGTACATATTGCAACATGTACAAAGATGCAACTTGTACACAACATATATAAATAAACTATTTATAAAAGACTTAATTTGTCAACCTTTGTCTAGTGACAATAATGCGAGCTTGAAGACTACGAAAGACATTTTTCTCAAGACTTGTGTTCAAAAGGTAAATCAGAAAAATGATGAACATGTAAATCTTTTTTCCTTTCTTCTTTTAATGTCTCTATAGACTTGAACTGTAAATAGATATTTCTTTTATATTGGCTTAAATGTTGTTGAGAGTTATATTCGTTTTGTATTCTATGTAATGTCTTTTATGTAGTGTTTGTCATAATTTCTGTTACAGAGGAAAACAAAGTGCAATTGGTAAGTATGCACACTTTATAAATTTTCTAAATCTTTACTTGACTGCAAAAACAACGAATATATTAGTCTTGTTCTTTGATGCCGATGAGAGGGTACCCATTTAAAAAAAACATATACAGCATAACCTAATTACCACTTTGGTATTTGGAATTCTAAAACCATATCGTCGATAACCCCTGCTGGTTAACCAGTGGTCAACTGTGGTAGTCACAAGCCTGGTAGTCGGAATTCCCTGGCAGGAATTTACCGGCATGTTTTATTTTATCTTTAAAATTTCCAATTGACTTAATTCAAAATACACCATGTTTCTTTTCTTGAATTCAACATGTTCAATATCCTCGGCTTTAGTTTGGCTTCGATGTTTGGTAAGAGTACTTTTGATTTCAACCTTCGAAATGTTTGGTTCAAATGCTGCTGATGAGTTGTTTCTCCTTTAGATGTGTATATATACAGCATAGCTAAATTAATTGTGTTTGTTTACCAATTTGGTATTTTGTACTTTGAAACCACTAGGTCGATAACCGCTGCTGATGTAACCAGAGGTCCACAAAGGAATCATAAGTCAAGCAGGAACTGTTTACTCTTCCGGAACACCTGAGTTCAATCTTGTTTCGACTGAAGTTTGCGTGGTTGGTTGATATTCAGTTATTTTGTGTTTCCATGTTTTACATGTTGTCTGTTTTTGTCCCGTTCTTGTTTGTGTTTACCGGTTTTGTCTCTGCCCTTTCGGACTTTTGACATTCGAATACCCCATTAGTAACTTTGCTTCTTTCAAGCAGTCAGATTACTCTGACACGGATTCACAAATAATATTTGTTTGATTGATTTTTTTGTTTGTTTTTGATATTTTTCTTTGGCTTTTGGTATTTGAATTTTCACAAGAAAGCTTCAGCAGATGACATCTTTAATTAGAAATTACAACAAAGTTAGGGACAATATATTTTGATACATCTGACGTGCGTTTCGTCTATTAAAGACTCACCAGATGCATTTAAACATGAATAGAATAGAACAGAAAACCAAAAATGCCGAACTCGAAACTAAATGTTAAAACCAAATTAAAACCTCACACGAAGTTCACAGACTATGAATTCACATATTATGCTTGTGGCTTGTTTCAAAATTAAGTAAAGTGAGAATATTTTTACAACAATTATAACACTTTATCTATAACATGCTGATAACAATTGATGCAAAGCGTACAGTTTTCTTTTTACATTCCCTTCAAGTTAGTTATTGAACAACTTATAAATAAATTCATATATAAGTCAACTTTATACATTTTAAATATAATGCTTGTTCTAAATTGATTCAAAAAATAATTATATAATTTTTAAAATCTGAAATATACACTTGAAATTCATTTATTTCGGAAAATCAAGCAATTCTAATTAAATCAATAGAATACAACAGGAAACCAAAACTGCCGAGCTCGAAACTTAATGTTAAAACCAAATTAAAAACACACACGAAGTTCACAGACTATGAATTCACACATAATGCTTGTGGCTTGTTTCAAAATTAAGTAAAAGTGAGAATGTTTTTACAACAATTATACCACTTTATTTACAACATGCTGTTAACAATTGATGCATGGCGTACAGTTTTTTTTACATTCCCTTTATGTTAGTTATTGAACAACTAATATGAAAATTCATATTTAAATAAAGGTAATAACAAAACTACCGAACTTGAATGATCAATCTCATAGTCCAGAGAAAATGACAAAAACGAATCAGTCATACCGGAGAACTGGTGGATCGCAATGGTCCTGACTTGGTACAGGCATTTCAAACGAAATGGTGGGTTAAACCAGGTTTTATGGCGCCAAACCTCCCTCTTCCATTGCGATCTTAGGATCCGGTAATGACCATAGAACACAACATAGTTGTGAGACACAATAGGGATATTGAGGTGATCATCTCAGTACAGCACACCAGTCAAACACTAATTAAAACAATTAACAATCATATCTTTTAACTCAATTTTGAACTTTTCTACTAGTGGCTGATAACGAAGAAAGAATTTTTTTAGTGATCGTATGAGACGTATTTTCTTATAGCCCTGCTTCAAAAGTCGGTCACGAAGAAACCGGTGTCTGATCAAAAAATCTGTAAAATGTGTGCAAGCTCTGGCATATCGAATAAGTTGAGAAATATAAACACCGTATGCAGGAGAAGTAGGTATATTGCTCTGTAGATTAGGAAAATTAATAATTTGAAAATTAAAATCGTCTCGTTTATCGTAAATTTTTGTACTGAGATGACCACCTGGGTCAAATTCGAGGTGCAAATCCAAGAAAGACGTGAAGCAATTAGATTCGGTTGTCTCTTTAATCTCCAATTCCGGAGGATATATTGAAGGAATCCATCTACCAAATGAAGTGTTATTGATAGAAAGGACATCGTCAATATATCTGAATGTAAGATTAAATGACCTTGCCTCTTTCATCTTCTTGTTCTTTACGAGTCCCTGAAGAAATTCAGTCTCGTAAGAGTATAAAAACAAATCGGCGAGGAGAGGAGCACAGTTAGTGCCCATTGGAATTCCGATTTGTTGTTGAAAAATCTCTCCTCCGAAGGTGACAAATATGTTGTCAATGAGGAAATCAAGCATACTGCAAACTTGTTCCAGTGTGTAACAAATTTTATCTTTGAAAGATGTTTTGGAAAAGAATGTAGAATTATAACCCAAAACAACAAAATTCCTTGAGTTTGAAAAGGCTTTTTCGAGAAGTTTTTTCAGGCGACATTTAAGTTTTTCGTGTGGCAAGGTAGTGTATAAAGTCGAAAAATCGAACGTTTTCAAAGAGTGAACCTCAGAAAATGATCTAGATTTAAAATGATCTAACAAATCTTTTGGGTTTTTCAAAATCCACATATGGTTAATTCCACTACGATTATAAATAGTGTCGCAGTATGCTTGTTGACCCTCTTTGACAGCAGACAAGATTTTAGTTAAATGAACGGACAGCTCTGTAGTTGAACATGATGAAGATCCAGCTATATACCTTTCTTTGTACGGATTTTTTGTGAAGTTTAGGTATCCAGTACAAATATGGTAACTCTTTATGTTCCTCTTTCATTGGAATATTGAAAGAGGACATAAAAGAGCTATGGTTGGCTATGATTTCATCTTTGTTAAATGTAGTCCGTGTGTATGTAGCACTAGCGGAAGTATTACCATCAATGCCTAGTTCTTTTATTAGACAATTGTAATAATGTGCTTTACATACAAAAACTATATTATTGGAAGCCTTGTCTGCTGGCGTGACAACATACTTGTCATGTAAGGAAGAGAGACAATTGAGAGCTTCACGATCTCTAAATACAGAAGAAGGCCGGGGGTTCACACATTTGCGAAGTTTGTCTATTTAAGTCAACTTTATACATTTTAAATATAATGCTTGTCCTAAATTGATTAAAAAAATAATTATATATTTTTTAAAATCTGAAATATGCACTTGAAATCCATGTATTTCGGAAAATCAAACAATCACAAAGTTATTTTAATTAAATCAATAGAATAGAACAGGAAAACAAAACTGCCGAGCTCGAAACTTAATGTTAAAACCAAATTAAAAACACACACGAAGTTCACAGACTATGAATTCACACATAATGCTTGTGGCTTGTTTCAAAATTAAGTAAAAGTGAGAATGTTTTTACAACAATTATACCACTTTATTTACAACATGCTGTTAACAATTGATGCAGAGCGTACAGTTTTCTTTTTACATTCCCTTTATGTTAGTTATTAACAACTAATATGTAAATTCATATATAAGTCAACTTTATACATTTTGAATATAATGCTTGTCCTAAATTGATTCAGAAAATAATTATATAATTTTTAGAATCTGAAATTTACACTTGAAATCCATGTATTTCGGAAAATCAAGCAATCACACAAGTTATTTCAATTAAATTGCTGACTATTTTTAAATGTCTTTTTTAAGGCATATTGTCTAAAATCACACTTTCGGCCCTATTTTTTGGTGTGATTCAGACCGAAATGTTGTTAAAAAAATCTGAGAATACACATTAATTACGAAAGTTTCATTAAAATTCATCTGTTTTGCTCAACATTATTAGACAATGTTGATTTTCTTTCGTGACAACAGATACGTTTTAGTCATTTCAATACGGCCATCTATAGAGATATCGAATGTTTTTCCCGAAGACCAAGAAAGGTTGACAAATAAGCCAAATCAAAGACATAAAACCTATCAAATTCGATTTTTTTTTACAATGAATACATATATCAAAAATATACCTTCTAAAACTTTCCTTTACGACACAAAAACTCAAATTTTTTCGGCTTTATATAATTTTATCTTATTTTAACTCTTCGAGTTGATTCAGTATTGTCCAGCATAAATATTTACTTTTGGTACAAAACTATTATTCAAATGCTTTTACTTGGTGCTGGTAAACGAAATGAAACCAAACGAGACAAAAATAAAACGAAATTGGTAAATTAAGAAAAAGACTGGTATCGGGTAAAATCGATTCAGTTTTCTATTTTTTATCGATTTCAGTTGATTTCGTTTTCTTTTTTTACAGATTTCGATTGCTTGCTTTACTGTTTTCATTTCCTCTCTTACCGATTTCGTTTTTGTTCCGTTTCGTTTGGTTTCTTTTTGTTTCACTGTTTGCCGGTACCCGCAATTGTTTATATTTTTATACTTTGTAATTAGTTTGTCCTCTTTTTTAGCACTGCGTTTTTTTCTCTAGTTTCCATTGAAAACGAATACTTTCCGGTAGGTTTTTTTGAAAACTTAACAGTTTCTTCAAAGGTTTTACACTGTATTCTTCAAATTGTGTGAAATGCAATTATTTTTACAAAATTGCAAAATACAAATGAAAATGATAGGTTCTATGTCTTGAAATTCTTAATCATCTTCATTACTTAAATACGAGTTATTAATTTGATAATTTGGCAGCTTTTTTGTTTTCCCCGACATGGTGATTTTGTTCAAGAGCTAAAATATCGAGATATAGATTATCAGTCACATGTATGAATCAGTAAAGTAAAAAAGTTAAAACAAACTTTAAAAAATGTTCGCTTGCCTAAAGGGCACCCCAACTATATTTTTGTTGTTCATACATATGTTTTAAAAAATAAGATAAATCGTTTGTTGACCTTTTTTGTTTGTACAAAAGTTTTATCATTAGGAGACAATATGCCTTTAACACAAAAATCATCAGTTTTTTTTTTGTTCAAAACGTTATACCATGAAACTTCTTGAAAATATTTTTTTTGTTATGACAATACAGTTCGTTCCTTTACGTAATAAGCTTTGTGAATGAAAAATAAACCAACGTGAGCAACACATTAACATAATTCATTGTAGGCAAAATAGAAGATTTTTTGTAGTCAATTATTATTTTTTTCATGCTGAATATGTATTCTGAAAAAAACCCTAAGATTTGACAGTAATAATCATATAATCTTATTTTTTTTAAACACAAAAACAAGTCACATTACGAAGTTAATATTTAAACGTATACAGATAAGCCTTTTGTCCGTTTCCACAATATGTAGTTAAGTTATGAAGGTTTGTAGCAAGCCTAAAACGTCTAAGGCACGTGTTGGTGGTGAACTCTGACAGAGTTTTAACGTCACTAATAGCTGGCTATCTATTTTTGATGAAAATACCAGTAGTATGTAAGGTATTTCGAATAAAGATAATACAATTTAAAATAAAAATAAAGTCATAGACTTTCGTCTCGTTCGATTTTAAAACAGAATTTCACTCTTTTTTCTCAATGTTATGTGATGTATACACTAATAATAGCAGGGCTCTCAATTATCATTCTTATCAACTGGTTTCATGGGTTACTGATGTGCGACTGGTTTCAGGAGCTACTGATATTTGGCTTGTTTCAGGAATAATTGTTGAGTGTCTGATATCACCAATTACCAATGCAATGTGTGACTTTGCACCGATATACTCCCATTTCTGCGTTTAAAAAGACTTACGATACTATATCTGAGCTCTTGACTTGAAAATAGATGGATACCAAAACTAATAGAATACCCAAGAATATGTACAAGCTGTTGGTACAAATTTAGTGTTAGTCAATGATTTACCATTTCTGTTCCACAATGTCCAGAAGTCCACAAATGATCAACAAACCTGATAGTACACACACAAATTCTATTTCTATTCTATACAATGAAAACAATTGTCATGATTATGAGAGTTTGAGGTTTCCGAAGTTACTGATGTGTGACTGGTTTCAGGGGCTTCTGGTTTGTGACTGGTTTCCAAAGTAACTGATGTATTACTAGTTTCAGGAGTTAATAATGAGTGACTGTTGTCAGAAGTGACTGATAAGTGACTTGTTTCAGGAGTTACTGATGTGTAACTGGTTTCCAAGGTTATGGATGTGTGACTGGTTTCTTGAGTTACTGATATGTGACTGGTTTCTTGAGTGACTGATTTGTGATTGGTGTCAAAAATACTCAGGAGTTACCAGTGTTTGACTAGATTCAGGCGTTTGTGATGTGTAAAACTATCAAGAGTTACTTTGTGCGAAAGTTACTGATGTTACAATCAGGAGTTACTGGTATCCGATTACATTCATAAGTTACTGGTCTGTGATGAACTTTCACGAGTTACTGATGTTTGGATTTGCACTGGTAACCTCTCATTCTCCCTTTTAAAAAGACGAAGCATCTTATATCTGATTTCTTGACTAGCAAATAAGTAAATACTAAAATTAATAGAATATCCAAGCATATGTATAAGTCGTTGGTAGCGATAGATCACCATAAACCAGTCCTGTTCGAGTATGTCCGGTAGTCCCAAAAATACCAACATGGCTGACAATACACATACAAAATCCAAAAGCTCACAAATGAGGAACACAATTGTAATAACAATGAGAGTTCGAGCTAACTTATAGTTTCTCAGTCGAGTTGAATCTGAAACTTGAATTAAACGGCTATTTGAGCGACAACAAAAAAGTTTACAAATCACGAAGATAGTAGAAAAAATCATAGAAGCAAACGCTATAAGAAAAATCACTGGCAATACAAAACTTCCAATTAAACTGAAATCGTTAACGTATTGCGAATACTCAGCATTGTTACAACACATTCCGTCTTTATCTGAAAGGAAAGAAAAAGATGGTACGGGATACAGTTCTAATCCAAAGCATAGTACACCAAATACTATCGTACTCCCAAGAATCAATTTAGGTGACACATTCATCCGAAACCAGATTGGAAACTGTACTGCTAAAAACTTTATACAGCCTAAAAGTGCCGTTGTAAGTAATGCTGAATCAGATAAAGAAAACGGTCCTGCTACGACATTTAAGTAGAAACAATATCCTGCCTTCACTCTGGCGAAGTCCCCGTCTACCTGTATATAACCAAGTAACAGACCAAGGTGCCACGGAATGGAAAAGGAAAACGAAGCAATGATATCTGTGACTGCTAAAATGATGAAAATATTGGTGACCGAGGTGAATCTCCTCTCTTTGCTGAACATGTAAATTGCAAAAGAGTTGAACACCAGTTTAAAGTAGAAAATTGCAGCGCACATATGGTATGACCATTCAGGGAGTTTAACGTACTTATAAAACTCCTCGTACCCGTCAGGACATGTATTGTTGATTCCATTATACTCATAGTCCATCTTGTTCATTGAGTTTGCACTCTTATTGTCTAACGATATTAAGTTTGACATAATACTTTAAAGCGTTCTCCACCGAAGCCAAACAACTATTTTGAAGGTTTCGGCTAAAGCATAATGAATGTCAGATGTTTTTGATGTGAAGAAACTTTGTAAGATAATTTTAATGTGGTCTCACGTCTTTTAGATTTCCACTATTTGATGAAGGAATGCCTGTGAATAATTGGATATGCATTTGAAAAAAGTTAATAGCCTCCTTGTACGTGGACGTACTGCATATTCTGCCTAACATCAACACTGTAGAGTTTTAGAAGCTTTTTTTATACATTCTTCAGTGTCAGTAGTGTTGCAGCCATTAATGTCGTTTGTAGCATAAAATATTCGTTAAACAAGAAACAGACCCACAATACATCTTTTAATCCTAGAAATAAAGCCATTTGCTGTAAATATTTAAAGACTGTACCATGTACATGTAGTTGCTTGGAAAATTGACACGACAATGTAGCATCACGTTGCAAGAGGTATATAATAAACTGATGATGTATTTAGAACCATTAATTAAAGTGTAATATTTCATAGAATATAATATTTGATATAAAAACATAAATTTGATATGTTTTAATAAACTTTAAGCATTGATATGTATAAATTCTGTAATGAATATCATGCATTTGAGACAAAGCCAGATACATTACTTGAGGTTCATGATCACACTTGGAATAAAATGGCTAATATTTGACCCTTCTTTAAAGTGTATGCATATGTGGAGCTTTAACTACATGTAGAAATAAAAAAAGGTATAGCAGCTTTAAGAAATAAAAATCGAAGATCATTTTTTTCTTTCGAGTTACGAGATTACTTTTGTTGTTTTCTTTAATCATTTTCTTTCCGTGAAAGTTGTACCTTAAATAAAGCATAAGTTGTCCCTGAATAAAATTCCTGTTAAACGTTAGTGAGTACTTTTAATTACAACAATTATGAAATTACCTTTCAAATGGAGGCCAAATGAAAAGGCATTTTTGATATTTGACTATATTTGGGTGAATTGAAAAACACAAAGAAAACGCCCAGGCAAAAAAGATTAAGTGCGCACGTAAGTAAATCCAAAAAAATATTTATCTAGACGCTGCTATGTGTTTGCTATTTAGCAATTAAACGCGTAGTCTAGACTACACATAGACTAAACAAGGCGTAAAATATCTAGCATTTTTTTCAAAGTAACAAACATTGAGAAATCATCTAGATGATACCTATAAAATATAGATATCAATTTTCGAGGTTTTCGTAGGTGGGTGGCATTTATCCATGAAATATGATACCCAACTAACAGGAAATTAAACATTTATCCGTGTGCTCCGGACCCCATGACCACAAATGTAAGAATCCACTTGCTTATCAATTTTCATTAAACGACTAAAATTGATACCCAAGAAATAAAATGAATCCATTGGTTTTCATTGAAGAATCTTCGTAGGCCAATCCGGGACTTTAAACTCTCACTCGTTCATAGCTGTTGGTTTGTCATCAAGTTTTTTCATTAATATATATTTTTCAAACGAATCATGTTCAAATTTAGTATAGATACAGCCAAGCATCTCTTTAAATTGACCTCTTGTTCTTTCTCTTATTCGATGCAGTTAATCAAAATATACAACATATATCAAACTAAGAAATCAGAGGGTTAAAGCGTTAAAAAGCAGAGCTAACTCTAAGAACCACAAGGAACAATGTTCGTCACAAGCAGGAACAATAACACCTCATTCATCTTGTTTTTTGTAAGTAATACATCTTAAAACATAATTCAATTAGAAAAAAATGCTTTTTCTGTTTGTGAAACGTACGAACGGGTTTTTACACAAACTACAGGTATTATAAAATGATGTTCGCACTGCATTTATTCAACAGCTGAAATCCAGTGATCTGCTTATGGTTAAAAATTAGGCTCCGCCCGCTTTAACATTTATAAAGAAAACTGTTATTTGGCCTCGCCCACTTGAATATTATATTACATTAAATGTAGTGCATATTTTCATCGCAGGTATAAAGATGTTTGTATTAGTTTAGTCCATCTGTATAACATTAAATACATTGAAACAATAAAAGTTCACAATTTCAATGACATAAGTCCTTTATTAAGAATATTGCCTGACTGGCGCAAAAATGAGGTAGTTTTATGACTGCATAAGTCAAGCTTTAACAGTCTAATGTCTAGTGGTATTCAATTATCTCCCCTGCGGAAAAAAGCTAATGTATTTTTAAATTTTTAACGATGACAACAACGATGGCGACGGTATGTTAACAATCTTCAACTTTCATTTATTGCGCATGGACCTGACTACTATCATATACGTTGGACATATCATGTTATTAAAGAATCTTTTCTGTTGCGTAAACAGTTGTTTATAAGGTCAACAAAAGTGCATATTTTAACAAATCGAGTGAAACTTGCTGGACGTTGGAAAAAATTAAAATGTCAACTCAACCTTAAAAAAATCACACAAGGCGTAATACCTGCAGTACATTCTCGAAATTTGTGGGAATGTTAGGTTATTACCTTTTCTTACGACAGATATTAGATTGGAAATTATATTTTACTGTTATCACTTAACGATCCATTTGAATTCAATGTGTAACTATGAAAAACTGTCAAGGAACACAACCAAGTTCTATCTTTCATTAATAATAAACATGATAAAAGGGAGGCATTCCTATTTTTAAAACGGATGACTGAAGATTGAATTGGACATTTAATCCAATACAATGCAAATTCACATGTTACGGACACCGGTCAAAAAGGTAAACATGTTCTATGACGTAATCAAATTCAACAGGTAAATCGTGTACTTTTAAGAAGAAGGTTGTCAAGACGGACTAGAAAAATAGGTCTTTTTCTTAATTTTATTTTGGCTTAACCTCTTGCAGTACATGTCTGAAAATTTGCAGATGGGAAGATATACATTTAGACAAATCGTGTGATTTTTTTTCAATTTTTTATATAAAAGTTAAAGTTGTGCGATCCATTTCAGTTTGCACCGTATGCATTTCATAAATATCCACATAATGACATGCATAAAAATGCAATCTGTTACTTTTAAAAACTCTTTTTAATTCAAAAAGGTTTATTTTATCAGCATAACTTAAAATGGAGAGAAATTTTGTACTAAAAAGAACTTTTGATTCACTTGACAGCCAGGATAAACATTCGAATTGACTTTCCTATCTTTTCCGATGAAGAGCTCACATTCTATTGTTTAAATACCACCGGTTTTCGGACTGTTAAATCTCTAAGAACCATAGGACACAATAAATGAGCCCCTTAAAACTATTTGATCTTTGAGAGGGAGTAATTTAAAATAAGATGATTTGTGGGCATTACATCGATTTATTCCAAATCACGATATATGTAATACTCAGGTGTTATACTTAGTATTGAGCTACATGTATACAGTATTTGCAAAACGTTTAGTTCGATGTGTCATATAAGGTATAGCAGCGTTAAGAAATAAAAAATCGAAGATCATTTTTTCTTTCGTGTTACAAGCTTACTTATGTTGTTCAAGTTGTACCTCAAATAAAGCATAGGTTATCCATTAATACCATTTCTTTTGAACGTTAGTGAGTAGATTTAATAACAACAATAATGAAATTATCTTTCAAATGGAGGCCAAATGAAAAGGCATTGTTAATATTTGGCTATATTTGGGTGAATTAAAAAACGCAAAGAAAACGCCCAGGCAAAACGGATCAAGTGCGCACGTAAAAAATCCAAAATAAAAATATATATCGAAATTGTTTTTTATCTAGACGCTGCTATGCGTTTGCTATTTAGCAATTGAACGCGTATTTAGACTACACATAAAATAAAAAGGGCAAAAAATATCAGCAATTATTTCAAAGTGACAAACAAGCACCTTAATCATTGATCTACATGATACTGATAAAATAAAACAATCACATGGTTGTGGTGCTTATAAATTGATTTTATATGGGTTTTATATGGGTTTTATGATGGGTTCATCACTATTCTTGGGATATCAATTTTTTGAGGATTTATCCACGAAATATGATATCCAACTAAAAGGCAATTAAACATTGATCCGTGTGCTACAGACCTCAGAAACACAAATTTAAGAATCCACGTGCTTGTCAATTTTCATTATACAACTAAAATTGATACCCAAGAAAATTAATGAATCAATTGTCATGGTTAATTTTGTTTTAATTGAAGAATCTTTTAGGCCAATCCGGGACTCTAAACTCTCACTCGTTCATAGCTGTTGGTTTGTCATCAAGTTTTTGTATTGATATTTTTCAAACGAATGACATGTTCAAAATTAGTATAGATACAGCCCAGCATCTCTTTAAATGGACCTCTTGTTCTTTCTCTTATTCGATGCAGTTAATCAAAATGTACAACATATATCAAAATAAAAAATCAATAGGTTAAACCGTTAAAAGGCAGAGCTAACTCTAAGATCTACAAAGAACAATGTTATTCACAAACATGAACAATAGCACTTCAAAATGATCTCATTTATTTTGTTCTTTGTAAGTAATAATTTTAATTTCTTTTTCTGTTTTCGCATTGCATTTATCTAACAGCTGATCAAATCCAATGATCTGCTTATGAAAATCAATAAGGCTCCGCCCACTTTTACATTTGTCAAGAACTTTAATTTTGCCTCGCCCAATTGAATACAGTCAAACCTGTTTTAAGAGGCCACCCTTGGGATGAGAAAAAAATGACCACTTAAGACAGGTGGCTGCTTAATCCAGGTTTGTTTTTGTTGATTTATTAAAGAAAGGGACAAAAAATGTGTGGCTGTCTAAAGCAGGTGATTGCTTAATAGAGGTGGCCGCTAAGGCAGGTTTGACTGTATTTTTTTACAGAAAGGTGCATTGACACATTCAATGTAGTGCACATTTTTATCGCGGATATAAAGACGTATTTAAATGTTTTGTCCATCTGTATAACATCAAATATATGGAAACAATAAAAGTACACAATATCAATGATCTAAGTCCTTTAATAGGAATATTGCCTGACTGATTACTGTCAAGAGTGAATGAAAACGCCAAGATTAGCTAGTCTTATGACAGTATAAGTGAAGCTTTAAATCTATGCCTAAGAAACAATAGAGGACCATAAGTGAGCCCCTTAAATCTATTTCATCTTTGATAGAGAGTAATTTAAATTCCTGTTCAGAGACACTGAAAAAAGGTTGTTCAGTAGGGAATTCAAGGGTGTGTGTATGTGTTAGTGTTTAACTTCCTTTATCGACGCACCTGGGCCATGCAGATGGTCAGTTTTAACGGTAGAAGAAACAGGAGCACCCGAAGGAAACCACTGACCTTGGGCAGATAACCGACAAACCTAATCACATACGGTAGGATAAGTCCCTTTTTGGAATCCATGGGTACATAATCTATTAATAGTGTTCGAAGAGTGATGAACGTGGCATTTTACCCCACATTGTACACAACAAAGGAGATAAATGTAAAATGTTACAAAAATATTACTTATTAATAATAAGGATTTTTTTCTGTCAGCAATTTTAATTGAATCTAGTTGAAAAATTTATCGGCTTTCTTACCACTAGTGGAACAGTTCGCTACTGAAACGGACAAATATATTCGACATTTACTAAGCGCACTGAACTTGAAAAGTGTCTGGAAGAGTATTTAAGGAGTAGTAAGAATTGAATATGTTTTCTATGCAGTTAACCAAGTTAAATAAAGATCGTGTACAGTAAAACTAACATATTTGATACTACTGGCCTCGAGTATTAGCTTTTGAAATTGTATTTGAACTCCTAATACCAGTTCGCCAAGTTTAAATTATATCCATTCAAGGGTTATTTCTCTCTGATAATATATTCAGAACATAAAATAAAAGCACATGACGAAAATCACTCCAAAAAGTTTGTATTGTCATCTGAACTATTAGCATTACAAGGAACGAAATTTAATTTAGTTTTAACAATTAAATAATAACATATTCAGATTTGAGCTGTTATTTGAGTGTTATTTGAGTCGGGCAAACCTGACGATTAGTCTCATGATTATTATTAAGGTTAGTGAGGAACCCTGTCATGTGACCACAAATACCTAAATATGCAAATAAAATAAGCAGATGCCCCCCCAATGCTATTATTAATATATAAGATAGTTTCATTTCAAAAACTCAATCTTACAAAACATTATTCGAACAACAAAATATAATATAGAATTTTAAATATACATTTTTGGATATACCAAGGGAAATAATTCACATGACGAATTGTCCCTAAAATACACAGGTTTACAATGTAGACAAAACACTAAGCTGGTGACCCCCTATTTTCTTTGTAAAATTCAAAATATTTGGCATTATATGAAATTTGATCCAATGAAAACAAAATTTGAATTCGTATATTTTTTTTAAACAGAAATTACTTAATGCATAAAGTTTGGCCTCTCCTATATAAACCATTGTGGATGTGGCAAACTTCGAAGTTTTACAGCGAAAACAAGCCTAGTGACATATCCTTTTTTTGTTTAAAATAAAAGATATCATCATTATTGCCTTTTTAGGTACTAATATCAAATTTTAAATTCGCCGTTATTTTGGGGTCAGGTGTCCTCACTAACCTTAACATTCTCATGTATTGGCAACAGTTAAAAAATACCCGAGTAGTTTTCAAAGCCGAATGGTTCTTTCGATCAAATTTCTGAAGGAGACGATTGATCATACCTATGTTTTTTGGAACGTCTGTAGCGCATTCCATCTGTAAATGAATGTTCAAAAACACTCTTGTAAAAAGAACAAGAACATTAGATTTATTGCAAATTAAATGAAGCAATATTAAAATGCACAACTACACGTATGAATAGTCATTGACTAGAAGTTAAATGGATAAATGTTGACACAGATTTTGACTCTGGCGCTTTCCATTGTGGTCTTTTTAGATTACCGCTTGATATGTGAGCCCTGTCGCATACATTGATTCCAAAAGTATTTTCTGTCATTAAAATAACGCATTAATCTTAACAATTGGAACAGCTTTTTAGACCTCCGTCCCTTTAATGAAAACTAACATTATTTTTAATATAATCGTCACCTCTCCTTGAAGTCCCTAGAGTACTCATATTGAATATCATATCATACATAAAACTGATAGTCATGGATTTTGTAATATACAGTCAAACCTCGTTAACTCGAAGTCGAGGGGACCATTGAAAAGTATTTGAGTTATCAGAGGTTCGACTCATCCAAGTTAAGAATAAACTCGAAGTAAAATCTTCCGTCGTTTGTTAATGTACCATCTTCCATGTCAAGGTGTATCTCGCATTTTGTTGTGTTTTGTGTGTTTGAAGACGCGTCAACGTGTCAAGAGATTACTTTGTGTGAAATAAATTATTAGATAAAACATGTTTTAAGAATTTATTCCAATCTTGAATCAACATCAATTGATGCAATCAACCATTCAAACATTGAAAATACAAAATCAGTTACGAAACGAATTAATACGTATGTTGTAAGTCACTAGTAATCAGTCCGAAAACCGGTGGTATTCAAACAATAGAATGTGAGCTCTTCATCGGAAAAGATAGGAAAGTCAATTCGAATGTTTATCCTGGTTGTCAAGTGAATCAAAAGTTCTTTTTAGTACAAAATTTCTTCCAATTTTAAGTTATGCTGATAAAATAAACTTTTTTGAATTAAAAAGAGTTTTTAAAAGTAACAGATTGCATTTTAATGCATGTTATTATGTGAATATTTATAAAATGCATACGGTGCAAATTGAAATGGATCGCACAACTTTAACTTTTATATAAAAAATTGAAAAAAATCACACTATTTGTTTAAATGTATATCTTCCCATCTGCAAATTTTCAGACATGTACTGCAAGAGGTAAAGTCAAAATAAAATAAAGAAAAAGACCTATTTTTCTAGTCCGTCTTGACAACCTTCTTTTTAAAAGTACACGATTTACCTGTTGAATTCGATTATGTCATAGAACATGTTTACCTTTTTGACCGGTATCCGTAAATCGGGATCAACAGTATGTGAATTTGCATTGTATTGGAGTAAATGTCCAATTCAATATTCAGTCATCCGTTTTAAAAATAGGAATGCCTCCCCTTTATCATGTTTATAATTTATTAAAGATAGAACTTGGTTGTGTCCCTTGAAAGTTTTTCATAGTTACACATTGAATTCAAATGGATCGTTATATGATAACAGTAAAATATGATTTTCAAACTAATATCTGTCGAAAGAAAAGGTAATAACCTAACATTCCCACAAGTTTCGAAAATGTACTGCAGGTATTACGCCTTGTGTGATTTTTTTAAGGTTGAGTTGACATTTTAATTTTTTCCAACGGCCAATAAGTTTCACTCGATTTGTTAAAATATGCACTTTTGTTGACCTTATAAACAACTGTTTACGCAACAGAAAAGATTCGTTAATAACATAACATGTCCAACGTATATGATAGTAGTCAAATCCATGCGTAATAAATGAAAACTGAAGATTGTTTATATGCCGTCGCCATCGTTGTTGTCATCGTTAAAAATTTAAAAACACATTAGCTGTTTTCTGCAGGGGAGATAATTGAATACCACTAGATATTAGACTGTAATGGTGGAAGTTGAGTTGAGTTTCTTCTTGAGATGACGCCGATTTATTTTATTTTATTAAAAATATCAATTAATCATTGATATTTATGTATTGAAACTAAAACATGATTAAAATACCGGCTTTGCTGATTAAATTCGTCTACTCAGATTAAACACACAATTTACCATGATGTTTTAAACGCTTGGGTGATCAGATCAAACAGTTACACACGAATACACACGTGTCCATTCATTAAATAAAAAACTCTTGATTAACACCTTTTAAAGCCATACAGCGGTCACGAATCAATTAAAATGACGTCAAAGAATTTAAAAAGTTGGCTTCGAGTAATCAGGGTTAATTACTATTATTTTCAAAGCGTGGGGACTGCCAAAATACCTCGACTTAACCGAGATTTCGAACTATCAGAGTTCGAGTAATCAAAGGTAAAAATGCATTGGGCTAACGGGAATTTTGCCGGGACTTTCAAAATAGTTCGAGTAAACAGAGTATTCGTATAATCCGAGTTCGACACATCGAGGTTCGACTGTAGTTTGTGACGGGAAACCCACAAGAGATGTTTCCAAATCATACAAGTCAATTCTAATAATTTATCTCAGTAATATGTCTGTCACGCTGCAAAATTTGATATTTGTTTTGAGATTTAGTACAGAATCAAATGTATTGGAAAAGTACTAAACGTCACTCTACTTTTTCTTTAGGCTGTTAAAAAAATTTAATTAAAAGAGAATAAAATTAATAGAATAAAATACCAATACGGGTGTCATAATAAGTAGTTTGTTTTACTGTTTATACACATTCAAAAGAGTATTCTCTCGTCATCAACACTTTAATTTAAATAAATGGAAGGCCTAAAATTGGAAGTTTGATAAAGGATAATGGTTAAGCTTAAAACTGTAAAACTGCAATTGGAAATGTTTTAACAGGGGTTATATTCAGTATTCATTTCAGTCTTCTCAGTCCAACACAAACTATCTTATTTTTTTTCTTTGTTGAACGATAACAGTAAAAGTTTTACTTTTCACATCAAAATTTCAATTGAATTGAAAAAAAAAATCAAATATGATTAGATTCATGAATTCAGCAGATAGCAATGTAATAATTTCAATTCGTATGGAATTTCATTGTATAAATGGCCTTCTTAACCATTATAAGTTGTTATCATCATGTATGCAATACATTTGCTTATCTATGAGACTGAAAAGCTTATCAAGTTTTTGTCTTCATAGTCCATTTTTTAGAGTCACAACAGAAGTGGCTAAAAGTAATCGTATACCATGTGTCAAACATGGAACAATAAAATGTAACTTTTTATTTAAATTTTACTTTTAGTTTAATTTTTTTTATTGGAATTAACGTATAGCGGGAAATTTTCGCGAGGTTCTAATTTTCGCTATATTCGCGACCATTACCATATAGCGAAATTTAGAACCCGCATAAAATAGAATCAACATGTTTTGTATTAAGAAAGTTATTAAATCGCGAAAATAAATGTCCGCTTAAATAACAATTCGTGATTTGGTAGGAAATCGCGAAATTTGCACGCCGCGAAAATTACCCGCTATACGGTACTTGATTACTCGATCCCATCGTGGTACGTATTTTTTGTTATTTCGTAATAATCATGAAGCGGTTTAAACTACTAATTACTTTGCATTATAGCCTTTGTGAAATGTAGATCAGTATACACTTGTGTTACTGAAGTTTACCAGTAAAGACGACACATGTCATCGACAATTTATTTGTTCAGTTTGGTAAATGTGTTTTTCAGCATACAATTAGGATTCAAATGGACACTAATTGTCTAAATTTGCTTGCTGATTTGTTTCTTCAATCATATGAAACGGACTTTACAACCTGGTCATGACAAAAAAGATCGTAGACTGGCTTTCCTTTTTAATTGCGCTTTCCGTTATATAGATGATGTGAATACATGTACGTTATTTGGTTTGAACCTATATGTAGCTGAATCGAGAAACCTATTGATACAATTGATATGAAATCTTACATGTAAGGTTTTTCCTTATTTTTCGTCTTTCAATCAACATTTTTACCATTCAAATCTACAACCATAGTTTAAAACCTGGTTTAACCCACCATTTCATTTGAAATGCCTGTACCAAGTCAGGACCATTGCGATCCACCAATTCTCCGGTATGACCGATTCGTTTTTGTCATTTTCTCTGGACTATGAGATTGATCATTCAAGTTCGGTAGTTTTGTTATTACCTTTATTTTAACATCTTATAATGATAATTTTCTGTTAATGAACAAAATGCTGTACAAGTACCTCGCTTTTTTAATCAATTGTTTATTTGTGTCCACGTTTTTACACATTACTGCATGATTTGTGTGTCTATCAATTTTGTAATGACTGTGCTCTCAATTAAACTGGATCTATGATAAATCATTATAAACTAGTATTTTATAGTATTTTATTTCTTTTGTTCTTCATAAGTATAAAGCAGACTTCATAGACTAGCTCTCTCTTTTGACATTACATTGATGACGATCTTTCAATGAACCATTCTGGATTTGTTGACTTTTTCAATCTCATATATACCAAAATATTTTGAGATAATGGACACAACAAAATTTTGCAATCTGCTACACATAAAGATCTACTTCTCGAAAAAGACATCCAATCAAGACACTTAACAAAGCTTTATTTGACAAACGTGATGACTTCAACTTCCCAATCGTCAACATTCCTTTCATTGGTAGCAATATTCGACCCACTCCTGCTAATGGAGTTAACAAATCACAACTGAATCGTTATTCCAGAGCTTGTGTGACTTGTATCGATTTCCGTGGTAAAGCGTCACATCTGACTCAAAAAATGTTGATACATGGTTACGTTGCTCCTCTGTTGCTGTGTTCAAAGGTAAGACATATTTTGATATCATGCACTTATAGACAAATATGGGAATTTTATTGCTCAGATAGGTTTGTGGTAGACATAATGCATTTTTATACATGTATATCCTCTTGAAAATTAGTTTTGCTTTAGATTCAAACGTTTCTTTGGATAAAACAAGTTAAAATTTCTCTTACTTGAAAGAAGAAAGTTCCAAGAAAAGAAATTGGTAACATATCCTGAGTCTTACATTTAAAACTTAAATTGAAAATTGTTTTAAATACTAGGTTTCTTCACTTGTACTTCACATGGTCAATCTTCCCGATGCTGATTGTTTGTCCTGTTCGAATCTATTGGCTTTGAGTACAAATAATTCAAAACTTTTTTGTTTTGATCTTCCAATTTTGATTAACAAAATTATATTACAATTGTTCAAAGAACGACCGCGAGGTCTTTCCCTTAGTGCACTCCAATAGAAAAAAAATTACAAAAAAGTAATTGATATTTTAAATCAAACTGTGGTGTTGTGCAACCAAACCTAATCCCGAAAAGAAAAGTTTAAAAACATCATTTTGAAAGCAGAAAATATATGGTTGCTAAGTGGTTTTTAATATAATATTCTTATTACTAAGTTGTGACCTTGACATACGACCGTTGAAGTTTGTCTGAAATTAAAGTTTTTTTAAATAATTAATTTTTAAATTCTTTTGTTATTTATATTTTTGTTACTATTATTTTTTATTATTATATTTTATTATTTTTTTTTATTATTTTATTATTTTTTTATATTTTTTTAATTTTCATTATTTTATTATAAATTATTATTTTATTTATTGTTTTCTTACATGTATGTTACTTTAAAACGATCTTAATATAAATCAAATATTGTTGCCTCAAAACTAATTATGGACAATGCTATTGCGCGATACAATGAAATCTGTTAAAAAAAACCTTTAGTCGAAACGCTTCAAGGGCTGTCCTTGAGATTTGACCTTTGACCTTTATATCCATCTATAATGATTGGTTAAAGTCCGAAGTTTCTAGTACAAACCGTTTTGTCAAAAACATGTTCAGCGAAAACATGTTTTGGCCGCCATTTTGAAACCACTCAACCAAATCATGTACGTTTTTGGCTCAAATTATATGTCTTGTCAAGACGGTAATTTTTCATACACATGTCTATAATACTATCTATTAAGGTTTTCAAGTTATTGGCAAAAACGTATTTCGCGAAAACTTGTTTCTCGTTCAGATAATTTCAGATATTCAGTTTATATTCATATCAATCATCATCACAGTCAATTCAGATCTGTTCAGACAAATGCAGTTTGTCTAGACTATCGTATTTTATCTGCTGTTAAGACATGTCAAGACTATTTAAGTTATTATCGGATCGATACCATTTAGTTGAATGAAGATTTGTTTGAACCATGTTAAGACGTCTTAAGATAATAAGAGTTACATCCCTTTGTACTTATCGATACAACCTGTAGATACAAAAACAAATTCTAGATCATTTATCGCCGATATATAGCATTTATATAGATAAGATTCAATTTGAAAAACAAATCCACATTCAAATATCATTTATATGTTCTTTTTGTTTGATTTCTTCATAAAAATCGGAAATGTGACTGTCATACTCTTAGTAAATGTAGTTGAAAATATGAATTAATCGGTAGGCAAGGTTTGTTATTTAAAATTTTGGTCAAGATAACTTGTACGAGTAAAAATATATTTTGATATTACACTATCATGTGAAGTTGGATGGAGACGCACCCGATGTCAAGTTAGACTTAAAATTTAAATATTCCCGATCTTTTAACCATGTAAGAAGCAGAGGTACCAATGGGGTATCTGAATATCAAAAGTCTGAAAAGGCAGAGACAAAACCAGTAAACACCAGCAAGAACGGGACAAAAAAACAGACAACATGTAAAACATGGAAACACAAAATAACTGAATATCAATCAACAACGCAAACTCCAGTCGAAACGAGAGTGAACTCAGGTGCTCCGGAAGAGTAAGCAGTTTCTGATTGCTATAGCACACCCGTCGCGTTGCCAACAAACAATTCAGTGTGTCAAATTCGGTAAAGGGAGACAAACCAAAACCCTATGGATAACTAACATCTGCACTCATCTGATAGATCGAAATCCCATATTTGTCTATAAGTGCATGATGTCTTCCATAAAATTTCTTGAGTGAAGACAGCAAATGAGGAGCATCATAACCTTGTGTGAGCAATTTTTGTGTCAGACGTGTCGCTCTGCTAAGGAAATCGATGGAAGTGCCGCACGTACTGGAGTATCGAATCAATTGAGATACGTAAACTCCATAAGATGGAGCGGACGGAATGTTGCTACACAAGAAGGGAAAGTTGACGATTGGAAAGTTGAAGTCATCACATTTGTCATAGAGCTTTGTTGAAAGTCTTCATTGAGAGTCAATTTCGAGATGTAGATCTAAATATGAAGCAGACTTCCTAGAATCCGTTGTGTTCTTTATCTCAAGCTCCTGGGGATATATAAGATGGAGAAAGTCTCCAAATCGAGAATTGTTTAGTGAAAGGACATCATCAATATAACGGAACGTGAGGTTGAAAGAGAGAGCTAGTCTACGGTCTTTTTTGTCTAGAAGAGATTGGAAGAAGTGTGTGTGCTTCATATGATTGAAGAAACAAATCAGCAAGCAAAGGTGCACAATTAGTGCCCATTGGAAACCATTTTGTTTGCTGAAAAACACGTCAACCAAACTGAACAAATATGTTGTCAATAAGAAAGTTGAGCATGTCGATTATTTGGTCTTCTGTAAATTTGTTCTTTTTCTTAGACTCATTGATGACAAAGTTAGTCTTGGTATAATAAACTTCTAGATTTTGTTACCTGTGTTTTCCATTCTTTTTGAAAGAGCTGCGTTTAATCAGCTGTGCTAATCGTGATTTCAGTTGTTCATGTGGAATAGAAGTGTAAAGTGGGGAGAAATCGAATGTTTTGATGTTTTTATTAACATATTAATAAAGCCGATTTAATTAAGTTTTATTTATTATATCATTTTATTTCACTCCAGAGTGTTATTCTAAATTTTCCCTTCCGTTTTTGGACGCAAGTTATCATGTCTTTTATTTGTACATTTATAGAAGAATTATATTTTAGATCTTTTTCATTGAAAGTGCACCGGTATATTATATGAATGCGACTTCTTGTAATTTTCAGTTAGATTGTCGGCAAAATTGGCCCGGAATTACCATCCCCTTTTCGTCCCCAGTTCATACATATATTGTACGCACCCAAACAAAACTCCACTTTCAAAACTTTCTGGATCCGCCCTATAATTCTTTTTAATTAATCACAGAACTCAGGTACGTGATCAATGATTTTTTTCGTCCGGATGTGCATCTCAAACTAAGTTACAGGTGCGGTGTGAATATTAATAAAAATGCTTCTAAAATATATTTTGTGATTTAAAACATGGCAGAAAATTTTAAATATTAGTAGATCAAATATTTACTAGCAACGTATGCGCTTTTCATTTATTTTTGTACATTGCACATCACCGAAGTAAATATTTTCAACGTCATCAGTTATTCAAAATTTGGAGCGAAACGTAACGCGCTTATAGGCGCCACTTTTATAATCAACCATACTGATCATGAATTCACAGCCTTGTTTGCTAAAATAAAATTTTGAGTATTTGAAAGAATTTTTACGATTATCAAGTTTAAACATTTCTTCCTCTTTTCCATATCAATTGAGCATTTGTATATGTACATGGATATAAAACAAAAGTATCAAAAACAATAAATGTATCAAAAATATCGTACAAAAATTAAACAAGACTAGTAACAAAGTCGGACTATCATTATAATATATAACAACGGAATATCCTAATGAGTTATTCTCACTCAACTTTAAAGACATAGAACCTATCAATTTCGCATTTTTTTACATTGAACACATTAAACAAAACATAAAAAAAAACTTATCTCAAAACAACTTATTATGGTTTCTATACATAGCACTAAGACATTTAACATGTTTATGGCACTTGAAGTATGCATTAAAAAAAGACGATAAAGAGATGTGGAATAAGTGTACGCGACACAACCAACGTTAAAGAAACGACAGTTAAAAAATACAATGGAAAACAGCCAGCAGTCTTCAACATGACAAGATGTCACTGTTCGTTGTCTTGCATTGGCCCAAGACTAAAAATACAATACATAAGAATCAAACAAATCCCTAGATTATCAACGAAAGACCCGGTTCTGGACATAAAACAAAAACAGATAGTTGACAAGGACAAACAAAAGCTTTGACAAGGATTCTTGGCTTAGGACAGTCCCATATAAAGTTTCTAGGACTGCTGTATAGGACGGGTTGTTTTTCTGATTTTGGTTCGGCTATTAAACTGTGATTTGTCACATCAGGGGGTTGATAAAAGATATCCACATCTTCCGTTACAATAGTCTCTTGAGGCTCATCATCGTTAAACGTTGAAAGATTTGGGCAATTCAACATGAAGCTTTTGTTTTCCCGTCTCTTTGAACAAACTAACAGTCTTACATCTTTGGTATGTCTTCAAATTATCTCCATGAAAAATAACAGATGGATAATTTTTCGAATGTTTAATCTTGTAAATTACGTTGCTAAGTTTCTCAACAATTATCCACGGGCCTGTCCAATGTCCAATGTCTTCCGATCTTCATTTTTAATCCCGGTGTATTTCCCTTTGGTTCCTTCATACTAAATATCCGACTTTATAATGAAATTTCTTTACATTGGCATCATATAATTTTGGGCAAGTTTATTTTAATACTGAACCAACGTGTCAGGCACAAGGGGGGGGTGTAACTTCCATCATAGAGTTAGGTACACAAGTTGAGCCACAAATGGTCTACTGGTTTAAAAAACCGACGTGGTGCACGGCTGAAAGTATAAGTATAAATAAAAGAAATATGCTAATATTTTCATTTACACACCCTACATGGCGAATTATTCGTAACTATATACCATACCTACAATTTAAAGAGTCTCAGGTGGATTGTTTAATTAGTTTTTTTTTCGGGGTAACACCATCTTCGCTAGCCAAGGGTTACGATCCGCTATCTCTCATCTTCACCCTTGGCAGATCTAGAAGGTTTTTTGTAATTTCAACATTTTAATTATCTCCCTTGAAACAATATTTATTCCAAGTAAAGAATTTTATTTTTCTTCGGATAATAGACCGGCATAAAAAAATATTAAAAACATTAAATTTTTAAAGCGTTATATATTCTACGCGTTAAGTTAGTTGTCCAGCATAAATAAACAACTTATGTAAACGGTTATTCACATGACTTTTACTAAACACATTTCAGTAGACGTGCTCTATGTACTCAAATACGACAACAAAATTGACACCACGCTGAATGAAATAATGTCAACGCCGCTAAGGTCAGTTTTTGTAGGAAGGCACAACCTGTTAGGTGTTCAATTAACGTTCATCATCTTGTACAACAATGTTATAATGCCATTACAATAAATAAATATGAATATGAACCATTTTGGTGAAATGGAAATAATCAATTAAATTTTATGACAGTGGGCAATTTTACGATAACACGATATCTTGTTTGAGGAATTACAACAAGGAGGCCTAATCGTTTATCGAGGCATTTTGTCCGTTACGTGGGTCTACCATAGGCTCACATTACGGTTTTGTCCGTTATATGTTTCACGAGGCAGTCCGTTAAGTAGTTTTATGAAGAAAAAAAAATCATTTATATTTACGAAATTAACTCTGAGGCTAATATATAGTAAATAAGTGAACTTGTGATAGATAGTCCAACACACCAATCAGCATTGTTCGCAACCAAGGGCTTTCATTGGCGTAGCAAAATTTATTGTCTGGAACTTTGTTGTCATTTGTATTTCGAGCATCATTTGAATAACATATCTTTCTGGAACTTTGTCATAAATTGGTGTACCGTATTTTCTTTCCGGATAAGGACATTAACATTCGATTACAAACCTAACATTTGCAATATTATCCGATTCTCGTAAACTACCGTCCAGTGACACTGCTATAATATCGGTTTCTTGGTTTGATACTAAGTACACTCCTTCCTCAAAATAGGACAAATCAGGGAACAATACTGGTATTATCTTTCTTTGGAGCGTAGTTAAAGCATTTTTTTCATTGCGACTGCCATATTCCATGGCTGATTTTGACTGATCTAAGGGTTCCATTGCTTCCATTTCACCGATCTGTTGAAGAAAGAAGTCTTTTTTGTACTTTTAAACTATCCAGTCCTAGAGCCTTGTATGCTGTACTTCCCGTTACCTTGACCCATTTCCTTATTTCGGACCATTCTGGTGTTCTTTGTTTAATTAGTTCAGGTGTCAATTTAACATCTTCAGATTGTTGAAGTGCTTTTTTCACAGTTTCAGGTGACTGTAGGGTGTGGAAGTTTTCGCACTTAGAAAGGTCAAATGATAATGAGGTTACATATGACGATGAACCTTCAAGTTAGACATGGCAAGATATATTTTGTCAATGGCGTTAAATGACTTGTTTATTGCCGACTTTGCTCTATATATGGTTGTTTGTATACTGTCAATGACATAGTTGAAGGTTTTGCTTGGTTCCTTTTCACTTCTTATCTTGATTTTCTCCAACGAATATGTTTGTTGTGTAATCAGAGATCGTAAATCCTGTATTCCATTACTAAGGTCAACAGCTACATCTTGTAAACGGTCGTATATATTGATATCACTTTAACCAAGACAGGTGTCAATAAGACGATATGCTAGTTGTTAAAGATGTTCTGTAGTGTCCACTAATTTCTTTCGTTTTCTTTCATATTGACTTTGTTTTTCTTTTAACGGTTCTTTTTCAAAACCTAATAAGTCAACATCGCCTTCTTCGTCAGTTAAACCAGGAGCTAGTTTTCCCTGTCAAATGTCAAAACAAACGAATTTTGAGAGTTTAAGGAAGCTATCATGTCGATCATTTCTGGAAATTTACCGGGTCCTCTGATATCAGGGATACGCGGAGCAATAGACGTATCATTAACACTAATGTTGTTAGGTACTGCAAAGTTAATTTTAGCATCCAAAGGGTCATACGAACCTTATTCGATAGAGGATTGACCTGTGTTTTGTAACCGGACATGAATCGGATGAATTTACCGTGAAATAGAATTTTGCATATGTTCTGAAAGTCGAAGGTTTTGTCGAAAAAATATTAAGAGGTATGTGAAAAAGCCATTGATCTGCAATTGGAGTATCACTTCAGGAAGTAATGAGTGTATTTCTTGGACGTCAGTTTGTATGTGTGGAGTTTTGAAAATTTCGTCGGTTTCAGTACGGTCTAAAAATCCAGAAAATGTGTCTGTGGTACAAATCCCTTCATATTAAGATATTTTTCTCCATTTATATTTTTTTATTTCCATAGTTTTTGTTCTTTTTTCTTTTCATTGCCTAAAATAAATAGCCAAAACAGACTGTATTGAACCGTTTTCATTATATTTATTAATAATTAGTAGCTTATTGCTTCATTTATATATTATATACACATGTATTGTATGTTTTCAATACCGTTGTTTCGTAGAATGATCTAAAAAAGGTGTTACATGTATAGCATTTTGACAATGGTTCATTTTTAGACGTGCATATTCAAATGTATGTATTTTAGTTTCGATAAATCCACATGAATTTTGTCGTTTCTTCTGTATACTAGCGTTCAGTCCTTATAGTAAAATTATGATATGTCATATCAAACAAAACTATTTAAATCTTCTATCTATTTATGTTATTTAACGGACATAATATTTTGTCACAGGCACTTAACGGACCAACTTAACGGCAAATAATATGTCCTCAGCCCTTAACGGACCATATTTTATAACTTTTCCCCTATTACAAAATTATTCTATATCATAGAGCATTGAAAATTAAACAGAATGTTGATATATTATTGTACTTTCTATGGATATCAATTAAAACATATGTTTTGTTATATAAAAAGAGAAATTGATAAAAATTAGGTAAACATGTTTACATTTGTGACCTTTAAAATACTGAAGAGCAACACGCCTTTTAATTTTATGAAGTTTTATAGAACTATTTTTACACAAATGCAAATCGTATCGAACAGTCATTCATTTTCATTTTGACAGATGTAATTTTTATAAATCTAAAATGCGTATTAATGATGATATAACAAATTAATTACTGACCGTCAGTGTTTTTTTCTCGATTACACCTGGTTAACGGACTGTCACGGCGACTTAAACGGACAACAAAAACCGTGAAACACCTTTTAACGGACCATATTTCTCGATAAACGGTTAGGCCTCCTTGTACAGGGTCAAATACAAAATACTTGATCCAGGTGTCACCGCGAAAGGTACCAGTGTTTAGATTTTATAAATAGTGTTTCACTTTTATGACACTGTTTTTTTTCTGCAGTTTTTCTCTAGAAAAGAATTATTTCCAGTTAGTTGTTTAAATTTTTATCAGTTTCTTCATATAGTCTGAATTTCATTATATTTTAAAAATTGCGAAAATGATAGGTTTTATGTCTTTAGTTTACCCACATCTATTTAACGGGCTGTTTAAACACAGTGAAAATCAAGAGTCAGTCCCCGAAAGGATTGCAAAACTACGATATTAACCAAATCAAATCAAGGGCCCCATAAGAGGCATACAAAACATAAAGTACAAATAAAGATGATTGTATAAAATATCGTTAAAATAAGGTTTTTGTTATACATAAATATTTCAAATATGATATATAATATGATTGATTGTTACAAGTGTGTGTTTCAAAGTAGACTCAAATATATATAATATTATATGACACAATGACTATTCGAGAGGAATTCACAAATGCTGTTTAGTATTTCTTTATTTTCGTTATTCATTAGCCATAGGATTTTATCATCAGAGGACATGTTATTATGATTAGAATTATTTATTGATTTATATATTTTATTGAAAAGAGTATTTCTTGAAATGTCATAGATGGAACATTTAAGTAGAAAATGCTCCTCTGATTCTATTTCATCAGAAAAACACTTATCACATATTCTGTCCTCTAAGGGAGTTTTGGGTTTTGTAAATCTCCCAGTTTCTATTTTCAGTTTATGGTTACTGATTCTAAATTTAGAAAGGTATTTTCGTTGATTAAAATCAGATATAATGTTAAGATAATTTTCGAACCCATAATTGCATTTGAATTGCAAATATGTCCGCAATTTACTGTTATCTGATAATAATTTATTTCTAGTGGTATACCACTTATTTATATAAAATGTTTTGGTTAGTTTTTTTATGTTATAATTGAATGTATTATTTTTATATTTAAGTATTTTGTGAATTCCAGTATTATTATCAAATACCTTCAGAAGTCTTTGCACACAAGAGTACCAAGTGACACATCCCTGAGAGTGAAGTTGTTTATTTTCAATGTATGCATCTTTTAGTAGATTATTGTTAGATGTATCTAAACGGTTCCAATATTTAAAAACTGAATTAAAGCAATCTAAAGCAAATGGAGTTCTGCCTAATTCGCTAAAAGTGGCAAAATTAGAACATTTTTTGCTAGCACCAAGTATATATTTACAAATGTGCATATGAAGTTTGTCAAAGGGCATGACACATGGCATTCTTGAGTAGTTAAACAAAAAGTTAGAATCTGCAGACTTTGGTATGTAGCAACCCCAAATTTCTGAACAATATAGTAATATTGGCTTTATAGTATGATCAAATATATGCAGACTTGTTTTTGGTAGAGGGAATAGAGAAAAAACATTTGTTTTAAGTTTAAATAATGCTTTAACTGCTTTCTTATCAAGTTCATTTTTAGCCTCTGTAAAGGAGCCAGATGATGTAAACATTATACCTAGGTATTTGTAACTGTCTGTACAGTCTAAAACTAGCTGTTTGTGACAGGTAATCAGGGAGATCATTAATAAAAATTTTAAATAGGTTAGGGCTTAAAACGTCACCTTGTCGAACCCCAACATTAGAATCAAATGAGTCAGAGAGATCTTGGTTAACTTTCACACAAACTGCAGAGATTCTATACATATCTTTTATCAAATTATAAAAGAGACCACCAATTTTCATGTCTAAGAGTTTAAGATAGATAGCTGTGTGTGAAACAGTATCAAAAGCTTTGCTAAAATCTACAAAGCAAGCAAATAGGTTTTCCTTTTTGAATAAATGTTTGTCTATTAGAGTTTTGAGAACAAACATGTGGTCTGATGTTCTTGAGTCCTTTGTGAATCCTATTTGGAAAGGGTTAATTATATCATTTTTTATCAAAAAATTATCTAATCTTTTATTAAGAATAGAATTTAGTAATTTACTGAGGCAGCCAGTAATTGCTATTCCTCTATAGTTTTTCAGGCTTGTATCTATCCCCACTTATAAAGATTGGAGTGATGTAGCCCCTTGACCAATTATTTGGATATATGCCTGAGATTAAAATCTTATTGAATAAATATGTTATAGATGGAGCTAATTGCAATTGTCCTGCTTTAAGCATATCATTTGTTATCAGTTGTAAACCACCAGATTTGTTCCTTTTAAGTTTCTTTATAGCAGCAAGAACTTCTTCTTCAGTTATTTTGAAATCCATCTCATTGAAATTAAGTATATCCTTTTCTTTAGATTTAAGTTTATGTTCTAATTCTAATAGTTTTTCCTTAAATTCACTTTTAGGGCTATTAAGAGATTTAAAATGCTTATAAAATGTATCTTTATCTATTGGATGAGAATCATTTTCTCTATCTTTTAAACTTTCAATAAGTTGCCAATATGCTTTAGGGTTATCATTATTAAGCTTTTCTAGTTGCAATAAAATATTATTTTTAAAATTTTTCATTTTAAATTTTCTGTTTTTGGTATAAATCCTACGCAACTTGAAAAAACTATTTCGAAGCTGCTGGTCATAGGGGTTCATAGATATTAATTTCCCTTTTCTTTCAAGCTCCATTCGTTGTTTTTTTAAATCACAATCATGCCATTTCTTGTTTGAGAGGCCTAGCTTTTTTTTTCTTTTTATGGATTGGTCTTCTTAAGGTAGAGTCTGCAACATCAGTTATTACTTTTTCAAACTCACTACAAGCATTATTGATGTCTTTGCGCGAGAGGGTGATGTTATTATTTTGGATTTCACTTAATTTGTTTTGGAAATCAGGACTTAAAATAGACTCATATTTTGAAATTTAATTTCAGATGTATCGTCCCAAATATATTGTTTAGGAAAAGTACTACTATTCATGTTACTGACTGCATTGTATACTTTAAAACTTGATTTTATCTCCCAAGATAGTTTACAATGAGCATCGGATAGCAATGGGATAAAGTTGGAGATATTAAAAAGAGGTATATCAAAAAGTAGTGGTTCGGATACAATTACAAAATCTACAGTACTAGATCCATTATATGTGTGGCAGGTTAATCTACCAAAAGAGTCTCCAGCTAGTCTACCATTTAGTATACGTAGTTGATTACAAACGCATAAATCAATAAGCTCTTGGCCACGGGTATCGATAACCTTATCTTGGCTCAGTCTGGGATGAACCGAGTCAGAAATGTCAGAAATGTAACTTTTAAATACAGGGTTATATGTGTTATCATCATCTGTGACAAAATCTTTTTCGCAACCTATTCTTGCATTAAAGTCGCCGCAGAGCATTATATTACCTATTTTATTAAATTTAGATATGTCCTTTTCTAATATATCAAGGATAGAATCCTTTTGGTTTTGTAGAGTGGAGGATTGTGTGGGGGGATAATAGACTAGACATGTATATATGTCTTTGTCAAGATTGAAAAATTCTTTCTTAAGAGTGAACCAGTGGAAATTAGTGTTTACAATAGGGTGTATTTTAATTCCTGTTTTAAGTTCATTTTTATATATTATCCCTAGACCACCAAAGTATCTACCGTTTTTTGACTGATCTCTGCAGATGGGAAAGTAACGGTAACCAGGTATATTAACAGCCTCCCCGTAGCCTACATGAGTCTCAGGCAGCAGAATTATGTCGTGTTTATATATGTGTTGCAGAAACGTGGGGTCGTTTAATTTGTTATAAGTTTTTGATTTTAGTCCACCAATGTTCCAAAAACACATTTTTACATGAACCCCTATGACCAGCAGCTTCGAAATAGTTTTTTCAAGTTGCGTAGGATTTATACCAAAAACAGAAAATTTAAAATGAAAATTTTTAAAAATAATATTTTATTGCAACTAGAAAAGCTTAATAATGATAACCCTAAAGCATATTGGCAACTTCGATAGCATGCCAATATACGATATATACAAAAGCCTAAATGTCACATACAGTTATGCATTGACAAACATAAGATGTTTAATAAAAACAACTTTTTCCATCTACGTAAGGTTTCAGTTATCAGATGAGCGTGCAGTACGTGTTCTATGATACTTTCTAAGCAATTTTGTTTCACTTCACATAAGACAAAAATGTTCATTGCTTAACACACCTGAAAATATTTTTTTTGTTCCTACAAGTATTACACACATAGAAAAGAAAAGAAACATTTAAAGTAAAAACTATAAGCATTTTCACCCGGTTCATTGTGATTTCTATGCAACAAAAACCCGCTTTCCATAATGCCACCACCCGGTGTCCCTTGTGTCCAAAATTTTGCCACCTTTGTTCGAAAAAAGGATACCTTTAACTTAGCCCTTCAATTTTTGATTGATGAGAAAGTATGCATTGGGGTATCCATATTGACCTATGGATGTTTTAACTTGCATTTCGCGAGAAGTTACAATCAAAGTTTGAAGATTACATCTTTTGGGAGTAATTTCAGTTTTCATGATGTTCCTTAGGATTTAATCTCATATAAAAAAAAGACAATACTTGATAAAGTAGAAGTTCAGAGACATACACGATACTCATAAACTTTTTTCTGCCCTTAATCAGAAAATCAGTTGCCACTGAATTGATTGTTGGCAAAGCGACGGGTGTGCTATAGCAAGCAAGAAGTGCTTACTCTTCCAGAGCACCGGAGTTCACTCTTGTTTCGACTGGAGTTCACGTTGTTGATTGAAATTCAGTTATTTTGTATTTCCATGTTTGACATGTTGTCTGTTTTTTTAACAATAGAAAGGTAAAGACAAATATGTAATCCCTGAACAAAAATAATTAAGGGACACGGATTTTTCGAATTTTTAAGGGACTACAATTCATCCCAAATTACACACATTCCCAGAAACAATGTCCATACATTGAAATCCATCAATTTCTTTCTCAAAATGTCATACTCAAATTCACTTTTCTGTGTAAATTATGTGACACGCACGTCAGGCGTAGCAAAATTTATTGTCTGGAACTCAGTTTTGATTTAGTGAAGACTAGCGCAGCTGTTTGATTTTCAAGTCCCCGAGGTTATCCAGCTTTGGCATCAACATGTTTTGTGTCGTAGAACATATCAAAGCTTTAAATTATCTTTTCAAATTTCAAAATCTTTAAAAAGCCTTATTTACTGCCTACCCCAGACACAGGTTGACCTTAATCATTATTTGGTTTTCTAGTTTGATATATTTTGGATTATTATTCAATAAGCAAAGGTGTACCAAATGGGTAATCAGTATCATAAAACCGTAAAGACAAAGACAAAACCGGCAGACAAAAAAATCATCACAACAAAACAAACCACATAACAACATAAAACACACACACATAACAACAAAACCGTATTCAGGAACGCAAACTCAAGTCGAAACGAGAGTGAACTCGGGTGCTCCGGAAGAGTAAGCAGTTCCTGCTTGCTATAGCACACCCGTCACGTGCAAAGACCGATTAAGTGTTGGTCAAATCCGGAAAGGATGACATTACAAAACCCTATGTCAAACCAACATCTGTGCTCATCTGAGAGATAGAAATCCCGTATTTGTATACAAGCACATGATGTCGTCCGTAAAATTTCTTGAGTGATGACAACAACCTGGGAGCAACGTACCCCTGTATTAACAATTTGCTTGTCAGCCGTGTAGCTCTATCAAGAAAGTCGTTGTACTCCCCACATGCTCTGGAATAACGAATCAATTGTAATACGTAAACTCCATATGCTGGAGCGGACGGAATGTTGCTACACAGAAAGGGAAAGTTAACTATTGGAAAGTTGAAGTCATCACGTTTGTCATAGAGCTTTGTAACAAGCCTTCCTTGTGTGTCAATTTCGAGAAATACATCCAAATATCAAGCGGACCTCCTAGAATCTGTAGTGTCCTTTATCTCAAGTTCCTTCGGATATATGAGATGTAAATAGTCACCAAATCGAGGATTGTTTAGTGAAAGGACATCATCAATATAACGAAATGTGAGATTTTGTCTAGAAGTTATTGTAAGAAGTCTGCTTCATACATGTATGAATGAAAAAACAAATCGGCAACAAATGGTGCGCAATTTGTGCCCATTGGGATACCTATTGTTTGCTGAAAAACACGTCCACCAAACTGTACAAATATGTTGTCGATTAGAAAGCTGAGCATTTCTATTATTTGATCTTCTGTAAATTTGTTTTTCTTGCTAGACTCTTGGATGACAAAGTAAGTCTTTTTATAACCGACTACCAAATACTTGTACCTGCGTTTTCCGTTCTTTTTGATAAAGCTACGTTTAATCAGCTGTGCCAAACGAGATTTTAATTGTGAATGTGGAATTGAAGTATATAATGTAGAGAAATCAAACGTTTTAGTGCTATTACATGATGAAAATGACTTAGCATGGAGATTTTCCATCAGTTAGGTACTGATCCATTTTCTCCTTCTTACAGACTTACTAGCATTATCTGCGACGTTGCCCTTTTCCGTCTTTTTAAGCCTGTAAGAAGTGAGCCTCTTACTACTGAGGATAGGAAATTTTTCCATATTCCATTTAAGAACAAAGGGATAGATGCTATAAACATCAGCAATATTTTAAATCGTAAGGAAGTAACATCTCAAATTCCACCATATTTCAAAAATCAGTCAACACCAATTGTTTCCTACAGCTACACTAAAACCATAAGTAGTAAAATTTTCAACCACAAAAAGGCAGTGCAGGACCTAAACATTCAAGAATATCTAAAGTCCCCTCTGACATGTGATTGCTATGCTTCTCCCTTTGTCTATGGTCCATCTGGTCATGTCATCACGGGTGATCTTAAGATAATTGAAAATGATTTATTACGTAATGTGGTTTCCCATGGACCTAAATTCAGGGAACGGCAACGTATAAATTGGAATCATAACTTTAAGATCATCATGGACGCTGTGGAGGACTATGCTAGAGCCTGGATAAAGAGGGAAAAGGACCAAGAACCAGAGCTTGAATCACTGTCGGACTGTGTAAGGACTATCCGATCTCTTGTACGAAGCCGAATCGACAAACTTCGCAAATGTGTGAACCCCCGGCCTTCTTCTGTATTTAGAGATCGTGAAGCTCTCAATTGTCTCTCTTCCTTACATGACAGGTATGTTGTCACGCCAGCAGACAAGGCTTCCAATAATATAGTTTTTGTATGTAAAGCACACTATTACAATTGTCTAATAAAAGAACTAGGCATTGATGGTAATACTTCCGCTAGTGCTACATACAAACGGACTACATTTAACAAAGATGAAATCATAGCAAACCATAGCTCTTTTATGTCCTCTTTCAATATTCCAATGAAAGAGTAACATAAAGAGTTACCATACCTTCATCATGTTCAACTACAGAGCTGTCCGTTCATTTAGCTAAAATCTTGTCTGCTGTCAAAGAAGATCAACAAGCATACTGCGACACTATTTATAATCGTAGTTGAATTAACCATATGTGGATTTTGAAGAACTCAAAAGATTTGTAAGATCATTTTAAATCTAGATCATTTTCTGAGATTCTTTGAAAACGTTCGATTTTTCAACTTTATACACTACCTTGCCACACGAAAAACTAAAATGTCGCCTGAAAAAACTTCTCGAAAAAGCCTTTTCAAACTCTAGGAATTTTGGTGTTTTGGGTTATAATTCTACATTCTTTTCCAAAACATCTTTCAAATATAAAATTTGTTACACACTGGAACAAGTTTGCAGTATGCTTGATTTCCTAATTGACAACATATTTGTCACCTTCGGAAGAGAGATTTTTCAACAACAAATCGGCATTCCAATGGGCACAAACTGTGCTCCTTTCCTTCCTCGCCGATTTGTTTTAATAATCTTACGAGACTGAATTTTTTCAGGGACTCGTAAAGAACAAGAAGATGAAAGAGGCAAGGTCATTTAATCTTACATTCTGATATATTAATGATGTCCTTTCTGTCAATAACACTTCATTTGGTAGATGGATTCCCTCAATATATCCTCCATAATTGGAGATTAAAGAGACTACCGAATCAAATTGCTTCACGTCTTTCTTGGATTTGCACCTCGAATTTGAACCAGGTGGTCATCTCAGTACAAAAATTTAAGATAAACGAGACGATTTTAATTTTCAAATGATTAATTTTCCTAATCTACAGAGCAATATACCTACTTCCCCTGCATACGGTGTTTATATTTCACAACTTATTCGATATGCCAGAGCTTGCACACATTTCACAGATTTTTTGATCAGACACCGATTTCTTCGTGACCGACTTTTGGAGCAGGGCTATAACAAAATACGTCTCATACGATCCCTAAAAAAATAATTCTTTCTTCGTTATCAGCCACTAGTAGAAAAGTTCAAAATTGACTTAAAAAATATGATAGTTAATTGTTTTAATTAGTGTTTGACTGGTCTGCTGTACTGAGATGATCACCTCAATATCCCTATTGTGTCTCACAACTATGTTGCGTTCTATGGTCATTACCGGATCCTAAGATCGCAATGGAAGAGGGAGGTTTGGCGCCATAAAACCTGGTTTAGCCCAACATTTCGTTTGAAATGCCTGTACCAAGTCAGGACCATTGCGATCCACCAATTCTCCGGTATGACTGATTCGTTTTTGTCATTTTCTCTGGACTATGAGATTGATCATTCAAGTTCGGTAGTTTTGTTATTACCTTTATTTAAAGGTTTGCTGCAAGCCTTAACAGCTTAAAGTAAATTTTGGTGCTGAGGTCTGACTGTGTTTTTATGTCACTGATAGCCTGGTTACAAATTTGTGATGAAAATATCGGTAAAATGTAGGGTTTTTCGAATAAAGTCATATAAATTTACTTGAAAATAAAGAAATTGGACATCGTTTCACACGTTTTGTCTCAATGTAATTTGATATATACAAATAACAGCACGACTGTCAAAAATCATTCTGATTACATGTTTTCATAATTCATTGATGTGTAACTTGTTTCCGGAGATGGTGATTTGTTACTGTTTTCACGAGTTACTGATGTGTGACTTGTCTCCAGAATTATCGATTTGTGACTGTTTCCGGAGTTACTGTTTTGTGACTGTTCTCACGAGTAAGTGATGCATGACTTTGCACCGATAATCTCTCATTTCTTCGTTTAAAAAGACTTATTATACTACATCTTAGTTCTTTGCTAGAAAATAAATATATACCAAAATTAATAGAATATCCAAGCATATGTAAAAGCCGTTGGTATCGATAGCCCAATATGAACCATTTCTGTTCCAAAATATCCGGCAGTCCACAAAGTATCAACCAGCTTGATAAAACACACAAAAAATCCATTAACTCGCAAATCATGAAAACAATTGTAATGATTATGAGAGTTCGAGCCAACCTAAAATTTCTAAGTCGAGTTGAATCGGAAACTTGAATTAGGCGGCTATTTGAACGACAACAAAAAAGTTTACAAATCACGAAGACAGTGGAAAAAATCATTGAAGTAAACGCTATAAAAAAAATCGCTGGCAAGATATAATGGCCTATTATTTTGTTACCATAAACGTATTTAGAATATTCAGCATTGTTACAACACATCCCGTCATCATCTGAAAGGAAAGAAAAAGATGGTACGGGGTACAGTTCTAATCCAAAGCATAGCATACCAAATACTAAGGTAATCCAAATAGTCAATTTAGCTGACGCATTCATCCGAAACCAGATTGGAAACTGTACTGCTAAAAACTTTAAACCTCCCAGAAGTGCTGTTGTAAGTAATGCTGTATCGGATAAAGCATAAAACAGTGGTTTTTCTAGGACATTTAAGAAGAAACAATATTCTGTTTTTACTCTGGCTACATCTCCCTCTATCTGTATATAACCAAGTAAAAGACCAACGTGCCACGGAATGGAAAAGGAAAATGATCCAACGATATCTATAACTGCTAAAGCGACGAAAATGAAAGTGACCGAGGTGAATCGCTTCTCTTTGCTGAACATGTAAATTGCAAAAGAATTAAACACCAGTTTAAAGTAGAAAATTGCAGCACACATATGGTATGACCATTTAGAGAAGAAAAGTAATTTATAAAAATCCTCGTAGCCCTCGGGACATGTGCTGTTGAAATCAAAATATTCATAGTCCATTTTGTTCATTGAACTTCCATTTATATTGTCTAAAGATACTAAATTTGGCATTATAATTGATGGCTGTCTCCACCGAAGAAAAATGTCTTTTTTGAGTTTCGACTAAAGAAATAAAGGAATGCCGTAACGTTAATTAAATCCACTAATGTGAACATGTAAAATATTACAAGTCAAATTCACAATGTATAGTTTGCCAGCTTGTTCTTGAGTGTCAGTATTGCTGCAGTCATAAATGTCAGTTGTGTTTTAAAATATTTTGTTAACAGGAAATGGATGCACATCATCACGGTAAACCATATATTCCTTTGAATGAAGCTACAGTTTATAAATACTTATATAATACTGTGGCATGTTCATGTAGTTGTCCAAAACACTATGGCGGCTGATAAAAACACGACACTTTGTGTCTCGTAGGAGGAACATAAAAGAGCAGGTGATTCCTGAATTAATTAGGGTCACCGCCTTTTCAACACAATTAACTAAAATTTGATACTTCATAGAAAAATAATATTTGGTACAAACAAGAGGCTCCTAGGAGTCTGAATTGCTCACCTGGCTTATGTGCGGTTTTGTGACCATTAGAGAAAAACATTTAAAGGATCGTAAGTTTAGTAAGGGGTCATCTGACAATATTGTTTAACTTAATGCAGCAATGTCTAGAGTACTATTTCAGCAATTGAAAGCTTTTATTATTTCCTTCTTTTGTCAATCTAAGGGGAATAACTCCTAAACGGAATGATCCTCCAATGTTGACCCTATTGCAAATTTTGTAGATCACGATGTGTTTAACAAAATGCAATTCAAAATTGTTAAAATATCTCATTTAGTTTTTAAGATATTGAGCCTAAGAAGTGTAGTATTCATAAAGAGCAAGAAAAAGGGCAATTATTCTTACAAGGATTGTTGGATGTTCTTCAAAATTTCAGGACAGGTATATCTCTATATGCAGATCACTTTTGTTCTCTATCAGAATTTGAAAATGTATAGAAGCTAGAAATGTATATATTCCTGTACACTCCCCGTCTGATATCTTCAAACAGAATCTAGATTCCTTTTTCTCTTCTTTTAAATGTGTTTGGTCACTTATCTATTGCGATCATTCATATTTGAGGGCATAACTAACCTTGAATTATACATGATTTCGTAATGTAGATATATATGCTATTTCTAAGGCGCTCATCTTTAAAATGACAGCCATTTCCGATATAAGGCAAATCGTTTTCTATTATTTAATCGTAAGAATATTTTGTACTACTATTATACACAATTTGCTGCCTTTTTCTTCAAAGTAAAATTTTTAATGAGTTTTTATTTGATTTATTTCTTAATTTTATATTCCATTAAGCGGCCATCTTAAAAATGGCCGCCATATTGAATTTTCGAATAAGGTCCATAGCTTATATTGTTAAGTATGCTGTTTTCTACCACCATGCTAAATTTTATGCTTTTACCATACTTTGAGCAATTTCGCCAAAAAATCTGCACAAATCGACTGGACTAATAAATCATTCAATTTACTTATTACATATTATCAAATATAGAAGTCAAAAGTCAAAAGTCGAAAGCGAAAGCAAAGCAAAGTAAAAGTGAGGAGCTAGGGCAATTCAGATGCTCCATATGGCCATTTCGAGAATTTATCTCATCTTCAGTAAAGCTGGGATTTAAAGTGTTGGAAGTCCAAATTGAATTTTGAATAACAAATCAATGACGTACGCCCTCCTTTGATGGACAATGTGCATCTCGCTCGTGCGAGTTTTGATTTTTCCAGCAACCAAATCTGGCTTCCGCGTGAATAGCTCAAGTGATCGTGTGGAAGCCAACAGATGCGACTGGAATAAAAATCAATAAACCAGGGTCTAAAGAAAACCAGAAAACTCTTACTAAACCGTCGAGCAGCAGAGAGGAACGAAAACGATGCAAAGTTATTGAAAAAACTGGTACAATAAAATCGGAGAATAACAAAACAACTTTTACATATTTTATAGATAATGATATGTTTTACAATATTCAATTGGAATTTCTCAAATATCGTATAAAGTTTTTAAGATATTGAGATTCATAAGTTCAAAATTAATAAAAAGATCAAGAAAAAAAAGACATTAACTACCACATGGGTGGTTGGATTTTCTTCAAAATGTCAGGGTAGATAGATCTTGAAGTTTTGATTACTATTATTACTTGCTGCCAGAATTTTTAATTTTGTAGCCAGTTTTGAGTAATTTGCAAAAAAATGCAAATTAACACTATGATCTCTGTTAGCCTCGTCGGTAATATTTTACGACAAGTAATAAAAAAAAAAACAAAACAAACCACACCAGTTCTAAGCACCAAATGCTAATGAATAATCAAAAAAGTTTGGTTGCAATTGCACCTACGGTGTCAGAGGAGTTAACGTTTTAAAAAGTTTACGGACGACGGACGGACGACGAACAACTGACGCCAAATGATTAAAATAGCTCGAATAACCATTAGATCAGGTGAGCTAAAAACTGAAAAAGTTAATTTGATACTTTCTAATTACTTTTACACCATTGATATGTATATATTCTGTAATGAATAGCATTCACCTGAAACAATATCAGATACATTTCAGATACCTAAATTACACAATAATCCATATGAATTTCGTTTTAACTCAAGTTAGTGTTCTCTAACCCATATTTCCAAAGGTCTCTCTCTTACTTTAACTTCTAGGTAGGTATTTATCATTCAATACTGTGGAAGGGTATTCAAAAACAATGGAACTAGTCATTTTTGGAGCGTTAAAAATTCTATTGATGTTTTGGACAAGCTTCGTGCATTTGAAAATACCTTCAATACCATTGATAGTTACGACTTTTCTACTTTTTATACTTACCTACATCAATATCTTTTAAAATTAATGAATATTTGGTCAAATGATGTTTTGATAAATTTTAGAGTGATTACATCTGTTGTAGATTTACTAAGCTCATTTAGTAAATCATATTCTAGTAATGTCACTCAAAAAGATTACATTTACTGGACTAATGCAGAAACTACCATTGCTCTAAATTATTTGTAAGATATTATTACGTACGTTTTGGTAACCAAATCTATCGCCAAATAATTGGCATTCCTATTGGAACTTATTGTGCCCAACTTGTACATGTTATAGCTGACCTTTTCCTATACTGTTATATGAATCAGAATTTATAGCTAAATTACAAAAAAAGACCACAACTACGGAACTTTTTATAATACTTTTTAATATTAAGATATTTAGATATATTCTAATTTTATTATAGATATATATCCTTCCAAATTAACCTTGAACAAATCTAAGGTCACCGGTGGTACAGATGGGTCAAAATCTAACCTGTACAAAAGTGAACCGGGAGCAAATATTAAGTTTACTTTTCTGGTTTGAGTTGGTTTGCTTGACCAAACAAAATAGCAAACCAAAGTTTACTCAAAACAAACCGTGGTTGGCTTTTTCAAGTTTTGTTTGGTTTAGAAGGAAGTCAAACCAAACCAGGCGGCTGGTTTAGTTTGCTCTGACCAAACCCAACTAGGGTGCTGGTTTGGTTTGGTATAACCAAACAAAACTAAGGCGCTGGTATGGTTTACTCTTATTAAACCAATCTTAAATGATGGCAAATATCTCCAAGTAAACAAATTAGCAAATATAATATTTGTTTTCGAGAGCACATATCATGAAATGATGTTAGGCGTCGAATTACTTCGACTCTTTGATTCATCCGCGCATGCTCATGGTTTGCTTTTAGTAACTCATGGTTTGCTCTTAACAAACCAAACCAAATTTTACAAGGCCACAAGTTTGGTTTGCTGATAAAATAACAAACTAGGGTGCTGGTTTAGTTTACTCATAAAATACCAATCTAATAAGATGTTAAATGTTTTAATCAGAATTTGCAATTCGATTAAGTAGACAATGATTTTTTTCACGAAATGTAATAATTGTGAAATATTTCGAACAATCTTTAACACTGATTACATGTATATGATTCATTTGCGCATGCTCGCAGTTTGCTCAGAGCAAACCAAACCAAACTAGGGCGCTGGTTTGGTTTGCTTTTTAAAGTTTGGTTCGTTCTTACCAAACCAAACCGAACCAGCCGTCTGGTTAACTTTTCAAGTAAACACTTAAGTATACTTTGGTTTGCTAAAGTAAACCACACAAAGTGAAAAGTAAACTTACATCAAACTTCTGGTTTGCCTTTTTAGTTTGGTGTGCCTACAGGTTACGTTTGTAACCATCTGTAGATGTCCATTTTGAACCTCGGATTTAATAATATTTTTTTTATATCACAAATCAGAATCAAAGCATTTTTAGGAAGAAAAAAAACAATCCCCCTTTTCAAGTTACATGGTCGGTCTCTTTAATAACCATAGAATTTTTTTTATTTAACTTATGTAAAATTTAACAATAAACAGTGTTATATTTGATATGTCATATACTTTTAGAAGTTCCTGTGACGAAGTGGGTTCTTTCACTTGTACAGCAGGAAACAAAGCAGTTTTTTAATATCTTTAAAAAAGGAAGAGATATAAAGTTCTTGGAATTAACGCTTGGTCTTTCAGGGGTGGTAGATTTTTTAAGGGTTTTCATGAGTAAAGAGTAGCACAACGAGCCCGAAACTACAAAATTCTGTCATGAGTGACAAAGATCAACGCCATTTTTTCCAAAAGAACACGTTTAAATCATAGTTACGGAAGAATAACGAGTTTATTAGGTTGCTTTACATGGTCAATAAACAGTATGTTAAATAATTTTATCACAGTGTTAACTCTTGTTTCGACTGGAGCTTTGTTGATTGATATTCAGTATTTTGTGTTTCCATGTTTTACATGTTGTCTGTTTTTGTCCCGTTTTTGTCCCGTTCTTGTTGGTGTTAACTGGTTTTGTCTCTGCCCTTTCGGACTTTTGACATTCGGATACCCCACTGGTACCTCTGCTTCTTTAATAGTATTAAATATCATAATCCCCATTTACATGCACAGTTTTACATACGTGTGCATATTTACATACGTATGTAATTTTACACATGTGTGCAAATACTGTAGTAAATACAAATACATACGTATGTCAATTTACACATGGTGTAAATTTACATCACCTCAGGACCAGATGTAAATGTTTATATGCAAGTTTACATAGGCTATTTTATTTAATTTTGCGCATGTAAAAACAATTTTAACAAATGCATAGCTCGATTTTCCAATTCATTCCGAACATTTGACCTTGACCTTAAAGCTTTGGACTCTAGAATGTAAATGTTTATATGCAAATTTACATAGGCTATTTTATTTAATTTTGCGCATGTAAAAACAATTTTAACAAATGCATAGCTCGATTTTCCAATTCATTCCGAACATTTGACCTTGACCTTAAAGCTTTGGACTCTAGAATCCACAGGCATCATGACAGAATGATAGTCAGAAGAACGAACAGCTAAGCTCTATATTCTAATCTTTATAATACAAAATTGGGTATTGGGAAGGGCTATAGCATGCTCACCAACGTTTTTATTACAGGTTTTAACATATACATGTATCGGTCAAAATCTCAATCTAAATTCGAAACTAATGTTCTCTCAAAGGCCAAGTAACTCTCTGATTACAAGAGCTAACGGTTAGTTCCAATTTCATCAATTTATGAATAAAGGTAATACCGAACTTGGATGAACAATCTCGTATATCCAAGAAGTAAAGACAAATCAAGGCATAGACATGCCATAAAAGTCGGAGTGCTTTAGTACAGTCAAATTTTGAATTTTGTTATCAGTGCATGGCTGATATCAAAAGAAAACTTCTTTTATGAGATCGTATGAGACATATTTTCTTATAACTTTGGTCTAAAAGCCAATCACTGTGATCGGTGTCGGGGGAAAAACTCTAAAAAGGTAGAACAAACCCTGGCATATCAAATAAGTATTGAGTTAAACACACAAAATGCTGATGAGGTGGGTATGTTACTTTCCAGATAATGTTATGAAATCATTCTCCTTTGTTTTTATTTAACAGAGGTATGTCTGGGTGACAAAGATGCCTTTGGAAATATTTTGAATACCACCACTCTTTGACATGTTATAAGATGTACAGCTATTCGAATGATAGTTCGACCAAGTTCACATTTTAAATTACACAACCAATCACTGTTTTCTGACTAAGACTGGGGGATTCTTATGGGTACTACCGTTTCCTATATAAAAGAAAAACTAGGCACCATTAATGGCACATATTGGAGGAAAGGGGTGTTACATGTAAGCCCTTACATTCATTCTTTTAAAAGAAATCTTTACCTTTATTTATCAGCCAATCCCGAGGGTAAAGAAAATGACTGAAGCGAGATGACATACTGGTATACGTATATAGTTTGAAATGAGTCCAGGCAACTTTTGAATTAATTTAACAAAATACACACCAAACATAAAACTCATGTAAATGGTTAGCAAATTTCTATGGCACGCGACAGTCACAAAAACTCCATAAACTGAGTTTATCGACCGTAAACTATAGTTAGCGGTCGATAAACTGGGTTTATCACTCGCCAACTATAGTTTGCTGATGCTAACTATAGTTTACGGTCGATAAATGCTTTTTTGCGTTGATAAAGTAGCGTTTGCGCCGTGCAAACCAAAGTTACCGCTGATAAACTTGGTTTCACGAACGCAAACTATAGTAACCGAGTGATAACTATGGTTTACGGTCTATAAAATAGTTTATTATGCGGTTGCTTTTGCATGCTATGCATATGTCATGTGGTTTGGAAAGTAACAATAACAGAAATTAAGTAAGCGTGCTTACATACCCCTGGAGTTCAATCAATATTATCCTTGAGGAATACCTATTGAGGTACAACAAGCATTGTAAAGATAATTTGCATATATATGAATGTCGTAACAAGATTTCGTTAAACTTAAAAATATGAAATGCGTACTCAAGATTTTCTTAGTCAGAAGAGTCACTCCTTTTATAAAAAAAAACAGAAAGAAAATCCCGAAAATATGCACAATTCTATGTAGTGTACTACTCGCATACCAAGTTTTATTTATTTCTGCTAAGTAGTTTCAGAGGATTTGCGTCCACAAAATATGATTACAGACGAGTGGGATGGGCTGACGCTCGAGTCAGTCAAAAATAACTTTGCATTGTAGATTATAAAACCCTGATAAACCAAGTTTGTTTAATTACGATTAGCTGTCGACTATGGAAATTTTCAATGCTAATTAGGGTTTCTGGGTGCTGAACTGTATGGCATGCGACAGTCACAAAAAACTCCATAAACTGATTTATTGACCGTAACCTATCGTTAGCGGTCGATAAACTGGGTTTATCACTCGCCAACTATAGTTTGCTGATGTTAATGATAATTTCAGTTGTTTGAAATTTATCATTAGCGGTCGATAATGGGGTTTTCAAATGCTAATTAGGGTTTCTCGGTGATAAACTGAATTTATCGGTGATAAACTGAGTTTATCAGCGATAAAATGAGTTTAACAACCGCAAACTATAGTTTACGGTCGATAAATGCTGTTTTGCGTTGATAAAGTAGCATCTGCACCGCACAAACCATAGTTACCGTTGATAAACTTGGTTTCACGAACGCAAACTATAGTTAGCGTGCGATAAACCCCGTTTATCAACAGCAAACTATAGTTTACGGTCAATAAATGTGGTTTATCAAGTTTTTGGTATTATCGCGTGCCATAAATTTGCTTTTACATACGTGTGTAAATTTGCACGTGTGTATATTTACATACGTATGCATAACTTGTGCATGTAAATGGGGCTTTATTCAAGCTAAATGCAATCATTATAAAACGAAAATTGTACCATGTATCAAGTGATGTAGTGTTTATGTTCAACTTTTACAAATGCACAAAATGTAATTCATGTGTTTTGTGAATTTGCACTTGTGTATCATAATTATATTTATGTAATATATATTTGAGAATTATTTACAACTTAATTAAAAGAGAAGCTGTGTATTTAAATGGAAAAGAACTTGACTTCACTTACCTTGGCAGTATACTAAGCGAGGACAATGGAACTGCAAAAGATATAAAGGCCAGACTGAACAAAGCAAGTATTGCATTTCCTTAACTTCAGCCCATCTGAAAGTCAAATAGCTACAGTTTGAGGACCGAAATACAGCTTTACAACAGCAATGTAAAGTCTGTCCTCCTGTACGGGTCTTAATGCTGGCGTGTAATTGGCAGCAATATGAGAAAAATTGAGACTTTTCACAACAGCTGCATCAGGAAAATAAATTGCATAGTCTGGCCAAAGAAGATGACAAACAACCAATTACACCGGAAAAGCAAAAGCAAAAATATTGCAACAGAATTAAAACAAAAGAGAGAGGACATGTGATAATGCCACCAGAGAGAATACCAAAGACTGCCCTTCACTGGACACCACCTGGAAAGAGAAAGAGAGGTAGACCACGCACAACCTGGAGAAGAACTGTCACATCAGAATTACAAGACATAGGCTATTCATGGGGCAAGCACAGTTTCTTGCAAAAGACAGACGTAGATGGCGGCAACTTGTTGAAGCCTTATGTCCCATTGCGGACGAAGAGGATAAGTAAGTAAGTAAGTAAAAGAAAAATCGATATACGTCTTATATATGCTTGTTTTCATATATCATTTTCCCTTACCTTGAAAACAACAATCCTCCTTCATCTGCTTATGGTGAAGAAATATTTCTGGGCCTATTAGATATGCCAGGGCTTCTACAATTTTTTCTGATTTTTTTATACGACACCACTGTCTACGTGACCGACTGTTAGACCACGGTACAAGAAAATACGTTTCATACGGTCCCTCCTCAAAAATTCTTCCTTTGTCATCAGCCACTGGTGGGAAAAAAATTTAAACAATGTTGAATGTATTGATCAGTGTTTTGCTGATTTGTTGTACTGTGATGATCATCTTATTATCCCTATAATATCTTCACAACCGTATAGCGTTTTCTGTTACTACGAGATCCTAAGACGCAATATTAATGGATGAGGTTTAATTGGCGCGCCATATATTACCTGGTTTAACCCACGATTACATGTACATTTGAAACGCCTGTACCAAGTCAGGACCATTGAGATCTGTTATAGTTCCGGTGTGTCTTCCATGTTTTTGTTTTTTTCTTTTGTACATTCAGATTGATCCTCCAAGTTGGGTTATTCTGTTATTGCCTTAATTTAACCACGCTATTTCTGTTTTTTTTTCAAACCGTGAATCTGTGCTACAATATTGTCGACAAGGTCCTTTTTGTTTTTGGAAATAACGATATTATTAAAAAAGATTATATAATTTTTTCACTAATAAAAGTCTGTACATGAGTATTCAGATAATCAGCTTGTTTACTTTCTGCAGAGGGTAAAATGGCCTTTGTGCAATTTTCGGTGGGGAGTTAAATGCATAAGATGTTAGAGCTTAAGTCATTAATTGAGATTGGAAAAATTACAATTTATAGAGGTTCCATTGAAAGAAGCAGAGGTACCAATGGGGTATCCGAATGTCAAAAGTCCGAAAGGGCAGAGACTAAACCAGTAAACACAAACAAGAACGGGAAAAAAACAGACAACACGTAAAACATGGAAACACAAAACAACTGAATATCAATCAATTGACTTACAAATAACTTTAATTTTAATTAATTGCTCTAATTTTTCCGGTACAGCAACAATCAGTCCTATCCAAATACTTACTGGAATCTTTAATGTTTATTCTATTTCATATTATTATTATTTTCATGGCAAGACAGTTTTGAATCTGTTTAAAATGTTAATGATTGTAACTTTTATTTTTATACCACACTTACCATTATTTTGGTATCATTTAAATATAGAAAGAAATATGTTTATTCATTGAGGATTGGATAGAATAATAACACACCTATTTCAACGGGTTTCTTCATTTTTATACTTACAATATACTAATATTTATGGTATATATTCAAAGGAATATAACATATTTGGTCGCATTTCTATTTCAAGAATGTTCGTCTGATTTTCAAGTAAATTTATTTTCCGGTATAATATGTATATCCATTTAGTTATCTAATAACGTATAAATATTCAATTTCGTTTATCAATATAGTATTAAATGAAAGAAGCAGAGATACTAATGGTCAAAAATCCGGGAGCGCAGAGACAAAACCAGTAAACACCAACAAGAACGGGACAAAAACAACATGTAAAACATGGAAACACAAAATACTGAATATCAATCATCAACGCCAACTCAAGTCGAAACAAGAGTGAACTCAGGTGCTCCGGAAGAGTAAGCAGTTCCTGCTCGCTATTGCACACTCTTCGCGTTGCCAATAGTCCATTCGGCGTGTCAAATCCGGTGAAGGAAGATAAAACAAAACCCTATGACAAACCAACATCTGCACTCATCTGAGAGATCGAAATCCTATATTTGTCTATAAGTGCATGATGTCTTCCGTAAAATTTCTTGAGTGAAGACAGCAACCGAGGAGCACATAACCCTGTGTGAGCAATTTTTGCGTCAGACGTGTCACTCTGCTAAAGACATCGATGTAAGTCCCGCATGCTCTGGAGTAACGAATCAATTGATATTATATGCCTTTGTGCATTATTCAAATCGTTAACATTTATATTGATTTAGATTTGGCAAGCGCACATAAGACAACTATAACCGATACTTTTAATAAGGTTATCGACATTAAAACATATAAAGCTTCTATTGATATCAATAAAAACTTGAATCCATCAAATTGTATTAAGCAAGCAAAGAACAAGAAATATACCAACAAGACATTTGATTATGAAAGTCCGCAAAGGCAGTGAAGAAATCAACGGAAAGATCAGAAAATCAACAGAAAGAAAGACAAAATGAAAAAAAAACAAAAAACAAAAACCTACAACAATAGCAAATAAAGAAAAAAACCAAAACAAACAAACAAACAAAACCACCAAACCCCAGTTTCACACAGGATAGCCGGTGGTGTAATGGTTAACGCGTCGGACTGCTAACACCGAGGTTCGTGGTTCAATCCTCGTCTGTGGTGAACATTTCATGAAACGATTTTCCGACTCTCTCTTGACACCATTTGCGAGGATGGTCTCAAGAAACGATGCTAGTCCTTCGGAAGGGACGATTAAAGGTGGTCCCGTGTATTGGGAGAGCAATACCCTGTGCACGTCAAAGACCCTTTGTAGAGTTCGATAAGAGTAGGCTCGATGGGGGCCGTCTACAAAGGCCACACTAGCAAACTGCTAGCTGGAGAGGGATTTCTAGAAGCATTAAGCTTGTTTCCTTATCCAGGATAAATAAATATGCTTAAACTTGTCACACAGAGAGTGTCATTGTCCTGTAAATGAAGCAGAGAGGTTCCAATGAGGTATTTGAATGTTGAAATTAAAAAAACCACCAAGATCAGAAACAGAAAATAAAACAAAAAATCAATTGAATAGCATTACTACTAATTTGTTATCAAACTTAAACGTAACAATTTAAACAAGAGGCTCCCAAGAGCCTGAATCGCTCACCTGAACTACACAAATACATATATTTGTAGGTATTATTGTGCTTAACCATATGATATGCGATTTAAATTTATGAAATATCTTGGTTAGTTTTCAAGATATTGGGCGTAATAAGTGCAAATTTGGCAAAAATTAGGAAAAAGAACAATAACTCCCACATCAGCAGTCAGATCTTTTCGGAAATTTCAAGACAGGTAGATCTTAATATGTTGATCACTTTTGATTCTTGCACAATTTTGATATCTTTGAAACCAGTTTTGAGTTATTAGCAAAAAAATGAAATTTGCCCCTATGTTCTATTTTTAGCCATGGTGGCCATGTTTTTTTACGAATCAAAAATCTGAACGATAGAGTTGTAGCATATAAGCTATCAAACAGTGTGCCATGTTAAGATGCAGTTGGTCTTACCGTTTCAGACAAGTCAGGGGAAAAGTAATGAACAATGGTAAATATTGACGCTTTAAGGGCCATAACTCCTAAAAGAAATGGTTCTACAGCTTTGACCTAATTACATGAATTGTAGATCTTGATGTGCTTAATCATATGCAATTTGAATTTTTGAAATATCTTGTATAGTTTTCAAGATATAGGGCTAAATAAAAATTTTTTAAAAAATCCAGAAAAAGGGCAATAACTCCTATGTCGTTTGTTGGATCTTCTTGAAAATTTTAGAGCAGGTAGATCTTGAGATGCTAATCACTTTTGTCTCCCATCAGAATTTTGATATCTGTTACCGTTTTTGAGTTATTTGCAAAAAACTGTAATTTGACCCCTATGTTCTATTTTAAGCCATGGAGGCCATATTTTTGACAAATCAAAAATCCGAACGAAAGAAATGTAGCATTTATGCTATTAAACAACTGTGCCAAGTTTGGTTGAAGTTGGATGTATGGTGTCAGACAAGTTAATCTTTGAAATTCAGGGTAAAAGTAATGAAAAATGGTAAAATTTGACGCTTTAAGGGCCATAACTCCTAAAAGAAATGGTTCTACAGCTTTGACCTAATTACATGAAATGTAGATCTTGATGTGCTTAATCATATGCAATTTGAATTTTAAAAATATCTTGTATAGTTTTCAAGATATAGGGCTAAATAAGTGCAAAATTTTGAAAAAATCCAGAAAAAGGGCAATAACTCCTACATCGGTTGTTGGATCTTCTTGAAAATTTCTGGGCAGGTTGATCTTGAGGTGCTGATCACTTTCACTCTTTGCCAGAATTTTGATATCTGTTACCGTTTTTGAGTTATTTGCAAAAAACTGCAATTTACCCCTATGTTCTATTTTTAGCCATGGCGGCCATGTTTTTCAACGAATCAAAAATCCTCACGCTAGTTTTATACTACCTACATGTATGCTAATTAACAACTGTGCCAAATTTAAAAGCCATTGGACTTATGGCGTTAGAGGAGTTAACGTTTGAAAAATGTTAACGACGACGTTTGAAATGCCTGTACCGAGTCAGGACCATTGCGATCCACAAATTCTCCGGTATGACTGATTCGTTTTTGTCATTTTCTCTGGACTATGAGATTGATCATTCAAGTTCGGTAGTTTTGTTATGACCTTTATTTACTCAAATTCACTTTTCTATGTAAATGATATGATATACTAATCAGAGCGCTAAAGCGATTAAAGGCAGAACCAACCTCAAGCACTAGAAATAAAGAAAGTATCTCACCAGAAACAAGTCGATCAATCATAATATACAAAATTTATACTCAGATATAAGATATCTGTGGAAGCCCATTAATGCCAAATAAGACTGAAACATTTTTTATTTATCAGTAGACCGCCAGTTAATAAGTGGCGGTCGCCATATAATAAGTGGCGGCCGCTAGATAGTAAGTCGCGGCCGCCAGATAATTATCTGGCGGCCGCCATTTATTAAATGGCGGTCTACTGATAAATAAAAAATGTTTCAGTCTTATTTGGCACTAATGGGCTTCCATAGATATCTTACACAGTGTATGAACTTATTTATGAATACTCATTTTGTAGAAGGAAATTTCAACTCACGTCGCTGCAGGTATACTCACGACGTTGAACTTCCCTGTCAAATTATAGTATACATACAGCTTAAAGATTGTCACATTATCCGGAAATTCTGACCAAAACATATTTTATATCATAGAATGAGATTTAAGAGAATAGTTGAATTAAAGGAAAAAGAGCGATCGGATTTTCACAAACTGAAAAATAACACTTTAAAATATTTCATTAAGAAAGCTATAAAAATGCGAAAATAAGCTAGTTTTTATGACTTCAAAATGCAAACTTAAAAGCTCTGCCCATTTATGCAATCTGAATTCTCATTTTTCGACAAATTTCATTTATATCTGAATTACATGTCACTGTAAAAAAAACATGGCAATTTACGTTAATGACCTTTTTGTAAAGTATCAGTCAAATGCTGCTAATAGAGATTTCTCGACTTCATACGGTTGCTACCGTGCAACGAAAGGGGAGCGGTTATTAGTCATGTAGTTAATTTAAGTTGAAAACAAGCCTATTTTGCACGAGTTTCCAGTTTAAAGTTAAAATCAAATTAAATAAAAGTTTTAATTTTTCACTTCACTTCTCTTTTTATCTTTGCCAAGAATATGTATTGTAATAGAAAATGATCTCAAATGCATGTTCGGCCTTTAGTTAAACCAACGAATGGTTATTTGGAAAGTAACCGTTGAGTAACGATTGTGTTACGTATCAAAGTGACAAGTGAACATCTTTGATCCCCCTAGCGGCCAGGTAAAATACCACGATAAAATTTGCAGGGCGCAAAAATCGCCAAAAAATATTGATAATACTATAAATGTGTGGCGTCCGTCCGCGTGTGCGGTCCATCGAACTTTTATTTTGTAACAGATTTCTCGGCTACTATTATTTTTAGGCGTTCAATATTTGACAAGAAGCTTCAGGTAGGGGTCTTGTATAGTCGGATGCATTTTGAGGTCTGTTGCTTTTGTACTTCCCGTTTAACGAACAGACTTTGATTTTTTTGTGCTCGGTAGGGGACGACAGGAATTATGTTCTTGTTCAATTAGTTCAATTAGCAGAAAATCTTCAGAATATTTTTTGTCTGTCTAACCGCTAAAATCTTATTATCTTTACTCCTGCTTTTCAATATTTTTCGTCAAGGATGGTTCATGCCTTTGTACATTTAAACGATGGTGTGTTATGAAAGTTTATAGACCCAATGCAAGGGAGAATCTTAGTGTTAGGCTCGTTTTAATATTAAACCGAAACCATATACATGTATGCCTGCTATAACAAGGTTTCATATCAAAACGGACAGTTCTTTTATAGTTTTAAAGTTAATATCTGTTTATGTAAAGCATTATTTGGTGCGTTTTGTATATACTTCAAACAAAGAGTTGCGCTAAATCTGCTAAGTAGATCCTTACTTTTGAAAGCAGAAAGTAGCTGACCGACGGATCTGTAGATGAAAGACAGAAATATTGCAACTCGTCATTCTAAAGCTGCGAACCAAATTTTTGATCTCTTTCGTAAAAGCAAGAAAATCTGATACGAAAATTCTGCCTTGAACTCTTGAACAGTCTTATTCGGCTCAGCAAACTCACTGACATCAAACGAGAAGACACGCGTACGGTTCAACTCATCATGCTAAAGCTACAAAACCAAATTGAAAATAAAGCAATATAGTGGAAGCACAGGAAATAAGTTTCAAAAATTGTGAACAGACAGACAGAGAGACGGACAGACAAGTTATAAGAAATATTTCTTCCTATTTTAGAAGTGAATGGGAGCTTAATAGTATTTTTTATTATGATAAATTTCTTAAAATTTAAACATGTCTGAAAAAACATACAAAATATATAGATATTTACAAAGTCTCGTTGTTCTCGTATAGTGCTCTTGTCTCAGATTCTCTCTCGATGAAATAAACTTTATCGATTTGATTTTAGAGTGTGTTGATTTTGTGTTTGTAAAAAATTATCAATTGTGGGATGGTTGGGCCCCAAAAACTAGTTTAACCCCGCCACATTTTGGTTAAACGACGTCTCCAGGATCAGTTCATACAAAAATGGTTCGCAGATATGTATAATTCGTCAAGGGGGGAGTATTATTTATCCTTTAAGTCGCTATTTTCACTAGAGCCATATTTGTTACGACTAAGCCGAGTTCGTCGTATACACATAAGTAGATTCCGAACATGTAACATTAAATTTCCCATAGAAGTGGGTAGATGGAGAAACATTCCTAGGGAGGATAGAATTTGTAATCTGTGTATGAACGGTCTTGGAGATGAATACCACTTTGTTTGTTTATGCACTAATATCAATGTACTTGAGCTAAGGCGAAAGTACATACCTAAGTATTATGTTGAATATCCAAACAAAGAAAAGTTTTTTGGGATTAACAAGTTTTGTAATGTTAGTCTATTAAAAAATGTGTCTATTTTTATTCAAAAAGTTTGTAAACTATTAGAGTAACTATCATATTTGTGTTGTACTGTCTTTTTCTTTCATATATCAGTTGTGATAAAAAAAATATTTGTATGTACTTGTAGGTATGTAATTAATTGTTTGTATTGCAGTTATGTTTGTATTGTATTGTAGTTTGTTTAATTGTGCTCCTGTTACGCAGTTTCTGCGACTGAGCGATTTTCTAAATAAAATATTCGTATTCGTATTCATTTTATATGTGCCCGTCCTAAGCCAGGAATTTATGTCAAAGCTTTTTGTTTGTCTCTGTCATCTATCTGTTTATTGTTCTATGTCCAGAAATGGGTCTTTCGTTGATAATTTAGGGATTGGTTTTGAAACTTATGTATTGTTTTTTGTAATTTTAGTCTTGGGCCAATGCAAGACGGCGAGCAGCAACCTATGGTCGTGTTGAAGACTGCTGGCTGTTTTCCATTGTGATTTTTAAATTCCCGTTTCGTCATGTTGGTTGTGTCGTGTACACTTATTCCACATCTCTTTATCTTCTTAGTCAAAAGTTAAATGGTAAATCAATTAACCCCAAAGTCCATATTAAACTTTTAAACAGAATATCATTACATTTTTTACCTACTGTATATGTACATCTCTATTTTATCTGAACACTTTAGGGACCGACTTTTTAACTTGAAAAGGGGGGGGGCTTGGCTTTTGATGAAAAAAATATTTTGGCAGCCGAGGGTAAGAAAAAATTATTCTGAAGAAGGATTTCTGCTATAAAAAAATAACGCTGATAATAAAAAAAAATATTCTGTCGCGACGCCTTCGAAAAATAAATATTTTGTCCGCGCGGAAAAAATATTTTCTGATCAAAACAAAAAACCAAGGCCCCCCTTCAAGTTAAATGGTCTGTCCCTTATAGTTTGAATTTTTATTCCGTATATTTATTTTGATATATCATACCTCCATGCTTATACCGTTGACTTAATCGTCACGAGTCTATTTCCTCAACTTTTTGCTACAGTATTTTAATGAAACAATTTAAAGTTTCGAATTTTATGGTCATGGCCAATTTGATGTATGAAGTATCAATATATAGTTAAATGAAAGTATAAAATTGGTTTATCGTATAAGACAATAAACCCGATTAATCAAAGAATCATTAACAGTACTGTTGCGTTATGATAGATTGCCCAATTGGTACACCTTTTCATCTTAACAAGAATACGAACACATAACACAGTAATGTGGTTGGAAAATGGTCAGAGTGCGTTAAAAGATGCGATCTGGCAATAGTTACAGAAATGCCGGGAAAATTAATGGACAAAACTGTGCTCAACTGGAAACAGCGAAACAATTGAATTCCGCTTGGTTTAACAAGCGAGAACGAGGGTGCACGCTTATCAAATACGTCGTCTCATATTCGCATCACCCCTTGGTTGCCCAAATTAATAATTTCAAGGGAGTGAAGATAAAAATTTTAGTTATTTGCAACATGATTTTATACATATGGTATCAGCCTGGCAAGTTCGAACATGTAACAGTTCAGAACCGACCCCCCCATGGTTGAAATCAGATGATCTAACCCCAACTTCCTGCGGTAACGCATTACAGTCAAGCCTAATATGATCCGACGTACAAGGAAACGGTAACAATCGTGACCCCCCGAAAGTTTTGCAAGATCCCGCCACTTGAGCGTGTCACAACGCGCTCATTAATTACCCCCCTTTCCCCTTTCCTTTCAAAATTAAATCAGTGCTAAAAATTGCCAAGCTAACAACAGAATTCAATATTTGTATATGCCAAGCTAACTTTTAAAACTACATAAAATACAAGCACATACCAGATTCAATACTAGTACAAAAGTTAAAACTTATACATAGCTAAGTGACGAATGGAAAAATAGAGTAAAAATAGAGTAGTCAACCGGAAAACAGAGGACTACTGTGAGGAATGTACAAAAGAAGTTTCTGTATCAGCAAACGGGATACAGTGTGGAAACTGTAAGAAATGGTACCATTACGTATGTACCAAATTTCCTCCATATCGACTATTTATGTTTGAAGGATCAAAGAGAAAGTACACTTGTATCAACCGTGCATGTGTTACAGAAGAGTTCTTGAAAAACAACAGTTTTTTTCGCTCTTCGATAAGCATTACAGATAAATGTTCAATTGGAATCCATACATCGGTTATTGGCAATGAAATAGAAGTTCAAACTTCAGACATACCGAAAGCTAATATTGACGAATCACGAGAGCTCGCTTTTACTTCTATCATGAACAAAACTGTTTCTGAACTTGAATCCAGATTTGTTGAAGCGCTTGATTAACTAACATCGGTCCAAACAGAAAATTGTAAAAATGTATCAGAGATCAACAGTTTGAAACAAGAAAATGAAAATCTCCGCAAAAAGTTAAATGCAGCTACATCAAACATACAAGTTTCTCCACAGAAAGCTCCGTATAACTGTAATAATATAAAGAGAGAACTTGAAAACATTACCATTGACAAGGATAATTGGAGGAGGAGACATGCAGACCTGTCGTTACAGAAGGAAGTAGAGATTGCACAGTGCGACGCAAACTTAAAAATTATAAAGCAACAACTTGAATGTGCACAAGGACAAATTCGTATTATGTCCTCTGAATTAGAGAATACAGAAGCTCGTATTTCCACCACGAATGTTGAAATTTTAGAAATGGACAAAACGATACAAGAACAGCGAAAACATCTTAATAATTTGAAAGATGAAGTTTTGTCATGGAAAATTCATGCGTCACGCTCAGACGATTCGTTATTAATGGAGAATTTCAAAAGTAGCGAGACAGAAGAAGAAAATAAGAAGAAAGACAAAGACGCACATAACACTGAGAATAAGCCAGAATCGCCTAACAGTAGAAGAAATGTTCCGCACGATATTTCAAATCTAGGCCTAAGTACAGTATACTACTACCCAGATCACACACCAGAAAATCCTCATACGAAGACGGTGCACGTCGGTAGTCAACCTAATGGCAATGGGAAACATGATAAGAAGGCAAATATAACAAGGAAACCAGCAGTTAGTAGTAGTAGACAGAAGAATGTGCTTATGATTGGATCATCAAACACAAGGTACGTCAGTGCTAAATTTATTTCAAACAATTCATCAGACCTGTATGTACGTAAAGTCACCAAATACACAATGGAACAGACGAAGGATTTTCTTAAATCAGAAAACATTCAAGATTATGATGTAGTTCTACTTCATTTGTTTGGCAATGACCTTAAGGTGAAATCTACAGAGCAATGTGTTGAAGATATGGTGGAACTCGTAGATCTGGTGAAGGAAAAACAAAGAAACGCGAAGGTGATAATTTCGCTTGCATTGCCTAGACTGGATACAACTTTAAATAGGAAGGCGGAGAGATTAAATGTAATTGTTAAAGAGAAGTATGAGGGTGACAGTTCAGTTAAACTGTGTGATAACAGCAACCTGTCGTACAGAGGAGAGCCAGCACGTGGCATACTTACACAGGATGGTATACATCTTACAAGAACTGGTACACAGACGCTTACATCAAACTTCAAGGAGGTGATCAGAACAACGATGAACCTTACTGACCCTCGTAGACGATACCAAGGAAGAGGTAATCGAAAGCCCTGGTGGAACGATTCTTATGGTTATCAACAATCCTATGCCCATCGTTTTTATTAGAATCCATGAACTCTAATAAATCCCTTAACATTGGTTATTGGAATGTTCACAAATTAATATCAAAGCAATGTAACAAATTATTCGACAATGATTTTCTAAAAGCTATCAACAAATGTGATATTTTTGCTTTAGCAGAAACTAAATGTGATCACTCAAATATTAATATTTAAAATTATGTTACAAACTCAATTAATAGAGGTAAGGGTCTCTCACAAAAGCAAGAGCATGGTGGTTTGGCTATTAGTATTAAAAAGAGTATTCGAAATGGTGTGAAATATTTGAAAAATTCATGTTCAGAATATCAATGGCTTAAGTTAGACAACAATTATTTCGGCCTGGATAAGAATTTGTACATCTGTTTTGCGTATATTCCACCTTTAAATTCTTCCTTTTACAAAAATCACAAAATGGATATTTTACACTTGCTGAATGAAGATATAATGAAGTACAGTGATAATGGCCATATTCTTATTTTTGGCGATTTTAACGCAAGAACAGGGGCAATTTTAGATTACAACATTCATGATGATGATAATAACTATTTGCCCTTACATGGAGATTACATGGCAGATAATATAAAAAGTGTAAGGAAAAGTCAAGATAGCAAAATATGCACTAGAGGTAGAGAACTTATAGATTTTTGTATATCCAGCAGGTTGCGAATATTGAATGGTAGGACCTTGGGGGATTACAATGGTAGTCTTACTTCTTACCAATATAACGGGAACAGTGTAATTGATTATTGCTTAGCATCTGAAGAAATGTTGGACAGAGTTTTATATTTCAACGTTGAAAGTCCAATTTTACGATTGTCTGATCATTCAAAAATTTCCACCAGAATACTTTGCAATTTTGTGAGAGACAAACAAAGTATTGAACATTTGCAAGATTTCCCCACAAGATTAAAATCGGACAGGTTGTCATCAGAACTTTTTTTGAATAACCTTAAAAAAGAAGAGTTTCAAAAAGATCTTAGCAAAGTAGCTAAAATGAATATTAGCAATGAAACCGATATGACCAATGCAGTTAATTTGTTAGAAAAAGTTATAATTACGGGAGCTAGCAAGTCGTTTAAAAGAAAATTAGTAAACAAAAAGGTAGGGAAAAAATCTAAGCCCTGGCATGATTATGATCTTCATAAAATGAAAATAGAGTTGGACAACAAAAGTGTTCTACTTTCAAAATACCCAAACAACCCAATAATAAGAGGTAACTTTTTCAGATTCAGAAAATTATATAGTAAGACCTGCAAGATAAAATGTAGAAAATTTAAAATTGATATGATCAATAAACTTGAAGATTTGCATGAAAATGACCCATCAAAATATTGGGACCTATTAAATAATCTAAAAAATGGTAGCAATACTAAGCAGAATACTGAAGAAAGTATTTCGCCATCAGAATGGTTAAATCATTTCAAGTCTTTGAATAAGGTTAAACCAAAGTTTGATAAAAGAGTACAAGAAATATGTAATATGTTGTCTGATACAGAAAAAGATAAAACATTTTCTGAGTTAGACTTTAAAATCAAAAGTGAAGAAATAATGAAAGTAGTCAAAAGTCTTAAAAATGGAAAATCAACTGGTACATGTATGGATTGCATATCAAATGAAATGATAAAGAGTTGCGTTCACGTAATAATGCCAAGTTTAATAAAAATATTTGACAGCATTTTGAATATAGGCATATATCCAAAACAGTGGAAAAGTGGTTATATTTGTCCAATTTATAAATCTGGTATAAATACTGACCCAGCTAATTATAGAGGAATAACAATAATGAGTTCCATTGGAAAATTATTTAACGCTATTTTTAACATGCGATTAGATAGATACTTAGAGAAACATAATATTATACATGAAACTCAAATAGGATTTCAAAAGAATTCTAGAACATCAGATCATATGTTTATTTTGAGAACTCTAATCGAAAAATATACATTTAACAAAAGTCGGTTGTACTCTTGTTTCATTGATTTTAAAAAAGCATTTGATTCGGTTATACATTCAGCTATTCTACTAAAGTTAAGGCAAGTTGGAATTGCTGGCCCTTTTGACGATGTAATGAAGAGCATTTACAAAGAAAATAAATTATGCATTAAAATAAATAATAAGCTCACTGAATTATTTACATCTGAAGTTGGAGTGAGACAAGGTGACAACCTGAGCCCTAACCTGTTTAAAATTTTTATCAATGATATTCCTGATATATTTAGCATGAACTGTGACCCTGTAGCTCTAGGAAATAGAAAATTAAATTGTTTGCTATATGCAGATGATGTAATTTTGTTATCTACAAGCAAAACAGGTTTACAAAACTGTCTAAAGAAGTTAGAACAATATTGTGATGAATGGTGTCTAGAAATAAATTTAAACAAGACAAAAGTGCTAATTTTTAATAAGAATGGGAAACTTTTAAAAGACCCCTTTGAAATGTATGGTAAAACTTTAGAAAATGTTCAAAGTTATAAATATTTAGGCATTATATTTTCAGCGTCTGGTTGCTTTACAGCTGCAAGACAAGATTTATATCAAAGAGCCCTCAAAGCTCTTTTTAAATTAAAAAGTGTTTTTGGAGATATAACTCCTTCAATAGACACCAGTATTCATATTTTTGACCATACAATTAAACCTATTCTTGTATACAGTTCTGAAATATGGGGCACCTTAACCTTTTCTAAAAATGAATAAATAGAACATAAATATGAAAAGTTGGAGTGTAATAATCTATGTATGAAATTTTTCAAGTATATCTTGGGTGTCAATAACAAAGCTACAAACATTGCAGTAATTGGTGAATTAGGAAGAATACCTTTTCATGTAGACATCATTATTTCTATGTTTAAATATATTCAAAGATTGTTATTGCTTGATGAAAATCATTTGTTATCTCAGGCCTTACAGGATAGCAGAAACCTTGAAAAAAAGGGAACAAAGTCGTGGCTTTCATGCGTTAACTCAATTGCATATGATATTGGAGTAGGATTTAGCGACACACAAAAAGTCAAAACTATACTTATTAATAGATATAAATCCTTTTGGAGAAAACAAATAGAAAATAATGGGGAGATAAAACAAGGAAAACATATTGTAAATTTAAAAATATTTTCCAAAAAGAACCATATCTCCAATTTGTTACAAACTCCCAGGCCAGGAAATCTCTTACCAAGTTTAGAATAAGCGCGCATGATCTGGCAATTGAACGTGGTCGATACAGAAATATTGATAAGGATAAAAGATTATGTAAGCTATGCCCTAAAGATGCTATAGAAGATGAATATCATTTTCTAATTAATTGCAAAGCTTATGATAAAGAAAGAACAACCCTTTTCGAACATGCTGATAATTATTGTTCCAACTTCAAATATCTTAACAATGACCTTAAATTCATATGGCTGCTATCCTGTGAAGACAAATTAATTTGTAATAAATTATCCTCATTTATTCATAATAGCTTTGATATGAGAAAAACTAAGCTAGATAATAATTAATGTGTTTATTTTCATTGATCACTTTTTGTTTTGTTTTTTTTGTTAAATATGTCTATATCTTTTGTTTAAGCTATGTTTGATGTTTTCAATTGTATTCATGTATGTATATATATATGCCCAGTGATGGGCCCATAATTGGTTTAATAAACTATTCTATTCTATTCTATTCTAGCTAAGCTTGCACGTTATTACGTCATTAATGCTAATGAGCGAGAATTTTGAACATTCATTTTCTACTTGTCCATTAAGGTGGAAACACCAAATTTGAACTGGAAGAGATGAAATAATGGAGAGCACCTTGAATGTTGTTAAGATATACGGCATACCCAGTATCCGACAAATGAGTACCGTCGAATCTATAGAAATTTAATTCTCTGGCTCTTATATTTGGGTGACGGACCACACAGAAACTCTCGAGTAACATGGCTTTTTTAACTGCTAGGTTTACTCTTTTTCTAGCAAGTTCTATTTTCTTCCCACAAATGGCTTTGTGCCAGTAGCGCCTCATTAGAATTTCGTTTTAGATAACTCTAGTATTGGGAAGCAATAACTTAATACGTAGTATATCCGCCTTTATGTCATTTGTTAAATCAACACTATTTCTTTCAGCTAAATCATTTGAACCAAGCTGAACGATCAAAAATGAAGGTGAGGGGAATTTCTTTATAGCGATAGAAGCAGCGTCATTCAAGTCATTCCAAACCATACCCCTTTTCCCGAATCAACGAATGTTGAATCTCTTGCTGTGTAGTCCACGATAAGGACCCCCGATTCTTGATGTAGCATTTCTCAGGGCACAGTATACAATAGATGATCGTAAAAAACCAAATGGACTTCGATCCTACAAGGCGAATTAAGTAAGAAAATTAAAACCAAGTTAGTGTAGAAAGAGAGGGAGGGGGTAGAAGGAATTGACCCAGTGGACTGTAAATTGCAAATCATATATACAATGAAAGGAAGGGGTTGATTACAAGCAAATGTAGCGAAGATACGAGTCTGAGGTCCAGCGGCCGCAGCGCTTGATATCGTCATCACTTCAGCCTAAAAGAGACATGTCTGTAGTGAGACTTTATATGTAATGGTATATCGCAAAATTCAAGGCATTTGCGTAAAACGGAATTAAACTGAAATCTCGTCATTGATTCCCCGTCAAAGTGTACAAATAATTTGTTCGAAGGATTGCATGCTGTCGATCGAATGCGGAGGTATAACTTCACTAATCGCACGGGACACAAGTTAATATCAAGATTTTCTGTATTAAGTAGAGTAATGGAATTGTTACGTTGGTCGGTTTTTGAACTAGAAATTGTTAGGTTTAGTATTTTGTCAGTAAAGGAAACGTTGTCCACATTCAAGGCATGACCGTTATGATCTTGCTTGCTATTAACGGCGACCTCACTAATACGCAGCATTGAAAAATAGGACACTGAGAATACTGCTGAAAACAGACTCGCCTCATAACTAGACTCACAAACGAATGGCAAGGCTAAAATGAGCCGTTTTAGTAAATCCTTTGAAATTGGAACTCTAGGGTCTAGTTTTTAAGGAACTTTCCTACGCATGCCCTCGAATAATTTCTTAATAATAAAAGACTTCGTATTGTCAATCAAATTGTTCATTTTCATATAATTACTCAATCCAAAGATGTAAGTTGACACAGTGGATGCTGACAATCCTTTGTGGGACAGATAAGCAATAAATTTTGACAAATTTGCAACTGACGCGGGCCATATAGGTTGTAAATCATACAGGGTAACAAAGTTTTTGAACGATTCAATAGACCGACTGTATGTTTTTCCAAGAGTTGAGGCCATAGACTTGTTAATCAGTAAATTCATCTCGGCGTCTATATCTTCCATAATTGGTGTGGAATCGGGGTGGGGTGTTCGTCTGCTGTCGGGCACAGATCTCTGAACTTCTGAAAATTAGAACGGCTTATTGAGTCAGCTAATAAAATTTGGCAACCAGGAATACTCTCTGCTTTTAGAAAAAAAAATTTAAATTTCAAACAGGTTAATACTAATTTTCTTACCAATGTCATTACTCTCACGGACTTGGAAGACTTTTTATTGAGAATAGACACCACGGCTGAGTTGTCGATGTGGAAAAGCAGTCTTTTGTTTTTTAGAAGATTGTCCCATATGTGCAATGCAACTACAACAGGGAACAGTTCAAGAAAGGCAATGTCAGACAATATATCACCGTCTTGCCAAGACACAGGCCAGGTACCATGAGCCAATTTTCCATCAAAATATATGCCAAAACCCAAGTTTTTTTTCCTCCATAAGCTATCAGTGAAAAGGTTTAAGTCAGAATTAGAAGACTAATTTTCGTCTAAAATGAAAGTTGTCCCATTGTAATTGCAAAGAAAATCAAGCCAAGTTTTCAGGTCATCTTTCATGCCTTTTACTAAACGTATTCTGTGAAACGAACATTACAAATAGCGTCTATTTAACGACGTAAAAGGGCCCGACCAGGGACTATGACACGACACGCCCAACTAAGGGAACCAATTATAGATTGCAAATCTCTTAGAAGTATTCTTTCTTTACTTAAACACAGCGTTATCATCTGTTTTAAGTCTTCGAGCTTATCAAGAGGGAGACGCATGATCATATGCTCCGTATCGAATTCTACACCTAAGAAAATAAGGGTTTTAGTAGGAAAAACTGTCTTCTTCTCTGCTAAAGGAACCCCCCAAGACTCGCATGACTGTTGAAAAATATCCAAAGTGTCCCCACAACGGGAAGACATAGGCTCGCCCCCAAATAAAAAAAGTCATCCAATTAATGTATGAGGTTTTCATTTTATGCTACGCCTTTTACATACAAATGAAGAGCTGAAAAAAAGACTCAAAGATAGCACAACTAATTGAGGCCCCCATCGGCAGACACTTGTCGAAATAATACTGGTTACCGAACTGAAAACCCATCAAATCAAAGTCACTAGGTGCAATTCTTAGCAGACGAAAAGCTGATTTGATGTCGCATTTTGCAAGGAGAACCCCAGGGCCTAATCTATAGATCATATTTTTGGCATCGTCGATGTTCGAATACTTTATTGAACAATATTCTTTGTCGATAAAGTCATTTACGGAGTAATCTTGCGGGAAGGAGAGATTTTGTATCAATCGAAACTTGCTACTGGATTTTGTTGGTACAATAGAAATCGGGGAAGTCCTGAAAGTGGGAAAAGGAGGAGCATGAAAGGGGCCTGCTATTCTACGTAAGCTTATTTCTTTCAAAATCTTTTACTCGGCCATCAAACGTTTATCCCCCAATAGATCTTTGGTACGAATTAAGAAGGGAACTCTTGGACCATTGTAATTGAGTTTAAAGCCATTTTCCAATCCATTTATAAGATCCCTAGCAATGTCTTGGTCCGGAAAATTCCAAAGAGCAGTCTTAACCTTATCAAAAATAAGTGGGGAACTACCTAAGGTATATAAAATCATAAGTATAAAGTATGTATGAATTAAACAAATAATATTACCACAAACAAAACGGAATTCCCGATTATGGACATCAGCAATTTCTAATGGGATGATTGTCCCCACATTTAGAGCAAGTGTGTGAATACTTACAATTTTTACCGAATTGTAAGTACTTACAAACTTTGAACTGAATTGAATTGAACTTACAAAACGCACCCCCATTAAAAAGTCTACAAACCAAGGTACCAGTTGCGTTGCGTTTTGTTGGATTAAAGGGTGGTCTGACAGCAGGGTTAGACGAAAAGGTAGAAGTAGATGTACTGAAAACAAACGGACGACTATTAACATGGGAGTTAAAACCCGAATTGCTTAATGAGGGGGTGGAAACACATAACATCCACAACTCCATATCAATTTGACCCCAAGACGAGTTGGTTGGGATTTCTTGCTTTACGAAGCCAGAACTGCTCGTCGTAGTTTACCCAACCATCGTTATAACCTCTCGAAGCTGCCATTCTAACCGTCTGCATGTACTTCAGATATTCAGATCCCTTGTAAGGAAATTTTTCTAGCAATATGCTAGCATAGATCATGAATGCAGAGGTACATGAGTGAATGTTTTTTTATTGTGTTTGAGGTTTTATTGACAATTGCTAAGGCATTTCCCCGAATAGTGATGTTCCCTTGTACATTTTTAAAATTTTCAAGTTCTCTAGCGGATTTTAACAGCAGAGTAAAGTCTATAAACTCGCCTCTCCAAACCCTTTCTTTTAGCTTGAATGGAATGTGCTAAGAGATAGGGTCATGAATGCTACTGATGGGATCGTGCTGGGAAAATGTAGGAGGCGAGTTAAATGAATTGGTGACAGATGCATTGTGTATGTTAACATTTTGTTGAGGGGAAAACATACCCAGATTATTCTGGGTGTCTTGTTGGAGATTATTTGACATACTCTTGTCTGTTTGAAGCTGAGGAACTGGGTCCTGGAGATTGGGGCTCTAGACATCGGCGATTGCTGCCTTACACCACTCTGAAGAACGTCAACATTTAATGGAGATACTACACTTGAAACGCCGACTTGTTGGTCTTCGGTAGACGTCTGCTGGTTGTTCAATGGAACGGCATCATTAGCTCACCTGGACCGAAGGTCCATGTGAGCTTTTACCATCACTTGGCGTCCGTCGTCTGTCGTCGTCTGTAAACAATTTTTCAAACGTTAACTTGTCCGACACCATAAGTCCAATTGCAACCAAACTTGGTATAGTTGTTTAGTGGCATTATGTGTACAAAACTATCGTTTGGATTTTTGATTCGTAAAAATACATGGCCGCCATGGCTAAAAATAGAACATGGGGGTCAAATTACAGTTTTTTGCAAATAACTCAAAAACGGTAACAGATATCAAAATTCTGGCATAGGGTAAAAGTGATCAACACTTCAAGATCTACCTACCCAGAAATTTTCAAGAAGATCCAACAACCGATGTAGGAGTTATTGCCCTTTTTCTGGATTTTTTCGAAATTTTGCACTTGTTTAGTCTTATATCTTGAAAACTATACAAGATATTTCAAAAATTCAAATTGCATATGATTAAGCACATCAAGATCTACATTTCATGTAATTAGGTCAAAGCTGTAGAACCATTTCTTTTTTTTTCATTACTTTTCCCCTGAATTTCAAAGATTAACTTGTCTGACACCATGCATCCAACTTCAACCAAACTTGGCACAGTTGTTGAATAGCATAAATGCTACAAAACTATCGTTCAGATTTTTGATTCGTCAAAAAATATGGCCGCCATGACTAAATATAGAACATAGGGGTAAATTGCAGTTTTTTGCTAATTACTGAAAAAAAGTTACAGATATCAAAATTCTGATGGGAGACAAAAGTGATCAGCAGCTCAAGATCTACCTGCTTTGAAAATTTTAAGAACATCCAACAACCAATGTAGGAGTTATTGCCCTTTTTCTGGATTTTTTTTCAAAATTTTGCACTTTTGTAGCCCTATATCTTGAAAACTATACAAAATATTTCAAAAATTCAAATTGCATATGATTAAGCACATCAAGATCTTCATTTCCGCCATGGCTAAAAATAGAACACAGGGGTAAATTGCATTTTTTAGCTCACCTTGCCGAAGGCAATGTGAGCTTTTGCAATCACTTGGCGTCCGTCGTCCGTCGTCCGTCGTCCGTCGTCCAACTTTTCAAAAATCTTCTTCTCTGAAACCGCTTGGCCAAATGTAATGAAACTTGGTAGGGTTGTTCTGTAGTATGTCCTCTACAAAATTATCGTTCGAAATTTTGATTCGACAAAAAACATGGCCGCCATGGCTAAAAATAGAACATAGGGGTAAATTGCAGTTTTTTGCAAATTACTCAAAAACGGTAACAGATATCAAAATTCTGGCATAGGGTTAAAGTGATCAGCACCTCAAGATCTACCTGCCCAGAAATTTTCAAGTAGATCCAACAACCGATGTAGGAGTTATTGCCCTTTTTCTGGATTTTTTTCAAAAATTTTACTTATTTAGCCCTATATCTTGAAAACTATACAAGATATTTCAAAAATTTAAATTGCATATGACTAAGCACATCAAGATCTACAAAAGTTGTAACAGAGTCAAAGTTGTAGGATCATTCCTTTAGGAGTTATACCCCTTGGATTGTAAAAATTGACCATTTTCACAGTTTTTTTATCAACTTTTCAAAAATCTTCTTCTCTGAAACTGCTTAGTCAAATAAAATGAAACTTGGTAGGGTTGTTCAATAGTATGTGGTCTACAAAATTGTCGTTCGAAATTTTGATTCGACAAAAAACATGGCCGCCATGGCTAAAAATAGAACATAAGGTAAATTGCAGTTTTTTGCAAATAACTCAAAAATGGTAATAGATATTAAAATTCTATTTGGATAATAATGATCAGCACATAAAGATCTACCTGCCCTGAAGTTTTGAAGAAGATCTTACAATGGTTGTAGGAGTTATTGCCCTTTTTCTTGGTTTTTTTTTCTTCAAATTTTGCTCTTTTAAGGCTTATATCTTGAAAACAATACAAGATATTTGAAAAATTTAAATTGCATATGGTTAAGCACATTAAGATCTAAAAATTATGTAATGGGGTCAAAGTTGTAAGACCTTTCTTGATAGGAGTTGTTTCCCTTAGAACATTAAAATTGATAATTCCACAGAGTAGCAGTCCTTTAATGAAATATCCAGCATATAAGTATCATCGAATACAAGGTGAGCGATTCAGGCTCCTGGGAGCCTCTAGTTTTGTTAATAACTCAAAAATGGTTTCAGATATCAAAATTGTGCAAGAATCAAAAGTGATAAGCATATTAAGACCTACCTGTCCTGATGTTTCCGATCGGAAAAGATCTGACTGCTGATGTGGAAGTTATTGTTCTTTTTCCTAATTTTTGCCAAATTTACTCTTAATAAGCCCAATATCATTAATATCTTGAAAACTAATCAAGATATTTCAGAAATTTAAATCGCATATGGTTAAGCACAATAATATCTACAAATATATGTACCTGTGTAGTTCAGGTGAGCGATTCAGGCTCTTGAGAGCCTCTTGTTTGTAACATGTTTTGACCTCGTGCCAGTCGTGGAATTCTTTTTCGTTACTTTTTGTCTTTTGTTAGTTTCACCAGTTGAATCTCTTGTAGTTGATTTTCTTTGGCGTTTAGGAGGCTTAATTGCGAATTCTTGACAATCGATGGTATGAAATTGATGGAGATAAATTTGGATTAAAATAAAGTTCGTAAAATTTGATGCAACCTTCTACAACGTTTCAGTTTACTTCGGAAAATCTCTTTTATTAACTCCGAGTTATCGACAGACTTGAACTTTAGTTAATCAATAATTTCTCCAAAATACGTTTTACGGTTACGATACGTAGCAACCGTGCCATATACAATCTCGATGAGAGGTTTCTCTGTGAAATATGCATATAAAGCACATGGTAAAGATTCTAGATGTTGTATTTGGCTTCCATGTTCGAACGTTTTTGCTGTGAATATAATACTTTGAATACTTTTAGCTGTTTCACTATCAAATGTTTTGATTCAAATGCTGCTGATAAGAGGTTGCTCATTACAATATGTAAATACAGCATAATGAAAGTACCTGTTTTATATCAGCTGTTGTATTTGTTATTCCAGAAAAAAAGAATAGATGACGCTACAAAAACCGCATGAAACGCAAGCAGAGTAGAGGTTCACATATTATACTTGAAGCTTGTTTTAAAATCAAGTATAAATAAAAAAAAAACATATTGTCTGCTTACTGTCCCGTCGGAGATATTTCAAACATTATAGGGACAATAATTTAAACAACAAATACATGAAATAAAACACTTTATTCATCGCATGGGGTTAACAATCAGTGTAAAGAGTACAGGTTCCGTTTTACACATCCTTTATGCTACTTATTGAGTTCATGAGACAATGATAATTCGATTTATATATCAATCAACTTTATATATTTCAAATATATTGGTTGTCCTAAATTGATGTTGAAAATAGTTATCGGTTTTTAAATCTGAAATATTCACTTAACATATAGACATCAGAAAAGTAAGAACTCACAAATTATTATTAAATTCAATTGCCCCGTAGTGTTACGAACCATCTCTGATTTGACATATTTTCAATTTTTGGGGTAAAAATGTTTTATTATGAAATATTTTTGTTATGTCAATAAAGTTCGTTCTTTGTTTTGATTCATAGTTAGCTTTGTAAATGGAAAACAATATCAATGGGACTAACAAATTAACATAATTTTAAGCACAATCAGAGACTTTTGAAAGCCAATTATTATTTGTTTATACTTTATATTATTACATAACATTTTAAAGTATTTTAACATAAAAACAAGTCACAGTCACATGACGTTATTATTTTTAAAGGTTTATACATGTAAGTGTATTTAGTATTTTTTTATGAAACTACCGGTTATATGTAGGGTTTTTCGAATAAAGACAATATAAATTAATTTAAAGAATAAAGATAATTAGACATCGTCGCATTCAGTATCAAAACGACATTTCACTCTTTTGTCTCAATGTATAGTGATATTATACAAATATAGCCTTTTAGTAGGTCGATACGAGAAAATATCGACCTGAGGCATATCGACCCGACAACGCAGTTGGAGGTCGATATGCATATCTCAGGTCGATATTTTTCATATCGACCGTGGTTGAAGGCTATATTTGTTATATTATTAATTCAACATTCTTGGCAATTAAAATGTGCTTTACATGTAATTGTGATCTGCAGGTAGTGATTGCAATCAATTTATATATTGATAAGATTTCTCATACTGAAAACCTAGCATTTGAAAGATTAATAGTTTTGTGTGGGTAGTAAGATGGAAGACCTAACCTTTAAATTTCTATTCTATCCACTAGTGAACTTTCAATGACTTTGGTAGCATTTCAGGGAAAGACAGAGCTCTGACATATTCTTTATTTTGTTGATGAGACTGAATTCCCATTCCAAGAGTTGTTCAATTTCAATCTACAATTTCCAATCAACAAATGAACAAATCGTTGCTTGGGAATTCAGTCGTCTCTGCTGAAATTCTCATTTGAGAGTCGTTATTTGCATATGTTTACTTAAAATTTCTGCTCTGCCTTTGGGGTGTCTTCTCGGCCGGGGAATGAAACGAACCCAGATTCGAATGAAACACGTGACCGTGCAATATCAATTTTTTGCACGTGACACAAGTCAATATCAAAAAATATCACCAGGTCACCTGGTATGATTCAACTAATCAAATCAAGTAAAAAATATAAATTAATAATATATTCAAATAAAAGCACGACTGTCAATAATAATTCTGTTTACCTGTTTTCGTGAGTTATTGATTTGTAATTTGTTTGCGGAGTTATTGATTTGTGACTGTTATCACGAGTTACTGATGTGTGACTCGTTTCCGGGGTAACTTTCTTGTGACTGTTTTCTCGAGTTACTGATGTGAGACTTGTTCCGGAGTCACTTTTTTATGACTGTTATCACGAGTTACTGATGTGTGACTCGTTTCCGGGGTAACTTTCTTGTGACTGTTTTCTCGAGTTACTGATGTGAGACTTGTTCCGGAGTCCCTGTCTTATGACTGTTATCACGAATCTCTGATACGTTGCTTGTTTTTCGGAGTTACTGTTTCGTGACTGTTATCACCAGTTACTGATGTGTGACTTGTATCCAGAATTATCGATGTGTGACTGGTTTCCGGAGTTACTAATTTGTGTCTGTTTTCACGAGTTTCTGAAGCGTGGCTTTGCTCCGATAATTTTTCATTTTGTCGTTTAAAAAGACTAATAATACTGCATCTGATTTCCTGGCTAGAAAATAAATAGATAGCAAAATAAATAGAATATCCAAGCATATGTAAAAGTCGTTGGTATCGAAAGCCCAAGATGAACCATTTCTGTTCCACGATATCCGGAAGTCCACAAATTATCAACAAACCTGATAAAACGCACACGAAATCCATTAACTCACAAATCATGAAAACAATTGTAATAATTATGAGAGTTCAAGCCAACCTAAAATTTCTGAGTCGTGTTGAATCGGAAACGTGAATTAGGTGGCTATTTGAACGACAACAAAAGAGTTTACAAATCACGAAAATAGTGGAAAAAATCATAGAAGTAAGCGCTATTAGAAAAATTGCTGGTAGGACATAACTTCCTATTAAACTGTAGCCATAAGCGTAATTAGAATATTCAACATTGTTACAACACATCCCGTCATCATCTGGAACGAAAGAAAAAGATGGTACGGGGTACAGTTCTAATCCAAAGCATAGAATACCAAATACTAAGGTAATCCAAATAGTCAATTTAGCTGACACATTCATCCGAAACCAGATTGGAAACTGTACTGCTAAAAACTTTAAACTGCCCAGAAGTGCTGTTGTAAGTAATGCTGTATCGGATAAAGCATAAAACAGAGGTTTTTCTACGACATTTAAGAAGAAACAATATTCTGTTTTTACTCTGGCTACATCTCCCTCTATCTGTATATAACCAAGTATAAGACCAAAGTGCCACGGAATGGAAAAAGAAAATGAACCAACGATATCTGTGACTGCTAAAATGATGAAAATATTAGTGACTGAGGTGAATCGTCTCTCTTTGCTGAACATGTAAACTGCAAAAGAATTGAATATCAGTTTTAGATAGAAAATTACGGCACATAAATGGTAAGACCATTTAGGGTAGAAAAGTAATTTATAAAACTCCTCGTAGCCTTCCGGACATGTTCTGTTGAAATCATAATATTCATAGGCCCGCTTGTTTATTGAACTTACATTCATATTGTCTATAAAGACATTTAATTTAGCATTGCAATTTCTAAGGCGGTCCCCATCGAAGAAAAATTTCGAACTAAAGAATATAGTAATGCCATAACATCCATATGTGTTTACGTGTAAAATATTACTAGTCAAATTCACAGTGTATAGCTTATCAATTCATTCTTGAGCGTCAGTAATGCTGCAGTCATAAATGTCAGTTGTGATTTAAAATATTTGTTAAACATGAAATGAATGGATGCACAACATCACTGTAAACCAAAAATTCCTTTGAATAAAGCTACATGCTATAATTACTTAAAACTGTGGCATGTACATGCAGTTGTCCAAAAAAACTTTTACGACAATTTTGTGACGACTGATATCAACAAGGCACTTTATATCACAGAGCAGAATATATGAGCAGCTCATTCCTGAATTGATTAAGGTCCCCGCCTTTTCAAAACAATTTATGAAATTTGATACCTCTTCAACATAATTAATCAAATTTGATACTACATAGGAAAATAATATTTGGTACAAAAAAGTCAATTTGAAATTGTCTAATCACTTTTACAGCATTGATATGTATATATTCTGTAATGAATAGCATGCACCTGAAACAAAATCAGATACATTTTTTGATCACTAGTCTAAATTGTAACTAAAATTAAAGGTCACGACTGCTACCGTATGCTTAGCTTCTTTTACATCGTTTTCCTCTACATAACAAGTCACATGATGTTTTTATTATTCTAACGTATATAGATAAGTCTTTTTCCGTTTTCACAATATTTAGTTTTGAACCATAAAGACTACAATTTGGTACTGAGCTCTGATTCACTGATAGCCTGGTCACTACTCTTTGATAAAATACCGGCATTATGTAGGGTTTTTGAATGAAATAATATAAATTACTTTGGAAATAAAGATAATTGGACTTATTATGACGAAATTTCAAACATTTTGTCTCAATGTGTTGCTATAAATTCAAATAGCACGACTGTCAATTATCATTCTGTTTGGCTGATTTCATGAGTTTCTGATGTGTGACATGTTTTTGGAGTTACCGATGTGTGATTTGTTCCCGGAGTTACTGTTAATGACTTTTTTCCCAGAGTTACTGTTTATGACTATACTAGGCAAAAAAAAAAGGAACGTTACACTAGCTTATATTTTATTTGATAAAATTTTTATTACAAACAAAAAGTTGTAACTTCCATTGAATAAATGTAAGTTTGGTCATACTGAAGAAACAAAAATCCAGTATACCTACATGTACTTATAAATAAAATCTAACATCTCATTAAGGTTAAACCTAAATATTGTAAAAAATCAAGTTTGCAAAGCATTATCGTTCCTGACTAACCATTCATATTGAATATCTGACAGCATTTCGATGAATTTAAAGTTGAATTCAGTATTAAGGGATATTGAACCACTTGTAAAACTACAGGGATTGAATATTTTGCAATGGTTTCCGGTGGGTTTTGGTATTTCTAAAACGTTGTCCAGTAGAATTAACTAGAGGCTCCCAGGAGCCTGAATCGCTCACCTGATCTCTTATGCCAAAGTTTGAATAAATTTCACAGTTAAGCAGCAATAACTCCTGTAAGGACCTTTTGATGCTGAACATGAAAAGTTGCTTCGTAGTTTCTCTATCTCTTATACTTTTCGAGTTATAAGCCAAAAAACAATGGTCTGACCCCCCTGTTCTATTGTTAGCAATGGCGGCCATGTTGGTTGGTCGACATGTATATAATTCACAAACTTGGTAGAGTACATCCTAAAGATTAAATGTACCAAGTTTCAATGCAATCCCTTCAGTGGTTTCAGAGAGGAAGATTTTTGAAAATCAGTGTAAATTAATGGAAAAAAACAGTTAAAAGGGAATAACTCTTAAATGGCTGATCTAACATTTGACCCTGACGTCATTTTTGTAGATCTCAATGAGCTTAACAATTCTGCATTTCTAGCTTTTCCTCTAGCTATAACGGTTTTCAAGATATAGTCCAAAAACTGCAAAAATGGTCAATTTTGATGTTTAAAGGGCAATAACTCCTATAAGGAGTCGTGTCACAACTTCGACTCAATGAAGAGAATTGTAGAGCTTTTGATGCTGAACAAGGAAGGTTGCTTCAGATTTTCTCTATCTCTTATACTTTTCGAGTAATAAGCCAAAAACAATGGTCTGACCCCCCTGTTCTATTTTAAGCAACGGCGGCCATGTTGGTTTGTCGACATGTATATAATTCACAAACTTGGTAGAGGACATCCTAAAGATTAAGTATACCAAGTTTCAATGCAATTCCTTCAGTGGTTTTAGAGAAGAAGATCTTTGAAGAAAAGTTAACGGACGACGGACGGACGGACGGACACTTAAGGTTCTTTTAAATTTTTATTCTTTTGTTAAAAAGGGTGTTTCTTAGTTCTTACTCATCTTTGTCAATTTAAGGCATGATACAACCCATTTCCGACATAACGCGAAAGTAACGTAATTCAGAAGACGCCTTTTATCAAACAATAACGTCAGCTTTGCGTGACCGCGTACGTTCAGTTTTTTTTATGAATGATCGATTGAAATTTGATTCATTCACACGAGTTAATGTTTTGCACCGTTAACGAAGCGATTACGAAGAAAAATAAAGCGACAGCGCCTGATCTTAACTCGCGTTGGTAATGGAATTCTGCTACTTCCGGTTTTCCCGATTGTTGAACTGCTACCCCTGACACGAGTCTCTGGTCTATGGATAATTGTTCTAAAGTCTTTTAAATGATTTATCACCTGTATTTTGGTCATTCATGTAACCAACACGAAAGTAGAGAGTTCCCTCTCATTTTGACGATAACGTAAAGTGCTTGACTTACAATTTCTCAACCTTTAACCCTTACTAGGCCGAAAGCCGATATATCGGCTTTTTCAAAGGTCTTGATCAGTACCAAAAGCCGATATATCGGCTTTCACAGTTTTTGTTTATTCTGTAACGTAACAATGCTCTATGTTACTATGACGTCAAGTCACGAAAGTCTGAGAGGTACATAAACGGGGAGATCAGCCGTGATGAAATGAAAGAACTTTTTTCCGGGGCGGATCGAATTGAAAGTTATTGTCTGACAGCTTTTTTTGTCATGGAATATATTTTAAAAACAACCGGTGACCTAAAGGTTATGTAGGGATGACTTCGGACCTCCATTTGGTTAAATACAACTTTCCTTGACAATTCTGGCATTAAAATCGACATGTTTTACCTTAAATTGCCTTTAATTGGTTTTTAAAGCGACCTTGAAACTTTAGGGTTGGGTACCATGCAGGAAGCACCATCGTTCAGTTTTCTATAAATTTCTATACATGTATTTGTAAAATAATGTTTTTAATCATACACGGTAATTTCTAATGTAAGAAAAACGCATAGGTTTGTGCTGACCGTTCACCTACACTATAAATAATCTCCTTACATACCTTCAACATACAGCTTCTTTATAGTTTTTAATGAATTTTGGAGAAGTTCGAAAACGGGTATCGAACTTACAGTACAACTTTTTGTCCTTTATCGCAACATTACTTTAAAGGTTAAGTTCGTTTTAACGCGCTTCGGGACAAATCCGTTACATTCAAGAAGTTAAACCAAGAGAGAAAAGTGAAAGACATCGAAAAGAACAAGGTTGCATTCGATTTTCAGAACCCAAAAAGTTGTTGTTATTTTGCTGAAAAATAGTATAAGTTCTTTTGTCGTAGCAATTTGAATGATTTTTAATATTAAAAACGAAAGAATATGGAATATGTACCAGAAAGACACGATCCACATATTTAAATGATTTTGGTAAATGTGCGAAAGCAAAATTTCATTGCGTGTGAAGCGCTTTTCTGGATTAACCAAGGAGTAAAAAAAAAAAAAAAAAAAAAAAAAAAAAAAAACTTGGAAAACCGGTAGAATATTAAATTTGATAAAACAAAAACAGAAGCCAAAAAATATTACAACAATGACCAAACAGGTAAACGTATCAATTTTTAAAGAAATACCCAAACGTTGTCAAATTTTGGAAATATGTAAACTGTGTCTTTCCAACACATATTCCAGTACTCGAAAATTTATAAGAGCATACAACTGAAGCACAACTGAAGCACAGAAAATATATAAGAGCATACAACTGAAGTACTCATCTTCGATAGCCAAGGCATATGATCAGCGGTGTCATCCTGGTTTGCCCACTTTTAATTAGGGGCATATACAAACATAAGTAGCAATTATAGTTTATTTCTTGATATTATAGTCTGATTTTTCAAACATATAAGTAATAAAAGTTTGGCATATAGTCTACCATAGAATTCGTTGAATATTGTACATACAAAAATCATGGTTAATTTCTGAAAGAAAAGAGAAAGGTTTTATTTTAAGTATATTTTTATGAAATATTATTCTGAAAAAATAAATAAATAAAGATCTTTTCATATTAGGTAAATGACACTGACTCAAATGATAATCTTTAGGCTCATGGGCGTTACTTTGTAAGCTTTCTTATGACTATGAGACATCTAATTAGAATCCTGAACCAGATTTTAAACCGGTAGTCCAATTCAAACATTTGTAAATCTCATTTTAAGGGGTAGATGATAAGGACTTGCATATGTAGCACACTTTTTACCTCTGTCTTTGAACTTAAATTTCACTCATTTAATATATGTATACTTGAATTAACAGTTTCTTAATACATAAAAATATTTATTATACATGTAAGTGGTTAGTGGTAAAATGAACATGATATGATGATGAAGTTGATGGAATGGGGACACAAGGTGGATATGAGATTCGACTGTCACTTGAAGAAAATGTAGAGATCACTGACAATGAGTAGGAACTGACAATTTTGCCTCTTTCAAGGAGATCCTACAGTCAAATTCTTATCAAGTCCAGCTAGCATCAGAATTCTCTAACATGCAAGAAACATGAAATTTTCCCACCTTAGTGTACCGCTATGGTATGCAGTAAGGTTTTCCGAATTATAGCCTGATGACCACGACTTTCATTATACCATGCAGAACTGCCACATAAACCATATTCCACATGGGGCAAGGAAATTTCTAAGAAATCTTTGATTATTTTTGATACATCTATATCTATAATACAAACATAAGTATCAGTGCAACATACTTTATTATTCTATAATAACTGTGCATATAAAGTTGATTTTTTTTCTTCATTTTGAAAATATTTACAGAAATATACAGCAGCTGTCTCGTGAAAGACTCACATTGAGGCCGCACATTGTGCCATATCATAACTATCTTTGCTTATATTATCATCTGATGCATACCGGGGTACCCATTTAGCCTATTGCCTTGACAAAGGACAGTCACTAAAATACTCTTGGTATAGATCTATTAACAAATTATTAAATTGTCTTGGAATAATAAAATAAAAGCTTTAAAAATCTCATTGTGAAACTTATAAGATGTTCGAGTATAAAATACAGTTTCCTTTATTCTGTTAACTTTTTTATTTTTTTTTATAATATTTTAACACAAAAATGATTATGGTCTATTGTTTTAATTGCAAAAAATACACCTCAAAATATTAAAAACCAGAACATTAATACCGCCGTAACTTTTTTTTCTGGACAAAAAATTGCATAATTTTTTTTTATAAATTATGTACCTATTTAAATAGAATAGACTTTAGATTTTTATGGTCAGTGAACCTATTGTCTCTTTTGTTTATTTAACTTAATTGGTTATACAGCTAATTAAATGTGGGCAAACCAGGACTAAACCAGAACCTGATCAGCTATCTATCAGTGAAGATAAGTGCTAGCGGATCGTGATGCTAAGTTACAGGCATAATAATAAATAAGAATTAAGAAAAGACCAATTATAAGTCCTCTTAGTAAAGTTTTACTTAACAAAAATAAAAAACATGTTTACCCCTGAAGGACTGACCGTTAAACTTTCCAAAAATATCTTCTGAATTAGAAATTCTAGCCAGGACAAAAATCCAAGCCCCTCCTTTTCAAGTTAAATGGTTGGTCCATAAGAAATTTGAATATACGCTTGGTATTCGTATTTTGTTGTGAAGTTATATCCCATCTTAGTAATATGGAGTAGGCATTCCCTAAATGCGAGCATAGCTAAAAGGAACATTTTTGTCTTTAAAGTCTTGTTTGTTTTTGTACCCTTGTCTTACCAAAAAGTGTGAATGAGTGGACAGAAATTATTTTTGTGTTGGACCTACTCCGGGCATCAACTCAAGTTGGATATTCAGAATCAGAAGCAGACGAACATTGTAGTGCACGACCTTTGGTTCATTTTAATTACACAAAATTCATAAGTTTATTTGGTAAACAAGTTTTTCCATTTCTAACAATCTTTTTCATATATATTTTTTTATTCATATTTTGTTCTAAATGTCGACATTCAAGGCTATCGCTATCATTTAATTTCCAATATTTCCATTTGCTTATTTTGGGGCGAGATGGCATGGGGCGATTAAGCTTCGAGACACGTTAGTTTCGTACGTGCATATAACCAAGACGAAACGAGCAGCTTATGTGTATTTATTATTTTAAAAATATTATTTTCTTGTAAAAAAAGCGCAATTTATTATTTTTCTAAGCATTATTTCTTTTCTTATAAATTATTTTAACATTCACTCCGGCCCTGTAAAAATAATAACCCTTTCCGGACCATAAAAAATCCAAATCAGCATTAGCAAATTTCTCGCGGAAACAAATACCGTAGAGCTCTCCGCTCGAGCGGGCACTTCGTGCCCGCTTGCGAGCTATGCTCGCTATTAGCAAATTACTGGTAACAAGAGGATGTGAAAGCAATATGCATTTTTAATTGCAATTTATCATAATTTCAAATTATTTCCGAACAATCTTGTGTTATTAACAACTATAATAAGGCACGGACCATTTGACTTGAAGGGGGCTTGGTTTTTTGTTTTGGCCAGAAAATTGAGCGGAAAAAAAATTATTGCGTCACGACAGCAATTTGTTTTTTGATGGCGTTGCGACAGAATGTTCTTTTCATTTTTAGCATTATTTTATAAAGTAGAAATTCTCCTTCTGAATATTTTTTTCTTACCCTCTGCTGCCAAAATATTTTTTTTAACAAAAATCATTTTCAAAACATTGTTTTAGTAAAAACCAAGCCCCCTTTTTGAAGTTAAATGGTCGGTCCCTAATACCTTTAAAAATATGTTGTTTGAAGTGCCGGTTACGGTTACGGCACAATAAAAATAATTTACACACGAGACCCTGCATTAGGACTAAACAACATTGACACACGGCACAACACCATAGCAACCGGCAACGCGAACTTAAGTCAAAATAAGTAAATCTGAGAGCTAATTTCCACTAGTGATGACCCCGCTTAGCAGATATAACTTACGTTAAGGGCAAAGTGTCTTGCAAAACAGATACTAGGTGTAAAACGAATAAAAAAATACCCCACACAATAAAGCATACTATGTATATTTATGCTAAATATTAGCAACATAAGAATAATATTTGTAATGCTTATTTACAGTAGATAGGCAATTAAGGATGCTCGCTGGTCTTGTTTTGGTATTTCTGTCATTTTTTCGGAATCCTCTGGATTTTACCATCAAAATAGGGTTAAAATTTTTGCCCACGAACCCCCTATTTTCTTGTTATGAATGTCTTTAACATGTCATTAAGAGGTTATTCACAAAGTTTTATCGAATTACAAATACCAAAACGCGGGTATAAACGGTTAATTTAGATATGCTATATATCGATATTTCAAGGAGTAACCTCTCATCAGTAGCATTTAAACCAGAACATTGGAAGGTCAAAATCCAAAACAGTTGAAAACGAAAAGTACTCAAAACCAAAACGTTCGAACAAGGAAGCCAAATCCAGCACCGAGGATATCGACCATGTGCATTACAAGGAAAGAAACCTGGTGTTTTCATCAATTTTGAATTTAACAATCGGAAATTTCAGCGACAATATATTAGAAATTTAATGGTAATTCGTGTCAGACAAGTCTGACTACCAGGCTTGTGATTACCCTCGGGGACCTCTGGTCCACCAGCAGCGGTTATCGCCCAGTGGTTTCAAAATTACAAATACCAAAACGCGGGTATAAACGGTTAATTTAGATATGCTATATATCGATATTTCAAGGAGTAACCTCTCATCAGTAGCATTTAAACCAGAACATTGGAAGGTCAAAATCCAAAACAGTTGAAAACGAAAAGTACTCAAAACTCAAAAATCCTAATTATTCTGTCATGGGTTATAACAGCTAAATAGTGCTAATGTTAAACCTATGAAAAAGTCAGAGAGAATCTTTTCCCGCCAAAACTTTAACGTCAGTTATCTTGAAAACGAGGTCACGAACCTATCAATATTTTTTGCTTATTTTATACCTTTAACTATTATCTTTTTATTTAAGGCATCAAATTTGAAACCTATTTATTTTCAATAAAAGTAGCGAACATCCTTACAAGGGTTAAGTGCGACCTTTTGTTAACTGTGATATTTGTTACATTTAACGACCATAATCACTAGCTTAATTCAATTTTTGACATTTAAAATTTTAAAAGTTCCAATTTCGTTACAAATTAACGTCATTTTCAAATCCGCCTTCAATACTTGACTTGTCTCCAGAATTATCGATTTGTGACTGGTTTCCAGAGTTACTGATGTGTGACCTTGCACAAAAAATCTTTCATTTCTTGGTTTAACAAGACTTATCATACTTCATCTGAGTTCTGACTAGAAAATAAATAGATACCAAGATTAATAGAATACCCAAACATATGTAAAAGAAGTTGGTTATGATAGCCCAAGATGAACCATTTCTAATCTGTGTGCCAAAGTTTTACTACTAAAACACACGTTCATATCTACGAATTCACTGTGGACCAGTATATTTGAATAAGGGAGGGGTAATTACGTCCTAAAATGTTTAGGGATATATTGCTGCATTCCATATCTCAACGTTGTTCACATTACGTGGCCGACCCGCAAAGAAAAACCAGTCTTTCAAAAATGAAAATTAAAAAATCGGAATCGAAAATCTGGATGAGTTTTTCAAAAGGGCAATACAGCCTAACGCCCATATTTAAGAAATTTGTAAACGTCTAGGGTGGTACTAGTTATTTAAGACCGGAAAGAAAATGGATGTTGAATGTGTATTTAAAATACACATATTCAGTAATTTGGAATTATATAAATTACAGACAGAAAACGCCTTTATATTTTGTAAAAAAAAAGTAATGTGTTATTTTTGTTGAAGCCTAAGGAGGCAGCAAATTCAATGTTAAAGGTAACCACATATGGACAAAATCTATAAAAAACAAATTCAAGGACCTATGTTAAGAAATACCCTAGTTGCACAATGCCATAGTTGCCAAATACTTAATTTGCATCATTTTAGGATTGCAATATAAAAAAAATATAGTTCATAGAAATTTTGGGCAAAATAGGGTATCATAGCCCCTACTCCTTTGTGTCGGACAAACCTGGTCAGTCGGTTTGAGTTAATTTTAAAGATTCATTGAGCTAGTTTTCCAGCAGAAGTGTTGACATATTCCGTGGGTTTCCAATCAGACAAGGTACAAATACAAAACTAAGAATATTCTTTACTCAAAAGTAATAATAAGAATTGTTATATTTCAACAGAAGTTTTAATTCATTACAATAAACACATTTGACAAACAAGTCATTTCAACAACAATTTTAGACTGTCATATCTCGGTTGATTTATAATATTATTCAAAACCATTCTAATAGCGTCTTGTTTTGTTGTATAAAGAAATCCTTAGAGCTTTCAGATTGAATATAATATCATATATGGCACTAATAGTCTTAAGTTCTGTATTATAGTTAATGTAGTGACAGACAACCCACAAAAGAGATTTTCAAATCATACAAATAAATTCTAATCATTTATTTTAGTAGTTTATATGTCACGCTGCAAAATATTATATATGCTTTGAGATTTAATACAAAATCGAATATATTGGAGAAGTCTCAAAAGAAACATTGTAATTTAATTTGTTATTTATTTCAATAAATCCGTATAGTAATCGAATAAAATACAAAAACAAACGTGGGTGTCATTAACACAGTCATGCTGTGAATCCAATGACTAAACTCTCATCATCAACACTTTAAAAAAATGGAAGAACGAAAATCAAAAGTGTCAAAACAAACGTTTTCCAAAATGTTTGAAGGGGGTCTCGAGGGTAATAAGAAGTCTAATAGCCAATCTTATCTGACACGAATAAACCAACATTTACTTTTATTGAAATTTCCAAATGCCTTAATTCAAAATGGTTTAAAGCACTAAGTTTCTTGTCTAGTATTGCACGTGGTTCAAATCATCGGTGCTGGATTTGGCTTTCCTGTTCAAACGTTTTGGTTTTGAGTACCTTTCCTTCAATACTTCCAATGTTTTAATTTGATATGCATATACAGCATAACCAAATCAACTTGTTATACATGTACCGCTATGGTAATTTGTAAGTTTAACGATGATGTGATCTTTTGTAATTTCATGGTGTAAATGGCTCTCGAAAACAACTATAAAATTAGTGCTCATCAACAGAAGAAAAGGTGTACAATGGCAAAATCGAATGTCGCACATTCGAAAAGGCAAAGACAAAATAGGTGGACATAAAACCATCACAAAAAACAAACTACACAATATATAATAAACCTTCACATATTTCAGCAAAACCACAATCAGCAACGTGACCTTTAGATAGTAAAAACAAGAGTGAACCCAAGTGGTTCGAAAAAGTAGTTCCTGCTTGCTTTAACACACCCGTCACATTACCAACGATCATTATCGTGTGGGTAAAATCCGCTAAAGGACGGATATACTAAAATACTGCAAACATATGTGCTCATATGGAAGATAAAGAAACCTTTACAGAAAGCTTACATTAGTTTATTTTGTTATAAGGTTTTGTCTTCATAATCATATTTTCAGAACCTTCTGAGTGTGGTCACAGTGGAAGCTGCCAGGTGTAATTACATACCACGTGACATGCATGCCTTTTAAGACAGATGCAAATATTGAGATGCTATTTTCGCAATAGAATTTTGCAATAAAAATACAGCTTATAACAATGTATTACCGGTACTATCCACGATAGTCTTTAAAATTCTGGATCACTTCATACTGCATTTGCAGCTTACATATTTGTCTCATGTTCATTTATTCTATATCCTTTCATAAATTACTAGTGTTATTGAAGCTTACAAATTTATATTAAAATTTATTATTACATGTACAGTAAAACCTGTACAAGTGACCATCCCCATGTAGCGACTTTCTGTCTATAAAGACTTTTTTCAGTCTTCAAGGATTTTGCCTATATATTTGACCTCTACATAGTGACCATCTGTCCAACGTGACTTAAGACCATTGTAAACAGTCCCTTGAGGTGCCAAACATTGTATAAAACGACCTTAAACTCAGCAAATGACTGCTAACTGGCTTGGGTCAGCTGTCAGATCAAAGCTAAAAAGGAGGTGTCACCCTCCTTATATCTAAAGTAATTAGTTCTCAAGGTAAATATGAGGTAATCGAAAGTAGTAATTATATTAATTGCTTTATAATAAAAAATAGGTAACCTTCCATTTACCAATGCATAAAATCTAAATTGATAAAAAAATATTTTAAATTCATCAAACCATATGAAGACTTTTTGCACTTTAATCATTGATTTAAGATAATTGTAATTCAATAATTTATCAAGCTTTCAGCTGTTGTATAGTAACTAAAGTCTTGGTTTATCATGCTAGAGTCTGAACAATGTGTTCTAAAATAAACATCTTTTAATAGTATAATACATAAAAGTCTGAAATATAAAACAAAATTTGCTTATTCTTTACCTTTGTGATTTGTAAAGTTTTTGTGAAGGCTTTGAAATAAATTGACAGAAAATATTCTAAAAGCTGTGAGGAATAAGATAGAAATATCTCTTCTTACATAAAATTATAAAGACCCCCTGTTTATTGTGACTTTTTTTTATCAAAGTCCCTTGAATGATCACTATCGACAGGTTTGAATGTGTATGACTAAAAAAAATATCTTCATTTTAGTTGGCCCAAGACAACATGGAAAATTTAATGCAGATAGTCTGTTAACCTCAAAATAGTAAACAGATTTGACATTTGAGTTGTTAAATATAGAATCATGACTTTGACGTCATTGTGTGAACGTGTGACCTCAATTTATCGAGAAGAGTCCTTCAAAATTTGATTGGTTCGGAATCATGTATTTAAATACGGTTTTATTTTGTTGAATACTTAAATTATGATTTTTATTATAAAAGTTCACTCTAGTTTATTTCATTAGGCTCATTAATAAATACAGATTTAAGAAAAAAAATAAAGTGTTAGACGTTTTTCAGTACTAGCATGTAAAAGATTATTGTTTTCTTTCTTTTATCTTTTTAATTCACTTATCTGTGGTTATAATAAAACATTCATAGACTTTGTTATCAGTGAATACCGGTTTTACTAACCTGAAAAAATAATATCCACTTCGTCGTCCGTTAAGTGAATATAATTTTATTCGGGTTGATAAAACCTGATATTCACCTCTATCAAAGTCAATAAATGTATATCGCCCCATAGTATTAAGAACCATCTCTGTCTTGACATACATGGCATATCTTTTTTTTGGTAAAAACGTTATACCATAAAACCTCTTTTTGAAATATCTTTTGCTATGTCAATAAAGTTTGCTCTTTATTCTGATACATCATTGGCTTTGTATATGTAAAGCAATATCAATGGTAGTAAAACGGCACTGTGTGAACAATCAAAGATGTTAGAGACAATTTATACTTTTCATGGTTTTTATTTGTTCTAAGAAACTAGGAATGGACAAAACTATCCACATAACATTAAGAATTATATTTTTTACATTAAACAAATCACAAGATGTAATTATATACAAAGTATATAGAAGTATATAGTTTGGCCTTTTCAGTTTTCACTACATGTAGTTATGAATGTTTGTAGCAGGCCTTCACTGAGTGTATAGGTAATTGATAGCGTGTCTAATAAACATTGCCAAAATACTATGTTGAAACTTTCGAATAAAGAAAACATAAATTAGATTCATTTAAAAAGATAAGTTGGCAATCGTCTCGGTCAATATAATTCAAACGCCATTTCACACTTTTTGTCTCAATGTAATGTGATGTACTGTGGATATATTTTCGTGGGTACCAATTTTCGTGGTTTGATAAAAATTGATAAGTCCGTGGATTCTGAAGTCTGCACCATACAGATGAATGCTATATTCAGAATTTTTTTATCCGACACTGCTCTCTCTCCGTAACCGACTATTAGACCAAGGTTATAAGAAAATACGTCTCATACGATCTCTATAAAAATTCTTTCTTCGTTATCAGCCACTGGTAGAAAAATTCAACATCATGTTAGACGAAATGGTTAGTTCTTGCTTTGATTAGTGTTTGGCTGGTTGATGTACTGAGATAATCACCCTAACATCCCTGACATATGTCATCACAAACCTGTTGTGTTTGTGTAACTACCGGACCCAAAGACCGCAATGGAAAAGGAAGATTTGGCACGACTTAAAACCTGGTTTTACCCAGCGTTTCTTTTGAAATGCCTGTACCAAGTCAGGACCATTGCGGTCTTCAATTTTTCCGGAATTTCTTCCTTGTTTTGTCAAGTCATATTGACATTTGAGATTGATTCTCCAAGTTCGATTTTGTTATTACCTTTATTCCTTTTCGTAGGGTATCAAATTTCGTAGATCGATGCTTTCTACGAAAACCACGAAAATTGATAGTAAAAAACTTATTATGAAACCACGATAATCAAATAATCAATAATGTCAATAATCATTTTGTTTGGCTGGTTTCATGGGTTACTGATATGAGACTTGTTTCCGGAGTTACCGATTTGTGACTGGTTTTAAGTAGTTAATGTGTGACTTGTTGGAATAACGATTGTTTTACGTTGCTCCAATAATCTCCCATGTCCTCGTTTAAAAAGATTAACGATACTACATCAGAGTTCTTGATTAGAAAATAGATAGATACCAAAATTAATAGCAAAACCGAACATATTTACAAGTTGCTACTAACGATAACCCAAGATGAACCATTGCTGTTCAAGGATGTCTGGTAGTCCACAAATTATTAATAATCCTGATAGTACATGCACGAAATTCATGAACTCAAAAATCATGAAAACAATTCTAATGACTATGATTGTTCGAGGTAACATAAAGTTTCTCAGTCGATTTGAATCTGAAACTTTAATTAAGCAGCTATTTGAGCGACAACAAAAGACTTTACAAATCACAAAGGTACTACCTGGTAGTGGAAAAAAACGAACAGGTAAACGCTATTAGAACAGTCACGGGCCAGACACAAATTCCTATTTAACTGTAACCATAAGCGTATTTCGAATTTTCAAGATTGTTACAGTCTTCTTCTGTAAGGAAGAAAAAAGATGGTAGGGGATATAGTTTTAATCCGAAGCATAGTACACCAAATACGAAGCTACTCCCAAGAGTCAATTTAGGTGTCACATCTATCCAAACCCAGATTGGAAACTGTACTGCTAAAAACTTTAACATGCTTAGAAGTGCCGTTGTAGGTAATGCTGTACAAGATACAAGATAACCAAACCGGGGAACCAAGTTATTACTAAGATGATCAACCTGAGGTAGGAAGATCTAGGAAGAACCTTAGGGTTGTTTATTATTAAGTGTCAGTAGAGCTACAGTCATTTATTTCGGTTTTCCTTTGAATTATTTTGCATGTATATGTAGTTGTTCAGAAAACTTTGATGACAGTTTTGTGATAATTGAGTGAGCACTTTTGTGGCGTAGCAACACGTAACAAAAGATATAAAATTGCTGCTGATTTATGAATTAATTAAGGGTTCCGCCATTTCAACACACTTAATTAAAATGTGATCTTTCATAGAAAATAATATTTGGTACAGAGGTGAATTGGATATTTTCTAATTACTTTTAATCATTGAAATGTATATGTTTTGTAATGAATATCATGCAATCAGACAATATCAGATACACATATAAATCATTTATCTACAGTGTAACAAAAAATAAATAAAAGTCGCGACTGCTACCAGATTATTACCTCCTTTTAAATTGATTTCTATTCAATCGAAAAGTATTCTTGGAAACACCATATACATGTATTCGTAGACAAATATTGGAACATTAGAACTCCCACAAACAAGTTTTTGTATTCACCCCCTTTATAGGAATTTGGTCTATCTTATACACAGAAAAAATAGTAACACATGTTTAAAAACATGCGTTTTTTTACATGTTTTTCCTGCGTTTTACACGTGTTTTGAAAAACACATGAAAACACCTGTAGAAATGCATCCTTTTTAGCATGTTTTACAAAATGTATAACACATGTAAAACCTGTGTTAAACACATGTTTTTCATATCCAAACTTAAAAGTCATTCTCCAGAAGTGGCACGAACATGACATTAAAACACCAGCGGCAAGTTGGTTCAACATTCAACGTTCAACATTCAACATTCATTTTTTTATTTTTTCGTTTGTTAAACTTTGCACTTTTGTCTTAGTTCAATATTGAACCAGAATTAAGTTCAGCGTCATTAAAACAATTTGATTTTAAGAAATATGAAATGTTTAACATGACTTTACACTTCATCAAAGGATCGTAACTGCATAAGTCGATATCTGATATAGATAACTTCAGGTTCTAATTTACCATATGTTTTTCATGCGTGGTACTATTTCTACGTTTACCATGTGTTATGATCATACGTTTTACATACGTAAAACATGCGTTTCTTTTTTTCCTGTGTAGCAATGTAATGAGTTTACTGTATACATGTGTATACTAATTTTGTGTACAACCCAGCATTTTTATAAATTTTTGTAAAACCACATTTGCAAACTGCATGATTAAGAAGGGATTTACAACAGCAACAACATTAGTTTTACCAACCCAGGATAAATAACTTTTAAACTTGAAATGTAATGTAAGAAGTTACACTAGTAATTTAAAATCAAAATTGCAGTTTTCCACACGTACGGTAGATGCACGTTTTATGTGTGTTTTAAGGCAGGAATATCTACATGCAGTCGTCAGGATTGACAATGTTGACGGGAGTAAAACCGTTCTTGACTGGAAGAAACAAAGAGTCACCAATAGGGCATTCGAGTGTCAAAGTCCGAATTGGCAACCGGCAAATACGAACAAGAACAGCACGAAGAAACATAAAATCAATCGAACGAAAAATAGAAAGCGTCTTGTAACTTCAAATTAAAACCGAAATTTACTTGTTTTGAATGATTTTATATTAGACAGAAATACCTATCAAATTTAACGAAAATATTCATTAAAACTACACACACGCAACATGTTCCTCGATATAGGTGCTTGCTTTATTTTATAAATCAATACGCATGTTTGCATTTAGTGACAATAACTCATGACAAGGCAACGAAATAATCATGATAATGGGTTGCTTTGCTACTGAAAATTTAACAAAATACAACGAAGTGAAGAATTGCGCTGATTTTTTTTTCAAAAGCAAGTGTGGAATGTTTGTTTTTAGCTCACCTGGACCAAAGGTCCATGTGAGCTATTGCCATCACTTGGCGTCCGTCGTCGTCCGTCGTCCGTCGTCCGTCCTCCGTCGTCGTTAACATTTTTCAAATGTTAACTCCTCTAACACCATAAGTCCAATGGCTTTTAAATTTGGCACAGTTGTTAATTAGCATAGGTAGTATAAAACTAGCGTGGGGATTTTTGATTCGTTGAAAAACATGGCCGCCATGGCTAAAAATAGAACATAGGGGTAAATTGCAGTTTTTTGCAAATAACTCAAAAACGGTAACAGATATCAAAATTCTGGCATAGGGTGAAAGTGATCAGCACCTCAAGATCTACCTGCCCAGAAATTTTCAAGAAGATCCAACAACCGATGTAGGAGTAATTGCCCTTTTTCTGGATTTTTTCAAAATTTTGCACTTATTTAGCCCTATATCTTGAAAACTATACAAGATATTTCAAAAATTCAAATTGCATATGATTAAGCACATCAAGATCTACATTTCATGTAATTAGGTCAAAGCTGTAGAACCATTTCTTTTAGGAGTTATGGCCCTTAAAGCGTCAAATTTTACCATTGTTCATTACTTTTACCCTGAATTTCAAAGATTAACTTGTCTGACACCATACATCCAACTTCAACCAAACTTGGCACAGTTGTTTAATAGCATTAATGCTAAAGTTCTATCGTTCGGATTTTTGATTTGTCAAAAAATATGGCCTCCAAGGCTTAAAATAGAACATAGGGGTCAAATTACAGTTTTTTGCAAATAGCTCAAAAACGGTAACAGATATCAAAATTCTGATGGAAGACAAAAGTGATAAGCATCTCAAGATCTACCTGCTCTGAAATTTTCAAGAAGATCCAACAAATGACATAGGAGTTAAAGCCCTTTTTCTGGATTTTTTTTCAAAATTTTTCACTTATTTAGCCCTATATCTTGAAAACTATACAAGATATTTCAAAAATTCAAATTGCATATGATTAAGCACATCAAGATCTACAATTCATGTAATTAGGTCAAAGCTGTAGAACCATTTCTTTTAGGAGTTATGGCCCTTAAAGTGTCAATATTTACCATTGTTCATTACTTTTCCCCTGACTTGTCTGAAACAGTAAGACCAACTGCATCTTAACATGGCACACTGTTTGATAGCTTATATGCTACAACTCTATCGTTCAGATTTTTGATTCGTAAAAAAACATGGCCACCATGGCTAAAAATAGAACATAGGGGCAAATTTCATTTTTTTGCTAATAACTCAAAACTGGTTTCAGATATCAAAATTGTGCAAGAATCAAAAGTGATCAGCATATTAAGATCTACCTTATTGTTCTTTTTCCTAATTTTTGCCAAATTTGCACTTATTAAGCCCAATATCTTGAAAACTAACCAAGATATTTCATAAATTTAAATCACATATGGTTAAGCACAATAATATCTACAAATATATGTATCTGTGTAGTTCAGGTGAGCGATTCAGGCTCTTGGGAGCCTCTTGTTTGATGTTTCATTGGCGTGTAAAAATGTTGACCATAGCACATTTTGAATGAAGCGCTTCCTGTTAGAAATGTGCGATTGCAGTCAACGATTTTCATCGAGTTATACAGGACGATTCAATATACCAATTAATCAATGGAATTACCGCATGTTAATTATACATGTTATATGCAAGGTAAATGTAACTACTTCCATATTTTCAAATATGCCTCAATTAAGTATTACATTCAATGACCATCCGCTTTGGTATCATATTGATTTCCTTTTCATATTTTACACAGAAATTGCTTACACAGGGTTGTGTTGCTTCACAGTTGCTGTCTTCACTCAAGAAATTTTATGGTAGGCACCATGCCCTCGTAGATGAAAATGGGATTATATCACCCAAATCAGTGCAGATGTTGGTTTGTCATGTTTGTCATAGAGTTTTGTTTTGTCTGTCTTTACCAGATTTTACACACTGATTTGGAAATCGGCAGCGCGACGGGTGTGCTTTAGCAGACGGGAACTGCTTACTCTTTAAACGCACCTGAGTCCACTCTTGTAACGACTTGAGTTCGCGTTGATGATTTCTGTTCGATTGATTTTGTGTTTTGTGTTTCCTCGTGCTGTTCTTGTTCGTGTTTAACGGTTTTGTCGTTGCCCATTCGGACTTTTGACACTCTTGGTGCTTCTACAAAGTTAAATAATTACTGCCAATAACAATTTCATCTTCAATTGTACCTAGATTCCAATAGGCACTGATTGTGCACTTTTGCTTGCTGATTTGCTTCTTCATTCATATAAAGCAGAATTATTACAATCTCTTCTAGACAAAAAAGATCGTAGACTGGCTCTCTCTTTCAACCTCACGTTCCGTTATATTGATGATGTCCTTTCACTAAACAATTCTCGATTCGGTGACTTTCTCCATCTCATATATCTCAAAGAGCTTGAGATAAAGGACACAACGGATTCTAGGAAGTCTGCTTCATATTTAGATCTACATCTCGAAATTGACTCTCAAGGAAGACTTTCAACAAGGCTCTATGACAAACGTAATGACTTCAACTTTCCAATCGTCAACATTCCCTTCTTGTGTAGCAACATTCTGTCCGCTCCAGCTTATGGAGTTTACGTATCTCAACTAATTCGTTACTCCAGAGCGTGCGCGACTTACATCGATTTTCTTAGCAGAGCGACACGTCTGACACAAAAATTGCTCACACTATTGGCAACGCGACGGGTGTGCTATAGCAAGCAGGAACTGCTTACTCTTCCGGAGCACCTGAGTTCACTCTTGTTTTGACTGGAGTTCGTGTTGTTGATTGATATTCAGTTATTTTGTGTTTCCATGTTCTCCGGTGTGACCGATTCGTTTTTGTCATTTTCTCTGGACTATGAGATTGATAATTCAAATTCGGTAGTTTTGTTATTACCTTTACTTACATATTGTCTGTTTTTGTCCCGTTCTTGTTGGTGTTTACTGGTTTTGTCTCTGCTCTTTTGGACTTTTAACATTCGGATACCCCATTGGTACCTCTGCTTCTTGCATTGTAACGACAATTTTGTGACGACTAGTTTCGCGTTTCAACTGTAATAAAACAATTGTTAAATGATAAAAAAGGTTTGGTGTTTTATAACATAATTAATTAACTCCGACATTTCATGGAAAATAATATTTGAAACAAAGATGAATTTGATATTTTCTAATTTCCTGTAACTTTACCAATGTCTATATCTTTTGCAAATCATGCAATTGAGACAATACCGTATCAATTCTTATATTAGGATACATTTCACAAACATTGGTCTAATTCAAATATAATATTCGCATTCACTGGCACAAAAACTTATTTCATCGTTTATTGCTGGGTTAAAAAGTTGCTTGCACAAATATTGTGTTATCAAAGCACTCTCAGACTGATCACATAAAGCAGCGTAGCTTTATGATTTCGATTTAGGATCGCCCAAATCAGTAATAGAACCACAGCAAAAATTTTATAAAACAAGAGTTAACACTAAAGTATGTCTCGCCTGCCGGCACCATCACAGAACTCATTGAAGGTCTAGCTGGGCCTTCAGAAAAGTTAAGGTAAAGGTCATGTGACAGGTGACAAAATTCCATTTAACCATCACACAAATATCTGAAGTGTGTTCTAGAAACCATAGTTATTGATAAACAATGAAAAAAGACCAACATTCACTAAGTCATTCAACCATGAAAATGGGTTCAAAGTCAGATAACATGGTGATGTCAGTTGTGAATACCATAATCCCCAAATATCAGATGCCTAGCTATAGTATTATACTTTTCACTTCACTCACTTTCCAACCAAAAATCATCTAAGTTCACAAAGTCACTGAACTGTGAAAATAGGGTCATGGTCACACAACATGGTGTAAGTTGTGTAGACCAAAACCCCAAATGTCTGTATACCAAATATAAGATGCCTAGCTATGATACTTTTAACTTAATTTATTTTCCACAAAAGTTTTATCGTTCCAAAAATCATCTATGTTCACAGAGTCACTGAACCTTGAAAAAAGTGTCAAGGTCACAGGCTATGTTTTCAGTTGCATAGACCATATTTCCAGGTGTCTGTATACCAGATATCAGATGCCTAGCTATTTTACTTATCAAGAAATATATTTACTTACAAAGAGGTTTTTTGGCCCCTAAAATCATCTAAGTCCACAGAGTCGCTGAACCATAAAATTGGGGTCAGGGTCAAACGGCATGGTGTCAGTTGCGTAGACCATAATCCCAACTGTCTGTATACCAAATATCAGATGCCTAGCTATTATACTTTTCTTGGAATTCATTTTCCACAAAAGTCTTACAAAGAGGATTTTTGGCCCCAAAAATCATCTAAGTCCAAAGAGTCGCTGAACCATGAAATTGGGGTCAAGGTCAAACGGCATGGTGTTGGTTGCGTAGACCATAACCCCAACTGTCCGTATACCAATTATCAGATGCCTAGTTATTATACTTTTTTTTGGAATTCATTTTCCACAAAAGTCTTACAAAGAGGATTTTTGGCCCAAAAAATCATCTAAGTCCAAAGAGTCGCTGAACCATGAAATTGGGGTCAAGGTCAAACGGCATGGTGTCGGTTGCGTAGACCATAACCCCAACTGTCTGTATACCAAATATCAGATGCCTAGCTATTATACTTTTTTTGGAATTCATTTTCCACAAAAGTCTTACAAAAAAGTTTACGCCGTCGCCGCCGGAAAGTAATACCTATGTCTCGCCTTCAGCGACTTAAGTCGCAGGCGGGACAAAAATAACTTACAATATCTGTGCTGAGTCCGAGGTCAATATAATCCTAACAGGTCCATATAAAATGTATTGACAGAGTCAAAAGTCCATCATTGTTATATTACATATGTAGTTTTTTTACCCAATTTCTGCATTAACAATTATTTTCAGATAATTCACGTACTTACCTAAAAATTAGAGTAATAAATTATAGTATACAAATATAGCCTTTTAGTAGGTCGATACGAGAAAATATCGACCTGAGGCATATCGACCCGACAACGCAGTTGGAGGTCGATATGAATATCTCAGGTCGATATTTTTCGTATCGACCGTGGTTGAAGGCTATATTCGTTATATTATTGATTCAACATTCTTGGTAATTAAAATGTTGTGCTTACATGTAATTGTGATCTGCAAACTGTAATGACTGTAGTGATTGCAATCAATTTGAATATTGTTAAGATTTCTCATACTGAAAACCTAGTATTAAAAAAGATTAATAGTTTTGTGAAGGTAGTAAGATGGAAGAACTAACCTTTAAATTTCTATTCCATCCACTAGTGAACTTTCAATGACTTTGGTAGCTTTTTAGGGAAAGACAGCTGACATATTCTTTATTTTGTTGATGAGACTGAATTCCCATTCCAAGAGTTGTTCAATTTCAATTTACAATTGCCAAATCAACAAATGAACAAATCGTTGCTTGGGATTTCAGTCGTCTCTGCTGAAATTCTCATTTGAGAGTCGTTATTTGCATATGTTTACTTAAAATTTCTGCTTTGCCTTTGGGGTGTCTTCTCGGCCGGGGAATGAAACAATCTCAATTTCGAATGAATCACGTGACCGTGCAATATCATTTTTTTTTGCACGTGCCAAGTCAATATCACAAAATATCACCAGGTCACCTGGAATGATTCAACAAATCAAATCAAGTAAAAAATATAAATAAATAATATTAAATTCTAAACATTTTAAACAAAATCACAGAATCAAACTCATTTTCATTGTTGGTTTTGTATCTATTCTCACACCGTTAGAAAGTGAAGGCTCCGTTGCAAGCTACGTCAATATTTAGGACGTCTAAACTGACGTCACACAGATGTGTATAAAATATGTCAAGAACGGACAAACATCCGGATCTGAATTTAGTAACAAAGCGTCAATATGGGTAAAAATAGAAACATAGCGTCAATATACCAAAAATGCATCGTTTTAACAAAGCAAAGAAATACACTAAATATCCATAAAATCACATGACCAAATAATCAATGAAAATGTAAAAATAATGAAACATAGGTAGTATCTGTGCTTATCTCAGATCAAGATTGGAGTTTTGTCTCAATAAAAAACTTTTAAATGATATTGGAATCATGTATAAGTTTACAAGTATATTTAAATTCAGGAATTTATTTAGATTGATAGTTCACATTTTGATAATTCTTTTCGTGTTATCTTATGTTCATAGTGTAGGCATTAAACTGTAATATTGTATTCTGGCATGATCGGAGAGTTCTCACCATTTACCATAGGTACATATATTTCTTGATTTTGTCCGGAACAAAACGTTGTTCCGATATTGATTTGTAATTCGTTGTTGGAAAAGTTAGAAAAGAAATGGAAGTTCAAAAACGTGTTCGTTAATATATTTCGGCCAATTCCAGTATTTAAGTAGTTTTGGATTATAAAACGTTCCCCAAACAGTTACAAGCAAAAGATAGTCATCAAAAAACATTAGCGATCACGTGTTCACAAATCGTACATTTTCGCTGTAAACCAAAATGTTTTTGCGGCTTCTTCATTTCGTGTTTTTGATTCGTTTGTCCATTTATGCGGCTTTTTGTATTCAACAATCATTGAAAGCAGATTGTTAATTACTATGCAAATGAAGCCATTCGCGACGATTGTTTTCGCAAAATTCCGTATCTCGCAAAATACGATAAAAAAGCCCGAGAAAATAATATGATGAACTCATGTTAACCATGCAGTGCAATAGTTCTGAAGCAGCGTTGTGTATTTAAAGCATTATTGAGTATTTTACTTGGTATTGGACTTTCTCTTAGTAATAATTTGGTTCCCCAGTTTGGTATTTTTGGTTTTACTGTTCTATGCTCTTCATAATCATAAAGTGTTTGGTATTTTCAATATTTTTGGTAGAGCGCCTCTGATGAGTCTTGAATAGACGAAAAGCGCGTCAGGCGTAGCAAAATTTATTGTCTGGAACTTTGTTGTCATTTGTATTATAATGTTAAATGTAAACGCATCCATGATTTCTGAAATTCTGCCGGCTCGTTAAAAATAAAGTAAATACTGCTACTGCATGTACGATAAATAATAGATAACCAGATATAATCTCATTATTTTGTAAAAGTATACATACAGCTGACAAGAATTTTAGTCGTAAATATTATTAGATACAAGAAGCAAAGGTGTACCAAAGGGGTAATCAGTATCATAAAACCGTAAAGACAAAGACAAAACCGGCAGACAAAATCATCACAACAAAACAAACCACATAACAACATAAAACACAAACACACATAACAACAAAACCGCATTCAGCAGTATTCATTCATACACTTATGAATTCTTATTGGGAATCTTTTGAAAAACGGACTAGATCCGCCATCCCACTGGAGGTCCTTGAAATCAATCATTGACAACGTGACCGGTGCACTCTAAAAAATAAATTACTTAGTAATACTTATTTCAAGTAATTTATTTACTTATTTTAAGTAAATTACTAAGTAAAAAAAATTGTATATCTGGGAGTAATTCGTAGTAATTCAAAATTACTGAGAAATTAATTACTCAGTAATTTTATTGTATCTACTAAGTATTTCGAAATTACTTATTTAAAGAACTCAAATATTCTTGAAACGAGTAAATGTTTTACTTGTTTTAAGGCATATTTTTTCTAGTTTCAAGTAATTGTTTTACTTATTATCATAGATTGATTTACTTACTTCAAGTAGTTGTTTTACTTGTTTTAAGATATTCAATTACATATTTCTAAAAATTCATTTACTTATTTCAAGAAATTATTTTACTTAGTTCAAGTAATTATTTTATTTGTTTCTACATTTGTATTTCATATTGGCCATCTACGTGTCAGTCTGTCATTAACATCATTATGAATTGTTCCTAGATCTGTTCACGATTCACCATTCTTCTTTCCTGTGTCCTTTTTGTTGTCTAAAAAGAAAAGAGTACTCCACAAAGTATTGTTTTCAATGAAACAAAATTATCGAGAATCAGTTGGTATAGATGCTTCACAGTTTTAACTTTCAAACTTTACATCTAAACTTAACACCTCAATGCATCTTTCATGTGCTATATTCTTTTAAACATTTTAGTAGAAGAAAATTAACTATAACACTTTTTTATTTACAAGGTTGGGCGAAGTCATATTTCTCAATATTTTAGGTTAGTTTTTATATCAAGTTCGAAGTAATTGACTCATGACCAGCCAGGTACATAAAATAAAGTAATACACCATTTAAAGAAAATCTGTGTATAATATTTGTCACACATGCATTAAAGTTGTGAAAGATCAAAACAAATGTTTACATTTTCTAAACAGAAACATTAAAAAGGAATTAAAAATAATAAAATTTAATAGAAATACACTTATCTGACAAATGTACTCGGTATAATAACTGGAAAATATATAAAAAACAATCTTCTGTGAATCTTCCAACTTGATGCAAAATCAAAGCGCCAAAACAAGAATAAAGTTACAGATCATCTCATTGGTTGCCTATTTTTTAATTAACCAATCAAATTCCTTCTCTCATTCAAATTTGATTTACTTAGTAAGTAATTAAGTTTTACTTAGTACTTTATCTTAGCCTCGTACTTTTTTGCAAACAAGATGTTTCATTTTAATCAGTAATAGTGGCAAATGTTTGTTTTTTTCACACAATATTATTTCATAATGTGTTTAACATGCACAAACATATTCAGAAACTTATTTAGAATGAAGTATCTATCAATTAATGCCAATTGTTGTGAAGAGGTAATAACGACACTGTATATTATTTTTGCTTTATAAAGATTAATAATATTACAGCCTCTATATACATGCAAGATCAAATTATACTGCTACATTGAATTGGGAGTTTACTTTAAATTCTGCCATTTATAAAAAGATTAAAATAATTGTAATTGAATTACTCAAAATAAGTAATTTGAAGTTTATTAGTAATTCAATGTCTTGAAATTAGTGATTCTTACTTGGTGAATGATTTCATGTTTTGCAATAAGTAATACTAATACTCAAAATAAGTAATTATATTTAACACAAATTTGAATTACTTATTTTAAGATTTGTTTTACTTGATTTAAGTAAAACCCGATTACTTTTAAAATTACTTAGTATTATTTTTAATTACTTAGTATTTGTAAGTAATTCCAAACACTTAAAACTAGTAATTCCAAAATACTGAGTAATTTATTTTTTAAAGTGTGTGCTGTATAGCAACACCTCTCGATCGTTTCGACGAGAATTAACGTACTATTGAAATGGTTGGGAATATGTTGTAATATGTGTTTTGGGTTGTTGGGGGGGGGGATTTAGTGTAAATTTAATCGTTTGCAACGTGACAGTTGTGCTATATATAGCTAGCAAGCATGAACTGCTAACGCTTTCGGATCACGATGACGAATGTAATTTGGTATGTTTATTTATATAGCTGTATATTTTGTGTTGTTTGTTTTTGTGTGTGTATACAGAATCGTTTTTGCCCTTTCGGATACTAGTTGGTACATTTATGCTTGTATTTGCTCTAAGACATTTGCAAACATGAATGTAACGCACGGATAGACCCTCATATGTTCGTTACTGTCTATATATTAAAATAAATTTTAGGTAAAAAAAATAAGTTTAAATGTTGACTTGGCAGAGATGGGTGGGAGTTGCATATTACAAATCTTTTTAATGGCAGATCTGCATACATAAGCCTAATTTTTGAGGAAGTTGGTGTCCCGTACAAAGATATGTTTATGACAACGCCGACATTACAACGTTTTTTTTTAAGCAGATTGAGCAAAAACTGGACGGATTACCTGAAGTACATTCACATGTTTGTAAATAAAGTGGTTTTTTTTCACACAAAAAGAAATAAAAGATAAGATTCAGTAATGATAATGAAATTTTAAATAAAAAGAACAAATAAATCAAACCTAAACCAAACTTATGCTTTTCTGTTATGTTTCATTAAAATTTCTGGATATTGGCAATAGTTTATTGGTTCTTGTTGTTTTTATTGAATTACTTTCATGGTTCCGACCGGCGAGGGACAGGGACAGGGACATGCCTCTATTTATATCAATATTTTGTTCATAATGCCATGTTGGAGAAAAAAAACAGCGCGGCGAGTTTATCAAAGGAACAACTCAGTTTGCAATATTTTGGGAATCATTGACTACAGTCTATCATTGTATAACCAATAAAGAATAGTTAAAATAAAAGTTGTACGACTTTATAAGGATCTATTTTATTCCTGTCGTTTCCAAAAAGAGAAAAAAACTCTAGCTAGGGCAAGAATTAGTTACTATTGTCAAGATGATAGAATCCCCAACCCCCTTCCCCGCAAAAAATAATAAAATCTATCAATGGATACAAAAACATCATGTTTTGTAAAAAAAGTTGTGTTTTGTATGAGATATTCCTATTTTTACGTTGAAAGTCTCAATGTTTTAACCCCAAGTTCCAAGCTCCAAAACTCAGCGGGTAACGACTACACTGCTACGCTGGTAAAGAGGCGAGGAACGACCCGAATTGATAAACCTGTAAGGAGTTTGACCAAGTTCAACAAGAGTAACGTCTCTTTAGCCGCCGTTCCAAATGTCAAGCGGAGTTTGGTGACGTTAACTCGAAATAATAATAGATCCCTACCCCTTTGAGGACCAAAACAAGATAATGGCGTCTTTACTGCATAAATCTCTCGTAAACATGTAAATAAAGTGTACAAACAAATTAATAAATCGTACAAACGAATTAATAAATCAGATAAATAAATGGATGGTGAAGTCACATTTAAAAGGTAAAAACCACATAAGAAATATAAATTAATAAAACCTTTAATACAACTAAAACAAAAATGCCCAAATTTTCGGACATAAAGTCCTTCTTCAGGGGCTAAAAAGTAAGAGATGTTCACACATCGACTGACGAGGACAGACTCGAAGAACATTATATGGTATCTTAATCCTGAACTTGATGACTCATTTGTAGATATTAAGAACAGGTCTGTCTTTTTACATTTATACCAAAGGGTTGAAAAGTGCCTAAAAAGTTGATTATTATTTGCTCAAGAAACTGTCTTTGTTTTTCGCCGGTGCATGTTTCAAGGAGAACGGTTACCTGCATATCCTGGACGCTATGGTTTGGCAATGAAAAGTGCTGGCCGACTGGGCAATCGTCGCATTTGAGAACACTACTCCTGTGTTCGGCAAATCTGTCATCCAGTCTACGATAGGTTTCTCCTACGTAAATTTTAAGGCACTTAGCACAGCCGATGGCGTAAATGACATTTTCGGAGGGCCTAAACTCCTAAAATAAATGGTTCTACAGCTTTGACTAAATTACATGAAATGTAGATCTTGATGTTCCTAATCATATACAATTTAAAATTTTGAAATATCTTTAATTTATAGTTTTCAAGATATAGGGCTAAATAAGTGAACAATTTTGAACAAATCCAGAAAAAAGACAATAACTCATACATCGGTTGTTGGATCGTCTTGAAAATTTCTGGGCAGGTAGATCTTGAGGTGCTGATTACTTTAACCCTTGCCAGAATTTTGATATCTGTTACCGTTTTTGAGTTATAAGCAAAAAACTGCAATTTCCCCCTATGTTCTATTTTAAGCCACGGCGGCCATGTTTTTCAACAAATCAAAAATCCAAACGATTTTGTTGTACCACTAATGCTAATAAACAACTGTGCAAAGTTTTATTGCAATGGGACGAGTCAACGCTTGAAAAAAAAACTAACGGACGGACGACGGACACCAAGCAATAGTAATAGCTCACATGACCCTTCGGTTCAGGTGAGCTAAAAAAAAAAACACAGACCCTCCGCGAAAGTGAGCATTTCTTCAATTTTGCAATACAGGGTTGTTCATCAATTTAATAGAGAAAATAACATACAGGTGGTGCATCAATCAGAATTCAGGATGATTATACAATGAACAGCGATTGAGTTAGTGAGTTGGTGTTTTACGCTCGTGCAATGCTATATGGGTTATTTACAGGCGATGAACACACTGGATGAACATTAAAAGGGTGATAAAATGAACATGAAATGATGATGATAAATGAAATATGAGGGTGGGATGGGAAACAAAGGAAAGGTAAATTTTGAAGCACCACAGGAAAGGAGAGAGGCAGGTACGGGCTGGAAATTTAGCCTATATGGTGCACTACTTGGCGGTCTTCAAAGGTGTCTTTTACGTGAATGAAGCGTGGCTGCAGTCTCCACACAAGTTAGCCCACTGTGGTCAGCGGCCAGGGTTTCAGTATTAAAGACCTGACAACCCCCGCGGACGAGGATAATCCTATTCAGCCACCTAGGGTACACACAAGTTTGCCCTGTGGGCTGAGCACTGACCCCACGTCAGAATCCCAAGACCCGTAGTCGCCTCTTACAAGCTCGGCTCTGCTGCGGGCCTATGCGCCACCTGGGCCCCGCACAAGACTACAATGAACAGTGATGTTTCAGTTCTGGAATGTATAATGGGAAAGGCTTTTCTGTAAGCGTACTTATTTTGCGAGGTATTTATTTCCACGGATAACGTGATAACTAGTACATGCCCCATGAATAAAATATTAATATTCCGATAAAAATACATCACGACCGTCTACTATCCTCTAAAATGTCAGAATTTAGAACATTTAAACGTAAACATAGTGTTTTATTTCCTGGTGTATAAATTAGGACAAATACATTGCTTTACATATAAATGTAAGTATTTAACTCTTGTCACAGGTAAGCATCAACATTTGTAAATTTCTTGTTAAGGTTGGAAATATAAAGAAATAAGATGCATTGTTTGTCTTCATAACTTTAGACTTATTTTCAATATGTTCTTCATCTATGTATTAACACATGTTTACATTTGATATTTTAAATATTAGTACATTTGTAGTATTTTTAAAAAGCATACATATTAAGCAATTTACAAGGTAATGCTGACAATACGAAGTAGCACTTGGGATCCACAAAGAAAATTATAAAAAAAATGGACAGGAGATTTATGTAGTATACCAACGCGATAAAGCGTTGTTTATTTAACCCAGGAATGAGACCTTTCCGATGCCTCGCAAAAATAGACTGTATATATTTATAAACAACATTTTACTCCAAAGACGGAATGGAGCTATCAATTAATAATGTTTACCAATTTACAAGTTTTAAAAAATAAAAAAATCCCTTTTGGGGTCGGTTATATGAACAAATTTACAGATAATCCGTTTGATAACCTTCATGAATTATTTTACTATAACCGTTTTACAATATTTCAGTTGTTGTATTCCATAGAAAAGAGACCCATCGATGGCTAGTGAAACAAGTCAACAGGATGAATGGGAGCTGTATTACCATTCGTTTCTAAACGGTAGATCTGCCTACATCAGACTTATCTTTGAAGAAGTCGGTGTCCCATACAAAGATATGGTAAAAGACAGAGATGACATTGTAAGGTTTTTCTACTCCGACCAAAAACTAGAAGGGTTTCCAGTTTTACATCCACCCGTTGTACGTCAAGGTATGTTCTAGTTTAGTTTAAACTTATTTCTTATCCCATGCTTGAAGAGTGAAGTTATATAGTGATAAGGTTGTCCGTCCGTCCGTCCTCCCGTTACACCTCAGGGTACGAATCTCTTATCCGCAACTCCTCTTAAACGCATTGATAGATTAAAGAAAAAATTACACATTTTGTGACATAACGATGTATACATTCTTTTTACTATTTGATCAGAATGACTTTAGGAATTTCCTATAGCAAACATGGACTTATCTGTTTGACTACAAGCGGTACTCATCTCTTTTCCACAACGCCTCTTAAAAGCCCCTTGATGGTTTTTCACGAAACTTCCAAAGAGTCTTTGCAATGTGCACCTTCTATTTCAAAACTTGATAAGATAAAGTTTTAGTGGTACCCATCTTCTATCTGCAACTCCCCTTAATCCCCTTAATGAATTTTCTTTTAACTATCCCACAATTTTTGTTACATAATGTAAATGTGGAGATCCTATTTTGAATTTCTTTTCCTTGATATTACGTGACTGGGGGTATTTATTTGTGAGCTGCTACTTACAGTTTTTCTTGTTTATCCTGGACTTGGAAACAAGCTTGATGCTTATGTAAATTCAGTGTGCAGTATTCTATTTTTTTTCACTGTTACGAAAGAGGAAAGTAGGTCTAGGAGTAAGATGATTCTTTCCGTCAGTCCATCTTCTGTTAAATAAAATCTGAAGCTCAGAATATTTAACTAGGCTTTTCTGAAGTAATTTACAATTTAGACAAACACAATGAATATGTGAACACCCACAGGGTCAAATATTATTTTGTTTTTTATCTGCATGCTAGCACACGTAAACAATCAAAGAAACATGAATTAACATAATATGTGCATGTACCATTCTAAGTCCATTTACCGTTCTTCTACAATAAAATCAACCTATGATTTGGCGAAGGTCGTGGAGAAAAAAATCAAAATCTAGTATGACTGCCTAAAGCTTATTTTGTCTATTTTCTGATAATCAGATATAAAAAAAAATTATAAAAATAATGATAAAAAAAACCGACCAGATATTTGAAATTGAAAAGTTCGGTACATTTTTTTCTCTGTTTTGTATGATTTTTTAGATTTGGTGCATCACATTTGTTTTTTAATAAGAGTAAAAAAAAATACATCATACTTTCATGTGACTTTGCTTAAATTTCTTTTTAAAAAGGTAACTTTCAGTTAAGCCAAACACAAGTGATATGTAAATACCTCGGAGAAAAATATGGACTAGTTCCCGATAAAACTGAAGATAAATGGTATGCAGACATGATCAACACTGAAATACACGACTTTCTGGCACAAGGTATGATGTAAATTTGAAAAAAAAAAAATTATCACACACTAGACTTGATCATAAAGGACAGCTTCCTTTAGATTTTTTGAGTAAAGAATAATAGGTTCTTACACGAGTCTTTATTGAAGATCAGGGATTTCTTCCACGAGTGTAAGAAATTCCGTCTTTTCACGAGTGGAGCGCAGCGAAAAGACGAAGAATTTCTTACACAAGTGGAAGAAGTCCCCGATCTTCAATAAATAACAAGTTTAAGAACATATTTCTTCCGTTTCTAACAGTGAAAAAAATAATTTCATGAATGAATATAACGAGGTCAAAATCAAATTTGCATATATTGAATTAATGCGCAAAAATTAAATTTGCATATATTGAGTTAATGCGCGACCAATAAAACCGATTTAAACAAACAGACGACATATGATTAATTTATTCATTGACCTTTCAACTTTGACGAACTACTTTTTTTAAGGTTTTTGATTGGTTGATTTCTCTATGACAGAAACGGTCACATGATCCTGTCTGTCATGGGCTGTCTGTCATAGAAAATAAACAAAAACGGAAGAATAACTTATCTTATAACTGTTTGCCTATCCCCCATGTGTAAATAAAAACAGTTGATTTAAAGTTTTATTGCAATTGGCAACAATAATGCATATACAACTTTACAATACAGTCCACGGATTGCTGACAAATATAAAATCAATTTGTCAAGCTTAAAGCCAGGCATAGAAACGGTGAGAAATGAAAGGTTCTGGTAAGCAATTCTTGAGTGTTTCGGCGGCGAGGCAAATTCTATAATTTAGGCAACGATCTGTTCAATGTTAGTCTGCAAAACTTGATTTTCATCACTTTATTTTTATACCCCTACCCCCTACAAAGTTTTGGGGGTATGTAGGAACAACCCTATATTTGTCAGTCTGTCTGCGGTATCCAAATATAAGCGCAACTCCTCCTTAACTGCAAAACTGGATTAAATGAAACTGTACATGAAGGAAGTACACCATGTCGGATATCATTCAGGGGAGGTAATTGGACTTTCTAGATATGTAAGCGCAACGCCTCCTAAACCACTTGACGGATTCTGGTGAAGCTTTACATGTTTACATGTACATGTACATCGTATGTTGATGTGCATGAAGATTTTTGTTCGCTGTCGAATACATGTATCATTCAAAGGAGATAATAGGACTTTGAGTTTGTAGGGGAAATAGAGTCAAATATGTAGCGCTGGGTATCCTTTTGTGAGCTTGCTCATGGTATTCCTTGATGATTAAAAATGAGCCATACACATGTATATTCCAGCAATCGCCTGTCATTAAAGCCCACTATCACATATTTTAACTACTGGGTTATGTGTTGCATATTATTTTAACTCAAAGGAAGTTCAAAGCAAACAACGGCATGTAGTCAAATTAATGCCCAGTATAAGAGCTTTAAATTACTTGTAATCAAATATTTGTACATGCCTTTGAATTTTCAGGTAGATTGGTTTTTCACGGTAAAAATCACACAGCCTCATACTTTGCACAACAAGAAGAAACTAAACCTTACATAGAATGGTTTGCCAAAGAGAGGATTCCTAAATACCTCAAGTACTTTGAATCTGTTCTGAAGTACAACGATGGCGGACAAGGGTATACAGCTGGCTTAATTTCATTCATTTTATTTAAAAAAATAATACATTTAATCACTGATACATTAAAATTTATCACAAATGCTAGACTCATTTCAGGCAGAGGATATCTACTGCGGAGTTTTAGATTCTGTATGTCGTTGCATCAAATCTCTTTCTGTATAATTACATAATACAAATATAAAAAAATTGTATAAAACAGTGAATTTGGTTTTGATTTATATGATTTTTTCAAAAAGTAACATCTCATCAGCAGCATTTGAATTAGGACAGTGGAATATCTAAACCTAAAAGTTTTGAACGAAAAGTACTTAAACAGAAAACATTCAAACAAGGCGGTGGATGTCGACCATGTGCAGTACAAGGAAACAAATTTACTTAATATGTTACTGTTTTGTTCTCTTGCTCATATAAGGCTGTTATAAAGCAGTTTTTGCAATTTATCAATAAATAACAAATTGTCCGTGCTTCGCAATCATTTTATATGAAGTCCAAACACTTTGAAGTGAAGGGAGAGTTAAACATGTTGAATGGAACGACACATGGCACAAGGAGAGTCTTAATAGTCGCTGCAGAGTACACTCCCCTACATTCATGACTATAAAAACAGACCAATCAGTTGTAATCATGATTAACTTTATTTTTTTCATTTTGCAGATTTTTCTTTGGTGAAAAGCTCACATATGTTGATCTTGCAATGTATTGGGTTCTCAAAGCTACGGAGGCCAGTTTCCCAGATGTGTGGATCAAAGCTGACTATATTCCTTTATTGAGAGCCTTTAGAGATCGGATAGAGGCTCGACCAAGAATCCAAGCGTATATAAAATCGGATAGATTCAGGCCGTTAGAAAACAACAGCATGATGTAATTTTATCACGTTTATACAATTATCCGTCAATCTGCTTGTATTTTGCCATAACGAACTTGGAAATCATGATTTAGTATCACATTTATTGCAATGTGAAATGCTATAATATAGATTCTGTCATGTTTGTTTTCAAAAGTGGTTATTTTAGCTATTACATGTATATGCCCGAATATGAATTGTAAACGTGGTGTTGTCATATATACTAGTTTTTATTAGTTTAAGATAGTGTGAATTAAAGTTGGCTTTGCTCATGCAGTAATTATTTGAGGTCTGGTTGAAGATGAAAATTCTTTTAATGAAAGTAAAACAAGAATATGACAATAAAACATATTGCCCTATCTCTCAATATTTGGCAGATGGGGCTAAAATTACTTGTAGGCCATTTGAATATTTAAAAAGACACAGAAAAAAATCAGTTGTATCAAGAGACAACACGATAAAACACACCAAATTGGTGAAGGAGTAAATTGGTGTTTTACACGCTAGCGACACTATAGACAACCCTCGCTCACGATGGCCATCCTACTCGGCCATCTAGAGTACAAACCTTATTCGCTCTGTTGGTTAATCACTGACCAAACGTCAGAATCTCAAGACCACTTCAGGATTGAACAAAAAATGATAGAGTAATAGAAACAAGAGGCTCCCAGGAGCCTGAATCGCTCACCTGGTCTTGATGTCGACCCTATATAGACTTTTCTAGAGCTAAATGAGCTGAACATTTAAGCAAGTAACAGCTTTTTTCTATCTACTATAGTTTTTATTTTGTAGCCGTAGGCCCAAATCATGAAAATGTTATTTTAAGGGCCATAACCCCTATAAGGGGTTATCTGACAACTTTGACCCTATGAAAACTTTTGTAGAGCTAAATGAACTGAACATTTAAGCAAGCAACAGCTTCTCTCTATCTGCTCTAGTTTTCATTCTATAATCCAAAAACATGAAAGAACGTTATTTTAGGGGCCGTACCCCTATAAGGGGTCATCTGACAACTTTGACCCAATGAAAACTTTTGAAGAGCTAAATGAACTGAACATTTAAGCAAGAACAGCTTCTCTCTATCTGCTATTATTTTCATTCTATAGGCCAAAAACATGAAAAAACATCATTTTAGGGGCCTTAACCCCTATAAGGCGTCATCTGACAACTTCGACCCTATGGAGACTTTTGTACAGCTAAATTAGCTGAACATTTAAGCAAGCAACAACTTCTCTCTTTCTGCAATAGTTTTCATTCCATAGGCCAAAAACATGAACAAACATTATTTCAGGGGCCGTAACCCCTATAAGGGGTCATCTGACAACATCGACCCTATGGAGACTTTTGTAGAGCTAAATGAGCTGAACATTTAAGCAAATAAAGGTAATAACAAAACTACCGAACTTGAATGATCAATCTCATAGTCCAGAGAAAATGACAAAAACGAATCAGTCATACCGGAGAATTGGTGGATCGCAATGGTCCTGACTTGGTACAGTCGTTTCAAACGAAATGGTGGGTTAAACCAGGTTTTATGGCGCCAAACCTCCCTCTTCCATTGCGATCTTAGGATCCGGTAATGACCATAGAACACAACATAGTTGTGAGACACAATAGGGATATTGAGGTGATCATCTCAGTACAGAAGACCAGTCAAACACTAATTAAAACAATTAACTATCATATCTTTAACTCAATTTTGAACTTTTCTACTAGTGGCTGACAACGAAGAAAGAATTTTTTTAGTGATCGTATGAGACGTATATTCTTATAGCCCTGCTCCAAAAGTCGGTCACGAAGAAATCGGTGTCTGATAAAAAAATCTGTGAAATGTGTGCAAGCTCTGGCATATCGAATAAGTTGTGAAATATAAACACCATATGCAGGAGAAGTAGGTATATTGCTCTTTAGATCAGGAAAATTAATAATTTGAAAATTAAAATCGTCTCGTTTATCGTAAATTTTGTACTGAGATGACCACCTGGGTCAAATTCGAGGTGCAAATCCAAGAAAGACGTGAAGCAATTTGATTCGGTGGTCTCTTTAATCTCCAATTCCGGAGGATATATTAAAGGAATCCATCTACCAAATGAAGTGCTATTGACAGAAAGGTCATCATCAATATATCTGAATGTAAGATTAAATGACCTTGCCTCTTTCATCTTCTTGTTCTTTACGAGTCCCTGAAGAAATTCAGTCTCGTAAGAGTATAAAAACAAATCGGCGAGGAGAGGAGCACAGTTTGTGCCTATTGGAATGCCGATTTGTTGTTGAAAAATCTCTCCTCCGAAGGTGACAAATATGTTGTCAATGAGGAAATCAAGCATACTGCAAACTTGTTCCAGTTCGTAACAAATTTTATCTTTGAAAGATGTTTTGGAAAAGAAGGTAGAATTATAACCCAAAACAACAAAATTCCTAGAGTTTGAAAAGGCTTTTTCGAGAAGTTTTTTCAGGCGACATTTTAGTTTTTCGTGTGGCAAGGTAGTGTATAAAGTTGAAAAATCGAACGTTTTCAAAGAGTGAACCTCAAAAAATGATCTAGATTTAAAATGATCTAACAAATCTTTTGAGTTCTTCAAAATCCACATATGATAATAGCTTTTCTCTATCTGCAATAGTTTTCATACTATAGGGCAAAAACATTAAAAAACGCTATTTTTCACCTTTAAGGGGCTGTAACCCTATAAGGGTCATCTGACAACTTGGACCAAATGGAGACTTTTGTAGAACTTTTGATGCTGAAGCAGTAGGTTAGCATCAGATTTTATCTATCTCTTTTACTTTTTGATTTACAAGCCAAAAACAGTAGTCTGACCCCCCTGGTCTATGTTTAGCAACGGCGGCCATGTTTTTCGACGAATCAAAAATCCCCACATCAGTTCTATGGGGGATACCCTAAAGTACCACCAGACCAAATTTGGTTTGAATCTGTGCAGCCGTTTCAGAGGAGAAGAAGTTTGAAGAAAAGTTAACGACGACGACGACGGACGACGATGACGGACGACGACGACGGACGCCAAGTAATGGCAATAGCTCACATGGCCTTTGGCCAGGTGAGCTAAAAAGATGGGAAACAAAGACACATGAATTTTGAAGGCCAGTAGAAAAGAGTGACTCAGAGGTGGGTAGGGGCGAAATGTTTACGACAGTCGACACCTACGGCGATCCACAAAAGGGTTTTACGCTGAATGTGCTAAAGCGTGATTTATCAATACTCGTTGGACAATTATGGTCTATAGCTAATCGACAGCTAATCGAAGTATATTTTGACGACCTTTGGGTGATGACCATCCTATTCAGCCGTCTAGGTGTGAATAGGTTTGTCAGTTACATGCACAAGGTCGGTGGTTTCCTGCAGGTACTCCAGTTTCCTCCACCATTAAAACTGACCGCCCTACATGGCACAGGTGCGTCGATAAAGGGCGTTAAACACCAACACACACACACACATCCGTCTAGTTTACAAACATAATACGCTCTTTGGTTTAAGCACTGACCAAATGGACCACTTTTCGCCTTTAACGACAAGATTGGCTCTGCTGTTGATGTTTAAAGCTGCAATATACATTTTGTTCAAAATTAGCATTTTATTCGTACGTATCTTATTATTATTATTTTTCTTCACATTTGCTGCTAAATAATTTTTACTAAAAAAATCCATTACAAGATATGATATGATGTAAGTTCCCTTACATGAATGACGCTAAAAAATACACGAACTGTGAAATTGCTGTAACATTGTTATTTTGGTTAAAGATAGCATGAATGGTTAAAGATTCTACAAAGTCAGCTAAGATTTCCAATTTTGATATAAACAGTCAGGGGACCAACTTGTACAAGTCAGAATGATCAGATTCAATCTTACTTGTACGAGTCACATTAAACAAACTAGAGTTATCTTCTCCTTATTTTTAGAAATTTCAATCTGACTTCTACGAGTAGAATATACTAGAATGTCTTTTTATCAAAGTCTCTTATCCAGAGATATTCTCATTGGTTAAATTCCTTTTCTATATACTGAGATCTATTTATAAATCTTACAAAATAGTCATGGGTTTGTAATTTAGATTTTTTGTTTTTACATCATTCTTACTTGTACAAGTCAGAATCAAAATTTTACTGCCCTCCTTTGGCAGTAAATTTCTCTACTTTGGCGGTCGTGAACACCATGGTCTTTAATTATGCTTAAATCATTAAATAACAATCATTTATCTAGTATAAACCACATTGGTGTTCAAAACCGTGGATATAAATGACAGTCTTAGATAATTAGCTATGAAATTCTTTGATGATAATTGAAACTTTACAGTCAATCTGTTTCCTATTTGCTCATGATTCTTTCATCCTAAATGCAGGATGTCATTGTTGACCTTGTGAAATAATTTGAATAAGATTTATTGGTTTTGAGAAATGTTATTTCAAAAACATTGAATATTGGAGCAAATTTAATAGAAACAATTCTTACTCTAACAAGTCAGATTCATTCTGACCCAAAGAAGTCAGAATTGGATCTGACTCTACAGAGTAAGAAACCATAAATAGAATCTTACTGGTACAAGTAAGATCTATTCTGACTTCTACAAGTTGGTCCCCTGACTGTATAAAACACCATAACATTTTTGAGCGCTAGGCATACATTTGTTTATGTCTAAATTAGACAGCAAGTTCAATACTTACATGTACTTGCATCATGTACATTTTATCATGTACCATGACATGTATGGATAGTTATGTATCTTATATGTATGTGCATGGGCTGTGTCATCCTATTATTTTCTATTCTAGCAATATGTTTTATTTTTATTCAATCTTATGGTAAGAGCCCGGGGGTAAGAGTAGCTCTTATGACTGAAGAAATCATACGACCAACTTTTTAACAAGTTTTATTTTCAAATTTATTTATAATAGCAAAAAAAAACCCGAATGGTATCTACATCAGAAAGAATGACACATTATGATCAATTATGTTTTAAAAATGTTTCACGTTAAAATGAATATACATGTAGAACCCAATGGACAAAGTGTTGAAAACTGGTTCCCTAAATTTGAAAGTCAAGATCTATGCCGTTTTGATCGCTGCTAGCATAAACCATGTAAACATAATTAAAATCTTTAAAACCGACAGACGAAACACACACATTTTAAACTTGCTGTGCATCAAATAAGGATTTCATCTGCTTAATAGAATGATGTAGATTAATTAGTTATTGCTTTAATCCAAGGCATCATATGAGAAAGATGAACGTGAAAGAGATGATAAAATTAACATGCAGGTACATGGAATGATGAAGAAATAAGAAGATAGATGGGTCTCGGAAAACAAGAGCAATCGGGAAAACGAATATTGACTGCCAATGTAATCAAAGTACAGTTGGTACCGTGTACTTGAAAGTCACAAGTGATTTGTGTTGTGGTTTAAAACTTTTTCGACAGAAGAAGGCAATTACTGAATTTAAATATAATGATCTTTATTTATGTATGAACCACGCTTTCTTACAACGATATCAAATCGAAATAATTACATGTATTTTTCGGTAACTTTTATCTGAGAAAATCATTAGTTTAATTATCTCAGCTTAATGGTTTTAATTTCTATAATTTGTTTATTCTCGCTAAAATATAATTCCCCATCGCAGAGGTGACTAAAGTCACGTGATACACAAAATGTTATGAAAAATATAGCAAATATTATATCACCATTTAAACGAAATAAAAATAATAAGGGGTTATACTAAAATAGATAAGAAAGCTCATTGACAAAAAAAAATTAAAAATAAACACACTTCTACCGGAGAGCGAATGCAGAACTGGAATTAACAATATGTAAAATATATTCTTTTAACATTTAAGTTTCTTCTTTCATGTACAAGTATAAAATTTAAAAGGTAAGTTCTTGCTCACAAGAAGTATTTTAAACAAAAATGTAAGGATGTGCCAGCATTAAACTCAAATTAATTTCACGCCATGAATATTGTTTAGAGCATTTGAACGAAATAGTTTTTCAATTAATATTACTGCTTATAACTGGCATTTGGCTGAATCAATCGGGGAAGATGCTCAATTACTCTTTTGAAGCACAGAACACTACGAATTTGAATCCATTTAGTATCTTTAAGTGTCTATGTTTTCATTTTGTCGTCCTTGTATTGTTTTTTTTTATCTAAGGCTGGTATTAATGGACAAAATTTGGTTATTGTCTACGAACCCGAGGCTGTTTCTGTATATGCACGTCTACTTCCGGTAGATAAGCTTTTTGGTCAAAACAAAGAGCTTATATTTAAATGATATAACCCCGGAAGGAAGTTATCAGGGTTGATGCAGGATGTATCTTAATATGGGATTTTCGCTTATGTAACTTGTTTGACCTCTTATTAGAGAAAATCGGATAAGAAAGTCTCCTTTACGTAATGTATCACTTAAAGTACATAACAAGTACGTAAGGCGTGTTTTCTTTTGTCTTCCTAACGTAACAAAATGCTATAATCAAATTTGAATTGTCGTTCTTTGCATGGCTTTCTTGATAAGTTAAGTAACATACGTAAGACTTACATTACGAGGAGCAGAAAGTTAGAAATACTCTCCCTTGTTTGTAAGCTTATATTAGTTTTATCGATAATAAAATGAAATAAATTGATAAATTTATCCATGCTATACTAAAGTTCATTTAAGGTTATACAATAAATGTATTTTTGCACTATTTTTATAAAACTGTAATAAACATTTGCAAATCAATCAGATTCGTATACCATATATATGAGAACTATTTATTATTTATTAGTTCATCTTCTCAAAATTATTAATACCGCGTTGCTTCAGACCTTAAACTAGGGATAATCACGGCGTTTATTAAAAACTCCCCAATCAGTCGGTATACTACCTCTGAAATCTAATCAGCTGGATAAATGCCTGAGGTAATCGACCTGCATAACTCGAAGAAATATCAATTGCCTCACATATTTGTATTTTGACGTTTCATCGGCAAAGCCATTTAAAACCCTTGACCGTGGTCACACATTTTTAACATGAAGCGCTAGCGCGTTTCATTAAAAATGTGCTACGGTCAGCGGTTTACATGTCAACGAAACATCAAAATACAAAATCAATGTTCGGTATTTTCAATCTTTTGGTAGAGTACCACCGTTGAATCTTTTATAGACGAAACGTGCGTCAGGCGTAGCAAAATTAATTGTCTGGAACTTTGTTGTAATTTATATTTCGAACTAACGCCGAAACGAAAACTAAACTCTGGCGCTTTTAAATGGTAAGTGCAACACATCCGTTGCTTTGCGAACAGTCAGTAACTTTGAATTTTTATTTTTTATTGGGTTATAAAAGCAAAACTTTGTAAGTAGCAAATTGCAGTAATCTTCTCGCGATTAAGCGCCTATCACTTTTCGAGTAAGCTTTTGGTTTGTATCCTTCGAGTAGTTTTTTCTACTACTCGTTATAGATGCAAGTATTTAACTTAGCTGGCAAATAACGGCTATTCAAATAGACCGAACAAACCAGTTTTTGTAGATCGCATAACAACTTTTAATATTTGAATAACAATAGAAAAGTGAAAATAAGCTACTTGACCATTTAAACTGATCATTTAATTGTCGAATCGAATCGCCGCAGCCGTTGTACGATAAACCATTCTAATCGGTCTTCAAGCTATTAATTTAAATAACAATTGTACATGTATAGAACTTGTTTCGCCTGATTGTGTGTTACTGATTTCAATAGGAAGTGACATAAAAAGGGGGGCCTTTTGTTAACCCAAGCAAGCGATAGATTCTATGATAATTAATTGATTTTTGCTAAAAAACAAAAAGAGTGTTTTGCAAAATTGTAGATAAGCAAATCATGGACGTAACTTCGAATAATTTACTAGATGATTTCTAAGTACTTACAACTCCAATTTCTAAGTTCTAAATTTCACCGTTTGCACGGTTAAAAAACTTAACAATTTATAAGTGAATTCTAAAAATACATTATAATTTTATAAAAATTGCAAAACTTACTATTATACTATATACTATCAAGAAAATCGAAAAAAAACTAAGTGAGGGAAACGGGGACACAAGGCCAGTCGGGGAGGACAGTTTTGACTTGCAAGTTGCATGGGCAAAGGAGTGATGGTATTTACTGGCAATTTAACCTCCTATGGATATCATATTCTTCACGAGACCTGTAACAAGGTTATTTAACGCGCGAGGAACGTGGAATTTTTCCTAATATGGTGCCCTACTATGGTTTACGGTTAGGTTATCCACATTATAGCAAAGCCACCCGAGCCGAAGTCAGGTTTCTTTAGCGCTCTTTGGTGGACTGTTACCGACAAGCTTAGCGCTGCTGTGGTTCTATTCGCCACACGGAACCCGCAGGTGTAAATAAAAGAAAAAAATGAATGATAAACACTAAAAATATTAACAAAGTAAGAAGACTTTTGATCCTAATTAGTTTCTATATATCGGAACATAAATGTATATACTGGTATTATAGATCGATTTTATTTCGAATTCCTTCCATGATATTGCTTTAGACATTTTGTTGTTTACAAGAAGGGTTACATGTATGTTTTTTTTCTGATGTTAAAATATCACCAGGTACTGATAGCAACCAGGCTTATATCGGACTAGGATTGTAAGAGCAAAACAGGCATTTTTACGCATTACAGCTTTAAAAAGTCTAATCAACATAGAACGGCCTGAACTAGGGTACACACTTGGTCGCGCTACAATAGTAAGAAAACTACTCTGTTGAAAAGTATCATAAGTATATCAACGGTGAACTTAGTCATGTTAGTCGCAAGCTTAAAGAATATGTATTTGTGATGAGCTACACATTACAACCATTACTGCGAATCTTCTTTGCAGATACCTTTGATTTTCATTGACTTTTATTGTTTTAAAATTATAATTATCAATGATTATGCTTATTTTCTATATTATTTGCATGTCTTAACTATTGTTAAGATACATGCAAACAGTTGGATTGTATCTTCCAAAGCCCGGGAAAAGGCGGAGGAAGTCATAAAACAATTAAATGCATCAGTCAGAATTTCCGTTAAACTCAATATGAGTGGCGCAATCGAATTCATAAAATATCAGCGCAATTGATCTTACCCTTTCAAAAAATATGTTGGCGCAATTATAAGTTGTGGCGCAACCAGCAGAAAGTCAAATTTGCGTAATTAGATATCCCCCCCTACTAAGGTTGATATCCTGTTGATAAAATGTTGTACTGAGATGATCACCTCTTTTTTTCTATTTTGTCTCACAACCATGTTGTGTTTTATGTTACTAGACCTTTGGATCGCAACGGAAGAGGGAAGTTTGGCGCCATAAAACCTGGTTCAACCCACCATTTCTTTTGAAATGCCTACACCAAGTCAGTACCATTGCGATCTTAAATTTCTCTGGTATGTCTTTGCCTTTTTTTTGTCTTTTGTTCTTTGATATATAAGATTGATCATCCCAGTTGGGTAATTTTGTTGTTACCTTTATATTCCATATATCAAGTCCAATTCTTTACAAACATCAAAACCAAAATTTGACAACAGTACCGGTACCGGTATGTATAACAACAGGAAGTTAATATGCAAAGGATAATGTCACCAGAGTATCATGTAAAATCTTAAGCGCCTTCTTAAATGAGAAGATGATGATGAGAAATTGAATACTCAAAAGTGTAGCAACGGGAAGGGCAAACATATTCCGATTGTGGCCTCGTTCATTTGCCTTTTGTCGACTGACGAAGTACAGCTTTGATTCTCTCAGAGTGTTATGTAGATGCAGGTTGGCCCGTCAGACAAGACAAACTCTGGTCAGTAGCCAATTGATCATTTCAAAACTCGACCCATGTCTTAACACGAATTTAGTTTGTGTGCAACACATAAGAGGTGTGTGGACAGGGGGTTCTCTTCCCCCGTTCCCAGCCCCCTCCGACCCCGCTCCCTGCCCTCTCCACCTCCGTCCCTTCCACCCCTTCTCCAGCCACTTAAATCCCCATGCCCCCGTCCCCCTTGTCCGCCCATGTACCCCCGCTCCCTGCCCCTTCCACTCCCGTTCCCCGCCCCTTCCACTACCGCTCCCCGCCCCTTCTACACCCGCTCCCCGCCTCCTCAACCCCCGTACCCCCGTCCCCCCTGTCCGCCCCCTCACATGCATAAGGTTACCCCAGAACCTGAGCTGACACAGTCACAATTAAAGATTTTCAACTGCAATGATTTAAAATACGGTAATATCCGAAGATCTTCAGTTGACTGTACAAACACAGGAATACATTCACTAGCATTGAAACATAATTTTATCTTTTATATGGTGTCGAAGCCGCAATTATAACAAAATCCGCAATGGAAAACAAGCAGAGACTTGAATATCTTAATCAGTCGTCTATGAACAGTTTATGAAGTAGAGTTACCAATGGGGCATCCGCATGTTATAATTCCGAAAAGGCAAAAACAAAACTATAATAAACACTTACGAGAATAGGACAAAGAAACAGACCGAATCTGTGGCGGATCCAGAAATTTTCATATGGGAGGCGCCCTCCCAAGTTAAAAAAATATTCTGGGACCTTTTGTTTCATACAGTTCCTAACCAAACTTGGCTGTCAAACGGGAGGGCGTGCGCCCGGCACGCCGGTTCTAAATCCGCCTGCATAAAACACAAAAATAATTATACAAGCAAAGGGCAAAGGACTAATAATCTTAAACGCAAATTCAAGTCGTGACAGGACTGAAATCTATAAAACATGATAAATGTTAAATTGATTGAAAAACCTTTCAAGATGCCTTTCGAAAGGGAGACACCATATAAAAGATAAAATTATGTTTCAATGCAGGTCGATTACCTCAGGCATTTATCCAGTTGATTAGATTTCAGAGGTAGTATACCGACTGGTTGGAAGTTTTTTAATAAACGCCGTGATTATCCCTAGTATTAAGTTTGAAGCAACGCGGGAATAATAATTTTGAGAACATATATATGGTATACGAATCTGATTGATTTGCAAATGTTTATTACAGTTTTATAAAAATAGTGCAAAAATACATTTATTGAATAACCTTAAATGAACTTTAGTATAGCATGGATAAATTTATCAATTTATTTCATTTTATTATCGATAAAACTAATATAAGCTTACAAACAAGGGAGAGTATTTCTAACTTTCTGCTCCTCGTAATGTAAGTCTTACGTATGTTACTTAACTTATCAAGAAAGCCATGCAAAGAACGACAATTCAAATTTGATTATAGCATTTGTTACGTTAGGAAGACAAAAGAAAACATGCCTTACGTACTTGTTATGTACTTTAAGTGATACATTACGTAAAGGAGACTTTCTTATCCGATTTTCTCTAATACGAAATAAATAATGTAGCTAGTATTTTTTTCTAAGCAAATTTCATTAAATAGATACAATTTAGCAAGCTGAAGGCAATAGATAGGTAAAGTTATCGTTATCACTCCTCAAGGTAATAACAGCAAACATGATAAAGAACGATTTCTAAAACATTTAATTGATTTGGTTTCGTTTTGTAATCATAGAATGGCTACTTTGGATGTGTTTGTGGTCATAACTCATAATAACTTTTGATGAATGAGTTTAAGTAAATTTGTGCATTTTTTGAAAATTAATCCTAATGGCATAAATTAACCATTCGAACACTATTAGGAGTAAGGAAACAAACAAACGAACAGATACCAAACCCTTTTTGGGGGTAAACATAATAAAGTTCTTTAGACCTACATGCCAACACCGGATGCATTGAAAAGCAACTATGACCCCCGTCGTGATAATGATTGCAGCTTAATGAACCAAATATTTTTAATAGCTTTTTTATGCAATTCTAAAGTTTGGGTTAATTCTCGGCATGCAGACAAATCTTCATGCGAGCGGACTCTTTTGTTTTTTGGCTGTTATTTAAGTATATAGCTGAGAGAAAAATGTTTAACATAACAAGAAATTATTAAATCATTACGTTTCCATATTAATTAACCATAAATTCTTTGACCAACACAAAATTGTGTCGTCATGCTTCAATTATATCAGCTATCAAACGATTTGAAATTCATAACATCTAGATGCAGTCTGCTATTATCTATGTTGATTTAGCAATTGACCATGAAATTCTTCTTTTGGAGGAAAAGATCGATTATTTCTTGCTAGAACTTAACTCTTTATGTTCTCTTTTAATTCAAGTATGCAATATATCACGGAACAACCTATGATATCAAGATTCAACTTTTTAAAAAATTTTAATCTCTTTTGAAATTCAAATTCAAATTCAAGTCAAGCCAAGTCAAGTCTTTTGATTAATTATATGTAGTTTTTGGTATGTTATGTAACCAGGGGTCTCTTGTCGTTTCTTTCGAACGGTGCAAGATTATTGGTTTTGTTTTAAAAATTTATTTCAATGCTTACTAATTTAAGCCAATCAAGGGTTTTCTTGATGGATTTTTGCGGTTTTTATTTTCAAAAGCAGTTTCTTTTAATTAGATAAATGTTCAAGAGAAATGCGTGATTTTTTAAAATACATATTTCAAAGGGGAATAGTAACTGAGTGGTAAGCCGGGGGGTGGGGTGGGTGCAGTACCCGATAATAACCCAAATGAATTGTGACAAAAACATCTTCACTTCATCAGAAGCTCAGATAAAATTGTAGCCATGCCAAGACCAGATGCAATGAAAAGCAACTATGACCCCGTCGTGTTAATGATTGCAGCTAAATGAACCAAATAATTTTTATATCGATTTTAAGCAATTCTCAAGTTGGGGTTAATTCTCGGCATGTGCAAACGAATTGAATAGGTTGCTAGGCATGATAAAAGAAATATTTGCTTTGATAGGTGGCACTGTAGATGTATCAAAACAAGAAGTAGCAGATACTGGTGATCTGAAAATAATTCACAATGTTTGGGATTGCCCATAGGGAGGACAGTGTGTAAACATGGAATTCATGAAAATAATGCTAGAAGTTATTTGGGTTGAACCATTGAAAGTATTAAAGGAAAAATATGGCGAAGATCTTCTGACTCTCAATAGAGTCTAAGAAACAAAAAAGCAGCAGTTCAGAAAGTCCAAAACCCCTAATGTAAATATAAGGAATCAATTGAATTTTGTTGAATTCATAATCACGACGCGGACGATACTTAATGTGCAAAACTTTTATTTTCATATGATCCCCTATGAAAAAAAAAATATATTACAGTCATTCCTTATAAATAAATTTTCAAAACGAAAAAAAAATCATGAAAATCTTACTCATAAAAGAACTAAAACGATGGCATTTCCTGTAAAAAGTGGGCGTTTCCCTATGATAGATATAAAAAAAATAATTTCGTCCAATCTATTGCAGTATTTTAATCAAATTTATTTATATAAATGTACTTTAATTTATGCAATGTTTGTTTGTTATAGATTTCGTGTCTACTAAAGTTAATTAAATTTAAAAAAAAACACTTGTTTTTGAATAACATAGACAATCACAAGGAGAGGTTACTCGTTGGATTTTGTCTTCACCAAGAAATTTGCTCGTTAACATTGTGTACTCATATACAAGTGCAGAAATTCTCGCAGATCTGTAAATATTGGTTTGTCCAGAAAATCCATACCAAAGCAAAGGGTATGTTGCAACACCCCCAGGTAGAACAGAAACATGAAAAAAACGTGAAAAAATGTTTTCAAAAAGAGTTTAAAAACATTTTTTTGAAATGTTATTTTTACGCGAAAGTGTATGGTTGCAGAAATGTAAATTAAACGTTTTACAAAACTGATTACTAAAATGTTTTGAAAACGTTTTTTTGAAACATTTTCAAGAAATGTTATAGTAACATATCTTCAAAACATGGCAGAAGCATGTTTTTACTACATATTTTAACGTTTTTCGAAACATTTTTAAAACATATTTTGCAATGTTATTTAGAGAGGATTTTCATGTATTTTTGTCGTAGAATCTTTGGGTTTGGAAAAATTTACCAATACCTAAGAACATCCAATCGAAAAATTCAACGAAATTGAAAGGAAATAAGGCAAAATATAAGAGCAAATAATACAAAAAATCACAACCAAGTCAAATAGCGAATTAATCCAATTGCAGCTGTCCCCAGAAAAGTTGACTATTTAATAGTTTTGCATGTTCTTCGACAAAGAACAATTTGCCATATTTTTATTGTAGTGCAATAAGAAAACTAAAACAGAGTTATGTCCATAACAACACAAGGTTTTTTTAAAGCAGAAAATTTATATGTATTTATAAATCCAAAGCATATTTTTAATATAATAATTAGAATGAAAAATATTCTCCCGAGAATATGGAATGATAATCCTCAATTCTTTTCATTGTTCTCATCTTACCTGAAAATAAAGTACACGGCGATTAAATATTATACAAAAAGAAAAGTTTGCTTTCTCTCGCTAAAATATTCATTCTTAATTCAAATTTAATGTCTGGAACTTTGTTGTCATTTGTATTTCTTAAAAACCTAATAATTATGTTAACTGAAATGACATATGATAACATAAATTTCAAAGTATTTACTACAAAATAATGCAGTTGATAAAAAAGTTCTATGTAAAATTTTTTGAATAAATGCAAATCACAATAAAGGATCCTCATTAAATATTAAACATGTGCAATTAAACTTTAATAAAAACAGTATTATACATGTTTTCTTTACTGAATTTAAAGCTAATCTTTTGTACTTACTATCTATAAGAGTTGTGAATCAAGATGTGTTTCCTCTCTCTTGAACGACAATACACTAATACCGATAAAGATTTGATTTAAGACTTTAACACACAGCATGTGGCACACCACTAACCTTACAGATATCTTGTTGTTACCATGGTTATCTTACTGATAGCTACGAAAGATTATTTTCTAATCAAACATCTGGAGCAAATTAGTCACAGTATCACTCCTGTTATGTCAAAGACAGTTAACAATAAATAGTGTGCAGTTATCAAAATTGATTACCATTCTCTTTATTCTGTTAATTATTTTTTCTATCTTTCATGCAGAGATTTTAAATGCAAACATCGATCTATAATAATAGTCAATTTTTATATTGGGACATGAAAAAACGCTTATGAAGATAAAAACACCAAAAAAAAACCCTATTTATAAAAGAAGAAAAGTATAATTTAATTTTAACTGGACTTATATAAATGGTTGATTAATTAGGATAAAAATAAGTTTTTTTTACAACATTTTTCACTGTGATATTATATATAAGCAGATTAATAAATCATCATTTGTAAACGCAGTTTTCATATCCTTACGAAAATTGTTTATTTGTAAGTTGTAATTAAACATACATATTAACCTTTTTAAAACATGCATTTAAGACGTTTTAATTTGATATTTGAAAACATTATTATCCCATTCAAAAATATGTTTGAATATTCTTATGATCGAGAAGATGAAAACTCGGTTTTTTTTTAAATGAAATGTTTTAAAAAAATTTTAATGAAATTTTCCGAAATTGTTTATTATTTTTTATTACATAGTACAAACATCCCATTAAAATGTTTTATCGGAATAAAGTTTTTACTTTTTATTAACAGTACATATCAGTGAACATAATGAAAATGTTTAAAATACATTTGAAAAAAATGTTTTACAAAGAGCACAAGAAACTATCCAAGCAAAATATTTTTTTACATCATAAAACATATCATTAAAATGTTTTATCGGCATGCTATTATCACTATGACAGAACATATCTGTGAACATAATGAAAATGTTATTGAAACATTTGAAAAGAATGTTTTACAAACAGCACAAGAAACTATTCGAGTGAAATGTTTTCTTCGCATTATTAAAACATTTTCATAAATGTTTCTGTATACCCTTTAATACACTGATTTTGAAAATGTTCCTGGACTGTTTTTAAAACATTTCGTTAAAAAGTAAAATGTTTTAAAAACGTTTTTAAAACGTTTTATTAAGAATGTTACAGAAAACCTCAGTAAAACCTTTATTAAAATGTTACGAAAAGAGTCCGTGCTACCTGGGCCGTGATCTGATGACTCTTCTGGAACAACAGACTTTTTTCTCATTTTACCAAAAGTTTGCGTTCCTCTCTTACCAGTTGAGCGTTCTCGTAATTGTTGCTTTTTAAAGTTATCTAGTAACTAGTATGTTAAGTGGCAGTAACTTTTACATAACCTTATCTTGAATTGCACTCACGTTTTCAAGCATTTTTTTTACCACAATTTAAATCCAAGTATATGTAAATATCAATTATCAAAATTCATAGCCACAAAACACAATAATTAAAATGAATAACTCTTAAAACATACGGTTACATACAGTATCTAATATTATTTTGGCAGTCCATGATAATTCTCACCAAGAACAATGTTTTGAGTAAAAAAATTCTTAAATATATGATCGATAGCAAGGCAGGGGATAGATTTAGCAAAAGGTGTCTCGGGGCTATAAGAATTCGTCTATAGATTTATTTTTTATTTTTGACACATTGATAAAACAAAAATATCAAATAAAACAGGGGCACATCGTTCATTTTAAAGGGCTATAAACATTCTAAAAATATCAAAAAATCAATATTTTGATATAGAATATATAGGAGGCACCTTAAAAAGACTTATTATTATTGAATCAGAACAAAATCTGAAGAAAAGTCCCTTAATTAAAATTTTTCGAAATTATCTGAAAAAAATGTAGGGTCATTTTTTTCCAAGATATTCATGAATGTTGAAAATTTCCCTGTTCATTCTTTATAATTTCTCCCTTTGATTTAGTAAGTACGGGGATATCTAAAATGTCACTTTTTATAATATGATTAAGGCCCTGCCTTTTTAGCGAGCATCGAAAATCTATATACCTTTTAAAAATAAATCCATGTGCTCGACGTAAAGAGGCAACTTTTTAAAAAGGAATTAGATAGTAGCAAAGTCTGACCCCACCAAACCCAAATCATATGCACTTGAGAAAGTTGTTGTTAAAATATCCGGGATCAATAAAAATTCAATTATTTGTGCAAATAATAAATTCTGTAACATTCTGGGACGACATTAAGCGGGGACGAAATTATCCATTTTACGGATTACGTGACGTCATTTCCTTGTCAGAGTATTTCACGCTTCTTCAGCAGACCAAAACAACATTCAGATTTTGTCAGGTTTTGTGAGATTTTCTGAGTATCAGTGTTTTATTTGAAGCATTGGTAACAGAAGGTACATTAAGAAACCTTGCGGAAAAAACGGTAAAGTAAAAATATCATGTTTTGAGGAAAGAGAGTGAAACCCCACAGGATAGGACTCTTCTTTCATTTTCAGGTAAGAACCTTTTATTTATTATTATGAGAAGGTTTTATTCAGTAAAGTTATGTATTTCTTTATCTTATTTTATCTTACTTAGAATTTAACAAAGCTTGGTCAGTGTCATGCATTTGGTATGACTACTCACTAGGGGCTAGTCATTGGGACGATGTTGCCAAAAGCTAGCTCGGCACTTACCGGCAAATCGTTTTTCAGCGGAAAAGACCGAATGGTGTTTAAATAAAAATATGTGTATAAAAATAAACAAGTGGATGAATGAGGGTTTTATCACTGTTTTTGAATTTGAATTTTTTTATTTTTGCATAACAGATTATGATGTATTTTTAATAAGCCCAGAGGGTTGATTGTTTTACTTGCTCCGTGCCTATTATTTTTTTCACTCCGTAAAAGTAAACCTGTTCCGGTTTTATCGTCAGTATATTTCTGGCACATCTCAAAACATGCCGTAGGACTCGCATCTTCGATGCTCGCTATTACGAATGCTCATAATTTGATAAAATACATTACAATATATAGTTTTTGTCTGCCAAGTCTAGTTAGATTATAAATGTTATACAAAATACCAATATGTGCAAATAAGATGCTCAGTTTAACAGGTTGGGTGTAATAGCTCATTCGCGCTATATAGCTCATTGGTATTTAGTATCAAATGCATGAAGTAAAATACAAAATTTTAGAATTTCAATTTTTTGTTTGATTGTCGCATAAATTTATGTACTGCTGATCATTTTTTGTAAAGAAACATGGTAGTTATTTCAAATGGTTTTTCTTGGACATAGTCAGTGAATTTTGCAAATTTTCGCAGCATCAATCAGAAAAACCATAAATATTTCAGACCATCTTCTTTTACAAAAAGTGTTGCCCATAACGTGGACATATACAATGCAACAAAAAATTCAAATCTAATTTTTTTTACTTCATGAAATTTATAATTCATTTGATACTAAATACCATCAAATGACCTATATAGCGCAAATGAGCTATTACACCCAACCTGTTTAATAGCTTCGAAACATTTTCGGCTAGGTATAATATTGTATCACAATTTTACCGGATCCCCTGATACTGGTCAACTTGATCGTTATTAGAGACAATAATAACTCGTTTAATTATCTTAAAAACTATGGCGTTCTCAAAGTAGATGTACATTTACAGTTGAGGTCAGTTCTAGCATCTCTTTAGAACTGACAGAAATTGTCAGGAATCTATTCTAATTCTGTTTTGTTGACAGTTCTAGGACAGTTTATGACAAGCCGTGTCATGTCATAGAACAGTTCTGCCCCATGACATTTAGAACTGTTCTAAGCCCTGACAGTTCCAAGCTGTCTTACGCCCTGACAGCTCTAACCTGTTCTGCGCCCTGGCAGTTGTAAGCCCTGACAGCTCCTGACAGTTCTAAACCCTGAGGTTTTAAAACTTGTCTGGTTCATTGTCTTAAGGAATAAAAGTTGCATGGCTATCGGGAATAAAATTTTAACAGAAAGCTTATAATTTTTAAAACAGAATAGCTTACAAAACATTACAATAAACAACTCATGACGTCATTTAGAACTGTCAGAGTACAGAACTGTCATTGACTAGAAGAGTTCTAAGCTGTCATGCCACATAACAGTTCTAGAAGTGTCTGGGGCTGGGACAGAGTATAACAGTTCTGCCCCAGAACAGATTATGAGAGCCTGACAGTAGAGATGTTAGAACAGATTTCAACTGTACCTCATAAATCAATTTGAACGAATCATTATTTAAGTAACATGTATGTATAGTTTCACACAAAGTTAAAAACGTTGATGTTACTTTTTAATGCAGTAAATTTGTATATTGTAGTTCCAATTTCAAAAGTACTGCAATATATGAAAAAAAAACAATATGTTAAGATCCATACACATGAGAGTCATGTATTTCTGTTTCTGCTCCAATTGTTTTTCTCTTAGCAGAGTTTTTGCATGTTTTTTCATTTCATAGTCAGAGAAGAAGTAGTTATTAAACGCTTTTTAAAATCCTTTGAACAGTTTAATATATAAAGTTTACCACACATTTAGATTCATTGATTACAAAATCATCTCTCTTTTCATTCTTTTAAGTGAGTCCTAGCTGAAAAGATAGTTAAATAGCAATATAGAAATGAATCACATACATCAGTTATCGACAGTAGTTCTAAAACCGATCATGGTAATCAAATTCATCAGTAGTAAGTATAAAAATCAAATACGCAAAAATAATGATAATTATTAGCAGATAAGATATTATACAAAATCTAACATCTAGAAGCCCAGATATTTCCTGGCCAGAAAGTTTGTGACCTAATCCAGTCTCTGTGCCGACAGCTGATTGTTTTTTGTTAAGTTTCCTGACGACCCATTTTAGATATTTGTTTTTTAATTCCTTGTCCTCCTTATTGTAATAGAAATAAGAACTCACAATGCTAAAGATAACTATTACTGCACTAACTACCATAATGAAAACAATAATTACAATGATTGCACAGATCGGATTAGATTTAGCCGGAATGGACGAACCCACGATCGTCAAAAATATAGTATATGCCAAAAGTATGGTCATTCCTACTGAAATCCTTTCTCCAGATTCAATGGGTAAACAAAACACTAGGGGATTCATAAAGGCAAACATGAGCATTGGTATAATAACTACGACACTGTAATACGCCCAGGGTCGTTTGATCGTAACATCAATCACAAACATGTCATAATCAAGATAAGATTGAATATGCTGATTGATCTTTATCAGTTCCCATTCTGGATTGTTCCAAAAGATATCTAATTCAAGTGTCGGCGAAGGAGTCCTAAGTCGAATCTTATCCTGCATGCTCCAGATTTCGAATTTTAAATGACACTTCTGTTTATCAAATGGAAATTTAAGGACATTAGGTATGCACATCACTTCGTAAATGTTGATCGTTTGCCAGATGATAAATCCCTCGTAATCTAAAGAAATATAAAATCCTAGTCCATCACTTATTGGTTTAAACTCTTTTAAGCTGTCTGTTAACAGTATGTATGGAAGCCAAACATCATCGGGAGTTATATCTAGACTTTCAACATTGTTGTGTGACTCTGGGTCCCAGGTTAATCTTGGGTCTTTCCAAATCAAGTCTATAGCTGTCACAAATATTAACTTGGATTCTGTTTCTACGTATGAAGAAATGTAGACAGGAGCTGCTGTCAATGTTAGCTCAAGTTTGTCAGTGCTGTTCCAGTTTGGCTGTAGCTGCTTCTGATAACCATTCATTATTTCTTCGTAAAGTGAAACACCTAAAGAAAAGGATGGAAATGTGAGAATGAAAATAACTGCAATATTTCCAAGAATCATTTTTGTAAGAACTTGCTATAAATTGTGTTCAGTTTTCTGTTTTTATCTAGAATGTTGAAATGTCGTAAAGGTTTTTTTCTGAACGGAGAACTTTTTCCTTCTGGATTTCAAAACTAGATTGCAATTAAACGTTTAAACAGATCGCCAAACACAATTATAGAAAAAAATCATCAAATGTATGCTTTTGTTTGCTCTATATAAATAATGTAAAGCTAAGTAAATTAATAGAGATAACCCCATGTAATTTCTTTCCTAAATTGTTTTTTAACATTTGATTATTAAAATAAGAGCCAAGGGATTGATGAAGCGTGCTAACAAATCATTAATTGTTAAAAATAAATTGTCCACTGATTCGTTAAATGTCTAACACTTCCATAAACATTGGTAAATTTTATGAATCTTTTCGTGGTAAAATAAACATTTTTTAATTAAAATTATCTGCTTAATTGTTTGTACTCTCTGAGCATTTATATTTTCATTGGTAAGCGCTTAGTTGAGGAATGTTAATGATATACAAATTATATAACAAAAGTAAAGGCAAACCAAAAAATCTCTTTTAGAAGAGACCCTTAGCCTATAGCCTCTTATAGCCTTAAGGACCAGGTGAGTGAATCAGGCGTCTGGGAGAACGCATATAGTTCTTTATAAGATGGGTACACTTGGCGTGCGAAACGTATTCCGTCCTTGTTGAAATCAGGCTGAGATCTACCCTTTTGTGGTAGCTGCTTCAGATTTCACCGTCACATTGTTAGACTTTGAATGTTCTTGGTGTCGCCGGTACAACAGGCTGCCTTGAACTGAAAATAACGCTAAGTTGTGATTCTTCGTTGAAAGTGATTGATACTTCTCAGTTTTCTGAATCAGTTTGGTGCCTTGCTTCACAGCCTTCTCCCAAGCTTGTTTGTCCAGATTAATCTTAATTCAATGCAATTGGGAGATAAAAAAAGGTATCCGGTCCACTTTATCTTTTCACCTTTCAAGCTTTGATCAAAACTATCAGTCTAGAAACAAGTTTTTTGTTGATTTCTGAATGCGATTTTACAAGTCGGATGTCGAACACATGGCAAGAACAATTCGATATTAGGTAGTTAGTACAGCCTTTACCTATGCCATATATAATTTGTTCTCGGATAAAATAACATTTCTTGTTGTGTGACGTTATATATGTTAATCACGTAACATAATATGAAAAAAGATACCTTAAAATAGATTATAATATTTTAGGTATATTTCTAATAATGTGAGTGGAAAAATGTTAGCAAAATGAAACAATGTGATATGCCTTTCAATAGTATATAGTTTTCAGACTCATAAGTGATGCAGCAAAAATCAAGAAATCTGTGAGCCAATGCTCACTAGTGATACATGTACCGATGTTTTTGCAACTATTTCATGTGTTAAATATAAAGTTTCCAGAACACAAGAAGTAAATGTTTGATGGAACCCTATCAGGTCCTTATCAGGCTTGTTACGAAATATCAGCAACCTAGGAATAATACTTGCCAAGTTATTTTCGAATGGAAAGCTGGAAGGAATGATTGAAAAAAATAAGTTTTCGGTAAACAGAATGTTTTTCTACATTGTCAGTGTTTATGTTCATTTATGTCCTGACTTTTTTTATTCCACCGGCTTGATTTTCTGCTTTTCAATCAACAGCAAAGGGTCCCAATTCCGTTCGATAGAGCTACAATTATAGACGCAAGGTGACGACAATCATACTCTGTAATATACATAGGCTCTCTTTTTGCTACTGAACAATGATCACTACATGTTACATCTATTTATTTGATGTTTTTTTATTCCTATACATGGCATGCAATAGTATAAAAAAATCAGATTAACTACATTTATCTACCGGAAAATTAAGATTTCTGTTGATAAACTCGGTTTGCTATCCATAACAAGCTTTATCTCCCTTCAAAACAACAGAAGAGCCTTCAAATGGAATAAAGATATTCATAGTGTTTAATTAGTCTTTTACAGCCTGTTGATTGGGAGAAACAATAAAAATAGGTGTAAGATAAATTATCTTTAATAAGTAAAGTTAATATGTGAGTGTTTCATGGCAGATATCATATGAAACGCGACTTATGCCGACTTTAAAAGACATTTTAAACTTACTCTAACAGCCGCATTCGTATGACATGTGTGGTCAATTTGAGCTAGCCTTGTTAAAGGCCTGAATAGCAAAGGCATTTGCAAGTTACCACCCTCAGAAATCTTTCGGAAATTGCCCCTTACAAAACCTTCAAGTCGTTTTTGACCCTGGTGAAGCCTTATAGGTAGGCTATTAATGAAAACGGTCACGATACTATACTTACCTTGTTACATGTTATTTGTGTATTTATTGCACATCTTAATTTGGTTCCAAATCCCACTGACTTGTTCCATTACAAAGCCATCGTACAAATCACGATAGGCAAAAAACTATTCTCATACTATTTTTTTATGGCACATAATTATGAGATTGATTATGTGTTCAAAGTATGTATGTTTGTAATATGTAAACACTTTGACGTAAAAAATACTTGCTATTACCCTTTGGATTATAGCTTCGTCATTCAATGAATATCATTTCTAAGCTTATTAAGAATGTAAGAATAAAATGATGAAAAACTCATTGAATCTAAGCTATCAAAACTTTATTCTTGATTTTGGAGAATTTGTTCAAATCAAATGATTCAATCGGGAGCATTAGACATAAGTCACAGGATGCCTTAAACGTGATTATGGTGAAGTTAATGTTTTGCACTTAACGACCACTGGCATCTTGTTCTTTGCGTATTTCTTCACTGAATTTCGGTCACTGACAACTGTGTTTTGGACATCACAAGTGCAGAGTAACCAATAATTCACATACAAAAAATCAAAGAGATAATACTATACGTTGCCGGACAATTAAATACTAGAACGACATGAAACATGAATATATTTATGTATTGGAATTGATCCCATAAGTCTTGCTGTAAAAATAGAGCATATACCTAATGAAATGAGAACCTTTCTGCGGCCCCAATACTCAGCAAGAGAGATCAACTGTGGAAAAAAAATTAAAGGTCAATTTCGGAAAAAAACCCGATTCAACAACCGGTATAGCGGTCGAGGATTCGAGACGACTAGAATGTTACCTATATGTCTGCGAATACTACATTTATTAGCACAGGTCACCCCCAAAACCTCCCTTTGATCATTAAGAGATGTTGTCGAGCCCAAATTGTCATAGAAGTAAAAGGTCAGTTAATATGGATAGTCTTTTGTGGGTGTCATTCGGGAAAAATGGTTTTCATGAAAAGATTTCACCTTAATTTGTTATCAATTGTGTTCGTCCTCAAATCGTTTGCGATAAAACAAAACAAAAGGTCTCTGGGATAGCAAACATTTGTTTTTCAATTTTAATATGCCCTTATATTAATTTAGTCGAGGGGTTATTGTATTATTATTAATTGCATGTATATAGTACATCATATTACCTCTTTAATTTAACCATTTTTTTTATAAAAAAGCTTTTCCTACCAAGGGATCAACTTGTCAAAACTAGAGGCTCCCAGGAGCCTGAATCGCTCACCTTGTATTCGATGATACTTATATGCTGGATATTTTAACAAAGGACTGCTACTCTGTGGAATTATCAATTTTAATGTTCTAAGGGAAACAACTCCTATCAAGAAAGGTCTTACAACTTTGACCCCATTACATAATTTTTAGATCTTTATGTGCTTAACCATATGCAATTTAAATTTTTCAAATATCTTGTATTGTTTTCAAGATATGTCTTAAAAGGGCAAAATTTGAAAAAAAAAAACAAGAAAAAGGGCAATAACTCCTACAACCATTGTAAGATCTTCTTCAAAACTTCAGGGCAGGTAGATCTTTATGTGTATATCATTATTATCCAAATAGAATTTTAATATCTGTTACCATTTTTTAGTAATTTGCAAAAAACTGCAACTTACCCTTATGTTCTATTTTTAGCCATGGCGGCCATGTTTTTTGTCGAATCGAAATTTCGAATGAAAATTTTGTAGACAACATACTACTGAACAACCCTACCAAGTTTCATTTCATTTGACTAAGCAGTTTCAGAGAAGAAGATTTTTGAAAAGTTGAACAAAAAACTGTGAAAATGGTCAATTTTTACAATCCAAGGGGTATAACTCCTAAAGGAACGATCCTACAACTTTGACTCTGTTACGACTTTTGTAGATCTTGATGTGCTTAGTCATATGCAATTTAAATTTTTGAAATATCTTGTATGTTTTCAAGATATAGGGCTAAATAAGTAAATTTTTTGAAAAAAGGCAATAACTCCTACATCGGTTGTTGGATTTTAGTAGTGTCAAAAGGCCGATTCTGCCTCACATGCAGAAATCCTGCATAAAATCCCAACCCCGACGGCCAAATGCAAACGGACGGCATTCCTATTGAGCATAAGGTAAATACAAGAATTATGTCTTTCGTAAAGAGCATACGTCAGGTCACCCCACAGGAAAGTGGGGATAAGGACACCTTAAAGAGAGGTGTGCCCCAGATTGAAATAAATAAAAGGATGGAATCCAATAGTAATAAGATGGATCACTTTCAGGATTTTTTCCTGGAGAATGAGCAAGATTTGGAAGATAGCCCCCCAGCCCCAACCCCCCAAAGGCAGCAGCAGTGCTGCAATACCCCTAATCTGGTGCAGATGGATACAGTACCTGTATGGTAAAAGCTTCCCTCTCTCCCCATTTACCATCCCACCATTTACCATCCCCATACACCATATACTATCTCCATCCCCATACACCATGTACCATCCCCATCCCCATCCCCATACACCATGTACCATTCGCGTCCCCATCCCCATACACGATTTACCATCCCCATCCCCATTTACCATTCTAATTCCCCATACCCATAATGCAATTGTTTATTATTATCGATAATACATGTATTAATTTGTTTTAAGAAAATTATTACGATATTTAATAGTTTAAATATCTATTAATGTTTTTTATTTAATTTACATGTATACATAACATACGGGTGACATAGAAATGATAACTATAACTTATTTTCATAACACAAACTTTACTATCGCATTTTAATATTTTCAATATTAAATATTGATTGAACTAGGGCTGTTATTATCATCTTTTAATGAAACCATGTTATTCAAAATTATAATGTCTATAATAATAATTTTGATATATTACGCAATTTTTTAGTAAAAGTTGATCTTGACCTTTTCTAATTACATCGAATGTATGACATATAGGTCTAGGCATAACCTGTATAAAAGTCAACATATTTATATTTTTAGTTTATCTTAGCATATATGTTTCACATCTAATGAAAAAAATTGTTTTGCAATCAATTTCTTGTCAATTTTATTAAACCGGCATATAATTTGGAGCTCAAATATCAGTTTTTACTTGAGTAACTAATATTTTCTAATGAAAAAACTTGTTTTGCAATCAATTTCTTGTCAATTTTATAAACCGGCATATAATTTGGAGCTCAAATATCAGTTTTTACCTGAGTAACTAATATTTTCTAATGAAAAAAACTTGTTTCGCAATCAATTTCTTGTCAATTTTATTGAACCGACATATAATTTGGAGCTTAAATATCAGTTTTTACTTGAGCAACTAATATTTTACATGTAAAAATTGCAAGTGTGATCTTAATACTCCTATGCAAACCAATTTTCATTATAGTTTTTTTTATTATGAACCTTATTTTTGAAAAAATTGATACATTTATGCATATGGCTATGTATTATTTTCAACTTTTTTTAGCATATATGTTTCAAATTTAATGAAAAAACTTGTTTCGCAATCAATTTCTTGTCAATTTTATTAAGCCGGCATATAATTTGGAGCTCAAATATCAGTTTTTACTTGAGTTACTAATACTTTACATATAAAACTTGCAAGTGTGATTTTAATACTCCTATGCAAACCAATTTTCATTATAGTTTCTGAACTATGAACCTTATTTTTGAAGTGCATATATTCATTTATGCATATGGCTATGTATATTTTCAATTTTTCTTGGCATAAAAGTTTTTAAATCTAATAGAAAAAATGTATCAGGTGTAATATCGTTGCTTTTTTCTTAAATGCTATATATAATTATTCAATATTAACTAAAATACTTAGAATCAAAATCTTAATGTAAACAATTTTTCATTGTTTTCATTATACAAATATATATACGGCGAAATGTACATCACAATTTATTTGATCTTGAACATTTCGTTTATAAAATTCTTTCATTTATTTCAGTTATATATCTTATTTTTATAATAGTTGTATTCATATAAAAGATACATGTACAAATTTATCGTAAAAATGCCGTTATTAAAAATGAAATATGAAAAATGTCTTTATGCTTTAATGTATTACACTCAACAAACAAAACAACTATATATGTTAATCGTCCTCGTGAACACGTAGTAAAATAATTATATTCGTTTTATATATTTAATACAACAGACATCTACGGTATCATCTACAGTAAAAATGACCAATTAATTTACAATTATTCTATTATTATATCATTTACCGTCCCCATTTACCATTCGGTAGACCAATCAAATTCGATTTACCATTCACCATCCCCATTCCCCATTTACCATTCCCATTTACGATCCCCATCCCCATACACGATACTATTCCCCATACACCATCCCCATACACTATACTATTCCCCATATACCATTTACCATTCACCATCCCCATCCCCATCCCCATTTACCATCCCCCCATTTACTATAGATTGGGAAGCTTTTACCATTTAGGGACTGTAAGCATACCCAGATGTGTCAAAATTGTGGGGCGCAGTCAATGAAGCCGCGATTTGAGCATCAACCAGATGGGGAGCAGAAAACCACATGCGGCGTCTCACTCAAGAGGAAGAAGGGGCAGTTCTGCAAGAGCAAGCCCGGGAAGGATGGCCTCTGCTGGAGGCATAGCCAGCAACCACACCGGCAGGAGGAGGATGAGATCATTCCAGTCGAGGGTAAGATGGTGGTCAAAGAGACCATGAAGACCCTCCGTCAAATAGCTAAGGATGAGGGTCTTAGGGGGGTCAGTAGGAAGAACAAGGAGGCCTTGGTGAAGCTCATCGAGGAGAAAACCACCCGTAAATTTGCCCGCAAGGAAGTTTTCAGCAAGAAGCAGCTGAAAACGCTGGCAAAGAATCGCGGCCTCACCAAATACTCCCAGCTCAAGAGAGACGATCTGCTCCATCTGGTGGAAGAGAATATCAAAAATGCCCCAGTCGAGGAGGAGATCAAAATCATTGATATGCGGGAAGCTCTGAATGGCGTATTTGGCACGGCCGTCATCAAACCTTTGAAGCCGCATGACGTAGCCACGTTTCTCAAGCTAAGTCAGAGTACGATCTTCACCACCATCTCCGATGCGCTTGCCCAAAAGAGGGGATTGAAGGTCTACTTAGTGCTTTTTGTGGAGATGGTGAAAACGAGCCTCGCGAAAGGGGAGAATATCTACGTCACCACTCCTTTCAGATCACGGACGACAATGCTCGTGGAATCTAACGACCTTGATCAGGAGATTGCGATAATGGTGGAGAAGGTTAAGGAAAGTATGACAAAGTACATGCGGGAAGGGAGTGGGTGGACTTTCAGCAGCGTCGAGAAGCTAGAAATCCACCTCGACAAATTCAAGCCGCTCAAGGGGGCTTCCTTCATACCGACCCCATCAGCACTCGCGAAAAAGAAGGCAATCATCAACGTGAAAAATGAGGATCAGGAGTGCTTCAAGTGGGCTATCCTCTCCGCGCTTCATCATGAGGAGGTGGATCAGAAAAATGCCAATCGCCCCAGTCAGTATGCGAAGTGGGAGAATGAGCTAAAATTCGAAGGCATCGACTTCCCGGTTTCGCTCAAGGCAATCGATAAATTTGAAAGGCAGAATCTTGCCATCAACGTCAACGTCTATGGCTTCGATGGTGTAAAGAAGGGTGAAGATGAGGAAGAGGATCTTCAGATCTACCCCCTCAGAATATCCAAGAATACGGGTCCCACTCACGTAGATCTTCTTTTCTTGGCCTGCGAAGGCAAGCAGCATTACTGCTGGATCAAGAGCCTTTCACGACTCCTAGGCTCTCAAATTTCAGAGCATGGCCATGAGCTCTTCTTCTGCCGCAGATGCCTCTCCCACTTCTCCAGACAGGATCTCCTTGACGATCACTTGGAATATTGCAGTCAGAAGGATGCCATCAGGATCGAGATGCCGGAGGAAGGATCCGCCATAGCCTTTCACAACCATAAGAAGCAGATGAGAGTCCCATTCGCGATCTATGCAGACTTTGAATGCTTCACTGAGAAGATCGATACTTGCCAGCCCGATCCGACCAAGTCCTACACGAAGCAGTATCAGCAGCACCGACCATCAGGTTTCTGCTATCGCGTGAAGTATGCCCACGGCGACTACAAGGATTCGGTCGTCTACTGCGGGGAAGATGCGGCTAAGAAATTCGTCCAGTGCATCGAAGAGGAAGTGCAGACGATCAGCAAGATATGCAAGGAGAAGAAGTCGATGGTGATGAGCGACGAGGACAAGGTAAGCTTTGAAGCAAGCACGCACTGCCACATCTGTGGGGATGAATTGAGAGGGGATAAGGTCCGGGATCACGACCATCTCACCGGAAAATATCGCGGCGCAGCACACAACCAATGCAATCTAGATTTTCAGCTTCCGAAGCACGTGCCCATCCTCTTGCACAATCTGAGTGGGTACGATGCTCATCTTTTCGTGAAGGAATTCAAGGGAGGGAAGATCACCTGCATTCCCAATACGGACGAAAAATATATCAGCTTTTCAAAGCAGCTAGACGATGGTCTGGAAATAAGATTCATCGACTCGTGCAGATTCATGCTCAGCTCCCTCGAAAATCTGGCAAAGAATCTCACACCCGATAAATTCAAGGCGGTTAGGGAATGCTTTGGCGACAGATATGAGCTGATGATTAGGAAGGGGGTCTATCCCTACGATTACGCCGATGGACCTGCCAAGCTTGAGGAGACCCAGCTCCCACCCAAGGAAGCTTTCTTCAGCACGCTCACCGGTGAGCATATCAGTGATGAGGACTATGCGCACGCTCAGAAGGTCTGGGAGGCCTTCGAGTGCAAGACCCTGCGAGATTATCACAATCTCTACCTAGAATCCGACGTGGCCATACTGGAGGATATCTTCGAGGATTTCAGGAATATCTGCATGGGAAACTATGGGCTCGATCCTGCCCACTACTTCACATCCCCAGGGCTAGCCTACGATGCCGCCCTCAAAACCACCGGCGTCAGATTGGAGCTGCTCTCCGATCCAGACATGCTCCTAATGTTCGAGAGGGCAACCAGAGGGGGCGTCGCCATGATCTCCCATCGCCACGGCAAGGCTAATAATCCCTACATGACCGACTACGATAGCTCCCAACCCACCAAATATCTCACCTACCTCGACGCCAACAATCTCTACGGTTGGGCGATGGCACAGCCCCTTCCCACGGGAGACTTCGAGTGGATGGAGCCGGAGGAGATCGAGAAGGTCTTGGAGTATCCTGACGATCACGAGTACGGAGCCATGGTGGAATGCGATCTGGAATATCCACAAGATCTTCACGACGCCCATAACGACTACCCTCTCGCGCCAGAAAACGTGGAAATCGACAAGGTGCGCAAGCTCGTGCCTCATCTGGGCAAGCGCGAAAAATATACCCTCCATTATCGAAATCTCAAGCTCTACTTATTGATGGGCATGAAGCTCGTCAAAGTCCATCGCATCATAGGATTCAGGCAATCCCCCTGGCTCAAGTCGTATATCGAGCTGAATACGAAGCTCCGAGCCGCAGCCAAGACCGACTCCGAGAAGGAATTTTTCAAGCTGATGAATAATTCAGTCTTCGGCAAGACGATGGAGAATATCCGAAAGCGCGTCGACGTCAGGCTAGTCACAACCGAAAAGCAGGCCCTGAAGCTGGTGGCCAAGCCCAACTTCGATCGTCGAGTCGTCTTCACCGAGAATCTAGCAGCCGTCCATATGAAGAAGACCAAGCTCAAGTTCGATAAGCCCGTCTACCTAGGAGCGTGCATCTTGGATATCTCGAAGCTCCTGATGTACGACTTCCACTACGGATTCGTGAGGAAGACGTACGGCGATAAGGCCCGGCTGCTCTTCACCGACACAGACAGCTTAGCCTACGAAATTCAGACCGCCGACTTCTACAAGGATATCGCGCCACACGTCCAGGAAAAATTCGATACGTCCAACTATCCGGCCGTGCATCCCTCCGACATCCCCACTGGCGTGAATAAGAAGATCATCGGAAAATTCAAGGACGAGTGCGGCGGCAAGACCATGACCGAATTCGTGGGGCTCCGGGCAAAACTATACGCCTTCAAGATGGACGACGGTAAGGCTACGAAGAAGGCGAAGGGAGTCACCAAGAGCGTCATCAAGCGCAGCATCGCCTTCGAGGACTACAAGCGCTGCCTCGACACCCAGCAGGAGATCCATCGCCCGATGAATATCATCCGGAGCCATCTCCACCAGATCTACACGGAGCAGATCAACAAGATCGCTCTCTCCGCCAAAGATGACAAGCGCCACATCCTCCCCGATGGCATCAGCACCCTCGCTCACGGACACTATCGAATCACTCAGGACAGCAAGTGAGCTGAGGCACCTCCCCTCCCCTCCGCATTTAGCAGGCTCTGACGGGTGCGGATGCCCATCCCACACTTAGCAGGCTCTGACGGGTGCGGATGCCCATCCCACACTTAGCAGGCTCTGACGGGTGCGGATGCCCATCCCTCCTCATCTGCATTTGGCATATCTAGATAAATGAGCAGCATACGCGTGCACGGTTTCCTCCTCCCCCATAAGCCCCTCTCCAACGTAGAGCTTGAGGAAGCCGCCTCAGCGCTAGGCATCCCTCGATTCAAAGGAATATTCATGCGCGATGCCTTGCCTCCCAGCCCCCAGCCCATCGAATGCGGTATCCTGAATCACGACGATAGCGATGGCCCCGGCACGCACTGGACGTGCTGGTATAAGAGCGGAAGATTCAAAGTCTACTTCGATCCTTACGGCCTGCCTCCGCCCGACGAGATGATCGACTATCTGCGGCCGGAGATTCGATATAATACTGATGAAATTCAGCGGCGCGGCGACGTGGTCTGCGGACACTTTTGCCTGCATGTCCTGAAGCTCCTTTCGGAAGGTCGGACGCTTGAAGACGTAATCTTTGGACTATAGATAAATGGATAAGTTTGGATCTCACTCGAGGAAGCGCATGCCCATCTGGCGGATGCTCCAGGATCTCGATATGAATGATAATCGCATCACTAGTCTGGGATTGCCGCGGGATAGCTCGGACGCCGTGACGAAGCGATGGGTTAATCAGCAGATGAAAGACGGTATGAAAGACCTCGAAGAGCTAGATTCGGAAATGAAGCAAATGCAGATGGCCATCAAGCGAATGCAAAGGGAGTATGAAGCGTCCATCAAAGATCTTACCAAAAAGCTGATGATCGTAGAAGATGGCAAAGTCGATAAGTCGGAGTGCGTCTCGACGAATGGCGGCTTGATGACGACGGACCTAGACATGCAGAAATATCACGTGCTAAATCTCCCCCTCCCCATGACTGATAATGAGCCCATCACGAAAGCCCTTTACGATCGCCTGCAGCAGGATCTAGACGCATTGAGGATCTTCGTCGAGCTGAAGCATGCATAAATCAAGACTTTCTGGTCTCCTTTGAATCGAGACCGGAAAGCCTGGGGATCATCGCCAGTCAGATTCCCTGACCCAGGAATTGAAGGTTTTGGGATATCCCCTCCATTTGACGCGGATTTCTTTCTCCCCATTCCGGATGCGTCGGCTCAAGATTTTCTCGATGCGAAAGATATCATGGTCGGTGCGCTGGAGCTCGGGCTCGTAAAAGGATCCCTGGATTTCCTCACCCTTGTAGTCTTTGAGACGATAGGTGGGCGGCTGCGTCGCTAGGGCCTGAGCGATGGTAAAGACCTCCTCCGTCCAGCGCGGAGTGTATCCCTTCTCGAAGATGCCCTTCTTCTTTGTGATTCGGACCTGATCGCCGACTTTGAATCGGTGAGGCTGCATGGGCGGAAGGTCTCCGTAGAGATTCCAGAAGACTTTGGCCTCGTGCTCTTTTTGGCTGGCGGCGGTGGGGGTCATCTTGATGGATCGATGCTTGGTGGTATTATACTGGCGGACGAAATCGTCCAGGACGGGGAGGTAGGCGCGCGTGGAATTGGCTGAAAAGTATTTGAACATCTTCTCCTTCATGGTACGATTCCAGCGCTCCACCACGCTCGATTTCTCTTCGTTCTCGGTAGAGTAGAGATCGACGTCGTGCTTCCGGAGCAGATCCTTCACCTCGCGATTATAAAATTCCGTGCCCTTATCGGCCCATAGCTTCTCGGGCGTGCGATCCTTGAAGACGGTCTGGAAGGCATCTCGCACCGTGGCGCCTTTCTTATCCTTGAGCGGCACCAACCAGACGTACTTGGAGAAGACGTCGATGATGCTCAAGAGGTATTTGAAGCCTCGGTTATCGCGAGAGAAGGCGCTCATATCTACGAGATCGGCAGCCCAGGTTTCGTCCACCCCACCTACCACCACGCGGCGCTTCTGAAATTTGCGTCGGACTGGCTTGTGCAGCTCTTCGGCTAGCTCATCCGACCATCGGACTTTTTTTCCCCCCACGCCCAGCCCAAATCGTGCTTTGGTACCGATGATGGGTCTGACGATGCCACGCTCGAGACGCTCACGTGCAGTGGGATTGGGGATAGCATCGAGGGAGGCTAGCATCGTCTTATCGCAGATCGAACTTCGTGCAGCCGTATCCTTGTGCTTGGCGTAGCAAAGATCGTGCCGATAGGCGGCCTCATCTACTCGATTGATGGGTCTCGACCAAGGTTTGGGGGTGCCGTCGGCATTGAGTCGCTGGCTGAGTCTCGTCCCCGGCCCGGTGAAATTATGCCCCGGCAGATGCATCTCGACGGGCAGACGATTGATCATCTTATTCATGAGTCCGGCTCCCCTCTCCGTCTTGATAAATTGCGACTTTCGCGCACCGCACTCGACGCAGGTTCCCACCTTTCGCCGCCGCCGTCCGTCGTCGCTCGTGATCACGGCGCGATTATTCGTGTCCGTCTTCTTCTTGCACTTCAAGCAATACATTCCCATTTTATATAGATAAATGGACGTTGAAGACCTTACCTATGATGAGCCCGCCGTAAATCGTCGGCATAATCACTTTCTCCTCCCGCAGCGATCCATCCGAGGTCTGATCATCGGGAAGTCGGACTGCGGCAAGACGACTCTGCTGAATAATCTCCTCCTGCGCGATGGATGGCTCGACTACGATCGACTCTACGTCTTCGGAAAATCACTCCACCAGCCCATCTACCAGCTGCTGCGGCAGGCGTTGGGGAAAGGATTTTCGAAAGACGATATCCGCGACATTCTCTCCATCAAGGATCGCTATCCCCACTCTCTGGTCGACGTGGTGCAGACGATGAAGCCACCGCCCAAGCCTAGCGGCATCGAAGCTTTCTTCTTCGAGGAAGCGAGCGACGTGCCCGATCCCCGAGATCTCGATCCCACTCGCAAAAATCTCATGGTCTTCGACGATCTGATGCTGAGCAAGCAGAGCAAGTGTGAAGACTACTACGTGCGCGGCCGCCATAATAACGTGGACTGCTTCTACCTCTGCCAAAATTACTTCAAGCTGCCTCGGCAATCGATCCGGGAGAATGCCAACTTCATCTGCCTCTTCGAGCAGGATGCCAAAAATCGCGATCATATCCGCCGGGACCATTGCGGCGATCTCACCCCAGCTCAATTCGATGCCCTATGCGACCACTGCTGGGCCAAGCCTCACGGATTCATGACCATCGATCTCACGAGCCCCAAGATGAATGGGAAATATCGATGCAATCTAGACGATTTCTATCGAGTCTAAGATAAAGAATGGATCACTTGAAGGAATTTTTCCTGGAGAATCAACGGGACTTGGATTTGGAGAATGCTCCAAAGTCCCCACTACCACCCCCTATATCCCCTAGATGCAAGCACCGGTGGGAGCGTGTGCTCATCAACCATGAGATCCCAGGCCATAGCTGCAGTAGATGCGGGGCTGAAAAGTACGCTCGCCGCTTCGATGATCAGGATTTTGAAGGAAGGACCTATAATTCTCACTCCCGCCGGAAACCTAAGCCAGCGCCCGGACCCCCGTGCTGCATCAAGACCGTCCGCGGCCATCAGTGCACGTATCCCTCCATATCGGGCAGTGATAAGTGCAAGAGGCATTCGAAGCTTTTCCCTGAGGCATGCTGCCGGTGTGGAGTCGCGATCCCCCGTGGCAAGGCTCTGCACAATATCCGCGAGGAGACTATATACGTTCCAAAATTTATCACTCTCTGGTCAGGCGTAAAAGTGAGGATGGTGGGGGAGTCTGATCGCATCGATGGAGTGCAAGGGTTATCCAAGCCCTTCTGCTCCTCCAAATGCATGGAGAGTGCGTAGGAGGGGTAAATCCATGGTTTTTGCATCCTGCTGAGGTAGGAGGCAAAAAGCATGGGGCGATCGATTCATCGCTTGCGGGCGTTCGTTCCAACGCTATGGGGCGATCGATTCATCGCTTAGGGGCGTTCGTTCCAACGCTATGGGGCGATCGATCCATCGCTTAGGGGCGTTCGTCTCAACGCTAAGGGGCGTTCGTTTCAACGCTATGGGGCGTTGGGCGATGCTATAAATAAAATGACGTTTATCAAGATCACCGATCCCAAGCAGCGTGAGGCGCTTGCCAGAGATTTGCAAGAGACGAAGCGCAGCATCCAGGCTAGCGATATGCAGCGTCGCCTGGATAAGATCGGACTGAGCCGCGATCTCTCCAAGATTTTCAAGCCCGTGGTCGAGACGCAGAAGGAGACTGCCTCCCAGATCACCAAAAAGATCGAAGATATCCCACTCGCTCTGCCCGCCCCGGTGCCTGCCCTTCCTCCTCCTCTCCCTGCCGCTCAAAATTTACCGGTCCTTTGTTTCCCACCCCATCCCCATATTTCATTTATCATCATCATTTCATGTTCATTTTATCATCCTTTTCATGTTCATCGCCTGTAAATAACCTATATAGCGTTGCACGGGCGTAAAACACCAACTCACTCACTCACTCACCCCGAGGGTGACGACGATCCGCTTGCCATCGAGCAAGCATTGAAAACCAACCTCGGTCCGCGAGCCACCCACTATCTTCAGCTCAGTATGACTCCCAAGGCTGACCATACCTTTGGACTGCGAGTGGAAGACGGCAGCATCATGATCGGAAGTCTGTCCGTCACCTTCGATGGAAACGATATCCTCGTCGATGGCGAGCGCTATGAGGGAACCCCCGGCCTGTGGGAGCTCATGGTCCTGAAGAATCCCAAAGATTTCGACGTGGAGGACTTGCATACCTATGGTGAAATCCTGCGAGCATCCAATGCCATGTATCAAGGCAATTCTTCGCTCTCGCAGACCCCCAAGGCCAGCAAAAGTCGGAAATGGAAGGAGATCGTCTCCTACCTCTATAAGCAGGATAAGTATGGGAGTGGGGTTTCGACCGTCTTCCTCCCCACGTGCTTCGACCAGTTGCTGGATCGCCTCGATCTTTGCGCTGCTGCCTACCAGGCTGGAAATAATGGGGTGCGCAACGAAATCGTGGCCATCCTCGATGCCATGAGGAAGTCTGGTCATATCAGCAGGAGTGAGTACGAGAAGCTGCATCGGAAGCTCCTCTAAATAAATTTACGATGCCTTTAGTAGTGAATCACGGATATCGTCGAAAGTATGCCGTCGGCGGAAAAGGTCTTTTCGATACGATCGCCAATCTGGCTGGACGGGTGCTTTCCTCCTCCGCCGCCAAGACGTTGGGAAGCAAGGCCGTGAGCGCCGCCTCCAATGCTGCCCTGAAAGGTGTGGAGAAAGGTGCGAGTAAGGCGGTGGACCACGTCGTCAATCGAGTGACCCGCAAAAAGAAGCCTCAAGCACCACCCACCAAGAGAACCCCACAGCAGCAGACCCGTCTCAATAATCTCATTTCGGGCGGGGGCATCGCCACCATCTACGACTTCGTCCAGCGCTATAGATAAATATATGATGGCCGATATGCTCTCTATCACCGAAGGACTGACTTTCGATGAAAGTCTCCAGGAATATCAGGTTCACGAATACGAACCTCAAGCCGGGGCGCAGCTGAATAATGCCGGCGCAGAGATACGCATCAATATCGAGACTCAGGATCTCTTCCTTCATCCCTCCGAAAGCTATCTCTTGATCGAAGGCCGACTTCAGAAAAATGATGGCACTGCGTATGCCGACGCCGATCTCGTATCGCTCGTCCATAACGGTGTCATGTTTCTCTTCCGAAGCATCAGCTACCGACTTTCCGGCCAGCAGATCGAGCATCTCAACGATCCGGGTATCGCAACCACCATGCTAGGGATGCTGACGTATCCCGACGACTTTTCCAAATCGCAAGGCCTCAACCAGCTATGGTTCAAGGACTCCACGGCCGATGCTGAGGCAGATAACGTCGGATTCGCGGCACGCCACGGATATATCATCACTAAGCCAACCAATAAGGGATCCTTTTCCTTCTCCATCCCTCTCAAGCACGTCTTTGGCTTTGCCGAGGACTATGATAAGATCGTCTACGGATTCAAGCACGAGCTTTCCCTGGTGCGCGATTAGGATGCCAATGCTATCCTCCGAGCCGCTGCCCTCAACGACGTGGCCAAGATAGTCTTGAGCAAGGTCTCCTGGTTCGTCCCCCACGTCATCCCGTCCGACGAAAAGAAGCTGCGGCTCTATAAGACCATCCAGAGCAAGACCAAGATCGATTGCGGATTTCGCATGAGGCAGTGCGACTCCATAGCCGTGCCCCAGACTTCGCAATTTCACTGGCGCCTAGCCGCTAAAAGCGGGCGAGAAAAACCGCGATGGATCATCGTCGCTTTTCAAACCGAAAGGGATAACGACCAGCTGCATAATGCCGCCGTCTTCGATCACTGCCGATTGCGAAATATCCACGTGACTCTCAATGCGGAGCGCTATCCCGCTGTGGACTTCAATGCCGGCTTCACCCAATGCAAGGTCGCCAGGGTCTATAAGGAGGCTGCCGAATTCCGCAAGAAATTCTATAGCATGGAAAGTCTGCTGAGTAATGGCGGCATCAATCCCTCCGACTTCATCGATCTCTATCCCCTATTCGTCATCGACGTGAGCCATCAGTCCGAGCGGCTGAAAGAGTCGACGGTGGATATCCAGATCCGAGCCGAATTCGAGCGCAACGTCCCTGCCAATACTCAAGCCTTCGCCCTGGTCATTTCCGATCGAATCCTCCAATTCGAATCCGACGGCCAGAAGATGAGCGTCGTCTTCTGAGGTGGGTTAGATAAATGGACACTTCACTTTTGCGGAAAATCGCTACCAATACGGAGCCCAAGCACGGATTCTCCTTCATCGTCCCTGGAAACGATAGTCAGATCTTGACTCGCTTCAATCCGCCCCTCCAGCTGCGCGAGGAAAAATCTTACGAGATGGCTCTCGTGAATCTGGAGACCTACTACTCCATCCCCAATATTCATGCGGGAAATAATTCCTTCCGCTATTCTCCCGATGAAGGGGTAAGCTGGTTTCCCGTCGAGCTGAGCACTGGCTCCTATGGAATCGACGATATCAATGATGAGATTCAGCGACAATTGCGGCTTAATAAACATAAGGCTAAGATCCTTCTCGATGCCAATCGCGCGACGCTGAGAGCGACCCTCACTCTCGCCAAAAATTATCAAGTGGATTTCGATGTGCCCAATAGCATTAGTACGGTGCTTGGATTCGAACGTCGGACGTATGCCTATGATCGAAGCACTAATGGATACGCGGAAGGCGAGAACATCGTCAATATCATCAGTATCAATAGCATCCTCGTGAATAGTGATATCATCCACGGAAGCTACGTCAACGGCACGCAGCAGTCCACGATCTATAGTTTCTTTCCCGCAGTCGATCCCGGCATGAAGATCATCCAGACTCCTAAGAATCTTGTCTACTTACCCGTGACTCTGAGAACCATCGATCGCATGCAGACGTATCTGACCGATCAAGACGCTCGCCCCATCGATCTGCGAGGAGAAAATCTCACCATCCGCTTCCATCTGCGTGAGGTATAAATAAATGGATTATCAAGAGTATGGTTTGAACTTGACGAAAGGTCAGGCAGAGAAGATCCAGCGTGCGGCAAAGAACGGTTGCCCCGTGAGCGTCCGATTGTCGCATTCCAACCTATCCGGAGAGCATAAGATGCTCCTCACCCACCGTCAGATCCAACGCATCGCCAAGCTCTTGCAGAGCGGTAAGGGTGGTATGGTCTTGGAGATGAGTCCGAAGCAGGTGAGGCGTAACGTGCAGAAAGAAGGTGGATTCCTTCCCATGCTCGCAGGTCTCGCCTCTGCTGCGCTACCCATGCTGGCCAAAACCGTGCTACCTGCTTTGGGCGTGGGAGCATTGAGCGGTTTGGGAAGCGCAGCCATCCAAAAGGCCGTGGGATCTGGATTGTACCTGAAGAAGGGTGGGAAAGTATGCTGCGTGAAACCTCATGGTCGTGGTCTGTATTTGAGTCCAGGCACTTTGCCCAATACGTACGGCGATGGATTGTACTTGAAGAGCGGACGTCAGATCTACGACGGAAGTGGGCTGATCCTTGGACCTAATAGCCCCTTCAAAAGCATTCCCATCTTGGGCATGCTCCTATAGATATAGATAAATGAGTGATGAAGTGGATGCTACGATCGAGGATTTTCTGGAAGCTGAGATCTGCAAATACGCCCGCCTGCTGCGGATCTATAAGCGACTGGATAAGGCGGTTTCCATCGGACTAGGTGCGTGCTCCGTCGGTAGTCTTTTGCTGACAAGCGGCACCATGGGATCCGCTTTGACTGGTGTAGGCATCCCTGCCTCTCTCCCATTGGGTTCCCTCGCTTGCCTGAGTGCCATCTTCACACTCGTTCTCTCGCTAACCTCCAAGCGCATCACCAAGAAGGTGAAAAAGCATCGTGATACTTTACGATTGGCGAGATCTTATCAGTCCCAGGCCCCCACCCCAGTCATCTGCCTGAAGAATTACTACGATGAGAAAGATCAGTTGCGCCAACCTTCAACCTCTTTCAGCGAAGATCTCAAAGCGCATGCGCCGTAAGAACAAACGTTCCTTCACTTCGTTACGCGTCAGACTCTTCCCACCGAAAAAAAATTTTCCCACCAAAGTATTCCGCTGGCGCTAAATATTTCCCGCAAAAGTATTCCACTGGAAGACTTTGGCGCGAAAGTATTCCCGCAAAAGTATTCCGCTGGAAGACTTTGGCGCTAAATATTTCCCGCAAAAGTATTCCGCTGGAAGACTTTGGCGCTAAATATTTCCCGCAAAAGTATTCCGCTGGAAGACTTTGGCGCTAAATATTTCCCGCAAAAGTATTCCAGTGGAAGACTTTGGCGCGAAAGTATTCCAGTGGAAGACTATGGCGCTAAATATTTCCCGCAAAAGTATTCCGCTGGAAGACTTTGGCGCTAAATATTTCCCGCAAAAGTATTCCGCTGGAAGACTTTGGCGCTAAATATTTCCCGCAAAAGTATTCCAGTGGAAGACTTTGGCGCCAAAGTATTCCAGTGGAAGACTATGGCGCTAAATATTTCCCGCAAAAGTATTCCGCTGGAAGACTTTGGCGCTAAATATTTCCCGCAAAAGTATTCCGCTGGAAGACTTTGGCGCTAAATATTTCCCGCAAAAGTATTCCAGTGGAAGACTTTGGCGCGAAAGTATTCCAGTGGAAGACTATGGCGCTAAATATTTCCCGCAAAAGTATTCCGCTGGAAGACGTTGGTGCTAAATATTTCCCACGAAAACCTTCCACCACCTCTTTTAGTGAAGACCTCACTACGCATGCGCCATAGGGAGGATTCTTCCAACGCGCGCCTCGCTCGGCTACGCCTCGCTCCCCGCGCTTATTCCAGAATCCTCCGAATCAAGGTTTCAAGTGACAAAAAAAAAATTTCCCAATCCAGTTATTTGGATTGAGAAATTTCGAACCCCTACCCCCCAGATTTTTTTTTTACTTCCTCACCAGATCGTACGAGAGATATTGCTGGTTAGATTTTTTGCTGACCTTGAATCCCGTGCTCCGGACGTAAACTCCTTGCAAGGAGCCCTTCTCTTTGTTAAGCGTGGGGCAGGCCCATACCCTTGTGGTCTCTCCGTCTCGATCCTTCAGGGTGAGGATTTTGCTTTTGCCGAATTTCCCATCCACTTCTACCACCCCCAAGATTTTATAGATCAACCCGGTGGGTAAATCCTTCCATTTGAGTGCTTCCTGATTCTGGTCCTGCACCTTCTCCTGGAAGGCGTCTTCGCTGATGAAGTCATCCCCATCAAAGAATCCATTCTGTATGAAAGACATAATTCTTGTATTTACCTTATGCTCAATAGGAATGCCGTCCGTTTGCATTTGGCCGTCGGGGTTGGGATTTTATGCAGGATTTCTGCATGTGAGGCAGAATCGGCCTTTTGACATTACTGATTTTCTTGAAAATTTCCAGGCAGGTAGATCTTGAGGTGCTGATCACTTTTACCCTATGCCAGAATTTTGATATCTGTTATGGTTTTTGAGTAATTTGCAAAAAACTGCAATTTACCCCTATGTTCTATTTTTAGCCATGGCGGCCATGTTTTTTGTCGAATCAAAATTTCGAACAATAGTTGTGTAGAGGACATACTACAGAACAACCCTACTAAATTTCATTACATTTGGCCGAGCGGTTTCAGAGAAGATTTTTGAAAAGTTGAACGACGGACGACAGACGACGGACGACCGACGCCAAGTGATGGCAAAAGCTCACATTGCCTTCGGCAAGGTGAGCTAAAAAGGCAAATGTCTTCATTTGCACACTATGTCATGTTGGTACTTTATGAAAATGTTATTTCCCGTGCCAGGTACTTTTATTTCTCCCAATTTTACATCACGTGGTTTTCTTCTCTTGATTACCGACATCTTAATTAAAAGGTTCTTAAGCAACACGGTATTGCTTAGCTCTAAACAGGAAAGTATATTACTTTTATCAACTTTTCACTAAAAAACCTTTAAAAAATTAAAAAGTAAATGTGTTTGTGTAATTTCTTTTTTCATATTTCTTGCTGGAAAATTAGCACGAAAACTGAAATATTTGATTTCCCTAAAAAGCAAATAAAACAATGACCATGTATCAAACAACGAATTGTTCATTCATATTAAGCAAACCTGTCACAATCTCTTCTAGACATTGCTTCCTCTTTTAACCTCACTTTCCAACATATTGATGATGTCTTTTCATTGAACAATTCTCGATTTGATGACTTTCCCCAACTTCAATACCAAGAATCTTCAGATAATCTATGAACTCTGCTTCATATTTAGATCTCGAAACAGACTATCAAGGAAAATGTTCAACAAAGCTCTTCGACAAACGTGATGTCTTCAACTTTCAAATTGTCAAATTTCCCTTCTTATGCAGCAACATTCCGTCTACTCCAGCTTAAGGAGTTATATATAGGTATCACGATTGATTCGTTACTCCAGAGCTTGCAGGAACTATATCGATTTTTTGGCAAAACGTCACGTTTGACACAAAAATTACTAACACAAGGTTATGTTGCTCCTCGGTTACTGTCTTCACTCAAGAAATTTCACGATAAACACCACGCACTGGTAGACAAATATGGAAATTCTATCTCGCAGATGAAGGAAGATGTTGGTTTGTCATAGAGTTTTGCTTTGACCTCCCTTACCGGATTTGACAAACTGAATAGGAAGTTAGAAATGCGACGGGTGTGCTATAGCAGTCAGGAACCGCTTACTCTATCTGAGCACCTGGGTTCACTCTTGTTTCGATTTGAGTTAGCGTTCTTGATATCTGTTCGGTTTATTTGTGTTTTTTTGTTGTTTCATTTTGCTGTTCTTGTTTATGTGTACCGGTTTTGTCGTTGCCCTTTTGACTTTTGACACTTGAATACCCCATTGGTGCCTCTTTGCTTCTTTTAAACCCTTCATAAAAACCATTTGTCTTTCCTATTTATGTAATTTGATATCGATATCAATATTATTTGTTATGATTATGAAATTCGCATAAAATTAAAGAAATAAACTTTCCCGTTTAAAGCTTAGCAATACCATGTGTTGCTTCAGAATCTTTCAATTAAGCTGTCGATAATCAATGTAAAAAAAAACACGTGATGAACAATTTACCCGGCACAGGAAATCACATTACATTGATCATGAGTACATGTAACAACATAAAAAAGTGTGATTTGACCTTATATATTTGAAATATCTTAAACATTTAAAATTTATAAAGAGATTTTGCAGCCAATCAGAAAACGATATTTTTTTATTTCTAAGCAAAAAACATTAAAAATTAACGAATTTTGTACGCCAAACACTTTTTTGTGTCACGCATATTTTATTATTTACTCCAATTGAATTGCTTACTTTAAACTTGTATCCCCTGCGTCAGGATTTTTCACAGGTATCAGTTAAGTTTAGAAGAAAGACGAAATTTTCGGTAAACCCCGTTAATAGAATAGACGTTCAACCTGTACCAGAGCCCCAGAGTGTCTGTTCGTACCAGATTATCCTCCTCGAGGACGGGCTTATGTGACTTTACGGTGATTACTTAAACCAAGCAGCATGAATTTTGAGAACAAAAAAGTGGCGATAAAATTAAGATAAAATGAGGATAAAAAGAGGGAAATGAAGGCACTTCAAGGGCGATCGGGGAAGGTGGCATTCTTTCCAAACATGACACACCACTACCGTTAGCGTCAAGTTTCCGATTTACAGCTTTGCAACCCCAATATTAATTATGACATACCACCTTAGGCACACACATCCAAGGTTCTCTGTGAGCTTACTGGCCTTACTCGACGTCAGGTTGTGAGCGCTAGATAAAGTGGAATTTATCTAGTTGCGGGTGTTATAGCCATCTGCGACCCAAACGGTTTAATACACGTAATAATTAAAAGTAAAAGGTTTTTTTACACATGAGAGTAGTTCGTGATCAGATATTGATAATAAAGGTTACAAAATTACCGAACTGGGATGATCAATCCCATATATCCGAGAACAAAAGACAAAACAAGACAAAGACACACCAGAGAAATTGAAGGTCGCAATGGTCCTGACTTGGTACTGGTATTCAATAGAAATGGTAGGTTGAACCAGGTTTTATGGCACCAAAACCTCAATCTTCCATTGCGATCTAAGGTTTAGTAACACAAAACACAACATAGTTGTGAGACACAATAGAGATAAAGAGGTGATCATCTCAGTACAAATAAACGTAACATATTAATTGAAACAATCACGTATCATTACATCTGACATAATTTTGAATTTTGCTACCAGTGGCTGATATCTAAAGAAAAACTTTTTAAGAGAGCGGTATGATAATATGATAAAAAGTTAAGGTTCTACGTCGGTCATCTTTAATTTTCATCAGAATTTATTTTACAAAAGAGGTCTAACATGTCTAACAGGGTGAGCATTCAGTTGAACCAAATCTTTTATAGATATGAGAAAAATTATTCTGGATGACATTGCATGGCATCGCGCAGACATGCTCTTTAAATATTATAATTATAAAAAATGTACAAACTGAATGAAATATCTTTATTGCATATTTATACCCATTAGGGTCAAGCAATACAATCTAAAACTATCGAAGTATCGAATATACAAACAATATCAATAAAACACAATAACATCACATAAAAAGACCCCCCCCAAAAAAAAAAAAAAAAAAAAAAAAATTAAGTAGAATTATGCATTAGCTGACATGGACCTGTTTCTCAATTCTAATGACTGTTGAATAAAGTCACACAGATCAGCCAATAACTCATTTTTCGGGACTTATACAAATTTTATTTTATCAATAGGGCTTAAGTTGGGGAATTCGTTGTTATGGTTATTTTTTATGTTATCGAAAAATTTCGCAAATTATCGTTATATGTACATAAATCATACAGTTATATTTCTGTGCTGTATTTTTATGCCTACTGTTTTATTGTTTATATATAAGTGCACAAAACAGTTATATAAACACAATTTGTATACACATTTCTACCATGAAATGATAAAGAAATAAGCATTACAGTAGTCATGAATAACATCAACAGGAAATTGTAAAAAAACCTCAGCTTTGCTACACTGATAGTTTTATGATAAGGTAGTATGTACATTTGATTAGAAAAAAAAACACAAAAGGCTCAGTTATTACATTTATATGAATAATAATTGACATTTTTCTTGAAAGTTGATTACATTGTACCATTTTTATTGTATAAAATGTTCCGATTTTAGATTACGTTTACCCGTTCCTATGATATATATATTGCATATTCTAGTAAAGTTTTTCTTATTGTAGAATATCTCTTTGAACCGAAAAGCCATGTTTATTAGTACAGGAATTGTTTACATTTTCTTTTCCACAAGAACTCGAGGTTTTTACAATTCTAAATATTGAACAGATTTTCAACATAGAAGTGCATTACATGTAAAAATGTATATCAAATTCTTAAAATGTTTATCTGAATCAACAGCAATGTGAAAGATTATGCAAATCCGTCCTCACAAAAATACCTAGCGTTTTTCTCGCAACGTGTGTCGTACCAACGCCATGTCGAAGCTTTTGATTTAAATAGCACATTGACACAGTTTGCCGGTTTGTGTCTAAAGGTGCTGGAGGTATTATCTGGTTGGCCAGTATGCCATTTGTTGAACGTTTGAAGTGGTAAGCCGGTCACCCATATAAAGTTCCCCTCCTCTTCTATATCTGATAATCCAATCCAATATTGTAATACGACATTGCCAAACATCTCTTTAAAAGAAAGTTATATGAATTTGTTAAATTTAGAAATTGAATCTAGTGTTTATGTTTTAATTTTTTCCTGTGAAACAATGAAAGTCAGATGAACGGAAGGAAAGAATCGAACAAACTGGGTACATAGCAGATATTTTGCCACATCATGAGCAGGGGCATAGAAACTATAATTTGATTCACTTATCACGTACACGACTCTATTTTGGTGAAACTACGTGAAAATGACCTAAAGGTTTTAACAATTTTGAAATTGAAACGGATACTGTAAATGTCCTTATTTTTGCGAGGAATTTATTTTCACTGATTTCGCGAGGAGGCATTTTCTGTGAAATTTAATACCCGCGAAGAGAAATATTTTGTATTAAATGAGTAGAATTTAAAGCTGAAAACGCGAAAATCAGAACCAACAAACTTGAGTGAAATCGTCAAATCATGAAAATAAGTACGTTTACAGTAATATATACTGGAGCTTTGATGTGTTCTTCAACACCGCAGCGGGTTCACCTCGGGAAGTTAAAACTCCGCCATCAGCGCAAAATTTCATGGATGTAAGAATAAAAATAAAAATAAGATCCAGACAATAGGCATTGTCAAACCTGTCTTCCTTTATGATTGTGAAACTTGGTGAAAATATCCGTCGTGCACATTTGTGAATATGAAACCAAAATCGGATATAACAATAAAGCGGTTTTTTTTTACTTTTTTCGGTTATGATATTGCAAGGTGTTAGTTAAGCCTATCGCTTCTACGACAAATCTAGACAAGTATTTTTTTTAAAGTGCCCTATAAGCAACCCTAATATAAGATTGCCAAATAATATAATAAATAAAAAACCTTTGAAAAAGCCAAACATATGTCAATGAAAATGAATTGCTTACACAGTTTAGAAAAAAAAACAAATATCATAAAGCAATCACTTTATTTAAGAATCTATGGTAAAGGTAAAAGGAAAAGGTTAAATAACCAGCTGGTGAAATCAGAACCCAAAAACAGAATTACCAAGTTTCCACTTTATTAATAACCGGTATGGCAATTACGCCAACATATGCATGATTCTATAAACAATGCAACAAGCTGGTTAAAATTAAAATCAAAACGGCACATTGTTATTATATATATATGTTAATTTCAAGGGCTAACCTCTCATCCTAAACAGCAGCAACGGCATTTAAGGTGGAGAAGGACAGTGGTTATGTGACTAGCCCAAAATAAAATGAGATTTGAAAAATAATTTGAGATTTTTGTGTTTTTATAATCTTTATACCTAGTTTAGATACATTTTATCAATATGGTTAAAATTTGTATTCTAAAAGAAGTATAAATTCTTAGCTAAAGTATGGTCAAGGGAGGTAATTTGGCAAAAATCATCGTTTTTTGCTCCTATCCTTGCTTGTACGTAAAAATCAAGTGAAGAAACCCCACCTTAAATTGATTTAAGACAATGAATTGTACTGAGATGATCACCTCAATATCCCTTTTGTGTCTCACAACTATGTTGTGTTCTATGGTCATTACCGGATCCTAAGATCGCAATGGAAGAGGGAGGTTTGGCGCCATAAAACCTGGTTTAACCCACCATTTCGTTTGAAATGCCTGTACCAAGTCAGGACCATTGCGATCCACCAGTTCTCCGGTATGACTGATTCGTTTTTGTCATTTTCTCTGGACTGTGAGATTGATCATTCAAGTTCGGTAGTTTTGTTATTACCTTTATTTGTTGCAAGATCTATAAAATGTCCCAAAAATGAGGGAAATTTATTGACAGGAAAAAAAGTAATGGAACATTTTTGTTTGTTTTTATGGCTTTTTCTATATAATTCATAGTAAAATATTGATACTTTAACTTGATATTACTTGAATGAAAAGTAGGGAAGAAACCCATGAATGTTGAATCAAATTATGAAAGAGTACATCATTTCGGACATTTGTGCAAATTTTGAAGAAAATCTATTGACAAATTAATTTTGGAACCAAATGCCACGATCCACCTTAAACATCAATGGAAGTAAGAAACCAGAGAAAAAACATTGCAATATTCTTAGCCTAGTGTTTTGTTTCAAACCACATTTAAATGGTATATTGCTCGAAAAATTCGGACATTTTTGAATATTGTAATGGAAAAGTTTATGGCCAGGCGAGTCTGGTGGTAAACCCTAACAGACCTCTTGTATACTAGAGTTACTGCCCAGTATAGTTTCAATATCAAATTATAATCCAGCGTCAATTAAACATGCTGATTATATTATGTTATATACATTTAAAGGAGCAATAGAGACTAATAAAAAAAAGTAGGTTGCTATATTACATTTAACAGTCATGCAAGGACGAATGTAAACATATTTGCAAAAACCGAATACATGTAATTATACATGTATTTGGTTTGAAATTTACCTTAATGTATTTAAATAAGCCTTTATATTGTTATGCAAAATTCGTAAACAAACAAAAGATTAAACCAATCATTAAAGAATTTTTGATATTCAAAACGTATATGAGTAAAAAAATATATATTCATGGAGAACCTCATTTAACTTACGATCTAAAGGTTTATAGTATGCCCCTAGTATGATATCTTTCAAGGGATATTCCATGGTAATTAGATGTCAGCCCTCAATTTCACATTTGTCCTTCGCATCAAACCAGTTTAACCTATCTAATGCATCATAATTGATTTTCAGACAAAAGTTCAGCTCCCAAACGTATACATAACCGTCTAAAGTACAGTGGCTGGGTGCTGAAAAAAAATACAAATACCAAACTGGTATTAAAACAGTTAATCTGGTAACGCTGTATATGTATTACAAATACAAAACGCGGGTATGAACGGTTAGTTTGGATATATGCTATATGTCGAAATTTCAAGGAGTAACCTATCATCTGTAGCATTTAAATCAAAACATTGGAAGGTCAAATTCCAGAACTGTTGAAAACGAAAAGTACTCAAAACCTGAACGTTCGAGCAAAGAAACCAGATCCAGCATCGAGGATATCGACCATGTGCATTACAATGAAAGAAACCTGGTGTTTTTAACAATTTGGAATTTAAAAATCGGAAATTTGAGCGACAAAAATATTAGAAATGTTATGGTTAATCGTGTCAGACAAGTCTGACGACCAGGCTTGTGATTACTCTCGGGGACTTCTGGTCCACCAGCAGCGGTTATCGTAATGGTTTCAAAATTACAAATACCAAAAACGCGGGTATGAACGGTTAATTTGGATATGCTATACATGTATATCGATATTTCAAGGAAGTTCATCAGCAGCATTACAAACAATACATTGAACGGTCAAAAACCAAAAGTATTGAAAAAAAAATACCAAAAACATACAACGTTCCAACAGGAAAGACAAATCATGTGGGGTACATAGAAAGAATCATGGTTTTAGGAAAACACATATTTTAAGAGCAACAAGGGTACGACAAAGTCTCCCACACATATTACAAAGTTTCCGTTTCATAAACGATCAGTAACTATCAGGCACGACATAACTTTGAAGGAAACAACACAAGCCCCTAGGTTTTTTAAAAGGTAATTCTTAAGACAAAAATGTCTGTCTTCGACATAAATGATATTGTAGTTGAGTGTGGAATGAACGTATATCCCATTGCATTAAATCTATTATAGTCAAATAACGGTTAAAAAGCCTAACTCAGGCTAGTGATACATGTAGTCGTGTATCTCATCGCAATTAATTTTTGATGCTAAATGTTCCTCGATTCAAAAAGCGAAAAAGGAAGGCACTATGCAAACCCTTGAGACGAATACATGTACTGGTATCAACAGCCTGTTTACTCACGAGATAAGTCCGAGAACGTATATCTAGTACTTTTTCATATAGGGATCATACAGATGAAGGCTTATTAATATCTTCACATTTAGGGATTTATGTCTAGATGCATTTATTTGACCATAACGAGCACAGGACAGTTTGTACATAATTTTCAAATTTCAAATATTTTTGAACTATCTATAAATGATATACAGAGTAATTATTTAAAGATAAGTATTACCGCTATTTGCTTTAAATTTAAAGGCTTTTCCAAGTTCATCTCCTTTGTAGGTGTGATCCTGTGTTGTTACATTTCGGATAATGGTGCATAAGGACTTTGTAGAATTATATCTAATAGTTTCACAGTGCTCTGATTGCTGACAAAGTATGGCACATTCAACCAATCCACTTGTATTTTGTTCAATATCTTTAACTCCAGGTATAGTTCCATCTTCCATTTCCGGTACCCTGCTAATTCGAAAGACTTCACAATTTACCAAATCTACAAGATTTCAATAGAAAGTAATGAGATGTAGAACAAGAGGCTCACAGGAACCTGAATCGCTCACATGATCTCTTATCATAAAGCCTCTTATTTGTAGTTCGCGAATAAGTCTACATGTACTTGGTAAGTAACATAACAGAAACTAGTTAGGATAAAAAACACTACAGATCAACAATACAAATTTACAAAGCTTTCTATTTGAAAAAAACAACAACAAACAAGTTAAAATTGATTGAAAACAGTACATTTTTGTAAAAGGGGGGGGGTGAATCTTAAAAAGGTTGATTTGACAATTTCAACCCTGAAACCAGTTTTGTAGATCTCAATAAGCTGAACAATTTTGCAATGCTAACTTTTTCTCTAACACTTACAGTTTTCAAGATAAAGTCCAAAAACTGTGAGAATGGTCAATTTTGTCAATTAAGGGGAAATAACTCCTATAATGAGTCGTCCCACAATTATGACCCAATGGAGAGTTTCGTAGAGCTTTTGATGCTGAACAAGGAAGGCTGCTTCGGATTTTCTCCATCTCTTATAATTTTTTAGCTATAAGGTAAAAACTATGGTCTGAGCCCCCTGTTCTATTTTTGTTACAGCGGCCATGTTTATCTGTCGGCCTGCTCAAATTTCAAATACATGGTAGAGGACATCATAAAATACAAGCGTACAAAGCTAGAAAGCGATCCCTTAATTGGTTTTAGAGTAGAAGATTTTTTTAAAAATCAGTTAAAATTGATAGAAAACAAGAGGCTCCCAAGAGCCTGAATCGCTCACCTGTTCTTGATGTCGACCCTATAAAAACTTTTCTAGAGCTTAATGAGCACAACACTTAAACAAGTAACAGCTTTTCTTTATCTTCTGTAGTTTCATTCTGTAGCCATAGGCCCAAATCATGAAAAAATGTTATTTTAGGGGCCATAAGCCCTATAGGGGTCATCTGACAACTTCGACCATATGAAAACTTTTGTAGCGCGAAATGAACTGAACATTTAAGCAAGCAACAGCTTTTCTTTATCTGCTATAGTTTTCATTTTTAAGGCCAAAAACATGGAAAAAAAAAACGTTATTTTAAGGGCCGTTACCCCTATAAGGTGTCATCTGACAACTATCACCCTATGAAGACTTTTGTAGAGCTAAATGAACTGAACATGTAAGCGAGCAACAGCTTTTCTCTATCTGCTATAGTTTTCATTCTATAGGCCAAAAACACAATTTTTTGCCTTTAGAGGTCGTTACACCTATAAGGGGCCATCTGACAATTTCGACCCTACGGAGACTTTTGTAGAGCTAAATGAGCTGAACATTTAAGCAAGCAACAGCTTTTCTCTATCTGCAATAGTTCTCATTCTATAAGCCAAAAAAATGAAAAAAATGTTATTTTTCACCTTTAAGGGGCTGTAACCCCTATAGGGGTTCATCTGACAACTTTGACCAAATGGAGACTTTTGTAGAACTTTTGATATTGAAGCAGTAGGGTGGCATCAGATTTCATCTATCTCTTATACTTTTTGATTTACAAGCCAAAAACAGTTGTCTGACCACTCTGGTCTATTTTTAGTAATGGCGGCCATGGTTTTTGACGATTCAAAAATCGAAACACAAGTTTGGTGCATGACAATTAACCTAAGGATTTTCAGAGGAGAAGATTTTTGAAAAAAATTGTTAACGGACGACAGACGACGACGGACGCCAAGTGATGGCAATAGCTCACATGGAGCTAAAAAACAGTTTAAGTGGGATAACTCTTAAACGGTTGATCTGATAATTTTGACCCTGAATCATTTTTTGTAGATCTCGATGAGCTGAACAATTTGGCAATGCTAACTTTTCCTCTAGCACTTACAGTTTTCAAGATAAAGTCCAAAAACTGTGAAAATGGTCAATTTAGGGAAAATAACTCCTATAAGGAGTCATTCCACAACTTTGACTCAATAAAGAGTTTCGTAGAGCGTTTGATGCTGAACAAGGAAGATGATTCGGATTCTCTCTTTCTCTTGAGCTATTAGCTTAATACTATGGTGTGACCCCCCTGTTATATTTTTAGTAACAGCGGCCATGTTGGTTGGTTGGCGTGCACAAATTTCACAAACTTGGAAGAGGACATCCTAAAGATCAAGTGTACACAGGTTGAAAGAAGCAAAGGTGTACCAAAGGGGTAATCAGTATCATAAAACCGTGAAGACAAAGACAAAACCGGCAGACAAAAAATCATCACAACAAAACAAAAATCAATCCCTTCAATGGTTTCAGAGAAGAAGATCTTTGAAGACAAGTTAACGACGGACGGACGATGGATGCCTGATGGTGGCTATAGCTCACATGACCATTCGGGTCAGGTGAGCTAATAAGTGTACGCGATACAGCTCACATAACAAGCAGTAATTTAGAAATAAACCACAACGAAAAACCGCCAGCAGCCTTCAACAAGGCCGGAAGACGCTGCTCACTTTTCTATAATTGGCTCAATAAATGCATATATTCGAATCCAGTCCTGAACTAGTCACAGATAAATGGAAACGGAAAACATAAAAAGCACAAGTACAAACAAAAGCTTTGACACCTGCCATGAATGAAATAGTTTTTGTGCGTTTTTACCGAATCTGACACGTCTCAGTATTAATGAACAACGATACGGGTTTATAAGGGACTGCTCACACGTCCGAAGACTTAATGATTGCTGTTGTTTTTTGAGAGTTTTGTGATGTTGTCTCCTGTGTTGACTAGCTTTATTGTCCCTTTCCAACGTTTTGGCACTAAATTACCCCATTAGTAAATCTGTTTTCGTGAATTGTTTGCACGACAAAAACTGTTTTTGCTGAAGAATTAAAACTTCTTAAAATGTTGTAAAATAACATATTCCTTCTTCTTAACATAAGTAATACAAAGAAAACTATTTAGAATACAACTTACCTTTTGATGAGAAAAGGACAAAAACTACGAGAGTGATCTGATTCATTCTTGTCTAGAACTTGTCTAGAAAATCACTCCTTGAAGCTGCAACATTTTAGCTTAAATATTAACTGGTAAACACATGCGCATTGAAAAATTATAAATAAAGAACGCAGTTTTGTTTATTGGTTTTTAATATCATTTTTATATGAGATATGCTTGAAAGCGGTTCTCAATAATTAATAAGAATATAGCCATTTTTATTGGGTCATATAGATGTTCGATAAATATAACTAAATATATATTTTTTTAAATATAACGAAAGAAAGTTCTTAAAATTTTAACTCGTATATTTTGAGACAAACCCTAAATTACATAATTTTTGATAAGATACTTTTTGGTGCCCAAAAGTTCATTTTTCATTAAATTCTTAAATATAAATTTCGAAAAGAAAGACAATAAAGCCAATAAAAAAATTACTATTTATGAAGTTGTCGTTGACATGGACATAGTCTAAAAGTCATGGACATAGTCTAAAAGTCCCTTTCTAACTGCAGACTAAAAGTCCATTTTTAATTGCAATTGTTATCTAATTCGATGTCTTACAATGTATATATCTAGGATGCAGAAAGCCGAGTTTTCGAGCATTTACATGTACATTATCTTTTAAGGTTTTTCAACCATGAAACAAAATATTATGTAAATTAGAAAGAAAACCTAGTAAGAATTTCTCGGTGAGTTCAGGTTCTTTGCAAAAAAATGTCCAAAACATGTTAGAATGTTTTCCAGACCTTTTAGAAGACTTCTATAAAAAAAATGGGTTCCTTCTTAATTAATCCGAGTTTTTTTCAGACACCATTGTGCATTACCGTCTTTTAGACCAAGGTTGTAAGCTAAAATTTCTAATACGGTATCACAAGTTTCCTTTTGATATATAAGAGGAAAAGTCTTCCTTCGATATCAGCCATTGGTAGAAAAATTTCAAAACATTGTCAGATGAATGATTTGCGATAGTTTTAATAAGTTTTTTGTTGGATGTTGTACTGCGATGATCACCATTCCGTTAGTGTCTAAAAACTTGTTGTGTTTTCTTTTTGTTACAACAAAACTCTGAGATCACAATGAAAATGTTTGGCACAATAAAACGTTGTTTAACCTTTCATTTCTTTTGAAATATTGTTATCGTGAAAGAACCATTACCGTCTAAACACCTTTGTTGTTATCTTTTTTCCCTCATGGCCATTTTGTTACATATATTTGAAAAGTATTCTAATAAAGTTTTAATAACAGGAACAAACTAATGAATTTTTGCTCTTGTATTCTGCATTTAAACTGTTTGTGGTAACAGTACATGTAACCAAAACATTTGTATTGTGTCCGTGAAAACTATTTTTCAAAGTTCATGGTTCAGTTTATTAAATTCTACAGTAATTATATTTTAAAAAGACCAACATTAAAATGCTTTACTAGTATATGAAAACAAATATTGTTACCAAGGATTTGCTTTTCATGTTGGATCCGCCTATTTTATTTGCATATTTATATACTGTACGAATTTTAAGTGGTTGCTAAGGGAAAAATCAAATCCTCAGCAAAGTTTTTACAACTGTATAAAGTGCAACAAACTAAGGCCGCGTTCACACTGAGCAAAACTCATAGTAGTTTAAATGTCGTCCGCACTAACATTAAACATCATAGCGTTCACACTGTAAAATTTCGATGTTTACATGTAGTTTAAATGTTGTGTTCATTACATGCATTCGATACTTAATGTAGTCCTTGTGTGGGTTTAATGTACAATGAATTTTGCATATTTCCTTTGAATGTACGATATGCATATGCAATACTTTCATTGGAAAGCTTTATTTTTAGTATATATTTTCGTATATTTCAACATTTTCTCGGGTGAGTGAAAAAAAAGGGGTACATGCAACTTCTAAATATTTAATGTATATGTATACGGCAAATCGGAATATAATTTCATAAAAGGTGTTTCCAAAACGGATCTAATTTTTGTGGGCAAAGCGGCCTATATCTGGAATATGAACATGAACACGTGATAAAATGAACATGAAATGGTGATGAAGTGTAGGAAATGGGGGGCAAAGTCCAATCAGGGATAAGAGTTTTGACTGTCAATTGGAAAATGAGGAACGGGCAGATTTTTACACAGGAATCCTATGGGTTCTCTTAACAAGGCATGCAGCAGGGTTCTTTCACGCGTGAAGAACATGATTTTTTTCCTTACACGTGGCGCCACTATAGTTTGCGGTCAAGTTTTCAGCATTTTACATTTGTAGCCTGACGACGCGGTTTGACAGACTGCCCATTCAACCACCGAGTACACATTCGTTTTGTGGACAAAGCAGCAGACCCGATATCACGTTGCTGAGCGCTCTTTAGTGGATTTTTACCGGCAACATGGCGCTGCCGCGGGCCCGCGCAGGTATTTACATGTATGTATAGCAATAGCTTTTTATAGCAATATTTAAAAATACAAACGGACGAACGGACTAAAAGCCAGAAAATGTGTACACCTTTATTGTTATTCTTTAAAAATAAAAATCATTTAAAAAAGACTGAAGTAAATCAAAATCCATACGTATTCTATGTTTCGCCAAATTAACAATCATGGTTATTCATCCGTTCATGTTTTCTGTACATTTAAATTACATGTACACTTGCATTTAATAATGTGAACATTTCATATGTCAAGTCATTTAATTTAGGTTTATCAATGAGAACAAATTTAGTGTGGAACTAGTTTTAAGAACATTAAACTACTTCTACACATGTTTACTGAAAACAACTTCAGTGTGAACGCGGCCTAAGTCTTCTAGCTTTTTTAAATACTCAATTTATTAGCATGTCTTCAATTTGTGTTTTGTCTTCAAATTGCTTATTTTTACAATATGGGTAGAGTTTATGTAACAATAAAAACTTTTTATCGTTTAATGTTAAAAGAGGTGGATTTAATGAATGGCTTATTTCGAAATTTTATATTCATCTGGAAGCTAACGAGTTACCTTTTGAAATAATATTTCATAATGAAACAGATATAGTTTATAAGGGACTTATTAATAATGTTAATATAATTTGCGATAAGAAAACATTTTTCTTATAAATTATTGACTGCATCTATTATAAAATGTCATCAAAATATATAAAAAGAACGCACAGATTGCCGAGTATATTTGAGTTGCCATTTTACGCCGATGTAAGTGTAAAACTGGTTCAAAAATTATATTGTTGATGCGCAATACCTAAGTATAAAAAAAAATTAAAAAAAAATTATTGTTTGCAAATGAAAATTAACAGTAAAAATACTTTCACCTTTGTTAGTCTGATTTCTCGGGCATTCATCACAAATACGACTTATACTCATGTCTTAGCCTAGAGGTCTCGGGTTCGATTCCCGGTCAGGACATGTCGATTTTGTGAAGTAATTCATGCTCTCCGGTTACATTGGCGCCCCATTAAAAAACCCACGATGGTTAGAACAGGAAAACTAGCCAGGGTTAGCTGTGTTAAGAGTCATACATGAAGGCATGATGACTCTTAAGGAGGGGGGAAGTGTAACGGGGTTGCTCCCCTTCCTAGTAGATTTAAATAGCCAGCCTTTATCCCTGAACAAGGGAAGTACTTCTTTGATTCAGAGGTAGAGCGCCTGACTGTAAACCTAGAGGTCTCGGGTTCGATTCCCGGTCAGAACATGTCGATTTTGTGAAGTAATTCATGCTCTCCGGTTACATTAAATAAACATTCTATTTACTTGTACATTTGTTCTTACTTAAGAATACATGATTACCCGTTACACGTAACAATAAATCTACCATTTTCCCTGAATGCGGTAGGCAACTGGTTTAGTTTTGTTGTTAAATGGATTCGTGATTGTTTGAGGCTTTGCTGCAAACGATAGAAAATGTTTTGTTGTATAATGTTATGAATCTATGCATTAACGGGGCTTACCTTTTTTACAAAAATAAAAAAAATATAGTGTTTTCTGTAATTTTGGGTTATAAGATTATAAGAGATAAACAAGGAGTTGCACTAAGTCGTGCTAAGCATACCCCCACTCGGCAATTCAGAAAACAGGAAGTATATGACTGACTGACCTGGAAAGGGGAGGCACGATACAACTCATCATGCTTAAGCTGTATACCAAATTTGAAATCAATCCCTTCTCTAGATGCCCAGAAATCTGCTACGAAAAATTGTCTATTTTTGACCCATAAAAAGTCTAAGTCAGCTCAGAAAACAGGAAGTAGATGATGGACTGACCTGGAAAGGGGAGGCACAGTATAACTTATCATGCTGAAGCTGTGCACCAAATTTGAAACAAACATTCCAGTAGAAGCCCGGAAATCTGTTACGAAAAATTTCACTTTTCAAATGTTTTACCCTAAAAAGTCTAAGTCGGCTCGAAAAACAGGAAGTAGATGATGGACTGCCATGAAAAGGGGAGGCACGGTATAACTCATCATGCTGAAGCTGTGTACCAAATTTGAAACCAAACTATCCCGTAGAAGCCAAGAAATCTGTTACGAAAAATTTCACATTTCATTTTTTTCCCCTAAAAAAGTTTAAGTCGGCTTGGAAAACAGAAAGGAGATGATGGACTGACCTGGAAAGGTTAGGCATAGTATAACTCATCATGCTGAAGCTGTGTACCAAATTTGAAACCAATACATCCAGTAGAAACAGAGAAATTGAACCGGACGGACGGACGGACTGACAGACGGACGGACAAGGTGATTGCAATATAGCCCCCCTCTCTTACGAGTGGGGGTATAACATTAATTGTTAAAAACAAAAACAGAACCAAATCTGTCACAACCTTCAATAAGGTAATTTATTAACATAAATGGTAATGGATGTGTTCTTCATAAAAAAATAATCGAAGCAGCCACGCTGCATATCCCCGCGCTACTTTTATGATTGATAGTATAAGGGCAAATAATTGAAAGAAATAAACTAGGACTATAATGAGCATTACTAGTACTATCAAATATATATGTATTGATATGAGACTTGTCCTTGGTAGTAGGAGTGATAATAATGTAAAGAATTATGCTTGACGTAGGAATAATGAGTCCTTAGGCTAACTACATATATGCAGCCCAGCCCCAAGGGACATTCTCCAGAGTTAAGTTTAAGTTTTGTATTCCAAATAACCTAGGTTGGAGTTGCGTGACGAAGGAATAATGTGCCCTAAGGCTCCCCTAGGCTACCTACATGTATGCAGCCCAGCACCTAGGGGAATTATCAAGAGCCAAGTTTAAGTTCCATTCAAGAACAAAGGGATAAATGCCATTAGCATCAGCAATATTTTAAATCGTAAGGAAGTTACATCTCGAATTCCTCCATTTTTTAAAAATCAGTCAGCACCAATTGTTTCCTACCGCTACACTAAAACCATAAGTAGTAAAATTTTCAACCACAAAAAGGCATTGCAGGACCTAAACATTGAAGAATATCTAAAGTCCCCTCTGACATGTGATTGCTATGCTTCTCCCTTTATCTATGGTCCATCTGGTCATGCCATCACGGGTGATCTTAAGATAATTGAAAATGATTTATTACGTAATGTGGTTTCCGATGGACCTAAATTCAGGGAACCACAACGTATTAATTAAAATCACAACTTTAAGATCATCATGGACGCTGTGGAGGACTATACTAGAGCCTGGACGAAGAGGGAGAAGGACCAGAACCTGAGCTTGGATCACTGTCGGACTCGGTAAGGACTATCCGATCTCTTGTACCAAGCCGAATAGACAAACTTCGCAAATGTGTGAACCCCCGGCCTTCTTCTGTATTTAGAGATCGTGAAGCCTTCAATTGTCTCTCTTCCTTACATGACAAGTATGTTGTCACGGCTGCAGACAAGGCTTCCAATAATATAGTTTGTAAAGCACATTATTACAATTGTCTATTTAAAGAACTAGGCATTGATGGTAATACTTCCGCTAGCGCTACATACAAACGGACTACATTTAACAAATATGAAATCATAGCCAACCATTGCTCTTATATGTCCTCTTTCAATATTCAATAAAGGTAATAACAAAACTACCGAACTTGAATGATCAATCTCATAGTCCAGAGAAAATGACAAAAAACGAATCAGTCATACCGGAGAATTGGTGGATCGCAATGATCCTGACTTGGTACAGGCATTTCAAACGAAATGGTGGGTTAAACCAGGTTTTATGGCGCCAAACCTCCCTCTTCCATTTCGATCTTAGGATCCGGTAATGACCATAGAACACAACACAGTTGTGAGACACAATAGGGATATTGAGGTGATCATCTCAGTACAGCAGACCAGTCAAACACTAATTAAAACAATTAACTATCATATTTTTTAACTCAGTTTTGAACTTTTCTACTAGTGGCTGATAACGAAGAAAGAATTTTTCAGGGATCGTATGAGACGAATTGTCTTATAGCCCTGCTCCAAAAGTCGGTCACGAAGAAATCGGTGTCTGATAAAAAAATCTGTGAAATGTGTGGAAGCTCTGGCATATCGAATAAGTTGTGAAATATAAACACCGTATGCAGGAGAAGTAGGTATATTGCTCTGTAGATTAGGAAAATTAATAATTTGAAAATTAAAATCGTCTCGTTTATCGTAAATTTTTGTACTGAGATGACCACCTGGGTCAAATTCGAGGTGCAAATCCAAGAAAGACGTGAAGCAAGTAGATTCGGTGGTCTCTTTAATCTCCAATTCCGGAGGATATATTGAAGGAATCCAACTACCAAATGAAGTGTTATTGACAGAAAGGACATAATCAATATATCTGAATGTAAGATTAAATGACCTTGCCTCTTTCATCTTCTTGTTCTTTACGAGTCCCTGAAGAAATTCAGTCTCGTAAGAGTATAAAAACAAATCGGCGAGGAGAGGAGCACAGTTTGTGCCCATTGGAATGCCGATTTGTTGTTGAAAAATCTCTCCTCCGAAGGTGACAAATGAAAGAGGAACATACAGAGTTACCATATTTGTACTAGATACCTAAACTTCACAAAAATCCGTACAAAGAAAGGTATATAGCTGGATCTTTATCATGTTCAACTACAGAGCTGTCCGTCCATTTAACTAAAATCTTGTCTGCTGCCAAAAATGGTCAACAAGCATACTGCGACAGTATTTATAATCGTAGTGGAATGAACCATATGTGGATTTTGAAGAACTAAATTTGTTAGATCATTTTCTGAGGTTCACTCTTTGAAAACGTTCGATTTTTCAACTTTATACACTATTTTGCCACACGAAAAACTAAAATGTCGCCTGAAAAAAACTTCCCGAAAAAGCCTTTTCAAATTCTAGGAATTTTGTTGTTTTGGGCTATAACTCTACATTCTTTTCCAAAACATCTTTCAAAGATAAAATTTGTTACACACTGGAACAAGTTTGCAAAATGCTTGATTTCCTCATTGACAACATATTTGTCACCTTCAGAGGAGAGATTTTTCAACAACAAATCGGCAATCCAATGGGCACAAGCTGTGCTCCTCTCCTCGCCGATTTTTTATACTCTTTCGAGACTGAATTTCTTCAGGGACTCGTAAAGAACAAGAAGATGAAAGAAGCAAAGTAATTTAATCTTACATTCAGATATATTGATGATGTTCCTTTCTGTCAATAACACTTCATTTGGTAGATGAATTCCTTCAATATATCCTACAGAACTGGAGATTAAAAAAACACCGAATCAAATTGCTTCACGTCTATTTGGATTTGCACCTCGAATTTGATCAAGGTTGTCATCTCAGCACAAAAATTTACGATAAAAGAGACGATTTTAATTTTCAAAGTAAAATTTTTCCTAACCTACATAGCAATATACCTACTTCCCCTGCATACGGTGTTTATATTTCACAACGTATTCGATATGCCACAGCTTCCATACATTCCACTGACTTTTTGATCTGACACCGATTTCTTCGTGACCGACTTTTGGATCAAGAAAATACGTCTTAGATGATCCCTAAAAAAATCTTTCTTTGTTATCAGCCACTAGTAGAAAAGTTCAAAACTGAGTTAAAAGATATGATAGTTAATTGTTTTAATTAGTGTTTGACTGGTCTGCTGTACTGAGATGATCACCTCAATATCCCTATTGTGTCTCACAACTATGTTGTGTTCTATGGTCATTACCGGATCCTAAGATCTCAATGGAAGAGGGAGGTTTGGCACCGTAACACTTGGTTTAACCCACCATTTCGTTTGAAATGCCTGTACCAAGTCAGGACCATTGTGATCCACCAATTCTCCGGTATGACTGATTCGTTTTTGTCATTTTCTCTGGACTATGAAATTGATCATTCAAGTTCGGTAGTTTTGTTATTACCTTTATTACCGTATTCCAAATAACCTAGGCTGGAGTTGCATGACGATGGAATAATGTGTCATTAGACTAGTTATGCAGCGCAGCCCTTTGAGGCATTATCAAAATTCTGAAACCTTCGTCAGAAGCTATTTCCATAGTGCAACTACTGAGCCAAGTTTCAGTTCCGTATTCCAAATAACCAGAAATGAGTTGCGTGACAAAGGAATAATGTGCCCTTAGGCTACCTATGCAGCCCCATTCCTAGAGGCATTATCAAAATTCCTAAAACCTTCGGCACAGTCCACACCAACAATGCAATCAATGACCCAAGTTTCATCTTTTGACTCCCAGTGGTTACAGAGATTATCCTGGACATTAACGCCATAGGTACCTGTACGTACGTACGTACATTCATCGAACAGCAAAACATTATCCCTGTGGTTTCGCTTTCGCGGAGATAAAAAACGTAATAACATGTAAACTATTTTCTCAACCTTTTGTAATTTTTTGAACTATATTACAACATATTTAATGAGGAAGGACTTTATTGAAGGTTAAGACACAAAATTTTATAAAGGAAATAAATATGATTAAATCAAATGAGAAAGAAAAATTTCTTTCGCTTTAGCAAAGCACAACATTTGCTAAGAAGGTTTTATCATCAATGTTTGAGACTTTTTGTTATGAAACCACTTAGTCAAAAACCTCTCCTATTTGAACTGAAATCTCGATGTAAAAGATATAAGGAAGAGTCATTTTGTGCCTTTTTGCATTTTATTTTATTTTATTTTTTGTTGTTCGTTGATTGCTTAAGTATTTGCATGGATGTAATTTTAAATCACTAGTTATACCGTTATCTTGTGTTTTACAACAAATAATAACATAGCATATGATCAAAAGTGATATCCTTTCTATTTGCATATTAAAGTGTTTTGTTAATAAATGTAAATGTATGAATTTCATCGAAAATTAGGGACATCTTTGAATTTTCCTTAATGTTCTCTTGACTGCTCCAGCTGAACTGTATTCTATTCCTTTCAAAGCAACTTACCTTAAAATATATTTGGTATTAAATTTTGAAAATCTACTTTTTTGTAGTCTGCAATGATTAATATACATGTAGTGTGTGTGTGTTGGGGGGAGGGGTAAAGCCCTATTCGACGCACCTGTGCAATATCGGGCGTTCAGTTTTAATTTTGGAAGAAACCAGAGAACCCGGAGGAAACCACGAACCTTGAGCAGATAACTGACAAACCATATCACATACAGGCAGGGAAGTCTCTTTTTTGTAAATTGCAAACGGGACTCGAACATTGAATTGACCCTATGAAAGCCTCTGTATTGATCCGTTGTGCGCATGTTTATTGACACTTCCGTTGTAGGTGCCTAATCATAGACGAGAGTGATGTGTGTTTTATTTTAAAATTGGGCTTAAGAATTATACGATAATTAATTGGGTCGAGTGTAAAACCAAAATATGGTCACGAGTCGGTGAACACATCTGATTTAACGATTGTTCCGCGCACAAGTAAAATCTTAGAGCTTTTTGTTATTCACGAGACTAAATTGCCGATATTTAATCGTTTTTTAACAAATCTATCGAATGATGTAGTCCTGCCGACAACGCAATACAAATCACGACATCATCGTCGAGTTTGGCGGGAAAGGACGTAAGAGTGAAAATATTCTGGTAATTTCACACTGTGAATTTACCAAATTTTATTTCACTTCTTAAAGTCGATATGTCATGTGCATCTATGTAAGTAATATGTGATATAAATATTTTATTTCTTCTAAAAGAGATAATAAAATGTTTGTCCAATGGATTGATGTCATATTTAGATGTCTAAAAAGAAATAGGTCACATTTTAATATTTTCTACATTTTACGGCAGAATTAATATATGAAAATTTATTTTGTTTCATACTTGTTTAGCGCTAAAACAATGCTTACATTTTTGTTTTTCGTTATAGAAGAGATAATCGGACAATAGACGAAGACGTGAGTAATGATTATATAGCGATAAGACCGTATGCCTGTTAAGTGCCAATGTTAATTGTGATGAAAATACTAATTATAAAATTACCTATGTCGTTTGCATTATTGATTTTTGCAGTGGTCAGTTCGAGCGTTGTGTATTTGGTTTAAATAGATATTTACCTTTTCGTAGTCTATTGATTATTAATCTTCGTTGTTGTTATCAGTTTTAAAAGGAACGGACGTTGAATTATTTCAAAGCAAGGTATGTGTTTATGAATAGTTTTATTTAGGATACTAGTATATATCAAAGAATTGTATCAAAATAATGAGAATAAATGTGCATTACGATCTTACCGGAGAGGCGTTTGTTTCTAGTATTTAAATATCCATGTTATAAAACAAAAGCTAAAGTCTACTTTCGATTTCAATGTTTGATTCAATATTATAATTTTCAACAGATTTGCTATTTCAAAGACCATCGGACGTTCAGCCAACAAGTTTACATGACTTAAATCGCATGAGAGATGTAGAACAACGTTCCACATACGTATTTTTGCATACAGTACTAAAATTTGCACACCATCCTCACATTTTGCACTAGAACACTTGATTTTTGCACACGACACCTAGGTATCAAATAGTATATAAAGGGCGGGAAAGCGCCAGTCGTGGTCTTGATTTCGTAGAGAGCAGATCGTTGAATTAATATAAAGGCCATAGAAATCAACAGTCTCACATTGTGATTGACATTGATTTCAAATAGGATATTAAGTTGTAGGGTTATTGTGTTTATTAAGTTGTAGACGACAGTCTCACATTGTGATCGACATCGTCTATTAATTAGTTGGTGAATTAGGTTGTTGGTATAGTTTGCTCATTGAGTTGTCGTGCTCATTGAGACTATTTTGTATTAAGTTATTAAGTTGCTCATTGAGGACTCATTTTGTATTAAGTTGTATCATAGTGTAGTAGTTGTTCAATTGCGAAGTTATCTTGATGTACGCTATTTAGTGGTTGATCTGTTCATTGAAAAGATTGTTAGTATTGGGTTATAGTCTCATTTCTATCTCACTTTGGTTGTTGCTCATTTGTTATTCGGCACCTTTTGATTTTGTCGATTGAGTTTGGATAGAATTGATAAGTTTTATATACAAGTTTTCCTATACTGACATCGAGGTGTAGGTTAACTTCAGAATATCTCAACAACGGACCATATTTTGTTCTTATTTATGTCACCCAGTTGTTTAAATATATAAATCCCGCTCGGTATACACGTGACATAAATTTTGGTGGCAGCGGTGGGATAGCTGAGATATTCTTTAATTTGAAAGCTTATTTTAAGTATAATAGTAGTTTATTTGGAAACATGTCTTCCATAAGAGATATGGAGGAACAGATTGAAGATTTACAAAGACAAATCCAAGAAACTCGGATGGTCTTAGAATCGACTCCAGTGGATGGTAGATCAGGTAACCGTAGGGTAAGGGATTTGGGAATATCAAGTTTGTTGCGAAGCGTTATTGAGGAAGCGGAAGAGGATGACACTGTATCGGTGCAGTCTTCTAGTAGACAGAGAGACAGATACGCTGATAAGAGAGCCAAGGTTGAAGATGAAAAATAGAGAACATCGGGAGAAAGGTTTGCAGGACATACGGGAAATGATGCTAACCGGTTAAATAATAAGACTCAACGTCAGAACAAGTCAGTTTTGTTCAAACCAACACGTTATGATGGTACAACGTCATGGGTTGATTATCTGTCGCATTTTGAGATGTGTTCAGTAGTAAACGAATGGACAGAAGACGAGAAAGGTCTGTATTTAGCCGTTTCCCTGAGTGGGCTGGCGCAGTCGGTATTGGGTGATTTGCCTAATGAGCAGAGGAAAAACTTCAAGGTGTTAGTCAATGCTCTAGAAGATAGATTTCTACCTCCTAGTCAAACAGAACTGTATAGGGTACAGATGAGAGAAAGGAAGCAAAGAGCTTCAGAATCTCTTCCCGAGCTAGGTCAAGCCATAAGACGGTTAACCAATCTAGCGTACCCAACAGCTCCTAATGACGTGAGGGAAACATTGGCAAAAGAGCAATTTTTGGATGCTTTAGCACAGTCTGATGTTCGTCTTCGAGTGAAGCAAGCAAGCAAGACCAGACACGTTGAACGATGCGATTAGGTTGGCTGTGGAACTTGAAGCTTACAACCGAGCTGAAAGTAGAACACACGGAAGTAAAGGCTATGCAAGATTGGCTAATGAAGAGGCAAGTAGTGATGTGGGAGAATCTAAGACTCATGAATCAGGAGTTTCAGCGTGGACAAAGATGGAACACATGATGGAATCTCTGGCTTCTGAGTTAAAAGACATGAAGAAGGTTAAAGAACAGTCTAAGGAGAATAAGGGGAATGCTTGTTATAATTGTGGAAAACAGGGACACTTTGCCAAAGATTGTAGGGTAAAATGTAAAAATTGTGGAAAGTCTGGCCACTCAACAAGTGATTGTCGATGTCCCAAGAAATGTTTTAAATGTGGGAAAGAGGGGCATATAGCACCTCAATGTAAAGAAAATATGAAAGATGAAAGTGATAAAAACGGGAAAGTTCAAGGAGCAAAAGGTAGGCGGAGGAGGCAAAGTTCCAACATTTCTGCTTTGAAGGAGGCAGGAATGTTTGTTGAAACAAAGATATCGGGAGTTAAAGCCAGATTTTTAATTGATACTGGGGCGACTCTGACTATTGTGTCCACTAGGCTCTATGACAAACTGCCGATCAGCTCTAAACCGAGTATAGTTGAGAGTGAACAGGACGTTCATTCGGTTTGTGGTAATAGTTTAGATTTGAAAGGGAAAGTCGTGTTCGAGTTGTTGCTAGGAGAGGAGATTTATGAGACAGAGGCAGTAGTTACTAAGCTTGAGGTAGATGGGATTCTTGGTCTAGACTTCTTGCTTGGTAATGATTGTGATTTACGGATTAGAAGGGGCGTGTTAGAGACTCCGAGTGGTTCGGTCCCAATTCAGTTTAAAGGGTCGTTGGGATGCTATAGAGTAGTAGCAGTAGACACCATAAGTATTCCCCTTGTAGTGAAATAGTAGTACTGGGTAGAGTTTGTGTTTCTGATGGCGAAACTATTCCAGATATGGAAGCAGCTGTCGAAAGCAATGAGAAATCAGTGAACAGAGATACTGCTTTGACAGCGAGGACGTTAGTGAGAGCAAAAGAGATAGTGCCTATAAGACTAATGAATGTACATTCGGAAGCAAAAGTGGTACATTCTGGAACTACGTTAGGAGAGCTTTCCAGGGCAGTCCCTGTTGTTGCAAGTGTGGTGGAAGATAGTTCCAGGAGAAAAGAAGAAAAAGAGTTGAGAGCAGACATTCAAAAACTGTTTGACGAGGCATCTAATAACTTAGATGAGAACCAGCAAAATCTTCTTAGAGATCTGTTATTGGAGTATACAGACTCTTTTGCTGAAAGTGATGCTGATCTAGGAAGGACAGGGATTATTAAGCATAAGATAGAAACTCAGAATGCAAAACCAATTAAAGAGCCAACGAGGCGAGTTCCAGCTCATTTACAAGAAGAAGTTGACGAAAATATACAAGACATGCTCAAAAGAGGGATAATAGAACCATCATGAAGTCCTTGGGCAAGTGGAATAGTCTTAGTACGGAAGAAAGACGGGACACATCGTTTCTGTATTGATTATAGAAGGTTGAACAATGTTACAGTGAAGAATGCATATCCGTTGAAAAGGATAGATGACTCACTTGACCAATTAGCGGGTAATTCGTGGTTCTCAACACTTGATCTCTGTTCGGGCTACTGGCAGGTTGAATTGGAGAAAGAAGATAAATTCAAAACAGCATTTGCTAGCCGACAAGGACTATATCAATTTAGAGTCATGCCTTTTGGACTTTGCTGTGCAGCTCAAACGTTTGAACGATTAATGGAAATTGTGATGACAGGGCTTCAATGGGACATTTGTCTCGTCTATTTGGACGATATAATAGTATTTGGGAAAACGTTCGAAGAAATGCTTAATAACTTGAGGAAAGTGTTAGACCGTCTAAAAGAAGCCGGATTGAAACTTAAGGCTAAAAAGTGCACATTGTGTGCCAAGAGAGTTACCTTTCTTGGCCATGTAGTGTCGGGAGAAGGAATTGAAACGGATCCTTCAAAAGTTGAGGCAGTAAAGGATTGGCCGGTACCAGTAAGTGCAACAGAAGTAAGGTCATTTTTAGGTCTTTGCAGCTATTACCGCAAGTTTATTAAGGGGTTTTCATCAATTGCAAGAAGCCTTCACCTTTTGACGGAGCAAGGTAGACCTTTTGTTTGGACTTCAGAGTGTCAAAATTCATTTGAAGAGCTAAAACGCAGACTAGTGAGTGCACCTATATTGGCATATCCAGATCTGAATAAGACTTTTACGCTGGATACAGATGCCAGCAATGAATCGATAGGTGCTGTGCTTTCTCAGCAAGATGATATGGGCAACGAGGTTGTCATATCTTACGCAAGTAGAACTCTGTCGAAGGCTGAAAGAAAGTACTGTGTAACAAGAAAGGAATTGTTAGCAGTAGTGAACTTTGTAAAGTACTTCAAGCATTACCTATATGGTAAAAGATTTGTTGTAAGAACTGACCACAGTTCGTTGAAATGGTTATTACGATTCAAGAACCCAGAGGGGCAGTTAGCCCGATGGATTGAGGTGCTCGGGGAGTTTGATATGGACATTCAGCACAGACCGGGAAAGTTACACACAAATGCTGATGCTTTAAGTCGAGTCCCATGTCGTCAATGTGGGTATGATGCAGAGTTGGACAAACATGACAACGAAGGGATTCAACAACAAGTGAGAGTTATACAAGACAAGGACGATCAAAAAGAGAAAATAAATGCTTTTATTGAAGACAAAGCATTGCTTGAGTTGCAAAAGGCAGATGCAGATTTATCACAAGTAAGGACTTGGTTAGAAGCAGGAAAGACCCGATATTGGACTTATAGCAGGCAAAGGACGGGTTTTAAGGTCGTTGTGGGCTCAATGGAAAGTTTTGGAGATAAAAGACGGTTTATTATGTAGAAAGTTTGAAAATGAGTCTACCAAGAAGGTTCAACACCAGGCGTTGGTGCCCTTTTCTGAGAGAAGGAAGGTACTTTTCTATTGCCATGATGACAAATGTGCAGCTCATTTGGGAGTTCACAAAACTTTGTCTAGGGTCAGACAGAGATACTATTGGCCTGGTCTTCAGGCTGATGAGAGAAGCTATATAGCTGGATGTGAAAGTTGCTCGCGTGTTAAAAGGCTTCAAAAGAAGAATCGTGCACCTATGAAAATAGTTGAGTCGAGTTGGCCGATGGAGAGAATTGCTACAGATATTTTAGGAGAACTTCCAACTACTGAAAATGGGAACAGATATATTTTAGTAGTTTCTGATTATTTCACGAAATGGACAGAAAGTTTTCCCATGAAATATATGACAGCTGCTACGGTTGCTCAAATTATAGTAGATCAAGTTATTACTCGGTTTGGGGGGCCATCGGTTATACACTCCGACCAGGGAGTTCAGTTTGAGAGTCTTTTGTTTGCGGAAATGTGTAAAATATTAGATATAAAGAAGACCAGGACTACCCCATATCACCCACAGTCAGATGGGATGGTGGAGAGGTTTAATAGTACACTAATATCGATGTTGAAGCCTTTCGTAAATGAACATCAAAGAGACTGGGATACATATATCCCTTACGTTATGATGGCTTATCGTGCTTGTGAACACGAAACTACTGGTCAAACACCCAACTTTATGATGCTCGGGCGTGAGGTAGCCACCCCGTTGGATATTATGTATGAAATGCCATCAGAGTTGAAATCTAGACCAGCAAACATGTGGGCTTGGGAACTAAAAGACAGAATGGAAGAGGCGCATACAGCTGTCAGAAGGGATGTGACGAAGGAGATGAGGAGACAAAAGCACTATCATGATACAAAGTTAAGTTGGCAGAAGTTTGAGCCAGGAAATGATGTATATGTGTACTTTCCAACTCATAAGATAGGATGCTCACCTAAGCTGACAAGCTTCTGGAGGGGTCCTTATAGAATATTAGAAAAATGTACGGATGTGACGTACAAGCTCAACTGTGGACCAAGAGGAAAACCTCAAGTGATTCATGTGGACAGAATGAGGAAGCATAGGAAACAGGAACTCCAAGATGAAAATAGTGAAGAAATTGAGAGTATTTCCGAGGTGAATGAGGATGATGATGAACAAGACGAAGCTGATGACGAATTTGACAGAACAAGCTTTGATAAGGATGAAGTGAGTTCATCTGCTGAAACGAAGAAATTACCAACACAAACCCCTGAAAAAGAGTTGGGAAGAGGATTCCGGAAAAGGAGGCAACCTTTATGGTTGCAAGATTTCTTTGTGAAATAGTTGTAATAGATAACATAGCTATGATTTTCTCTTCTAAATAAACGATTTGAACAGTGCATTGTGTGTCTTTTCTTAAAATAATAGTACTTATAGTAAACGTATAAAAAAAACCCGCAAACAACAAAACAAAACAAAAAATATTTATTTGAAGCAATTAGTAGGACACTTATGAAGAAAGATGTTTTCTAGTTCATATTGTTGTATTTTGCAGGTCATGGCTAAAACGAAGATAACCCAGAGAAAGGAGCCAGAGTTCAAGTGTGGATTTTGCCCTGAGACATTTAAGTTGAAGGAAGATAGGGATAATCACATGATTTCGTGTTTTGATAACCGCATAAAATGTGAACAGTGCAGTTACCACTGTACGAGATTAAGTAATTTGCATAGACACATCAGAGCTAGACATAGTCATGAGGAATCAAAGAATGATGAAAACAATAATGATAAGGACGATGTGGCTGAGAAATCATCAGACGAGTCGGATTGGGAGAAACAGGATCCGGGCTGTGTGATCGAAGACACTGAGGATGATTGTAGTAAGACAAAAGATGATGATGATAAGGATATGCCATCAACCACTATGAATGAACCAGTAGTATCTAAAGATATGCCCTCAACATCTAAGGATATGCCTTCAGCGTCAATGATTAAGTTTAGACTCGAGTATGACCCTGTAGTAGAGGCGAGTGTGATTAGAAAGAAGACAAAGCCAAACCCAGTAGGGTTAAAAAGAAAAAGGACTGAACAAGACAGTCGTCAAGAAGAACCTGAAGAGAAGAGAGAAAGACAAGTTAAAGATAGTAATGTGCAAGAGGAGGAAAGGAAAGTTGAAGAGGATATGAAGGTGGATACAGATAGTGTTGAACGTGCTGAACACGTTTCAGGCGGAAGAGTTAGGAGTATGACGGAAACGAGAGAATCTGGCACACAAACCTCTCCTATATATTTTACCACCAAAATACAAACTACCACTGAGTATATGGAGAATGGAAGGAAAGTAACTGTTGTGGAGACTAAGGAGGTTATGTAAAGACAGTTCATTTTCTTTTAACATAGACAGGAGTTTTATGTTATGAAGACTTTTATAATATATAGTACAAGCAAATTGTTTGTTTCTTTATGGCATTTTTGTTTGTTTGTTACAAATTTAATAAGCATGCGAGGACGCATGGTTTGATGAGGCGTGGGTAATGTGATGAAAATACTAATTATAAAATTACCTATGTCGTTTGCATTATTGATTTTTGCAGTGGTCAGTTCGAGCGTTGTGTATTTGGTTTAAATAGATATTTACCTTATCGTAGTCTATTGATTATTAATCTTCGTTGTTGTTATCAGTTTTAAAAGGAACGGACGTTGAATTATTTCAAAGCAAGGTATGTGTTTATGAATAGTTTTATTTAGGATACTAGTATATATCAAAGAATTGTATCAAAATAATGAGAATAAATGTGCATTACGATCTTACCGGAGAGGCGTTTGTTTCTAGTATTTAAATATCCATGTTATAAAACAAAAGCTAAAGTCTACTTTCGATTTCAATGTTTGATTCAATATTATAATTTTCAACAGATTTGCTTTTTCAAAGACCATCGGACGTTCAGCCAACAAGTTTACATGACTTAAATCGCATGAGAGATGTAGAACAACGTTCCACATACGTATTTTTGCATACAGTACTAAAATTTGCACACCATCCTCACATTTTGCACTAGAACACTTGATTTTTGCACACGACACCTAGGTATCAAATAGTATATAAAGGGCGGGAAAGCGCCAGTCGTGGTCTTGATTTCGTAGAGAGCGGATCGTTGAATTAATATAAAGGCCATAGAAATCAACAGTCTCACATTGTGATTGACATTGATTTCAAATAGGATATTAAGTTGTAGGGTTATTGTGTTTATTAAGTTGTAGACGACAGTATCACATTGTGATCGACATCGTCTATTAATTAGTTGGTGAATTAGGTTGTTGGTATAGTTTGCTCATTGAGTTGTCGTGCTCATTGAGACTATTTTGTATTAAGTTATTAAGTTGCTCATTGAGGACTCATTTTGTATTAAGTTGTATCATAGTGTAGTAAAGTTATCTTGATGTACGCTATTTAGTGGTTGATCTGTTCATTGAAAAGATTGTTAGTATTGGGTTATAGTCTCATTTCTATCTCACTTTGGTTGTTGCTCATTTGTTATTCGGCACCTTTTGATTTTGTCGATTGAGTTTGGATAGAATTGATAAGTTTTATATACAAGTTTTCCTATACTGACATCGAAGTGTAGGTTAACTTCAGAATATCTCAACAACGGACCATATTTTGTTCTTATTTATGTCACCCAGTTGTTTAAATATATAAATCCCGCTCGGTATACACGTGACATAATTTAGTAAGACACGAATTCTTGTTGTTTATCTTAAAACATAATCACTTCTTCTCGTCCAATCAGAAACGAGATTTTTTGTCTTAATTTTTCGTAAAGCATGGCTTTCTATGCTTTAAGTTAGGGCATGCATGAATGATTTTCTATTGTTGAAAAGTGAATAAGGTTTGAAAATTACTGTGAAGGAATTTTCCTTAAACCAAAGAAATATATAAGAAAATAAATATAAATAGAAATGGATAAAAAATATCAAATATACAATTTTATTTACGATTTTATTATAACAGAGGACATTTAACAAAATTCGCTCAATTTGAAGTTCCTTCACAGTTATTTAACTCGTCGTTTGGCAGATGGATTCTTTCAATACATCCTCCAGAACTAGAGATTATAGAAACAACAAAATCAACTTGCTTTATATCATTCTTGGATCTACATCTCGAATTTGACCCTGGTGGTTATCTCAGTACAAAAAATTACGATAAAAGAGACGATTTTAATTTTAAAATTATTAATTTTCCTAACCTGGAAAGTAACATACCTACGTAACCTGTATACCGTGTCTATATTTCACAACTAATTCAATATACCAGGGCTTGTACACATTTGTCAGATTTTTGGTCCGACACCGCTTTCTCCGTAACCGACTATTATCCCAAGGTTATAAGAAAATACGTCTTACACGATCTCTAAAAAAAATTTTTTTCGTTATCAGCAACTGGTAGAAAAATTCAATATTATGTTAGACGAAATTTTTATTTCTTGCTTTGATTAGTGTTTGGCTGGTTGATGCACTGCGATGATCATCCTAGCATCCCTGATATGTCATCACAAACCTAGTGTGTTTTGTGTAACTACCGGACCCAAAGACCGCAATGGAAAAGGGAGGTTTGGTGCGCCTTAAAACCTGGTTTAACCCACCATTTCTTTTGAAATGCCTGTACCAAGTCAGGACCATTGCGGTCTTCAATTTTTCCGGTATGTCTTCCTTGTTATGTCTAGTCTTATGGACATTTGAGATTGATTCTCCAAGATCGGTAGTTTTGTTATTATCTTTATTTACAAACCTTAATCATTTTCCAACAATAACAATTCTGCCATTATTGACCTTGCTTTAATCACGGAAAGCGACTCGTTATGAAAATTTAAGACAAACAATTGTTCCTGATTGGATGAGCAGTGGTTACATGAATGAATAACAATTCTCAGAGAAAAGGGAGGCAAAATTCCTAGATATGCAATAAACTGAACAAGGGGCTCCCAGGAGCCTGAATCGCTCACCTGGTCTTGATGTCGACCCTATAAAACTTTTATAGAGCTAAATGAGCTGAACATTTAAGCAAGTAACAGCTTTTCTCTAACTACTAAAGTTTCATTCTGTAGCCATAGACCCAAATCATGATAAAAAAAGTTATTTTAGGGGCCATAACCCCTATTTGGGGTCATCTGACAACTTTGACCCTATGAAAACTTTTGTACCGCTAAATGAACTGAACATTTAAGCAAGCAACAGCTTTTCTCTATCTGCTATAGTTTTCATTACAAAGGCCAAAAAACATGATAAAACATTATTTTAAGGTCCGTAACCCCTATAAGGGGTCATCCGACAACTATCACCCTTTGAAGACTTTTGTCGAGCTAAATGAACTCAACATTTAAGCAAGCAACAACTTTTCCCTATCTGCTATAGTTTTCATTCCAGAGGCCAAAAACATGAAAAAACGTCATTTTAGGGGCCCTTACCACAATGAGGGGTCATCTGACACCTTTGATCTTATGGAGACTTTTGTCAAGCTAAATGAACTGAACATTTAAGCAAGCAACAGCTTCTCTCTATCTGCTATAATTTTTATTCTGTAGGCCAAAAACATGAAAGAACGTTATTTTAGGGACCTAAACCCCTGTAAGGGGACATCTGACAAGTTCGACCCAATATAGACTTTTGTAGAGCTAAATAAGCTGAACATTTAAGCAAGCAACAGCTTATCTCTATTTGCTATAGTTTTCATTCCATAGGCCAAAAATATGAAAAAAACCCGTTATTTTAGGGGCTGTAACCCCTTTAAGGGGTCATCTGACAACTTCGACCCTTTGGAGATTTTGTAGGGCTAAATGAGCTAAACATTTAAGCAGGCAACAACTTGTCTCTATCTGTCATACTTTTCATTCTATAAGCCAAAAACATGAAAAAATGCTATTTTTTCACCTTTTAGGGGTCGTAACTCCTATAAGGGGTCATCTGAAAACTTTTACTCGACGAAGACCTTTGTAGAGCTTTTGATGCTGAAGCAGTAGTGTGGCATCAGATATCATCTATCTCTTATACTTTTTTATTTACAAGCCAAAAACAGTAGTCTGACCCCCCTGGTCTTTTTTTAGTAACAGCGGCCATGTTGTTTGGACGGCAGTCACCATTTGTGCAATCTTGGTAGAGGACATCCCATAGATGAAGTGTGCAAAGTTTCAAAGCAATCCCTTCAGTCCTTTCGGAGGAGAAGATTTTCAAAGAAAAGTTAACGACGACGACTGACGACGACAGACGACGACGGACGACGACGGACGCCAAGTGATGGCAATAGCTCACATGGACCTTTGGTCCAGGTGAGCTAAAAAAGAAATACACAAAAAATTGTTGAAAAATACTTTCTTCGAATTTGTGTAACTAAAACTTCAAAGACATATTTGTTTTTGAAATTTAACTTGCACAGAAAAATACCCTAGCATTTATTGGCATTAAGGAAAATCAACTTTCATAAAATCTTATTTTCCAACATCAAGATCGGTCGAATATCATATCTTTAAATTTTTGGAATTCCATGTTTTAACTTCAAAACTTCGTGTACATCCCAAAATGATTTCGAAAATGTTCAAGATAACAAGAAAATCAAACTTCACACTGTAAAATCAATCCAGATCATGCAAATGTACCCTTATTCGTTCAACTTCTATACACTAATGATAAGACCAGAGTATTTATTCCGAAACTGAAGGGATTACTTTTTATTTAATACACTTGATTGTTTGATTAAGATTTTTATACCACTGATTGGAGTCAGGGATCACCCTTGTAGCAGTGAATTTAATTCACCTATTTAAGATATACAAATTCACTTGCTCAAGTAGATATGATTTCTTAACAATCTAAATTCACTTGTACAAGTGATTTTAGGCAAAATGTTAAATCTTTGATCATCTGTAATGATGTTGTATAATTTTTTCATGTGGTCAACAGTATTTTTCTTCTATAGATCTAAATTGAAACTTTATATATCAATAAAATCATCTGGGCGCAGAAGAATTTGAGTGGGCGCATACGCTTTGAAAACAGGTTCCTTGAGAAATTAAATTGCTATTAATTTGTACTTACTGTGTCTTTGAAGAAGAAATTAATTATTTAGACAAGCTATATCTTTAATGATACTAATGAAGTGTAGAAATTGTAAATTTGTATTTAAATAAACCAAATAAAAAGAAATTTAATTTAGTGACTTTATTGATTTGGTAGATTAAAAGTTCAATGGAACAAGTGAAATTTATTCACACAAAACTGTTTTCACCTATATCAATGATTTGATTTTACTTGTTTAAGTGAAACAAATTCACTTATATAAGAATGACCCCTGACTGGATTGGATTCGAAGAAGTGATTATGTAGTAATCCACCCAAGAATCATGCAAACTTGAAGAAAAGTGATTCATCGATAAAAAGGCTACAATAGTTTATTTGTAACGAAAGATAATTCAAAGTAAATAGAATAAGAAATAAATTTCAAATTGCTCATAACTGCTTGGTCCTGGGAGAAATCGTGCCATTTTGTTACAAAAGTTTCTATTGAAATTATTGACAATTTTAAGAGGTATCCCCCTTCTTACATTTTTCCAATGCATTCTATATATTGTTTTTTTCTCAGGACCAGGGCTAGTTTGGAAAAAGAGCACAAAAGATCAAAGCAGGGTGCTAGTAGGAGTAACACATCAAAAATAAATTGGTATAGGCTTTCCACTCATGAATCGCTTTTTGCATGATTCTTATAAAAAATGGTACTTATGTTTTAAATTGGTTAAATAATAGTTTCCTATGTTTGATGAATATCAAAAACTCTCTGCTGCTTTTCGGACATTAAATGTTAAAAAAACTATTCTTTAACCTATCCTTTTAAATTGTTAATACTGTTCACCAAAAAATTTGCAATTTACTAGTACTGGACTCGACTGGCGTTCGCGTTGTTGATTGACATTCACTTATTTGGTGTTTTCATGTTTTACATGTTGTCTGTTTTGTCCTGTTCTTGTTGGTGTCTACTGGAATTGTTTCTGCCCTTTCGAACTTTTGACATTCGGATACCCTATTGGTACCTCTGCTTCTTACTACAATTTAAACTTGATTCAATATCTTATAAAGAGGAGAGAGAACAAGGAGGTCGAACCAAATATACTCATATACATGTACTCATTCCTATTTTCGAAATCAAACTGACACACTCGTCCGACTGACTTCATCAGAGAGACAAAAGGGGGTCAATAATGTGCAATACAAACCAATTCAATATGTTCAAATATCCACGCAGTCCTATTTTTGTTCGTTTTTGAGGGGGAGGCAGTTGTAAATAAATTTATTGCTTATCGAATTTTGATAACATAAATGATTATGTGAAAAAGGGCTCGTGAGCTTGGTGTATACATTTATCCAATTTTATTGTTTCGATTTGAAGGAGATGATCTTACAATGAACATGACGGTCAACAAGCAGATAGACACATGGATTACCAAATACACGTACCATCCTACTTTCTTACAAATCTTGACTGTAATATTTCTGGAACTTGTAAGCATTTAGAACGACATTACAAAAGTTAAAGTCATTAGCAACTCAAATCAAATTAAAAATCATTTTACCACTACTATTGTATTGGGTTTTGTAATTTAATTATTGATGTAATATAAATCTAATGAATTAATAAATGAATTCTTGATTTCAGGTAATTTTGAATATTTATTTTTACTCATTTATAATTATGATTATTAAGTACATTTTAAAGTGTTTATAAAATTTGTCCATTACTCGTTCAAAATTTATGTAATTTTCTGGACAATGGTCATTTGGTTCTAAATTATCAAGACCAGTTGAGCTTCAAGATCACGACTTCTGAAATTTATCTTATCGCACATTTTCGGCCTAAAACTATAGAAACAGGATAAAATTAAGACCAAATCAGTTTTGGTCTACTTCTTATTCTAGGTGGATAAACATTTTATTTGTCTATCTTATTTTGTGTTGACATTCGGATACCACATTGGTATTTAATTGTATTTAATAAAAGTTTTTGGTCTACTTCTAATTCTAGTTGGTTGTGCTTGGCCTGATTAGACGATCCCACGTGACTAGTTCCGTCCCAAAATTCTAACCAAACCAAAACTCAAACTCAAACTTGCTACAAATACCACACCAATACAAAAAAAACCGCAATACAATACTAATCCTTTTTTAAATGCCTTTTCCGGGTCATGTCCATTGTGATCTTCAATTTTTCCGGTGATGAAGCTTTGTCATTACGTGACCAAACTTTGTCATTATTTGACCAAACTTTGTCATTATGTGATGATACTTCTACATGTATCATTGTGTGATGATACTTTATCATTGTGTGATGATACTTTGTCATGATACTTTGTTATTTTGTGATGATGCTTTAAAGTTTGTCTATATGGTTACAAAGACTATTAATTTAATAATGGTTTAAGAGTTTTGAAAATGTATGATTTAAAAAGAAATCACGGGGGTGCTTAACTTTTTTCCAGGTGTTTATTTATATTTTTAATGTAAAGGGTTATAGTGATATATAAGGAAATGAGAAAATAGTAATATTTTTGTTTCTTGAATTGAACTCGAGGTATTTACATGTACAATTCTAAATATTGAAACAAATAAACAACACCAATGTGCATCATACATATCATTTTATTATATTTGATAACTGAATCATTAACAATTATGGAAAATTATACATATCCGACCTTCTCACAAAAATACCTAAGTTGACCAGTGCAAAATCTGTCAAGCCACATCCATTTCAAAGTTTTTCCAGCGTATCTCATGTTTACGCAGTTTGCCGGTATGTTAGGATAAATGTTGGATTTATTGTCTGGTTGACTGTTACTCCATTTATTGAACGTTTGCAGTGGTAGACCGGTCACCCATATAAATTTTCCTTCCTCTTCTATATCTGATAATCCCATCCACCATTGGTATTGTTCCCAGCCAGCCTCTTGAAAAAGAAAGTTATAATTTTACTCAGCCTTAAGTTTTCATTCAAATCTAGTAGCGTGTTTATATAGTTTTTTCGGAAACTCCGAGAGGCAGATGAATGGAAGAACGGAATCGAAGCAACTGGGGCGTTAAAACAGAAAAAAATCCTTTTCTTAGTAAGAAAGAGTTAACACTGTTAAAATTTTATTCACGAGTCAAGAAGTACAAGTTTCTAATTGGAGGTGAATCGTCACAACTCTGTCCTGCGTCTCAGTTATGAGATTAAACGATAAACTTTCGAACACACATATATTTTTAATACCTGAATTAGTCATAAGATGGTACATGTAAAAAACCAATAAAGAACTGTGAAAAAAAATGGAAATGAAATTGTCACTTGTTTAGGAAAAAAAAACAAATGTCTTAAAGAAAGTACTATATTTATAAATATTGTCAACGTCAACGTAAAACGGACTTTCTTAATAACCAGTCAGCGCACTCATAAATGAAATCTCATATCAAACTGATATAAAATAAAACGGTAAAGTGTTAACGTTGTTATTCTGTGTATACAAATCAAAGATTTAACTTTCATCGACAGTGACATTAGAATCAACATATGAAGTAAGAAACCAAATTACATGGAAATTGACCTGTTTTTTAATCTTTTTTTTTTATATTCGGTTACTTTTGATGATTGTACTGTAGTATTAAATGCCATGCAAGTCTGATGGTTACCCTTATAGAGCTCTTGTCTTCTAACAGCGATTACATACGTAGTTGTGGTTTCAAATACAGAGCACTAGCTTGGTTACAAAAGATGGCTTTTATTATGCTACATTATTGTTTTGAGAGTAGTAATAGACTGTTAAAAACGGAAAAAAACGTGGTCTTTAATAGCAAAACAAGGACGCAAAATAATTATATTGCAAAAGTTTCTATTCATTATTTTATATTAAACTGTTTTATATAAGCCTTATATATTGTTATGTAAGAAATGGTAAAAAAAATTACCGAACTTGGAGCATCAATCTCATAGTCCAGAGAAAACGACAAAAACGAATCAGTCATACCGGAGAATGGGTGGTAAGAAACGGTAAAAACAAAATTACCAAACTTGGAGGATCAATTTCAATGGCCAAGACAAAAGACAAAACAGGGAAGACAAACCGGAAAGATAAAGATTGCCATTGCTCTGATTTGTTACATGCATTGCAAAAGAAATTATGGCTTAAACCATGTTTTATTGCGCGCCAAGCCTCCCTTTTCTTTTGCGATATTTGGGACCGCTAGTAACAAAAACACCACATGGTTGTACATGTGTAAGTATATAATACGGATACTGAGGCGATCACCCAGTATAACACTCAGCCAAAAACTAATCAAAACAATCAGTTACCATTACGTTTAATATAATTTAGAATCATTTTTCCGATACTGACGGAAGAGTTTTTTTTTCAGAGATCGTTTTAGACGTATTCGCTTTAAACCTTGGTTTATAGTTTATAGTCGCTCACGCAGACAGCGGTGTTGTATCAATCTTTGACATGAATTCCTTAATTAATTAATTAGCTAAAAAAAGATTAGTTGGTCTTAAGAAAGTACAAAAAAACAGTAAAAATTTGAGTTATAATAATTTTATTTTAACTTTAGAAAATCTTCGTTGCCTTACTTTCTATAGGCTCATAGTATGCCCCAAGTATGATATCTTTCAAGGGATAATCCATGACAATAAGACGTCCACCATCATCTTCACATCTGGACTTCGCATCAAACCAGCTTAACTTATCATAGTAGATTTTCATGCAAAAGTTCAGCTCCCAGACATATACATAATCGTCTACAGTACAGTGACTAGGTGCTGAAATGTTTGGCAATCAAAATGTAGATGTAGCACATTTACGAAGAATCTAATTTAACAAATATACAATTTACGTTTCATAAAGCGACCAGTAACTATCAGACACGACCTCCCTTTTTATTTGAATTAAACAACGAAAACGACTATGTTTAGAATATCTGTACAAAATATCACCAAATGGCAGTGATGGCTGTCTCTCAAAATTAATAAAGAAGCAAATAGGTATCAACGGGGCATTTGAATGTCAACAGTGCGCAAGAATAAAGACAAAACAATTTAAAATAAAAAGAGAAATAGTTGGCTCATATTTATACAAGTGCACATTTCTTTAACGCCAAAGATTGTTATATAGGTTGTGACAAACAACAGATTTAAAACTATTTGAGTATGAAGTTATTTAACTGCTGGAATTCAAGATTTTGTAGTATTTCGGCACTACCTATATTATAATGTATTTAATAGACATCTTATGTCGTATTTATATAAAACATTACCGCTATTTGCATTGAATTTAAAGACTTCTCCAAGTTCATCTCCTATGTAGCTGAAATCGGTTGTTGTTACATTTCGGATAACGGTACATAAGGACTTTGTAGAATTGTATCTTATAGTTTCACAGTGCTCTGATTGTTGACAAAGTATGGCACATTCGACCAAACCACTTGTATTTTGTTCCGTATCTTTAACGCCAGTTGTAATTCCATTTTCCATTGACGATACCCTGCTCATTCTAAAGACTTCATGATTTACCATACCTACAATATTGAAAGCTGACATATGCATCTAAGATAAATGTTGTTTTTTAAATCCTCTTTTCCCGGAATTCGACACGCCGAATTGGCCATTTGCAACGCGACATGCAAGAACTTCGCAAGACATTCCGAGCACTCTCTTTACGACGTCAGGATGCTAATTGCTATTGTTTTGTCTTGTTTTCTGTTTGTTCGTGTTGTTCTCGGTTGTTGACCATGAATTTGTTTTGGACTGTTGGCACTTAAATGCCATATAAGTAAATCTTTTTTTTCAATAGTATGTATGCACGACAAAACCTGGTTTTTTCTACGCAATAAAAATTGATTTAATAACACATTCCTACGTCTATAAACAAATTGAATATAAAAGGTTTTTCAAAGAACACTTACCTTTTATTGAGAAAAGGACCAATACTACAAGCGTGATCTGATTCATTCTTGTCTAGAACTCGTGATAATGTGTTGCAAAATCACTTCTTGAAGCTGCAACATTCTAGCTTATATGTTAGTGGTACACACATGCGCGATGAAGAAATTTAAATGAAGAACGCAGTTTTGTTTATTAGGTTTTAATATTATTTCTTTTATAAAAGAGATGTTTGAAAATGTTCTCAATTATTAATAAGAAGAAAGCCATTTTCATTACATATATAGATGTTCGATGATTATAACTAGATATTTTTCTTATATAACAAAAGATAATTGCTGAAATTTTTAACTCCTAATTTTTTAGACAAACCCTAAATTACAAAATCTATTTAAAAAGAGAACTTTTCAATGCCTAAAAGTGTTGTGCATTAAAAGCATTAGATAAGATAAAAGCATAACAATGCTGATAGAACTAATCTTTCAATTTTGTTCCTGCATATTCAAAGGCATAGTTTTATCAATGTTACAATAATCATATCCTTAAAAAAGACTAAATAAACCACAAATTTTATATAGGTAACCAGTTTTTGGCTTGGTAGTTACATGGGTATTTATTTTCCTTTTCGTTCCATGTTCTACTGGACACATTTGCATAGTTACCCATTGTACGCATTCCCATGTAGTTGGGCCTTACTCAATATCTGCAAAGAAGCAATAACAAATTCTGAGCTTTACCACTGTTTACTATAATCCAAAATATCAACCATTTTATCCCAATTCTACTTGTTTGTGTCCGCCGATAAAGCGACTAACAATGTCGTTGTGGTAGGACGTAAGTATTACCTTGAGGTTTTATGCACGAAATAAAATATTCGAACACTTTCGTTCCCGTGCATTCGACAGAATCAGGTATTATTGACGATCATATCATAGCAACCACAGCACTTCGAGTTGCCCCGACATGCTATAAGTTACCTACTATGCACTGGATGTCTAAATTGCACAAAAATCCATATAAATTTCGTTTTATCTCTGTTTCAAGTCAGTGTTCTTTTAACCATATTTCCAAAGTTCTTTCTCTTACATTAACTACTACATGTATGAAGGAATTAATCATTCAATTCTGTGAAAAGGTATTCGAAAACAGTGGAATTCATCATTTTTGGAGCGTAAAAAAATCTCTTGACGATGTTTTGGACCAGCTTCGTGCATTTGAAAATACTTTCCATACCGTTGATAATTACGATTCTTATACTTAATATACTTACCTACCGCGTAATCTGATTAAAAAGAAATTTGAATATTTGGTTTAATGGTGTTTTGATAAATCTAAAAGTGATTATATCTGTTCAAGAGTTTCAAACTCATTTAGTAAATCAGTTTTTAGTAACGGGACTCAAAAAGGTTACATTAACTGGACTGATGCAGAAACTATTACTGCTCTAAATTATTTGTTAGATAATATTTACATACGCTTTGGTAAACAAACTTATCGCCAAATTATAGGTATTACTATGGAATCTTATTGTGCGCCACTTATAGCTGACCTTTTCATATCTTGTTATGAATCACAGTTTATTGCTAAATTACAAAAAGATCCCAACAAACAGAACCAAATCGAAACTTTCAATAATACTTTTAGATATTTAGACAACTTTCTTGCAATCAACGGTCCTACATTTTCTAATTCTATTACAAATATCTATCCTTCTGAATTAACCTTGAACAAATCTAACTTTACCGGTGATAGATGTTCTTTTTTAGATTTAGATTAAGTATTATTGATGGAAAATAACAAACCAAAGTTAATGATAAACGTGACGACTTTACCTTCCATATCATAAGTTTGTATTTTCTTGAAGGATATGTTCCACTAGCGCCGTCATACGGGGTTTACATTTCTCAGCTAGTAAGATATGCTCGGATCTGCAGAGGTGTTTCTGGTTTTAATAATAAAAACCGTTTTATTACTGAAAAACTGTTAAAACAATGTTATCGATAGCACAAATTAGTAAAATATTTTTCTAAATTCTCCCACAAGTACTGATCTGTTACTGAAAAAAATAATTGTACACGTCGTTTTCTGATAGTGAAAGGAATATTACATCCTGAATTTTATGGTAATAATTTTATAAAGCTCACAAGTTTAAAAACAATCAATTGGAAATGAAATTGGCTTAAAATCAATTACGGAAAGGATTTGAATTGAATATCATCGTTAAATCTTTGAATCTGTTGTTTTTTTGCAGAAATATTGTAAACTTGATACTTACTTTAAAACTTCCGTAAGCGTTTTTACTTTTTTCATTTTTAAGCATAATTGCGATCAAGCATGTCGGTTTTGTGTGATCACACTTCACCAAATCATTATTGTTTGAAGTGTTGTGTCGGATTTAAAATCGATATGTTTGATTTTTTTACATCAGTCGATTGATGATTCTCAGCTAGCTGTCAGTACACATAAAGTAAAGTAAATTTTATACCGATTTGTACATAAAGGAACTCTCTGTAGAACACTCGCTGTTACAAAACATGTAACAGCGAGTGTTCTACAGAGAGTTCCTTTATCGTCCTTTCGTTTATCTTGTTGTCTTTTGTCTAAGGTCCTCTCTAGTGGAATTGAACTTTAATCGATTTGATATTTATTGTGTGTTTATTTTTTGTGCTTTGTCTAGGAATATTGATAAGGGGAAGGTAGGACCCAAAAAAATAGTTTAACCCCGCCACATATTATGTGTGCCTGTCCTAAGCCAGAAAGCCTTCGTTTGTACTTGTCTTTTTGATGTTTTCTGTTCCTTGTTTTTAAAAGGGGGTCTATCTGTGACTATTTCAGCACTGGATTTGAATTATATGCATTTTATTCAGACCATGGGCCCATTGCAGAACCGCGAGCAGCGCCTACTGGCCTCGTTGAAGGCTGTTGGCGGTTGTCCATTGTGTTTTTTTTCTGAATTGCCGCTTGATTGTGGACTGTGTCGCGTACACTTATTCTACATCTTATTATTTTCTATTTAAACTTGTTCATACTTTCTGTTGAATTAAATAAGGGAAAGTTGTTATCTTTCATCCAAGTGGGAAAATATTTATTATAGTATTCTTTAACGTGACAAAAGAGCAATTTCCTGAAATTTTAACGAAACAAATCGGTATAAAATTTACTTTCATTGCTCCCAATATTTTGACGTCACACTTTACCCGAATTGGCCTTTCACATATAGGCATTCTAATATCCGGATTTTTCCGGAATGAATTAACCCGCAATTTGTCTATCTTATAAAGTGCATTTATACTTATTCTCCTTTTTTATAACTCAATTTATTGCTTGTCTAAAACTTGTGTCTCTCTTTTTTCCAAATTGCATGTTTTTTTTAATATTTGTCGAATTTTATGTACCAACAAAACAATTTATCGCTTTATGTCAAAAAGACTTGTTTTTATGAATGATTCGTTTTTAAATTGCACTTTTGTCTAGAAATTAACGATTTAAATATTTGAAATAATATTTCATAACTGATACGATAACATTCAATGAAATTGCAATAAAACGTCTCGTTGATACGGGTCGTCCATAAAAATGTTATCAAAAATAGATAAAAAGAATAAAAGGATTGCCCACTATATTATAGTCGCCATTTGCTAAAAAAACTACTTCTATACCTTAAAACATTCATGTGAGCATTAAGGTCACGTGACATTTTAAATCCCCTTTCCCTTTTTAGTACATGTATATGCTTGTTTACAACAACGGAAAATATTCGGGTCTAATTATAAAATATACATTATATTTGCTTGTTTTCTTCCATAAGTTTACTGTAATATCTACTCTCAGATCGAAATGATTATAAATATATTGATAAATTTTAGAAAATTATAAGCTGTATTTGCATTGAAAGAAAATAAGGTAATTTTTTGGTAAACTTTTCAACAGTCAAAAGAATCTGTTAAACTACCCCTAATGCTGCAAAGAAAGTAAATCGAATCCAGTTTAAACCTGAATACTACAATGACATGAATGAAGTTTATATACACCTTGCAGTTGCATGGACGCCACGTGCAATATGAAGGTAACAACAAAATTACCGACCTTTGAGAATCAATCTCAAATGTCCATAAGACAAGAAAAAACGATGAAGACATACCGGAAAGTTGAGGATCACAATGGTCCTGACTTGGTACAGGCATTTAAAAAGAAATGGTGGGTTTGAATCGGTTTTAATGCGCGCCACTCCCCTCTGTGGTTGTGATTGACAGGTGTAATATTACAATACAACGACTTTATCAACCGAATTTTTAGTATTTTCATGGAAAAAATATTTTACTTAATTTTGCACCGAATATATCGATTAATTTATTTATAAGTATGAACTGTAATTAATATTTTGGTCTATAAAAGTCATAAACTAATTTTTTAATGGTGCACATTCTACACATGTACATAATCCACTATATAAAGAATGACGAAAATCCCGGATCCATAGACAGAAATTATTGTGTCTATGATCTAGTCAATAATTCAAATGCAATGGCCTTCTAAACCCTTGATTCCAGGCTCGAATCGCGGCAAGTTTTTCTTTTATAGCGGAAAAAATACTATGTAACCTGCTTCACAGGTTATAAGAATGTGCCACATTTTTAAATGTTATTTCTTCATAGACATAAACATATTGTGGCTAGTAGTTGTTCTGTAATAGTCATTAAATTTTACATTTTACTCACACCTATTGATTTTAAACGATAAAAAATATGCTAATCATGAACTTAATTTCACGGGTGTCTACCTAGCACATGTAGTTCTACTTTTTGAT